>CM019072.1:79719971-80919971 GCA_009667805.1 Leptobrachium leishanense | reverse complement strand
CCCAAACTTTAAAATACATATACACACATAGCATCGTAGGGTAAATTGGACAACTAACCAAGCATAAATAGGCTGAGTAATGGGCTGAATGGAAAGCACTAAAAGGCACTAATACTGTGTAATAATACAGTCCACATAGGGAAAATAGAGCAAAAAAAAGACCATTAAGCTCACTCAAGTGCACCACAATTGATTGAACAACCCAAACTTGCCCTAATGCTGATAGAGCTCATGCTCATAAATCCTATCCTGACCCTAGCGATGCTGACACAACATAGACAGCTTTAAAATAAAAAGTTGGACATTAGCTCAACATATGTTTCGCCGGCTGCATGCCGGCTTCATCTGGAGCAAGAAAATATTGGTACTGCTGTATGTCTTCCCCATTTAAATACCTTATCCCATGCGAGGAATACCCAATCAGGGCTGCCGAAACAGCCACATGACCTTGTAACACACATACCTCGAATGATTAAATCCACAACAGGGATTTGAGCCAATCATATGAATGAGATACCACATGCTGCCCTCTGTGGACCTGGATAGGTCAATCACCAGTCATGTGTTCTAACAGACCCAAGAGATTTGAGCCAGATTTGTCTCTTGGGTTGTATAGCATTTGTTGTTGGCTCTTGTGTAAATAGTGTCCACCGATTGGTCTGTTAGAACACATGACTGGTGATTGACCTATCCAGGTCCACAGAGGGCGGCATGTGGTATCTCATACATATGATGGGCCCTGTTGCCTGTTATACTGGTTATTTTCTTTTGTTTTGTATATATAATAATAAAGGTTTAATCCTGTTGATGGGAGTGTTTTCCACCTTTTGCTACGTGGACAGGTGATTGTTTTCTAGGTGGGACCATTTTCTCACCTTTGCTGTTATATTTATTAAAAATTCCATCTGCCAAGTGACAGCTGTGTGGGTGGCGGAAACTCCTCTTCTTCACAACGCAATATTGGACAAAAGGGGCTAGAGGCGGGGTGAAGGGGTGGGCACTCCACTCAGCCTGATCACTTTCATAAGCTAAACTGGTCGGGGTGTGTAGAATGTCCTTTTAGTGTTGGTGGATGAAGTGGTCCTCTTTTGGTCTATGACTGACATTTTGGTTGTTATTTATCTTATGCATTACAATTTATTGTACCTCTGTGTACTTGTCGGCTATTCCTAATGATATAAGTGTATTCTGCGCTAATTTTTGTAAGCATAAATTTGTAATTAAATGTTCCTCAGGTGCCCACCCTATTGAGATGGGCCACACACTCTAGTTTTCTATGTATTATTATGATGCTATAGGCAACAGTTGGTGATTGAGTACTGTCTAAAGTATTTCATCAAACCCTTTACTACGTAGCAAAATGACAAGTGAATATCTAGATGGAATCAAAAGGCATGTGGATTCTACATCACCCTTTGTGCTGTGTGAAAAACAATGCAGAAGACCTTAAACAACCCTGGGAAGGTACAAACTCTTGGCTCATCCATTGGACCCCAGTGAAATTTTAGAATTTATTTCTGCAAATGTAACAACTAATTGGGAACAAGGCAGTGATCTATTTGATGGTAAATGGCTCCTGTGACCTTAACACAAAGCTACGATCAAATGAATACTCTCTCAGCGATTGCAAATTGGGTCACCTTGAACGAAAAATAAATACCAGTCCTTGCCTTGCTGCAACATTCAAGCTGGAGACAGAGGATGAAATATTTTGCATGACAGTTCATGCAATCTGATGTGCTTCTTAAATTGAAAGGAATGAATATCCCGTTTAAGTTTCCGAACAAATTACCTTCAATAGGCTTGGATTAAGCTATTTTAGGACACTGGGAACTTTGATCTTCGAGTTCTCCTTGGAACCAGCTGGTAATGTGAAGGAGGAAAAACAGAATTGTCGAAAGTAGTTATATATTTAATATTAATTTTAAGACACTATATTTCATCAGTGACTAATGCCTAATTATAGGAGTGGTGTTCAGATACGATCAAGCAGTAGAGAATCAATGTAGACCTTCTCATGGGGGGCAACCTCAACCACAAGTGGATGTGCCACTCTGTTCCACCACAATCAAAATGTAGTACACTGGAAATAATGGACCAGCACTCCGAATATCCTCATTTGCTCTAGTTTATTCAAAAGAGAATGTGGAATCAAGCAATGTTTCGGTCCAACACAGGGACCTTTCTCAAGCCATGGATTGAGAAAGGTCCCTGTTATGGACTGAAATGTTCCACAGATGTCATCAGTTAAAGTCTCTCATGACATAGTTGGTCATTTCATTAATGTCGTCACTGGTCAGATGGCCTGAACAGAATGTCACAGCTTGTCCCACTGATCTACATTGATATTTTTTGACTGTTTTAAGATTTTATAAAATTATTTGTGATTTTTATCTTAATATATGTTTTTGTATCCATAAACCTGATAACAGTCCCACTGTTATTTCATTTGGATGATGTTCTTCATCACTTCACTCTGAAAGTTTTTGGTCAAATGAGGCCAAACTATTTATATTGACATATAATCCCAAGATTCTATTGGCAGAATACACAAACGGCAGCATTCTTTTGTGTTTAATCATTATATTTTTTTACAGTGTGTTTTTCCCAACAAAACAGTAATTGGTACATAATTGCTTTCCAAACCTGTAAACTATTTTTTTCCTTCAGCACATGCTGCCATTTTATCCCTACGGGTTGAACAGTATGCCTGAACGGGAAAAGAAAAATCAATTCAAATGTATTTTTAAAGCGTAGGAGTGTATATATTATCATTGTCTGCTCTCATTGTGGTGTCAATTAAATTCAGATCTTCACAGGATAAGTCTATTTTAAGCCTGGGTAGATAGTGTTAAAACAATTGTTAACATCGTTCTCCATCTGTCTGCATTTATCATCGTTTTCAACGTTCACAATGAACATTTTGTGTAGTGTAAGATTTGAGAAAATTCCCACCGTTCAGATGGGGGTAGTGGAGGATTCAGGCAGAGAGATTCAATCTATAGTATCTCATGCTTATTTCTCATGCATTGTGAAACATCTTGGGAAAGTTAGACCTTTATTCTGCCAAGCCAGGAATAGTGTTAATGAGTAGGACTGTTCTATATAACAGTTTACTTGTTATGGCTAGCGACTCAGTTGGAATAGGGCCCTTGGGTGTCTCGGTTGACCATCACAGCCTATTTGTTGGCTTAGATAAACTGGTTATACAATCCAATATCAGTACAACACTGGTAACTCTGGGTAGCTTGCATAGCTCTTGGATGTATTTTTTATGATATCATTGTGGCTTTAGAAGCAGTTTTCTTGTTTAAATAAACAAAATACACACACGTAGATTTGCTACAGTCTTTCATCAATGGGCTCCGTTCATTGAAGCTCTTCAACGTAAAAAGAGCTCTCTCCAGAGATGAGAGGAAGGAAGTGGCATTCATTAAACCTCTCATTTCTGTTCAATTAGCGGAGATCTCATTTGGGAGTTACATAGAATTGTGCTGGAGTTGATCATATCATTTGTACGATAAGTTTAAATCACACTGAGATAGAATAGGGTCAAACTATAGTGCTTGGAAATAGATCTAGAAGCCTATTTATGTCATGTTTGCTAATTCCCGGCACAAAGACCTGGATAGAGAAAAGAGGAAATCCTAAAGAGAACCAGTTCGTATAATGGCTGTGTAACTAAACAGAGAAAGAAAAGCAAGCCAAGGTTGAAGAGCCAAAGTCAAGGATTGGAGAGGCACACAGAAACCAAAGAGCTAAAGTCAAGGATTAGAATGTACACAGAAACCAGATAACAGAGCCAAGGTCAAGGACTGGAGGAGATATACACAGAAACTAAATAAGAGAGTTCAGGTCAAGGACTGGAGAAGTAAATAAAGCCAAGAGTCAAAACCATATATTTTTTCAGCATTTCCACCTGTTCCAAAAAACTGAAGGAGAAAAAAATTTAGATTTTTTTTCATATTACAATAATGTATAAACTGTTGAATTAATTTCCTAGTAAAAAATATATATTAAGAACATTTTACAGAAATGTTAAAGTGAACTGGACGATCTGACTCTGATAATGCAAATCTCTTCACCCTTAATTTTGAAGGGCTTGGTGACCATTCTGATATGGCTCTGGTGGCAGTCATTACCGGAGAGCAGCAAAGGACTATGGAAAGTAAGATATATGTCCTAAAAGGCAAACATCTCTCACAGTCTCTGATAGAAATAAAACTAAAGAAAGATGAAGAGAAAAAGTGCTCTATCGCTTTCTGTTGCAGTGGATGGGGCACATATTGAATTTTGAATATTGCTGTACGTATGTTACTGAATGAGATTTAGATATTATTTTTATCATTTATTTATATAGTGCCACATATTACGCAGCGCTTTACAAGATCAGCGTACAAGGAGTTGATACATTGGAATACCACACATGGATACCGGATTCAGGGGGTCCCTGTTCCCAAGGGAATATACAATCTATGAGATGTACAAGTACTTTGTGAGGTAGGCGCATCCATATCGTTAGGCGTCTTGCCCAAGGACACTCGCTGGTGGCGTCTTCTGAGTGGAATCAAGTTGTCTTTTCATAATTGTAGCGATGATCAGCAACCTGGTGGTTAGGATGAACCCGCATATCGTAAAGTCGAGATTTCTCCATAGTTGTATCGGAGGGATGTGCCGAACGCGACCTTGAGTTGCTTCTTCATGGTCAAAGGGTAGAGACGCTACCACTGGACTATACAGCAAAAAATATTTGGGCATATAAGCAGTGTATTTCTTACTGTAAATAACCAATTTGGCCAGTAGATGGTGCCATCTACTGCCAAATTGAGTTACAGCTGTTTCAGCTGCAGCTTGATTTATTTTTTGTTTTCTGTATCGGCTTGCTGAATGCTCGATGTCAGGGCATTCTTCAGACAATTTTACAAAGTTTTAGCTCTTTGGGCATTATGCTCACAATGCTAAAACTTTGGAGGCACCTTCTGCAGCCCAAAAGCAAACAAAATTATTTTGCAGCAAACAAATTTAATTTGCTTTGGGCTGCAGATCTGCAGATCGAGATGTCTCAATTAGGGATGAGCCGAACACCCCCGAGTTCGGTTCGCATTCGAACTCGAACTTTTCAAAAGTTCGAATTCGAACTCGAACACGAACTCAATACAAGCCAATGGGACTCAAAGTTCGATTTTTAGAGTGCCCTCCAAGAGGGCATATATGCTAGATATTTGCCATAAAAGGTGTATGGGGGTCCAGGTAGTGCCCTGGGGGACAGGAAATAAGGACAAAAAGTAAAAAAAAAAGTTTTTAAAGGGACAGTGAGTTTTCCATGAAATAAGGGTTAAAAATAAAAATGAAAAATTCCTTCAAATATCGTGCCTAGGAGGTCCCCATAACCTGTCCATGAAGTGGCGGATTTCTAGGATGTATAGAAACATTTAAAAACAATGTCCGGGTCCGGGTAGTGCCCTGGGGGACAGGAAACAAGGACAAGAAGTAAAACAAAAATATGTTTTTAACCCCTTCGCTGCTGACGACGTGTGGAACACGTCCTCAGTTACTCCCGCTGTATGCTGAGGAGGACGTGTCCCCCACGTCATCAGCTTTGCAGGACCCCCGGCGGAGATACTCACCTCTCTGTCCGGGGTCCCGTGGCATTCTGACTTCAGCGTCCTCAGACGCTGAAGTCAAGCTCCTCCTGACGTAAATGACGTCATTGCGCCATGCGTGATGACGTCATTTCAAGGCGACCCCCCGGCAATGCCGGGAAATCGCCTGGAAGGGAGGGGGGGAAATCCGTTCGGATCCCTCCCGATCGGGAGGTCCCACAAAAAGAAGCCAGGCACCACTTAAAAGGGGAGAGTCTCCCCTTTTAAGCGGTACCTGACTTTAACCCCTTAGGCACCGGGTCGCACTTCGGCACCCTTGCGGCGCCAAAGTGCGGCCCAGCTCCGGTGGGGGCCGCCATCTTGGATGGCGGCTCCACCCCCGGGTCCCCCCTCACTGCCTGACATCCTCACGAATAGCGTGATGACGTCAGATAGCCGGGGAACCCCTAGCTGCCCGGAATCCCCTGGTGGAGATAGGGGGTTCATTGGAACCCCGATAGCTCCAGAACCGTGGCAGCTAGGGGGTTATGGAGGGTGTCAATCATCGAAAGGCCTGAGCATGGCCTTTCAAATGATATCCAACACGACCAGGTATTAAAGTAAAAAAATAAAAATAAAAAAACATGTATTTTTTTGTGTGTTATTTTTATTAATGCAGCAATATTGTTCACATTTCAATTATAATGTGAACAATGATGCTGTACTAATGATTTTTTTCTATGGTGTACGTTTGCTAAAAATCACATAATTCCCCCCAAAAAATTTAATAAGTCCCCATTTCTAATTTTTGTACAAGCGCACCCCATAGAAAATATAACCGCAAATGTTCATGTGATAAATGGTGAAAAAAACACTTTACACGCTGCAGATGATTAAAAATTCTATTTTTATTGCATTTTTTGTTATAATATGCAGGCAGAACATGCGTATACATATAAAAATGATATATTATGAATCTGCCGAGTCTGCCAGAAAGAATGATATATAATATGTCTGGGTCATATAATAAAATGTGGCTTCAAATCGCATTTAAACATGATGAGCGAAAGCGGTAAAAATGAGCTCAGCACACAGCGGTGAAATGCCTCAGCAGTGAAAGGGTTAAAGGAACAGTGAGTTCTCCATAAAATAAGGGTTAAAAATAAAAACAAAAAATTCCTTCAAATATCGTGCCTAGGAGGTCACCATAACCTGCCCGTGAAGTGGCGGATTTGTAGGATGTATGGAAACATCGCCATCACAGACCCACACACGACACCTAGCACTCCCAGTCTGCATACAATGTATCAAATTCATGAGACTGGAATAATTAGAAGCATATGTTATTTCCAAACACTGATTAAACACCTGTTGTTTACGCCGTTTGAGAGCACAGGTCATTTAGAGGTGAGAATCTTTGCACCTATAAATTAGCTTTTTATTCAATATCTAATAAACCGTTGCTTATAATATTCTGCAGTAAAGAGTCTCTTTATTTCTCGATTTTTTAGTATTTTTTAAGCATTTTTTACACTTTTTCCAAAAAAATGTTTTTCGAACACGCCAAAAATTTAGAAGTTCGCGAACTTTCGAACTGCCGATGTTCGAATCGAACTCCGAACTGATCGAACCGAACAGCTCATCCCTAGTCTCAATATCAGGGAACGAGATGGTTTCTTTGAAGCCTGAGATATCTCGGTAGTTAAGGGGTTAAGAATCCACAAATATTGTTCTCCTTGGAAATTTAATTGTTTTCAGGAAAATCCCACTTGTGATAAAACTACTATTCCCAAGAGCAAGGAATTCAACAAGATCCACATTGTCAACTCCCAGTAAACAATTCAGAGCACCAGATGCTAATAATATTGTAACAACGAAAATATCTATGTAATATCAATGAGAAATACTCAATTAAGATATTATTAATACAATTTTAGAAACTATTTTTTAATAAAAAATATTTGATTATTCTTAACCCCTTCCCGACCACTGACGTACCATGTACGTCCTGCCCACAGGTCTCCCTAGATTCGGGGACGTACATAGTACGTCAGCGGGCTCCTAACCTTCCTCCCACCGATACTTACTTCCTTCGCTGGCTCCCACGACGTCTATGGCAAGCTTGAAGCTTGCCTTGCCGTTTCCTGGATGCTGGCGCAATTCCCTTTTCAGCGGTGTACAGCATTAACTGTTTTGCTGCCGGATCGCGATTCAAACCTTGGGATGTCAGCCAAGCCTCCGGGTCACCCCCCCACGCACTGACATCCTCACCATATATGTGAGGATGTCAGTGGGCCAGTTAAGCCCCTAGCTGCCATGTGGAGATAAGGGGATCCAAATGATCCCCCTATCTCCTGATCCGTGGCAGCTAGATGGCCTTTCCAATGATACCAAACATGACCAGGTTTGGTGTAAAAATAAAATGTAAAAAAAAAAAATAATAATAATAATAAAAAAATATATAATTTTTTTTAATTATTTTTTTGTCTGGGGTGGTTTAGTTAAATAGTACCTAGGCTGTCATCTAAAAATAATTAGCATAAAACGGTCAGAATTAGCTCAGCGCACATAGGTGAACTGTCTCAGCAGTTAAGGGGTTAAAAAGCAAAAACATGTAAAAATTGGGTATTTCTATTCTCAGGACAAAATTTTTAAACTATTTAGCTGGGGTCTTTTTTCCTGGTTGTAGATTACGAAAAAGTCTGTTTTTATCATTTTTTCATCATATTTCATATTTTTGTTATAGTAAATTATTTGATATGATGGAAATAATGGTATTTTTAGAAAGTCTATTTAATGTCAGGAAAAACGGTGTATAATATGTGTGGGTTGAATAAACGAGTAAGAGGAAAATTTGACCTAAACACTAACAGCGCAGAAACGTAAAAACAGCAGCGGTCACTAAAGGACGGATTTGTGTAAAACCGCCCGGTCACTAAGGGGTTAAATAACCGTTTTAGCAGTGATGCAAGTAAATATCATCTTCAGGAAGTAGAGATGCATTAGAAATTCTAACTTTAAGATGTTTACAACAAATATAACATTTTCATGAATTGCAATACGACAAATTCTCAAAAGAAAACTTTTGAGAACAAAATAGAATTTTTCAGCATCCACCATACATATCGCCGCCAAACACTTTTCTCCTATTTCTAATTAATAGGTGCTCATTGTAAAGCAAAAAAATGGTCATGAACTCCTATCTTTCAGATTTCCTTCACCTTTTTCAAGTTCTTTAATATTTCCTGTCTTCTCGTTTTCACCTTGTCCAGCTTATAACCTTTCTTCTTCTCCCAGTCATCTTTTTTCAGCAACATTCTTATGCTTTTTAAACGACTTGACATATTCTATCTGCCAGTCATTACTGTCGCTGGAGATTGAAAATGGCACGGTCCTTGATTAAACCGTATGTGCTAACGAGAAGACACCTTTGCAAATGTATGAGACCTTTCGTGAAAGCTAATCTCGTGACGCTGTCCAATCTAATACCAAGCATATCCAAATGTCGATCTTGCGTTGCTGGGTTAGCTTTTATGAAAGGTACATGAAGCATCAGAAATCTGAAAATAATAACGTGCATTCTATTCTACAAATATGAGTACGAATAACTGTAGAATGTTTTAAATTTAATTTCTGACAAAATATCTTTAAACATATTTATAGATCAACCATAAAATAGCTCAACGTGCCCAATGGCCAGGTCTGGATTTTTAACCCAGGAGCCTGTAGGAACTGAAATATTGTGCCCCATTAAAAAAATGCAAAAATTGGCAGAAAAACGTAATTTTAATTTTTGTTTTAGGACCAACAAAAAAATATTACACATTTTTAGAAAATTTAAATACAGGTTCAGCATGAGTGGTGACAGGATGCAAATGTATTTATTTTTTGCCAACTTTATTTACAATTTTTTTTCATACTTTTAGTTTCATAGAGAAAAGTGCCTGCTACAGGGGACATCTTTTTTTTGTAAAACTATTAAAAGAATTAGTAAGAAAAAAAATGTTTCATTTTATTGTTTTTTTTAAAAAAATCGTTTTTACAATGTTTTTGGAATTTTTCAGAAACCGGTAAGGCGCCCCTTGTAGTGGACTGCTTTTTTTTTTAAAGGATTTTTTTATTTTTTAAAATTACACATTTATTATTATCTTATAGAACAAGACACCCCCTTGTGGTGGGTGCCTGTAGGCACATGCCTACTTTGCCTAGTTGTAAAACCGGCCCTGTTGATGGCCTATCCAAGTCTGTTTACATGTGATATGGTTTCTGATTTTTTTTTACTTTCTTTCAAATACAAACAAAAAAACATTTCTGAGAATTAACATTTTATTTAAAGATAAAAAACAAAAAAATTATCTTCTTTAGAATTTGCGCATAAAAACAATAACGCTGTTACTATTGCCTTATATGGAACGCTCACATGTAAACGCACACACACTTTAAATCCCTTTGACATTGTTATCTATGTCATTTAATTATTTTGCGACAAAAGATTTGAGGGCTTATTCACAAAGCACCGAGTTGGCCCCTAATTGTACTGACCAGTGAATTTCATCCTGTCAATTTGTCTATTCACTAAGATGTCTTGTTGCCAAAACAGGTGAAATGACAGCGAAATATGGTGCAATTTAGTGGCACCATAATTGTCCCATAGAAGACTATCGTGTCTTCTATTCACAAAATGCTGAATTGTACCAAAATTTCATTGAAATTCCCTGATTTTCAGTGTTTAAAAATCGACAGCTTTCCCATAGGTTTTAATGTAAAAAAAAATATCTTTTTAATTTTTTTCTTTTTAAAAGACAGTTTATTCTTGTAATTTTTTGCATAAACCCCTATTTATTTTTTAAAAAAAACTTTTTGTATTCTTTGTTTTTTAGAGGACATTTTTTTTTAAGACTTTAGTTTTGTAACAGTCCTTTTTATTATTTTTTTTTTTTAATGGGCCATTTAAATTATTTAGACACATTTTTATTGGTTGAAAACCTCAATAGGAGACCTTTTTTTTTGAAGTTCGGTAGAATTTGCCAGTTCCAATTTGGTGCAGTTATTTGAGCAATTCAGAGGTTTTCGCCGACGTCAGCTAACTCCTTCGATGACTCCAATTTTGTGAAAATACGGCAACCGTTCACTACGTAGTGAATTCACCCTATTTTCAGCGACGTGTACTCGCCGACGTGCTCCTGAAAGGCAGAACACAGAAATTGCACGCATTTATGGTGCTTTGTGAATAGACCCTTTGGAATTCTCTGGTCAATTTCCTGCATTTCGGGCTTTGGGTGTTTTTGGTGACTAATAGAAATAATGAAGCCTGACGTAATAGAAGAGTTTTTAAAGAGGCCTGAGTATACGCATGTCAAGCTCAGTTTAACAGACTGAGATGCACGCAATATATTTATAGATGTATTAATATTGATCCAGATGAAGCAAATATGAAAAAACCTCAGCGAAACGATTGACAATTATGCCCCATAATGGAGAACATTTTCTTCCTGTAAGTAGTTTCATTTCAAGTCTCAGGAGGCGCTGGAGATCAATACACAATGCACCTTGTCCTACTTCACTGTTTAAAGAGTAAAGGTGGCAGAAATTAATCAAATATGAATTTTACCAGTTTACTTTCTTATCAAGTGGAAACATATTCAGCGTCAGTAAGTCAGGGATGCAGTTTGCAGAGAGAATGTCAATGTCACTTCCACCGAATAGCAGTTCTACACCGAATTTCTGCTTGGCAAATAACCTTGCTGTGTTGCTTCATCCCTTAGGCTAGGGTCAAACGAACGCATTATTCGCAGCGACCGTCAAAAAGTGCGTCCGAACACATTGCCGTATTTTTTCACGGAATTCGCAAAAACGGTCATACGATGCGCATTTTCGTGCGTGTTTTTTTACGGATCGTCAATTAAACACTTTTTGCGTCTGGACATTATGTTGGCCGGACATGAGCAGCGTCTGACATCTCCTAATCACGCACACACGCCGCTATGCCGCCGCAGCGCACTCTGTACGTCAGTACTAGCGGTTCTGTGTTCTCGATAAAATGCGTTCATTTTCCACTTGCGTGGCACGGCCAGACTTTCGTGCGACCGTACTTCGTATATTGGCCGTCCATTGCGCGTCATTTGCTGCTACTGCGGCCGTGATTAAGTGCGCCTAAACGCACGTTAAAAATGCGCTAGTCTGACCCCAGCCTTAAAAGGTAAAATTCAAAGCAATTTCCAAACTATACACCTCCACGGGTGACCATAACCATAAAACATATAATGGTAAGGGATACAAAGCCTTTAACCCCTTAACTACCAATTATTTTTCATAAAATCACTGCCAGGACCCAATGGATTTATAGAAAACAACTTTCCACTGAAGACAGTCTAAAAATTAACCCTTTCCCGCTGCGGGATGTTCTATGCCAGTGGTCCCCAACCCAGGCCCTCAGGGCCCACTAACAGGCCAGGTTTGCCAGGTATCTGTAGCACAGCACAGGTGTTATGATTTGCTGCTCAGTGATTGCAGGATTCAGTCTGCATTTCCCCAAGGTGATCTGCAAAATCTGGCCTGTTAGTGGGCCCTGAGGACCAGGGTTGGGGACCACTGTTCTATGCCATCCATGCGGTGGATGGGCCTTGAAGACGCACGGTGTACAGGTACGCCCCACTGTCTTCATTGGACCACCTTGGCCCCTCCCCACAACCGGCCCACGCCGCGTGGCATTGGCTGCAAAGAGACAGCCTGAACACAGGCTGTCCTCCTGTAGCCAATGATGCGCGCCGCACATTGTGCCAAATTAGTACCTGTAAGCCTCGCCAGCGATAACCCCGCCCAACGGGTGACGCCAGGCCCATCATTAAGGGGTTAATGCATCATAAGATACATTTTAGAGACAGTAAGCTTATATCACTGGCAGAGAACCCTTGATGCTGGCCAAAAAGTGCTACTGCATGTATATTACTACAGCTGGGAATCTGTGGTTCCTTGAAGGAACCAAATGGAACCCCAAGCTATTCAAGCAGCTTCAGCGCCTTGTATGACATGTCCGAGGTGCTGAAAGTTTGGTATCACATACGAGAGCCCAGATGTAAATACATTTTTTTGGAGTAAACCAAATTCCTTTGCATTGCTCCAGAATATGACCAGATGGAGTTTACACAATGTTGAGCTCCTGTTTTGTGTTGAGTATACTCGATCATAGTAGGGAAGTGGTTAAGGCCGTAAAATACCCAAAATAACAGAGAAGGCATAATCCCTCTGCTATTGTATTCAAAATGGGAATAATTGACAGGAAAAGTTAAAATTTGTGGATCGAATAAATTCAGATGATGCATATAGGCTTTGGTAATTCTTTTTTCAATATGGCCGTCTTATAGAAACTGTAACAATAATGGATACACAAAGCATGCAAGCCTAACTAACAAATCCCTATCTATTCTGTTTCTTAGAATGGCCAGGTAAATTTACACTACTCAAATAAACAAGCCTGGGTCTGGGACAGCAGATACACATATATGGTAAATTAGGCAAAGGTGGGCAACGCAGAAACAATTATCATATGAGCTAGGGTCTAGGAGTGAAGAGAGAGCAAGCAAGGTCAAGGTCTAAAGCCAGAAATAAAAAAAAACAGGAGATACAAAACAAATGTGCAGAAACTGAGGGGTAGAAGACACAATGACAATGTTGTTTCAGAAGTCCCTACTAGGCTTCTGATAGGCTGATGTGTGTAGGAATGAGAATGCCTGATGTCGTGTCGGCAAAGGAGGGTCATGGGCTCGAGCCAAACCACAAGCCATTTAGGGTCAAATTGGAGGATTAATAGAAGGAGCCAAAGGGAAAACATTGGAAACACTGGCAACTGCCCGAAGGCCATGAAAAAACGTAAATGACAACACAAAGACAGTGGGTGTCAGCAGCCACCCTAGCAGTATTGGCATGGCTGCCGTCAGTAGGCATGACAAAACCTTGTTCCTTTTGTCCTTCTCTTGAACCATTCCAGCATCTAGTAACGCATGTATATGAAGTCTTCCCTAAATAACTAAACACAGACATTTGAAAATCCATACAAACACTTTAACAGGAACATAGTTTAACACCTTCAGTACCAGCTGGTGAATGTCTCTAACTGACATCTCCCAAGTGATTCTGCATGAAGACCAAAAACTGCAGTAACTCCATTTGGCCAGCAGATGGTGACACCTGCCTGCCCAAAATGTTATTACAGTAAGGAATACATTGGGATCATTCCCAAATTTTTCTGACTGTAAAAATAATTTTAAATGATTTTACAATTAACCACTGGTTCCTGACATAGAAACATAGAAACATAGAAAAATGTCGGCAGATAAGAACCTTTCAGCCCATCTAGTCTGCCCAATTACATGGATACTTTACCTGGATTTATCTTTTGTTTAGGATAGCCTTATGCCTATCCCATGCTTGATTAAATTCAATTACTGTTTTGGCCTCTACCACTTCTACTGGAAGAGTGTTCCATGTATCCACCACCCTCTCAGTAAAATAATGCTTCCTGATGTTACTTTTAAACCTTTGCCCCTCTAATCTAAGACTATGTCCTCTTGTTTTGCTATTTTGTTTCCTTTTAAATATACTCCCTTCCTCTACCTTGTGGATTCCCTTTACGTATTTAAATGTTTCTATCATATCTCCTCTGTCTCGTCTTTTTTCCAAGCTGTACATGTTAAGATCATTAAGCCTTTCTTGGTAACTTTTCTCCTTCAAGCCGTACACCATTTTAGTAGCCCTTCTCTGAACTCTCTCTAAGATGTCTATATCCTTCTGGAGATACAGTCTCCAGTACTGCACACAGTACTCCAAGTGAGGTCTCAACGGTGCTCTGTACAGTGGTATGAGCACTTCCCTTTTCCTACTGCTAATACCTCTCCCTACACAACCAAGCATTCTGCCAGCATTTCCTGCTGCTCTATTATATTGACTACTTACCCTTAGATCCTCTGAAATAATGACCCCTAAATCCCAACCCTCAGATGTTGAGGTTAGGACTGTATCAAATATTCTATATTCAGCCCTTGGGTTTTTACGTCCCAGGTGCATTATCTTGCACTTATCCACATTAAAACTCAATTGCCACAACTCCGACCATTTTTTTAGTTTACCTAAATCATTTGTCATTTGGCTGATCCCTCCAGGAACGTCAACCCTGTTGCAAATCTTTGTGTCATCAGCAAAAAAACATACTTTTCCATTAATACCTTCTGCAATATCACTAATAAAAATATTAAAGAGAATGGGTCCAAGTACTGACCCCTGAGGTACCCCACTGGTAACAAGACCTTGCGTCGAATAAACTCCATTTACCACAACCCTCTGTTGCCTGTCACTCAGCCACTGCCTAATCCATTCAACAATATTGGAATCCAAGCTCAAAGATTGCAATTTATTGATAAGCCTTCTATGCGGAACAGTATCAAAAGCCTTACTGAAATCTAAATAAGCAATGTCTACTGCACCACCTGTGTCTATTATTTTTGTTACCCAATCAAAAAAATCAATAAGATTAGTTTGGCATGATCTCCCTGAGGTAAACCCATGTTGTTTCTGATCCTGTAATCTATGTGTTTTTAGATGTTCAACAATCCTTTCCTTTAACATGGTTTCCATTAATTTCCCCACTACTGACGTAAGACTAACTGGCCTATAGTTCCCCGATTCCTCCCTACTACCCTTCTTGTAAATGGGCACAACATTTGCTAATTTCCAGTCTTCTGGGACGACTCCCGTTAACAAGGATTGGTTAAATAAATCTGTTAATGGTTTTGCTATTACATCACTGAGCTCTTTTAATAATTTAGGGTGGATCCCATCAGGCCCCATTGACTTATTTGTCTTTACTTTAGACAGCTGCTGTAGAACCTGACACATTTGTATTGGAAAATCTTGTGGTATTGAAGGAGTTAAGAAACTGACACTGGTCACCAGCTTGTTTAAACAAAGCTACAATCGATCTTTCATTAATCTTCTAACCTAACTGCAGTGTTGACAGTGGGCTTTGGTTTTTCACCTGATGCATTTGTTGGAAGGAATCAAAGCAAGGAAAGGTGATGCTAGTGGTCAGGACCCAGGAGAATATGTTCTTTTACTTATTTCGACAATAGTGTAATTATAAAGATAAATAACAAACAATGGACATCTTATCCGTAGTGTTGATCAGCGCTAAAGAAAACATAATTTTATAAAAGAGAACTATATAGCAATTGTAGTGCGCATTATAGCTGGGACTGAAAAGCATCCTTTGATTTATCGATGTTCATGACATAACCATGAGGGAGATATTTATAAATTGTTTCCCTATATCCATTGTGTAACTTAATCTGCTCTTTCCTGGAAAAGAAAAAAAATAAATTGTATTTTTATGTCAACTATGGTATTGAAAAAAATAGTGCCGGCTGGGTGGAGTAGAGGTACCATTACTGCTCTGCATGGAGAGAGCCTGTGGAGTCATGGGTTCAATTCCAGCAAGCAACCTCTCCAGTAAGTGTCCTTGGGCAAGACACCTAACGGTACATACTCGCCACCCAGGACATACTTGAAAACGAGAGAAATCTCAATGTATCCTTCCTGGTAAAATCCTTTCTCAAAAATAGCTGTCTGTTATCATTTGGAGCCTTTATTAACCCATTCATCACCAAATGATTTTTTCCAAAAATCCACTCTCAGGAACCAGTGGGTTTTGTTTTGAATTTAAAAAATATATATATATTTATACAGTAAGAAATATTTGGGAATATTCTCAACGTATTTCTTACTGTAATAACCCTTTTGGCTGGAAGTTGGCCCCACCTGCTGGCCAAATTGAGTTAGGCAGCTTGCGGCTCCATGCATCGTCTGGGGAAAGTCCGATATATTAGGACAATCTCCAGCCGATTTGCCGATTTTAAACAATCTTAGCATTTTGGGCATAATGTCCACAGGGCTAAAACTGTTGCGACAATCTAAGTTCATTTGCAATCATACAGCACAGCCCCAGATTGTGTTAACACGATTTGGGGCTGTCGTGTCTGCTACCACTGATCGTGTGTAGACGATCATGATAGTGAAGGGGTTAACAGCTCCTATACAAAATATAGGAGCTGTTACTGTAAAGTATGGAGCACTAATTCCAAGCAAAGCCTTGCAGCAAAATCTGAATAGCGTCTCGAGTCATTATGACAGTGGTCGTAGTTACATAGTTACATAGTTATATAGGCTGAAAAAAGACATGCGTCCATCGGGTTCAGCCTCTCCCACATAACCTACTGCTGTTGATCCAAAAGAAGGCAAAAAACCCAGTCTGAAATGCTTGCCAATATGCAACACACTGTGTTACATGTTTACAGGTGCATTCTGTATATAGTCACTATGTTACATGTTTACAGGTGCATTCTGTATATAGTCACTGTGTTACATGTTTACAGGCGCATTCTGTATATAGTCACTATGTTACATGTTTACAGGCGCATTCTGTATATAGTCACTGTGTTACATGTTTACAGGTGCATTCTGTTTATAGTCACTATGTTACATGTTTACAGGTGCATTCTGTATATAGTCACTATGTTACATGTTTATTGTTTACAGGTGCATTCTGTATATAGTCACTATGTTACATGTTTACAGGTGCATTCTGTATATAGTCACTATGTTACATGTTTACAGGTGCATTCTTATATAGTCACTATGTTACATGTTTACAAGTGCATTCTGTATATAGTCACTATGTTACATGTTTACAGGCACATTCTGTTATTAGTCACTATGTTACATGTTTAACAAGTGCATTCTGTATATAGTCACTATGTTACATGTTTACAAGTGCATTCTGTATATAGTCACTGTGTTACATAGTTACATAGTTACATAGTTACATAGTTATATAGGCTTAAAAAAGACATGCGTCCATCGGGTTCAGCCTCTCCCACATAACCTACTGCTGTTGATCCAAAAGAAGGCAAAAAACCCAGTCTGAAATATGCAACATACTGGGAAAAAATTCCTTCTTGACCCCAGAATGGCGTCAGATTCTCCTTGGATCAAGAAGCTTTTACCCACATATTAAATATTATAACCCTTAATATTCTGTGTCTGCAGGAAGTCATCCAGTCGTTTTTTAAAAGTCTGTACAGACTCTGACCCAACCACCTCAACAGGCAGAGAATTCCACAGCTTTATTGTTCTCACCGTAAAATAACCCTTCCTATGCTTTAAGCTAAATTTTCTTTCTTCCAGTCTAAATGGATGACCCCTTGTCCTATGTATAGTCCTGTTAATGAATAGGTTATCAGACAATGGTTGATAATGGCCCCGTATATATTTATATAAGGTTATCAGATCCCCTCTAAGGCGCCTTTTCTCTAAACTAAACAGGTTTAAGCTTGTTAGTCTTTCCTCATAACTTAACCCTTCCATCCCCCTTATTAATTTAGTTGCCCGTCTCTGCACTTTTTCTAGCGATATAATATCTTTTTTTAAGACAGGTGCCCAAAATTGCACGGCATATTCAAGGTGCGGCCTGACCATTGATTTATACAGAGGCAAAATTATGTTTTCATCCCGTGAGTGAACTCCCCTTTTAATGCATGCCAATACTTTGCTGGCCTTGGCGGCTGCTGTTTGACATTGCACATTGTTACTTAGTTTGAAATCTATGATTATTCCCAAATCCTTCTCCTGCTTGGATTTCCCTAACTCCGTACCATTTAGGGTATAAATTGCTTGTGTGTTCTTCACTCCAAAGTGCATAACTTTGCATTTATCTAGATTAAATTTCATCTGCCATTTAAGTGCCCAGTCCCCCAATCTATCTAAATCCCTCTGCAGCGAAGTTGTTGTGCATAAAGGCAAGGCCAGAATATAACCCAAAATTTTGCATACAAAGCCCTACTTGTAAGATTTTTGCAGAGTTACAAGTGCTCCTTGGGAAGAAACAAAATTCTCATTTAGACCTCAACCCTGTCGCCTCATATTGGGTTTTACAGGAGCAGAAAGGCGCACTCTTACTTAAAAAAAACTATCAAACTTTACTGCTGCATTACAACAACCAGGGAAAGGGCAGAATACAGGGAGCGCTCTGGTGTCACTCACTGCTATACAGAAATTAGATATAAGACATTATAATCATAGTGAAAAACCCATGTATTTTGCTGGTATAGCGTTTTACTGGATGTTCCGTCAAGTTTCAATAGGCAGGGAATACGACCAAGTTTATTTTTAAATTCTGATGGCATCCACTGCATGTGAGAAAAAAAAAATAGATTTCCATTTCTGTACAAATGTGTCAGGCACATTATGAGTAACACAACATGTTTAAAAATTCTACCCTCAATATCTCATCTTCTGCAAACATACGAATTACAATGAAAAATTGTGGAACTATACATGATTTTCACTTTTTTTTATAGGCGTTAAGAGACGAACAACAACAGCTGTTCATGGAAATTACATTTGATCGTGTGTATATATAATGATTTACAGCGTTTTTAAAATAAATTTCATGCAAAAAAAATGGCTAAGTAGACATCGGGTTAACCCTTTCACTGCCTTGCACTTTTTATTGAAAAACGTAAGATTTTTTAAAAACATGTGATGTGTATTTAACACATACATTTAGTGCAAATACAGTAAAAGTGATGCAGATAGATAATCTCCTGCTTATGGGGGCCTGTAGTGATCATAATGAGATTATTAGCAATGCATCTTCCATAAAATACCAATATCTGTACGTGTTGCATAATGCCTGTGTATGGAAATTACAGTAACACCTTGTATCTGTATGTACTGCATAATGCCTGTGTATGGAAATTACAGCAACATCTTGTATCTGTATGTGCTGCATAATGCCTGTGTATGGAAATTACAGTAACACCTTGTGTCTGTATGTGCTGCATAATGCCTGTGTGTGGCAATTACAGCAACACCTTGTATCTGTATGTGCTGCATAATGCCTGTGTATGGAAATTACAGCAACACCTTGTATCTGTATGTGCTGCATAATGCCTGTGTATGGCAATTACAGCAACATCTTGTATCTGTATGTGCTGCATAATGCCTGTGTATGGAAATTACAGTAACACCTTGTATCTGTATGTGCTGCATAATGCCTGTGTGTGGCAATTACAGCAACACCTTGTATCTGTATGTGCTGCATAATGGCTGTGTATAGTGTGACACATACGAGGTATGTGCACAATTGTATAAAGTAAGTAATTGTCATGTATAGTGGTGACATTGAAAGGTATGTGTTTATGTTTTCTATGTGGTATATGGTGCCTATAACAAGTCACTATGAGAATGCAGCTCTCTGCTGCAGCAGCAGGGGACTGTTATTATGACGCACAGGGTCTTATGTTCCAGAAGGATTGGGGGAAGATTATAGGTGTGGCACTGGTGATGTGTTCCTGCTTACCCTCATAACCACGAGGATACTGTGGAAGCAAGCAGCCAATCTGTCTGTCTCCTGATTATTTCCTGTCTTTACAGGTATTTACATCTGTCTGCTGGCCCTCTGAACGGGGTCTGCAACAGATTCTTGGGGGCTCGTCCGTAAACTTATGATCTTCGGGACCAACAGAGTATGGATACAGCGGCTGTGATCCAGAAAAGTCGGTTGTGAGAAGCGCGTCCTGGCTGGCTGGTGACGGTGACGTGAGGGATCGTGAAAAGGGTCATCATGGCGGATAAAGTACGGAAGAGCGTGGTGTGGAACATCAGGAAAAAACTTCTCACCTTGTCCGCTGGTGAACTATTTCAGATCGCCCAGAGCATTGTTACGGTACCAGACGGGAACATTACTGAACTAGATGCTGGAGACCAAGAAGGCTGCTTTGAATACATTAATGCGTTCATGTACAGTGCAGACTTACTAGACTCAGAGGATAGAGGTATGGCTGAACTGTTGAACTTGAGAGACATCGTTGACTCTGTTGAGCATGTTCAAACTACGTCTACACCTGTTCATCAACAGAATGATGACACTGCTCCTACCGCATCGTCTACAGCTGTTGCTGACAAAGGGTCTAGGGGAGCATCTACACAAAATTCGACGTTGCAACAACCTTTGACCAGACTATCACAACAAACACGCAGCAGTGATAATGCACAGTTTAGCAACAACCCTGAACGGTCCATGCAGTTACTGACAGAGAAGGTTGTCTCCCTCAGGGACCTCTCCTACCTCCAGCGTCGCGAATTTAAGATACAAGGAGGACAAATTTGTGATTACACATCTGACATCACATACACAAGTGTATGCAGACAAATTGAAGATGGAATCAAAGAAAATTACAGTGATGCTGACATAGTCAGGGGGACACTACGGATAATAAAAGCAGGCAGTTTCAAGGACATGTTGATGAATAAAGAAGACATAACGGTTGAGGAACTCAAAGGGTTTCTTCGGTCGCATTTAGGAGACAAAAATAGCACAGAATTGTTCCAGGAATTAATGTGTGCAAAACAAAATGAGAATGAGACGCCTCAACAGTTCATGTATCGAGTAATGGGTCTTAAACAGAAAATCATCTTTGCTGCAAAACAGGCTGACACTGAAGTGAGATACAGCACAGAAACTATTCAGGATGTATACCTTCACACGGTCTACCAGGGTTTAGGGCACAAATATACAGACATTCGTAGGGAGTTAAAACCCCTGCTTTCCAACCGCAACGTCGCAGATGAGGAAATACTAAGAAATGTAACAAGAATCACCAGCGATGAGAATGAGAGGGCCCGAAGGCTGGGTCCTGTAACACGTAATAAGCAGAGCATTGCAAGTTGTACCCTTCTAGAAAGTGAACCTGTGAGAGAAATTCATGAGCAGAAAAATGTGGATGATCCAATTAAACAACTGACAGCACGTGTCGAGGCACTTAGCAGTATGGTAGACTCCATGAGAAATCCAACACAGCCTGATCCTACCTTTTGTTATACTATGAGTCGACCACCTCTACACAAAAGGGGCTAAACGTCATGGTTGTTTAAAGTGTGTGGAAGCTGGTCTGCAAAACTGTACTCACTGTTTTCAGTGTGGGAAGAGGGGCACCTGTCCAGGGGATGCCTCCGGAAACGTAACCCGCAGGGAAACGGGAAGCGGTCACTGCAACGGGGCAACCAGTGACCAAGTCCTCCCTGTCCCATGGCACAAATGATGGCAGATCAGAGGATGAACCTGGTCCTACAAAAAACAAAACGAAACCATTTCATTATACGACATTCAAAACTTCCAAGGACAAGGAATGGCTTAATCAGACTCCTACTTTCTCTGTCCCTAGGAAAAAGAATGAGGCCATTGTCAATCTAATAGGAAGGAAGGCTTTGACACAGTGCAACCTCAATGGCCTAGCAGTAAGTGCTTTGCTTGACACTGGAGCTCAAGTCAGTATCATTGATCGTGCTTGGAAAGATAAATATTTGCCAGCTGTGGACTTGAGACCTCTTTCTGAACTTATGGGAACTATGGGAAAGCTGGAAGTGTATTCTGTGACTGGGGATGTCATTCCATTCGATGGCTGGGCTGTTATTACTGTTAATTTAGAAGGAAACAATGACCCTAACCTCTCTATCAGCGTTCCCTTTTTAATAAGTCATCTGCCAATTGAAAGGCCACTACTTGGGTTTAACGTAGTGGAAGAATTAATTCAGAGACAACCCAAGCGCCTTGTGCAGGCTTTAGTCTCTCTACTATCAGGAGCCATCTCTATGTCAAACGAGAAAGCTCAAACTCTGGTAAGCTGTGTCCAAACCCCTGAGCTGAATGAACAGTGGGGACGTTTGAAGGTAAAGAGTGGTGGCGTTGTCATTCCAGCAGGTCAAGTGATGTGGGTAAAGTGTAAAATACCACCTAACATGGATCAGCCCGACCCAGTCATACTGTTTGAACCAGAGGAAAACAATGTGCAGTTGGAAAAGCTGGATATAGGAGGGGGGCTCCTAGAAGTACAGAACCAGGAAAGGCCTTATGTCTCTGTTCCAATTGGTAACAACTCCACATGTGAAATAACACTGCCTGGTAACACAATCCTCGGTTATATTCAGCCAATTGAAAAAGTACTGGAGGCAGAGCGATCAGAAGAACTGAAGTCTAAGGTATCGGTCGAGGGTGTGACTACCTCAGGTACTGAAGAAACCTTGAAACGGTGGCACCCACCTGTAGATCTAAGCCACCTGAGTGAGGAACAGCAGCAGGTGGTAAGAAAAATGCTGTATGAAGAGTCTGTGGCATTTTCTCAAGATAAGAGTGACATGGGTTGCATTCCGAGCCTACAAATGTCAATAAATCTCAAAGACGACATACCAGTGCAGCGGTCATATTCATCGGTACCTAAACCTTTATTCCAAGAAGTGAAAGATTATATACAAGATCTCCTGGCAAAAGGGTGGATTGTGAAGTCCAAGTCCCCCTATTCTGCACCAGTGGTCTGCGTCCGAAAGAAGGATGGCTCACTTCGCCTGTGTATAGATTATCGCCTCCTCAATAAAAAGACTGTACCAGATAGGCACCCTCTGCCAAGAATTCAAGACTTGCTTGACACATTGGGGGGTTATGCATGGTTCAGTATTCTCGACCAAGGAAAAGCCTACCATCAGGGCTTCATAGCCGAAGGTTCTAGGCACATGACAGCTTTCATAACTCCCTGGGGACTTTATGAGTGGATAAGAATTCCCTTCGGCCTGTCCAATGCACCTGCAGCGTTCCAGCGCAGTATGGAAGAAATGCTAGATTCTCTCAGAGATGAATGTTGTATACCGTACCTTGATGACGTGTTATGTTATGCCAAGTCTTTTGAGGAACATGTGGAAGGACTTCGCAAAGTTCTTCAAGCTCTTCAACATCATGGAGTCAAGCTTCGGCCTGAAAAATGTGAGCTCTTCCGAGGTGAAGTCCGATACGTGGGTCGTCTTGTGTCTGCCGAAGGTGTGCGGATCGATCCCAAAGATCTTCAAGCAGTTATGTCACTCAAAAGTCATACTCCACATACCGTCGGTGAGGTAAGAAGGCTTCTCGGCTTCCTAAGCTACTATCGCTCGTTTATCCAAGATTTTTCAGGTGTAGCTAAGCCTATGTATGAGCTCCTACAAGCAAAGCCTGGGGTGGCACCAGTTGAGTCCAGTAGGAGAAAGACCAAAGGCCCCCAAATGCCTTCCAGAACTCCTGTGGAGTGGACAAGTGAGCATCAGAAATCTCTTGAAACCCTGATTGACATGTTGATAAAGCCACCAATTCTTGCCTATCCAGACTTCAATTTACCATTCTCGCTGCACACCGATGCATCTGAAAGGGGCCTTGGGGCTATACTCTACCAGAGTCAGGATGGAAAATAAGAGTCATTGCGTATGGCTCCCGGACACTGTCCCAGGCCGAAAGAAATTACTGCCTACATAGTGGTAAACTTGAGTTTCTTGCACTTAAATGGGCAGTGTGTGAAAAATTCAGAGACTACCTGTTCTATGCTCCACATTTTACCATTTACACAGACAACAATCCCCTGACCTACATAATGAGCACTGCGAAGCTGAATGGGGTTGGCCATCGCTGGGTGGGAGAATTGTCCGACTACCACTTTGATGTGAAATATAGGCCTGGTAAAATAAATATTGATGCTGACACACTGTCGCGTATCCCCCTTGACATCGAAAAGTATACCACTGAGTGCACTGAGCAATTGTCATCTGAAGTGGTGCGAGCAGTCTGGGATGGAGCTCGCGCAGCCAAAAAGAAAGATGTGGCTTGGGTTGCAGCACTCAGTATGTCGTCTATGGAAACTGACCCAACATCCCAAGGTTCATTGTTGCCAAGAATAAATAAAGATGAACTCTCCAAAGCTCAACGGGAGGATCCAGTGATAGCCAAGGTATTGAAGATGAAGGAGGAAATCAAGGTGCCAGATGAAAGTCTAAAGAAAACCGTGACTGGAGCGGCCAAGAAACTTTTGTATGAATGGAACAAACTAATTATAGAGGATGGATGTCTCTATAGGCAAACAGCTCATAACAAAACTTGTTCTCCCAACCCAGTATAAGCAACTTTCTTTGGAGCACTTACATGACAACATGGGACATCTGGGCACAGAACGGGTTCTTCATCTGATGAGACAAAGATTCTACTGGCCATATATGAAGAAGGAAGTAGAGGAGTATATCACAAAGAAGTGTCCCTGTATTAAGCAAAAGAAACCAACGACCCATGTCCGAGCACCCATGGGGAGTATAACATCTAGCTCACCTTTAGAACTTGTTTGCATCGACTACCTGCACTTAGAGCCAAGCCGGGGTGGGTATGAGTATATACTAGTGGTCGTAGATCACTTTACTAGGTTTGCGCAAGCTTATCCTACTAAAAACAAGTCTGGCCGTACAGCAGCTGAGCGTCTTTTCAATGATTATATCCCTCGGTTTGGTTACCCTGGAAAGCTACACCATGACCAGGGCAGGGAATTTGAAAATGAGCTTTTCAGGAACCTTCGGGAACTTGCTGGAGTACGCCATTCGAGGACCTCTCCGTATCACCCTCAAAGTAACCCAGCTGAGAGATTCAACCGGACTCTCCTCCAAATGCTCCGGACCTTGGCTGATAAGGAAAAGATACGTTGGAAAGATCACCTTCCCCAGATCGTCCATGCATATAATTGTACACGTCACGAGTCAACTGGGTATTCCCCATTCTATTTACTGTTTGGACGCCACCCTCGCCTTCCTGTTGACTTGATATTTGGGCTCCTTGAAGAGGATGAGGGATTAACTCATAAGGGATTTGCTGATCATTGGGCTGGAAAGATGGCTGAAGCATATCAAATAGCAAATGAAAACAGTAAGCAATCAAGTGCGCGGGGCAAAGCTCAATATGACTTGAAGGTCAAAGGTGTTATTCTGAAGCCTGGAGACAGAGTTCTTGTTAGAAATTTGAGAGAGCGAGGAGGCCCAGGGAAACTAAGATCATACTGGGAGAAGATCATCTATGTGGTGAAAGAGCAAGTAGCAGACAATCCGGTTATATGTGGTGAGTCCTGAGAATGGGAACAAAAGTGGAACTAGAACCCTGCACCGAAACCTATTACTGTTGGTAAATGACTTGCCTGTGGAGACACCATCACACCCACTGAAACACGGGAACCAGAAACAAAGCAGACAAGGTAACAGGGAGAAGACAAGAGAACCTACCTACCACAGTGACATCACCGATTCAGATGAGGAAAGCTCTGAAAGATACTGGTTGAGAATTCCTGAGAGTTGGACAGAGCATAAGAGACAGCATACTTACCGGCAAGGTTCAAATCTGAACCATGAGAATTCTCTTGTCGAAATGACGTCACCATCACCTGAGAGAACCGTGCGAGAAAGAGATCAAGTCCAAGTCCCACAGGAACAGAGACACAGTTTGATCGAGACTCAATCACCAGAAGAAGTGATCCTGAATTCAACATTTCCACCTGAAGTCAGTGGAGATAGTGATAGTGAATGTGCCCTGCCTGATGAAGCAGAAAGTCTGACATCAGAAAGCTGTATCGAACCAAGACGGTCAGTGAGAGGGAGTAAGCCAAGACAAGTGTTACGTACGAAACACTGGGTCAACCATCGCTACAACCACAGACTATGCTCTACAGTGTAGCAGCATATACCTTTCCTCACTTACCTGTATTGGCTACACCATATTATATGCCACCACTCTCATACTACCCGTTTCACGACTCATACAATATGGTACCATGTATTCCCACAGGGGCAGCATATTAAGTTAAGAAAGTGGTGTTCTGGACATAGTAATCTTGCGCCTGAGTGTATACATATTTTTTTTGTAGCTGGTGCCCATTTTATTTTGTCGGGGAGGATGTGACACATACGAGGTATGTGCACAATTGTATAAAGTAAGTAATTGTCATGTATAGTGGTGACATTGAAAGGTATGTGTTTATGTTTTCTATGTGGTATATGGTGCCTATAACAAGTCACTATGAGAATGCAGCTCTCTGCTGCAGCAGCAGGGGACTGTTATTATGACGCACAGGGTCTTATGTTCCAGAAGGATTGGGGGAAGATTATAGGTGTGGCACTGGTGATGTGTTCCTGCTTACCCTCATAACCACGAGGATACTGTGGAAGCAAGCAGCCAATCTGTCTGTCTCCTGATTATTTCCTGTCTTTACAGGTATTTACATCTGTCTGCTGGCCCTCTGAACGGGGTCTGCAACAATAGCAATTACAGTAACACCTTGTATCTGTATGTGCTGCATAATGCCTGTGTATGGAAATTACAGCAACACCTTGTATCTGTATGTGCTGCATAATGCCTGTGTATGGAAATTACAGCAACACCTTGTATCTGTATGTGCTGCATAATGCCTGTGTATGGAAATTACAGTAACACGTTGTATCTGTATGTGCTGCATAATGCCTGTGTATGGCAATTACAGTAACACCTTGTATCTGTATGTGCTGCATAATGCCTGTGTATGGAAATTACAGCAACACCTTGTATCTGTATGTGCTGCATAATGCCTGTGTATGGAAATTACAGTAACACGTTGTATCTGTATGTGCTGCATAATGCCTGTGTATGGAAATTACAGTAACACCTTGTATCTGTATGTGCTGCATAATGCCTGTGTATGGAAATTACAGCAACACCTTCTATCTGTATGTGCTGCATAATGCCTGTGTATGGAAATTACAGTAACACGTTGTATCTGTACTGTACAGGGATTTTCATTCATTAGAATCCCCTGAATCCTATCCCTGTACAGCAGTGAGTGACCCCAGAGCTCTCCCTGTATTCTGCCCTCTACCTGGCAGCTGTAATGCAGCAGTATTCTATTTGAACGTTTGATACAGTGAGGATGGGGGCTATATTTGCAGCTGGTTTTATGTCTCTCCAGGGTGCTTGGAGAGACATAAAACAAAGGATTTTATTTCTTCGCAGGGGACACACTTATCCTGCTTCAAAATGGTGTGAAATTTTACACCATTTTATATGCTAATGAGCACTTTTGAAATGCATTACAATGCAAAATCGCGATAACCCATCTACACCCAAAATCGTGTTAAGACCAATATCGCTGCAAATGTGCACCCAGGCAGAACAGATTCACTTTAAAACAATGAAACTGCAAATTGTACTCGCAGGTGTACTGACACAAGCCACAAAAAAAAAAAATAATCTTTGCAAGGCCAGATATTTGCCCGATGTCCCTAATGATCCATCCTGCCCTGTCATTGGCAGAGAAATGTATTATGTATTTCTTTGCAAACTAGTATAAAACCACAAAAGCCACGAAAAATACACAACACTATAGAAAAGCAAAGGATGAATTACAGATCATGGACTCATTTCTTTAGTGCAAAACAATCTAAAATAATATTACGTGTTGTTGGCAGGAAAGAGGTCACGCTTCCTCTCTAGCATAAATGTTATTTTTAGACAAAGTGGACATGTTTATGTGATACGTATTAAAATGTAATATTCGTTTGAAAAACAAAACTGTAGAATGTTATTCTGCTCACCTATCCGTTCATACTTTCAAACACAAATAGGAATTCATAGACATCTCAGAGCTCTGATGTAGCAAGAGGACTTGCCGTTAGACAAGACGGCAAACTTCACCATCTGGGAACCCAATCATTCTCTTAATCTTGCCAACATCTCTTTAAGTCGAAGTAAATAAAACATTGACCTCAATTAAAAGAGAACATGCTTGAAAATCTGTAATTCTCTTCAATATGCGATTAAGGGACCAAGGAATGAATCCCTAAACAAGTGCATAAGTCTGTGTTAGTTTTATTTACAAACATAAGAAAATAATGTATAGATTATTGACAATAACAAGTAACACTAAACACAGTGCGCGCTATTTCCACCCTGTTAGTAAGAAAACAGTTGCAGCCGTTTTGCATAATGGTTCCGGCCACTATTCTGACCTTGGGCTCGGCATTAGCACCTCCTTACAGTATATTAACTGTACAGTTATGTGTATAGGAGCTGTTATTAATGGCTAAGAGCGAGAGCAACAAGCTGTTCCAATGTAGAGCCTGTTGGATAATGGACATGGATACCTGCTCTCAGAGCCTGGTGTTAAAAATGTCACCGTCCCCCCAAAAATATACAAATCACCAAAATTCTTGTAATGCCACAGTGCAGAGGTCAGCACTTGGGAAAAAAACAGTGGAAGACTGGGAACAAATGGCTCGAAGTGTCCTTCCTTGGCTTCTGCGTGACTCCACTTCTTCAAGGTTGCACTTGGCTTTATGGGCTCCCATGGACTCCAGGAGCTGACACTAGAAGCGGTGTGGCTGTCAGTCCCATAAATTCTGATTCCAGCCACTAATATAATCTCGGTCAGAATAGACCCAGTAACAAGGAGCTGCTTAGGGGTATTGGCTCGGAATACAGCCCAGTGTATTTTTATCTTTTATACGTTGACTGGTGTCACAGTATAGTAAACAAAATAACAAAAATTCACCGGCAGCCACATTCTGTGCATCAAAAATATATAGCACAGCTCCATCAGCTCCTCTGCAATGCCATTGTTTGTCCCCATTGCTGCATTAAGAGCACAACAGGAGAGCAGCTAAAGACTTTGCCCTCTCACCCCACTCTAATTCTTACAGTATGTCTCTTACCCTTCATTTTGCTATTGTCTTCCTTACTCGCACTCCATTGTACCACTGTCTCTACAATCCCCATCTATTGCGCCATTGTGTTAACACTTACACCCCATTGTGCCTTTGACTAATTTTTCTCCATGATTTCAGTATTTTTGTGTAAGCTGGTCTTTCCCATTTTTAGCTAAAATTAGGACATTAACAGGGAAAATCCGCGCCTGCAGGTTTCCCCACAGCGTTGCCATTTCATTGCAATATTCCGGGGCAGGTGCTGTCTCAGCACCTCGCCCCGTAACGCAGTGCCAACTACAGTGATACTCCCGGTAGCGTCTCTGCGCTGCTGTGAGTATGACCTCCTGATGGACTTCATGGAGGATTGCGCTTCCGGGCTGGAAGCCCTGCGCGATCTCGCTGTCGCGAGATCGGACAGCGCCGCAGAGTGATCGCGGAGGGAGACTAGGAACTATTTGTCCTCAGTCTCACTCTGCTCCTGGCGACAAGAAATAGTTTCCGGGCCATCGTTCTCACCGCAGGATGAGGGAAGAGTATGGGATTTATTGGGGGGGGAGAGTTAGGAGGTGTTAAATGATTTTGCAAAGGCAGCATCATGTAGCGCCATCTTTTAGGAGAAGCTAAAATGTCAGTTTTCACATTGCTGTGTTAATTAGCACTAGCACTTTGTAACACCTTACTTATCGAAATGCTAATCAGTGATCGCGCTCCCCATGTTAGGTATAGAGAGTGCAAAGTACAGTAAGCTCGCGCAAGCTACCGCAAAACACTGATTCGCAAACTGATTTCCTACGGTTCAGGAAGTTAATATGGGCGGCATGCGTTAAAGTTACTTATCCTAGCATTAGTACTTACTCATCCGAAAGCTACCTTTAGTGTTCAGAAGGTAATAGTGCCAATAATGGATCAAAAATGCTTTGTACGTTGAACAATGTGTTTTCTACACAGTGGGATCGTAGGACTAAGGGCTTGATTTAATTCACTGCAATTTCACCCACAATTTGGCCATGTTTCGGTTTGGGACATTTAACCTCCCTGGCAGTGTTCCCGAGTGTGTCTCGGGGTTAAATTTCACCGCTGAGAGCGGTAACCCAGAGACACACTCGGGCTGGATACATCACCTCTCCCCGTGCTCCCTCGCTGATCTCTGCAGTCTCCACAAGCGATCGCAAACTCATACTTCCTGGATTCCTTCTCGCGAGGAAGGAACCAGGAAGTAATGAGGTTGCGATCGCCAGAGGAGGCAGCTGGGGACAGCGAGGGAGTGCAGGGAGCAGTGATGTATCCAGCGGCATCCTGAGTGTTGTTCGGGTTTACTACTTCCAACATAGGACTTTAACCCCGAGGCACACTCCGGAATACCGGAATACTGCTAGAGGGGGGCCAAAATTTTTTTTTTAACACAAATTAGACCGCCAGGGAGATTATTTAAGGACCCTCACAAACCCCCCTTTTTCTCACTATAAGTATACAGGGTCATCCAGACATGGACCCCATGCTCGAGGTGCCTAGAGGGGTGTCAGCTATACCCTCTTGAAGAGGCCTAGCAAGGCCGGGGCTGCTGCACCTCTCGTGCAGGGATGACTTCCTTGGCATGCAGTACTGGCCGCCCTTTCTGGGTGTAGCTTCTGATTTGTATATGGAGCAGTTGTCCCTGTAATGGCGCAATCGAGCTAAAGCCTTGTGAGAGCTGAGCAGGCCCCACCGTAAAGCAGGACACTAGTGCCACTGCTCGTTCTCAGGACCCTCACAAACCCAACCTTTTTCTCATTTAATTAAGGGCATACTGACATTTTGTTTCCCATTAAAGAAAAATTGACTCAATTATCGTCACTTGTGCCTACACTCACCAATGGAAACTAACCCTAACCTTAATAGGTATGGATGTCGGGGGGGGGGTTACTATTAGGTTTAGTGTTATTTTTAGGGTTAAGCTTGCGAACATGCATTGCATGCAAGTAGCAGAAAATCCATTTATTTTTCAGGCTTATTACCGACCCAAATTTTATCAGTAAGGTGGTCATCTATCAGAATTTGGCTGTGGTCAAATTTTTTCAAATGAATCTGCCGATATTTCGAAAAACATATCGGTCAAAACGCACTAGTATTTAAAAACAAAAAAAAGATGCTGATAGAATTAAAGTGAGCCTATAACGTCAAATCACTGGTTGTGATTGGCCACTGATATCAGATGCTCTCCGAATGTTTGAAAATCATGTTGTAATTCCAATATGGCGGCCACTGGACTTGAAATGTTATAAAGTTGCAATTCTTACAGGGTTATTCAAAGAGCTCTGAATTGCTGGCGAAAGGTAACCAAATGCTGAAATTCAGCACTCGGTTACCTTTTCTGGCCATTCGGCTATCCAGAGAGCACGCAGTTCGCCAAACGTTGGCGAATTGTCTGCACATACGGTGCCTGTTCCGTGCCTGTTCGAGGGCAGTGAAATCCCCATAGAGAAGCAATGCTTCATCTAGTCAGAGAACAAAAACCAGCAGTGAAAAGTTGCTGAATTGCCCTGCCATTCTGTGGTTTCATTCAACAGGTTTATTCAGGCGAATCCCATAGGCTTCAATGTTAAAAATATTCCCATTTTAATTCAATATCTTATAAACTGTTTAATATAAAATTCTGCAGTAAAAAGTCTTTTTATTTATAGATTTTTTCGGGATTTTTTTGCATAAAACAAATTTTCAGATTTTTTTTAAATTTTTTTAAAGGTTTCTTTTTCTGTAACAGCCCTTTTTATAATCATTCATTGGATCTTATATGTAAATTTCAGACATTTTCGCGCAGTAGTTTGTTTGCAAACAGTGTTTTACTTTTCAAACATTCAAGCGTACTGTTTTTTTTTTTTCCCTCCATTCGTCTGCGGTGTCGGGTTTTTCTGGCAGCTGCTCTGCACTCTTGTCGGCTCCTGCTTGGGTTTTTCCAGCGTGTTCGGCGGGGTTAATACAGATGTTTTTGCGGGTTTTGGTGTGCATTCGCCTGGGTTTAGCGGTGAATGTCCAGCAGCTTTTCCCTGCACTACGACGTCCCTGTGGTGCTTGCTGAATACATCGCAGGGTCGCCAAAATGGGATCGCCGAATCAAGCCGAATTGAAGAGAACGAAAAGTCACCGAACGTGCGGTGACTTTTTGATTCTCTTTGAATAACCCTGATAATCCCTGTTAAACTCGCTGTAGAATTGTTAGGTGAAAATAATATCAACCTGTTTGTGTCACATTTGTAAAATTTATTACGGAAGGGAAACGTCATGTGTCAGAGACATTACGGCAGCCAAATGTAACGCAATCAAGTAAGGGTTGCATATATCTCTATTAAAGCAAATGAAGTTTAATTGTCCTCACGTGAACCTTAATGATTTTACGGTGGAGTAATTAAACACAATTTTGTCATTTTATAATATGACAGCATGCCATTTTCATCAGCGTCACTACGTGAATTGACATGTTAAGATTTTACAGACACAAACTATTTAAATTGAAAACCAAATGGAAAAAAAATAAATAATAATAATAATAAAAAAAAAAAACTATTAATTTCTCAGCCTTTCGCTATGTGCAGTGATTTTTCTGTTTCCCCTCTCTTTCTCCATTAATTGCTGGGTGTGATTCTGTCTGGTGTTGTCCAGATGGTGCCTCCGATATGGAAAAAAAAATAATGTAAATTTCATTAAAACAATTTAATCATGTCTGCAGGTCCTTTTAAGTGGCTATCTGCCTTTTCTAGCAACAAAATGAGTTATGAATATGGATATAGCGCTGCCCCGGCGTTACGTTTCCCCAGGAATAAAGCGCGTTCTGGAAAAGTGTCCGCTGGATCAGCGTTGAGATTGCGTGAGCGCTTGACTTGTTCGATTTGTTTTTGGTGACAAGGACGGTGGTGCAAGTCTTGGCGAAGTATATTAACATTCTTATAAATGTGTTGGAAATGCTTGTGTAGTTTTTAAGTGTCATTACTCTGAGTATTCTGTTGTGTAATCAATCTCATTAAATGCCTTCTACCTTAACGGTAATGGCTCCATCCATGCCATATCGTTAACTGCTGTGCTCAAACTGATGGCACTATAACTCTTTGGAACAATTAAACCTTCTATTAAGAGAACACTTCGGGCGCCTAAGGGGCAAGAATACATGTGGGTTCTTGCGTGACAGATGCGTAATGTATATAATGTTTAATTTATCTAATTATTTTCAACTGTGAACTGCATGTAATGAATTGGGCTCAAAAAATGTAGACATGGCAACCATACATCAAGTGGCCAGATCCAAAGAATGGTTTTGTTCAGTGCCGTGTGTACATAGATACCCCGGAGCACTTTATGCATTGTTTAGGTAAGAGAAGACAGATGTCTGGAGGCTGTTTTCCACAAGTGGTCCAGGGGACAATCTCATGCCTCTCATACCAGACCAGCCCTCCTCTGAAAAACATGTGGACACATCAAGGAGAGTCAGCTGGTCATTGATGCGTCACAGGAAGTCAGGAGGCGCGTTCAGTTCCTCAGCAGCTGCTGAATTGCTACAATGCAGCAGTTCAGTTTGCTGCAGCAGTCTCACTGAACGCTTTGGCTGTGCATATTGAAGTGTAAGGGCGGAGGATTGCTTAATAAAAGCTGCTGTTTCTGCAAAATCCGCTTTTGTCCATTTTTTTTACCACTTCAGTGTTAATGTTTACCATGTTTCAATAAATATTTCCTTATTGGATTATTTGCTCGCTGGAGGCGGCCATCTTTCCCACGTCACACTCAGCTAACCCCGCAGCACCTCTCTACTTAGCTGCAAGTGCTATGTTAGCAGTGCTAATCGCTGAGCTGCAGCACAGCGTTCAGTGCCAAGTTGCTATCTTACCACTTTTAGCGGCTGAGGAACTGAACGCGCCTCAGTAGGCCCTAGTCAACCTAACAGCTGCAGCTGTTCTACATGATGGCTCCAGCTGCTATATTAATGTCTTGAATCGCTATTCTTAACGAGCCGCAAGCATTCAGCATTAGGGGCACCTTACTGTACGATAATGGCTCCAATACTTTGCACAGGAGCCAATAATTACGGCCCAGCGTGACAGCAAAGATCTATTCCAACATCCTCCTAGATTGTGAGTTCCTACGGGAATAGGGCCCTCATCTCCTCCTGTACTGTTTGTCAAATGTTGTTCAATGTATTGTAACCCTGTCTGTACTGTGCTTATTGTACAGCGCTGCGGAATATGCTGGCGCTTTATAAATTAATAATAATAAAAATAATAATAATAGCTCACCATTCTCATTTTGAGCTGGTATGCTGCACAGAATACTAGCTTTGAAAGCCTTGTGTTAAGTGATTTTGCAAGATAACAATGCAGAAAGACAGGCCTATTCAAAAAAATCCCCAAATGACCTCTAATGCCGCCGTACAGTGGACGGAGTGAACAACCACTTACTCTGGTCGTATGTATCGAAATACAATAGGTTCCCAGTGTCCTTTGGTGGCTCTTCCACAACCTGAAAAAATAAGCTCAGCTCACACAGGGCCCCAATAAACCTCCTTCACAAACTAGGCCTTGTGTGACTGGTCTTCTTCCTGTATTTGCATTCACAACTACCATGGTTGGTGGTGGCATCACCTGCTGGGAGCTGAAGGTAAAGTTCAATCTGAAGGTGGAGGTGCTGATGTGGGAGAACATTGAGTTAGTTTATCAACAATCATTGTCTACCACTCTAAAAATCTCTCTAATTTATAAAGCATTTCACTTTAAAGGACAATGAATTTAACTTTGATGCCTGTGAGAAGATTGACAGATGTCTAATCAAGGCTGCAACTCCAGGGCTTCAACAGTGTTTTTCCCCCTGTTTATATCCATACCTAAATTTCGCAGGCCTACCTCACAAGGGGAGCATTCTGAATTTATGTGCCAACTACAATCTAAGCATGATTTCTCAGAGGTAACGTACTTACTTTGTTGATGAAGATAATGTAGCTATTCATCACGCCGGTCCTTGTTCTACATCTTTTATTACAACTGTGGGAGTGTTGATTTAGAACTTGACCGCAATACGAAACAGAAATTTATGGGATACTTTGCACCTCTACACAGCCAGTATTACAGGTCATTACGTAGCGGGTTTACTACTTTAAAACTGAAAATACCGTAGTAGGCAAAATATTACCTTAACCCTTTCGCTGCTGAGCCGTTTCCCACCTCTGTGCTGAGGTCATTTTTACCGGTTTCGCTCATCATGTTTAACCGCGTTTTGAAACATTATTTTAATATATGACCCAGACATATTATATATCGTTCTTTCCGGCAGACTGTGCAGATTCATAATATGTCATTATTATATGTATAATATATGGGTGCGCTTGTTAAAAAAATTAGAAATGAGGAATCGTTACTTTTTTTGGGGGGAAATTACGTGTTTTTTAGCAAACGCCCCCCATAGAAAAAATCGTTAGTGCAGCATCATTGTTCACATTATAATTGAAATGGGAACAATATTGTTGCACTAATAAATCTAAAAAAAACCCCAAAAAACATTTTATTTTTTTTAATTATTTTTTTTATTTTGTTAATTTTATTTTTTTTTTATTTTTTTTTTGTTACAGTTTACATGATCATGTTTGGTATCATTGAAACGGCCACGCTCTGGCCGTTCCAATGATAGTAAACATTAACCCCTAGCTGTCACGGATCGGGAGATAGGGGTTCATTGGAACCCCCTATCTCCACTATAGGTGGCAGCAAGGGGTTAATTTGGAAACTGGCGCCATCGCACTCTGCGCGATGACGCCAGTCATTAGGGGGATATCCCGGAAGCTTGGCCGACATCCAAGATGTCGGCCAGCTCCGGGAGGGGACCGCGATACGGCGCATGTTGGCGCCATATCGCGATCCAGCCCCCTAGGGGTTAAAGACAGCCGCCGCTTGGAAGGGCAGGCTGTGCCCTTCCAGGCGGTGCCTGCCTTTAACCGCTGGCATGCACGGATGGGAGGGGGAGAGGTCCGAAGGACCTCCCCCCTCCCCTTCAGGCACCTTCCCTGCAATGGCGGGGGGGTGCCTGAAATAGACGTCATCGCGCATGCACGATGATGCCTATCGTGCCCGCCGGGGTCCCGGAGGTTGGGCTGACATCGATGATGTCAGCCACACCGGGGGCCGAGCGATTAGCCGGAATACCGGCTGATCGCGGGCTGCAAAGGGAGGACGCGCTCAGCGCGTCCTCCGCAGCCAAGTAGCAATGCGGTTGGACGCGCTGAGCGCGTCCACCGCATTGAAGTGGTTAAACAGGCAATGAGCAGCCACCTTCATGGTGGACATGATCTCAGTGTTTCCGGTGTGATATTACCCCCAGAGCCTGGTTATCTCCAGAAAATATATTTTTTTTTAACAAAACTTATGCTGTTCGTTAGATCAGGTTATACCACTTGTTGTTTGCGTTAGAAAAAACAATATTCACTTACGTTGGAGTTCAAAAGGAACCATGGAGTGTTAGTACAATTGGGGTGGAGTAGGGTTGGTCAATCTCTGCCCTCTAGAGGTTTTGAAGCTACATCTCCCATGATACTCAGCCTTTAGACTGACAGAGCCTTTGAGAAATGGTGTTCCAATACATCTGGAGGGCCAAGGTCGAGCAACCTTGAGGTGGAGGATGGAAGAGCAGTACACACTCTCCTGATATACCTCCACAAAGGGAGAAAGGAATAATTGAATCATGATCTTCGGAGACCATGTGAGAAGGTTGTAGCTTAACCTCCCTGGCGGTATTCCCGAGTGTGACTCGGGATTAAATTTCGCTACCGCGAACGGTAACCCCGAGCCACACTCGGGCTGCATACTCACCTCATCATGCGCTCCCTCGCTGTCTCCCGCAGTGTGATCGCGGTGACTTGCTTCCTGGTAACGCTCCCTGCGAGTCACACGATGCAGGGGGCGGGACCAGGCAGCAAACTGTAAAAAAAGAAATATTCCAATGTAAAAACCTCAGCAGCATGACCTACTCATGAACGGCCACTAGGTGGCACTAACGGATCAGAAACAGATCATACATACACATTCTAAGACTGAAATGTACTGTATATATGGTTTGAAGATCTCTTATATGAAAATATAATTGATACACTGTATTCATTATGAACCTGTAAACATGATGTAACATAATGACTTTATTTCCTACATATTTATTTTTCTGTTAATCTGTATATTTGTTTTTGTGTTAATATCTTGCATTTTACTATTTTGTATTTCTGTGAACACTCAATGTTCTTGAACCCAGGACATACTTGAAAACGAGAGAAATCTCAATATATCCTTCCTGGTAAAATCCTTTCTAAATAAATAAATAAATGTTGCTGTATAAATAAGAGCGTACATAACTGAAATAATATATCATACCAAGGATGTTTGCGGAGGCAATATGCAGTGACTAATATTGCACCCTTGTTTTCTGAAAAATTTCAGTGTTTTTGGTTTGATTATATTATTGAATATAATTTATTAGCATTATTTTGGATTATTATTTTTGGGATAATAAATTATTATGTCGTGTTTCAAACTTTATCGGACTCAGCGTGTTTACTAGACTCTGGTTTGCACGGATTTCAGTGAGTTATTCCTAATTATTACAGGCTTACTATATAAAAAAACACTTTTCCTTTTAAAAAAAATTGAGATGCTTTTAGACACAACATTTTTAAAAAATTAGACCGCCAGGGAGGTTAAGATCATGCCATCTTCCTCTTCAATTAGGATGGTTATTGCTGGATCCAAAGCACAGATTCAAGGCAATTCCATGCTTTGCGTTGACCAGGAATTATCTCTTTCGATGATTTCTTGGGTTGAGTAAACCTGATCCAGTCTAACGAGCTACTAAGGAGGATCTGTGAGGGCTGTTCTCCTTTCACCACCACCTTCAAATGCTCCCTATAGTGCTTCTCTCTCTCTATAGAGACCTTCAAATGTTATCCTACATACCATTATATCCCCTCTCTCCCAAACTTATGATTCCCTAGCCTCTAAAATGCATCAGTCACGTTTTCATTGGTGTTCACATGTGACCCCAGTCTTCTACACCGCCCTCTCTGTGCTGTGCCCTTCACCAGCCCATTTCCTCTCGAGATGGCGAGGCCTCTCGAAACTACATAATTTATTCTGCCTGTCACATTGTGTCTTTTTATAATATGCATTCATTATATATTCCACTGCACATAATGTGAGCAATTAAAAATAATAATAATTATGCAGTGCCATTATCCTGCGGAACAATGCAATGGTATGAATTAGAAAATCTAATGTATTTATATGGATTTGTGACAGACGCACAGGCTTCTTCACGGCAGTGATTGATTATACGCAATTACAAGTGGTAGTAAATATAGATACACGACAAATGTCATTGTTTCACAACAGAGAAAAAACCACACAGCGCAGTTGAAGTTTCACAGTGAAGCTTCTTCTGATTTTGTATGGCATTTGTTGCCTTTGCAACACTGTCAAGTTTTGCTCTTTGACAAACTCACACGGTCTCACCTCTCTAAGTTTTGAAGGTTCCCTGCTATAGTACTGATCAAGACTGGGGCCACACAAGCACACTAAATACGTTTGTTGTAACACGCATCTTGGTGTCCATCATAGAATTTTGACAGATTATATTGGGAACAACGCATGACATACGCACAAACGTTTTCACACACGTTAGAATGGACACGGATTTTTGTTAGGGGTCAAGAAGCTAGCAGGCGTGTAGAGACATGTCTACGGATGTCATACTTTTTATTGGCATGGGTACAGGACATCAGACAAGCGCTCATTTGACGTTGGTCATGTGTGTAGGAAACTGAGATGACAAAACACAATGGTTGCTTCAGCTTCCACATTTCTCTAGTTTTTTTATCTTCATCATCAAGATCCATGCGCATCGTGTTGTGGCAACAGATGTACGTTCTGTGTTTGTGTGGACCAAGCCTAAGGGGACGTTCTAGACTAAAAGTAGGAGGAGGAGGAGGGGTCAAGAGTTAATTTTCCGATCACCTGAAAGGCTTTCCAGCAGCAGATGACGAACAGGATTATGGGTCTGTAGACTTGGGCAGGATGGGCATCACATCAAAACTATTTAAAATGGTTTAGATATATAGAGTGATTATGGTGGCTTGTGCGTCCCTACAAGATTATTAAATGGTCTTAGAGAAAGGAACCTGTAACCCATCTGCAGGGCTGGACTGGGACAAAAAAAATAAAGAAATCAGTCCTGGACTTCATCCAGACCGACCCACTTTAATTATGTCAACAAGCAAAAAAATAGCATAAGAACCTACCGGATCACTCTACCAATCACTCTACAGATACCGGATTTGCTGTAGAGCAATTGGGTGAAGAGACGCAGTGGCATTGAGGTTGAGCGCACACAATGTGTTAAGGAGAGGCAGATGCACAGCGGGTCTCACCCGCCCCAATATGAGACTGTGGCATACTGTCTGGTGACAGGGAAGTTCTCACCCATTAAGGGCAGTGCAAGCCATGCAGTGAACCAGCATTCACACTGGCCCACTGTCCCATTGGCCCATCAGGAATTTCCCTGTAGTCCCTATGGCCAGTACATGCCTGCCCATCAGCTCCTTGTTGTGTGACAATTCTTCATACTGGGAGTGTACAGTCCTCTGAACTTTTGTTACCCCATCTACTGGTGGTTTATTGCAGATGCAGGCTGTCATAAGGATATTGCTTTACAGCTATTTTCAGCAGGAAGAACATTCAGCATTAGGGATGGGCTGCCGGTTCGAATCGGTTCGAAGTTCGATTTGAACACCGGCTGTTTCGAAAATTCTCTAATTTCGAACTTTTCAGAACGTTCGCAGAAAGTTCGAGGAAAAAATAATAATTTTTTTTCTAAAAAAAGCTTAAAAGGTCCTACAAAATCTAAAAATAAAGAGACTCTTTACTGAAGAATATAATAATAAACGGTTTATTAGATATTGAATTAAAACAGGAATATTTTTAACATTGAAGCCTATGGGACATAAACATTTCCCACTCATTGTTGCTCAAACATTTCCCACTCCTTGTTGGTCAAACATTTCCCACTCCTTGTTGGTCAAACATTTCTCATGGCTTCAAAACGCGTTTAAACAGGAGCAAAAGCGGTAAAAATGAGCTCAGTGCACAGCGGTGAAATGGCTCAGCACTCAGCAGTGAAAGGGTTAAAAATGTTTTTTATTATTATTTTTTTTTCATTGTTTCCTGTCCCCCAGGGCAGTACCCGGACCCCCATACACCTTTTATGGCCAATATCTTGCATATATGCCCTCTTGGAGGGGACCTTAATTTTTGAACTTTCTTGCCCCACTGACTTGCATTGTGTTTGAGTTTGCGGTCAAACTTTTCGGGTGTTCGAGTTCAAATGCGAACCGAAAATGGGAGTGTTCGGCCCATCACTATTCAGCATCCTGTAGGGCATAGGTCAGTTAATCTCAGCAGCTGTGTTGATCAGAAGCACAGCTATTCAGACCTTGCCTTTTGCATACCCTCATATCTTTAATAACTAATTACTTTTCTACATTCTGCTTTACTCTTGCTTGTTTTTATGTCCTTATTTCAAGCCTCTGAAATGTGTTTATTGCAGCTGATTCACACTGTACATGTGCTCACTGTAATTATACTATTTGTATTTACAGTTTTTACAGAGTTACACGGGAATAAACTCAGTTTTTCAGAAAACAAAACTGCCGTTTCTGCCTGCTTTGTTAAAGTAGATGCCTCGTTTCACAGTTACTGGAGCGAGGACGGCATAGGGAGGCTTACTGCTACCCTGATTGCTGTCAACCAGAAGCTGCTGGATATCTTTCCTGAGCTTTGGTCAACTTTGATTCAAAAACGAATAGTCTGCAGAGGATTTGACAGGTTGAAGATCATTAATGTACCGGCTGGGTGGAGTTGAGGTAACATCACTGCTCTACGTGGAGAGAGCCTGCAGAGACATGGGTTCAATCCCAGCAAGAGCACCTCTCCAGTAAGTGTCCTTGGGCAAGACACCTAACGGTACATACTCGCCATCCAGGACATACTTGAAAACGAGAGAAATATCAATGTATCCTTCCTGGTAAAATACTTTCTAAAAAAAAAAAAAAAATAGGCATTTCATTGGTTGTGAACACAATGGTAGCACACATGCCCATCATCCTCGGTCAAGCATCCGATAAATCCAGTAGCTGAATGGCATGGAACAAAAAAATTAGGATGTGCATGGGACAGAGGAGGTTAAAACTTAACTCCTGCAAATTTTTACTGATGTGCGTATAAAATGATGTTATGTCTCATGTTGCCTTCTAAATTATATACAGTACATATATATATATATTAGAAATATAAATAGACAAACAGATGCATTTCAACATACATAGTACAGGAAGGATGGGGTCGCGCCTATTCCCCAGTGGGGCAGCTGCAACCACCAAATGCATCCAGCCCAACAACATGTGTAAAACATAACAAAGACTATACTATGTACTATGTATGTTTCAATGTACTTCCAGCCAGGTCATCCCTGCAGCAAGATCCTGCTCCGTGTCTTTGTTTTTGATCCCAAAGTGGATTTTGTTTCTGGGGGAGCATAAATAAAAGCCCACCAGTCTACCTCATGTCTGACAAGCAGCATGAGCAGGTATGGTTTGCTATACAGCAGCCTGTGGTTTCATTTTTGAATAGGACTCGCCCTTATAGAGGTGCCTTGATGCTGGCGGGCGAGCTTAGTCTTATAATGGCCATTAATAAAAAAACAAACCTCTAATTGTGTTTAGTTTCACACGGTATAATGGGAATAAGCGCAGATGCATTTCAACATTCAGGGAATATGGACAGCGCTGATGTGTGTCTTCAGCTCCTAAAATAAGCATCCTCCACCTTCATTACTCTAAAATAACATATTTCTTCCCTCCCATTCATTGGTAACATATGTAGCGCTGTGTTTAAATTGCCTTCCCGAACTGAAACAATATTGCCACTAGAGGGAGCTAGAACATAATATGTGAGAGAGACTATGCTGGACTTATGGACTACATCCTACAGAAACCCTGGGGACAAGGGAAGGAAGAGAGCTCTGGCGCCAGGGGGAGCCTTGTCTGCAGCGTGGGATGAACGAGCAGAGCAGCGCATGCAGCAAGTCGCATGAGAGACACTTTCCGGGATCAAGGCCAGATTGAAGCGTTGAAAGTCGGCGTTATTCAGTGCTGGTGATCGGGCAAGGATGTATGTGCTTCATCATACATTGCATTCCCCTGAGCGGTTCCAGTGGCCGGCGTGTTCCAGAAGGACCTCGAGTAAGGAGGTCGCGGATGGAACGGAGTGCGGGTGGCAATTCGATTCCTGGTTGAGGAGATCCGGCGTCGGGAGTGTGGATTCGGCAGCACCGGGTTCCAGACAGCCAAAGGAGGGACCTTCGGATCGAGTCGTCGGTTCGGGACAAGTTATTCGATGGATGGGTGAGAAGCCTCGGGCCTGTAACCTCCATAACTGTGCGCACTTATCTGATTGCTTCAAATTTCAGGGCCCAACATTGACTAGTCGAAGATATTTTTCTTCACCCACTGGCCAGTGAGAATAGTACCTGGGTACCCTAGGACTTAACTAAACGAGTGTATAATCTTTTCTTTTGAGCGGGATTTAAGACCAAAAAGGACTGAGGGCCTTATTAACCGTAATCCGCCATTTTCTATGCAGTTACATTACGCATTCCATTTCATGCTTAAAGTATATGTAATTTCATTGCCTTTTATTGCTTCAGTAAAATATAACACAGAAGATTCATAAAGGTGTGCTGGTGTATAGTGAATTGTTAGAGCGGTGAGACTAATCCTGGGTTTATTCAGCGGCTCCTCCAGGGGTGAGCGCTACACATATTTAGGAGCAACAGGTGACATCTAGGGTTTCTCTGTTGATGCAACAAAATCTTGGAAGGAAACTGCTCATATGCATGTGTGTGATTGTAGCCTTTCTATGCATATGTGCAGCAACCTGCATCTACTCTATGTACATATATACCCGCCAACTGCATCTGCAGGTTAACTAAAGAACAATGTTCATCTTATTTTGTCAGATGTCGACAAGTACCATAACAGGTGCCGAGACCACACGATTGTAACAGTGTGATTAGGAGCAGGGTGACAGACCACTGTTTAGTCAGCAGGCAGTTGGAGAAAGCCCTTTTCTCTATAGGGTTAATTCTCATCTGATTGCAGATTAAGAGTGCCCTGCCTTTATAGGTACAGTGGTTCCCTCTTGGAGAGCAGTCTTTCTTGCTGGGAGCTGCAGAGGAGGAGACGAGCCTTGAGGTTCCTAAGGGAAGTACAAAATCTTTAATTGGTTGTTTGCTCTACTGGTAAGCGGTTTAGCTGCCCACTATTATAGTGAGGTGAGAATAAATGTCTCCGAATGAGTAGATTTTTATTTAGGTTTTATTTGCTTGCTTCGGCCGGTGTCACACGAGTGTACTTGAGAGCGGAAGGAACGTCCGTGAGAGTGGACTTTCCTTCCACTCTGACGCCCATTTGGCCACGTCGCTGAGCGCAGCTCAAGCGCTCAGCGCTACAAATTCTATGGATGATCGAGCTTTGTAGCCCCGTCCTACGTTCATCGTAGCTTTTTGACAGGGAGGGTTTCAACACATCTGGTGTAGCACGTGCAACTAGTGCTAGTGCTCACGTTACACAGTGTGGCCCTCCCTGTCGAGCCATCAGCAAGCTACAATGGGTGCAGAGAGGAGGCGTCACTCAGTGCACTCGTGTGACCGCAGCCTAAGTTGGACGTTCTTCCTGTACCGTGGCTGGAAAACTAAATAAAAGTCTCAAACAGTGAATGGTGTGTCCAGTGACTATATCACATAATTTTCCATTCTGGACTGGAAAGTGACAAGTAAACCACATGAAGAGTATGGGTGACAAGGAGGTCTGGTCTCTTAGGTGAAGACTGAAAGGCTGCGTCAGCCAGAAAGTATAAGATATGAGGTTTGACAGTTTGTTAGGGCTTGTGGGATAACTTGTGAGGCTCGGTGAAGAAATATCTCTTGAGGAACATGTTGGAGAAATGCACAGAACGTGACTTCATGCAGTGACAAGTAACGGTGATATTAAGCTGCTCATGCAGATTGTTTTATGACAGGCAAAGATAATTCGGCAAGGAAGGAGAATTTTATGGATAATGTTTATGGCAGTGTTAGAAAAGTTGAATATATGCTGTAAAAACGGATGCATAGATCGATGGATAGAAACGTGAATAAATAGATGGATTATTTATATAAACACGCACTAGCGCGTGCGCAGCCCATTACACCAGGGGGTGCACCCATGGAATATTTATCACTTGAAAACTTATGTTTTAGAGGATTTAGGACAAAATGCCCATTTTTCATTAGAAGTAACAAGCCTGTAATAAGAGATAATCAGAGATAAAACCAGTTTTTTTTTTATATTCACCAGATAAGGGACATCTAAAATGTCAATGCAGGAGATGAAAGAGTGAGGACCTCTTCACCCAAGATTAGGGTGTACCTGGGCACACCATACACACTCCCTGTGCACACCTATGTATACGAGTTAGACTGTGGTGTGGAGGACTTTGCAAACTGAGGAGGACTAGGTTGGGTTGGAGACATGGGGTAGATGGATAAATTGTTCCTGCCTGCCCACCTTTTAGGGCCTACATCCACTGTTGATCTTGAGGGCATGTTAACCCTTTCCCACTTCGGGGAGTGCTATGTATTATTATCACTTAAACTCAGACCCCCCCCCCTAGTGTTAGAAGCACATTGGACAATATTCACACGCTGTTGCAGATATTTACGTTAAATGTTCTCTGGGTTCTAAAGGAACGAGACCTTTCGGAATGATTTAGTTTCTTGCCTGGAGTGCTCGAAAGATGAAAGGAGGAATGAGGGCACATGGGTATATGTATTTTTTTTCATGCCAGAAAAGTTATTGGAAAAATAATAAATATATATACAGTCAGGTCCAGAAATATTGGGACATCGACACAATTCTAGCATCTTTGGCTCTATACACCACCACAATGGAGTTGGAATGAAACAAACACAATGTGCTTTAACTGCAGACTGACAGCTTTAATTTGAGGGTATGTACATCCAACTCAGGTGAATGGTGTAGGACTTGAAAGGGTTGGCTATTGAAGTGGATAAAAAGACAGTCTACACCCTTGGCCAGTTACCCTGAAGATGGTTCCAGAGAGAACCGAAACGTCGGTCTGATTTTAAGATGCCTTAAATAAAGATTTTTTATTTTCAACCAGTTCACACGTGTGCAGCCCCTATCGCTTCATATCTATCCTGTCCATGTCATTGGGCGTGCACCGTGGATTTCAGTTTGGTAGTGTGAAGATTGGGAGTAGCGGGAGTCCAAAGAGAACTATATATATATATATATATATATATTAGCAAAAAGGAACCTGCACTCAATCATTAGGTGTCCTGAAAGGGTTAAAGACCTGGTGCTTCAATCCAAAAACAATTATATCCAAGTGGCTCTGTGGATGCACTGTCAGGGCTATATTACATTCTTCGCGCAAAAAGCCTCGCGCAAAGCGAAAATCTTTGTGCCATGCATTAAAATTTTGTGCGTGTAAATCACCGCTGGAATTACAATCCTCGTGGCTTTTTTCTTCCGCTGATCAATTGCGCGCGCAAACAGGTCACGCACAAATACAGGCGCAGTACCGTCTCGCTCAAAAATCTTTGCGCACGCAGTGTTTTGCACCCATTCAGCCAATCAGAATTAAGAACCACACCTATCAAACGCAACTGAATTGCGTCTGCCAGAGGCATCTGAGACGGGTTCTGCGTCTGATGCAAAATGAGCACATATGCTACAGCAATAATACACACACACCTGCCATCATCCATTATATTGTTGCTGCATTCCTTTTTATGCGCTGTTTTTTTTTTTGGGTTAGCCAGGTCGTTCAGATTTGCCGTTAACACCAGCTTTTAGGAGTTGCTAAAATTATGCGCGCAAAGGCTCTGCGGTAATTACCGCGAATAGATTGTAATACCATCCTCGTACCAGCGCACATTCGCATTTGCGCTCACATTGTTAAGTATAGGACGTGCGCAGTACAGTAAGCTCGCGCAGGTTCACCCGCGGTAGACGATTGCACGCGGTTGTTGCGCTGACTATGTAATACGGGATTCGGCGCAAATGGTTTTACCCCACGCGTTAATGTTTTTTTGTGCCGGCGTAAATGAAGTTTACATGTTTGCATGAAGATTGTAATTTAGCCCTCAATGTCTTAGATAAAACAATAGGGCCAGGTTCCATGCTTAGTGCTAAAATGGGGGTGCTAACACACAGCTGCACCTGCAGATTTCCCCGTTGCGTCGCCATTCCAGCACGAAATTCCAGGGCAGGTGCTGTCTCAGTACCTTGCCCCAGAATGCAGCGGTAACTGCAGTGATACTCGCGGTAGTGCTGTCGCATGTGACACCTCCTATCCGTGCGCGTCCGGGACGCGAGCCCTGTGGAATCTCACGAACCATGCAACATCGTGGAGTGATCACATAGGGAGACTGGGAACTATTTGTCCCCAGTCTCTCTCTGCTCCCAGGGTCAAAAAGCGGTGGATCGGGCCACCGGGGAGCATCGGATTTATTGAGGGGGGGTTTAGGGAGTGCCAAATTATTTTTCAAAAGCGGAATCATTTAGTACCAGCTTTTAGGTGTAGCTAAACTTTTGGCTTGTGTATTGATGGGGTAATCAGTGCTAGGACTTTGTAATATCTTACTTATCGAAACACTAATTAATGATTGCTCTCCCCATGTTAAGTATAGGATGCGGAATGTACAGTAAGCTCGCGGAAGCTAGCGCGATCGCCGATGAGCTAAGTGTTTTTCGCGGGTTTAGCATCAGGAAGGTAATATGGGAAGCATGCGTTAAAGTCACTTGTCCTGACGTTAACACTTACTCATCTGAACGTTAAGGTTACCGTTCACTAAAGAATAGTGCCCTGAATCTTTATTTAAACTACATTAAAAAAAATCAATCAACGCTTCGGCTCACGCAGGGCTTTTATCACGGTATGTAAAAGTTCTGGTTGAGTTGGAACGTCGGTTCTTTTTTAATGTTGTTTAAATAAAGATTTATGGTTTTTATCAAAGACGCTGACTGCTGCATCCACAGAGCCATTAGGAGATATATATATCGGACATGTGACATGGTTACAATATGACTTAAAGCCCAATGCATTCTATATATTTAATGCAGGGAGATTTAAACTAAGCACAGAGGCAGAAAAATATAATCTCGAGTTACAAGCACAAATAAATACTATACACAGGCAGATATTAACCCCACCGCTCACTGCCACAGTACTTTATAATAATGTACAGGACATGAAAAGTGATGCCCTTTCATGTTTAACTGCCATTTACTCCTAGGAACTCCATAACCAGTTTACCATATGTTGTGCATTAATGATACATGTTACAAGATGTTTTGGGACTACACTCAAGATGCTCATCCACTCATGAGGTTGACTGAGCCTCATGGGAAATGTAGTTCCAACACATCTGGAGGGCCATGGTTGCCGACTCTTGTGTTCTAGTATTCATGTACATTTACCACCAGCATGACAAACGTGTTTAGGAACACTCGGGGTATCTGAGAACCCCAATATCACAAAATTGCACACAACTATTCACAAATAACACACCACTATATCACACTCATACTGTTGTCCCATGACAATAAAAAGCCATTTATTATAAAGGGCCAACGTGTCAACCATTAGTCAGGGATTTGATGAGAGTGTACAAAGGAAATGCACATTCTGGTGCAGAAGTCCAGTATTTCTTCCAATGCAATAATTTTAGCTTGAAAGTTCCCTGGTTAATTATACATTTATTAAATAACGATTTATGCCAATGACCTATACATGTTGCAAATGTACAGTCACCCATAATACCTGTCCTATAGTACAGTGATGGTGGACCTTGGCACCCCAGATATTTCTGAACTACGTTTCCTTTGATGCTCAGCCAGCCCTGTGTGTGACTAAGCATCATGAGACAGGTAGTCCCGAAATAAATGGACCTCCATCACTGTCATAGTATGAGAAAATAAAGGCCTACTTAATAACAGTGCAAAAAAGCATTAAAAAATACTCCTCCATTAAAGAGGAGCAAGTCAACCCTAGCAAACGTCAATCAGTTACTCCAAGTTTCACTATATTATGCCATTTTTAAATTGTTAGTAAATAAATACTTCAATTATATGTGTATTTAAAGGCCTTTTTATCAAACACTTATGGAACTGGTATTATCCTGATGGTTTGCACGCCCTAAAGTGAGTTTGTACGAATGACATTATTATTATGATTTTTTTCATGCTTATCATTCTTATCAACTCCAAAAGAAAACAAAGTAGACCTAGTACCAACACATACTGTATCAGTTTACACCTCTCTCTGGCTAGCCAATGGTTAAGTACTACATCTCAGTGCAACAGATTTAAGAATAGGATTTTAAATCTGGTCCTGTATCTGCTTGGATTAAACACAAAAACAACAACAAACAAACAAAAACAAACAAACAAAAACAATTGGTTAATGCAATACAGCTGCAAAATATATATTTATAACTTTGTGGCACACAGGAAATATACCTGTGGGTTGTTCATATAAAAAAAAAGCTTTCACCCTAAAAGCATCCAGAAAATTACTTCAACGTTTACACATTTAATGAACCATAAAAAGGGGCCAGAAAGCATCGGAGGCACAGTGTAGATAATGGCTCTGCTCGGAGATAAAGGGAAGAAGACATTACTTGTTACAGTTACATCAGCCAAGAGAACAAAACAACGAAAAAATAAAGAAAAAAATTGTATATATAGTATATATATATATGAATTTATACAGTAATTAATATAGTGATTAAATTAATAATGAAATAATAATTAAAAATATAATACTAGACAATATATAGATACATAACAAACATGGTATATATATATTATTATTATTACAGAAGCCATTTGCACGACAGCAATTCAAAGAACTGCATCCCAGATATCATGTGCTACATTCCCCATGCAGCAAGGAACTCTGGGTAAGACATGCAAATGACATCTGTCTCACTTTTTTGCATCCTGGGTCTGTTTTTACTGTATATATATATATATAGTGGCTTGTTAACAGTATAAACACAAACAGGACCTCTCCTATGTATCACAGCACAGATCAGGGGTTTACCAACCTGTTGCTGCTCATTGCTGCTAAACTTTAAGCTCTCAGTATCTACTGCTGCTAGTTGGATGGGCTTAATAGGGGTTGAAGTCCACTCAGTGACAGATGTAACAGGCATGATAAAGAGACTATAGGTATCAGCAATAGATAGTATAGGTGAAGGTGCAACATGCTGGCTTGTCAGCACACACAGTGTTAGTTCCTAGGGATACTGTAGCATGATGTCAGGAATGGGAGACACACACAGATACATTGTATTCAGTGGAAGGATGTCAGGCTGTGGCTTGTTTTACCTGAGTCGCTTGCACGAGGTCTGCCCTGATCTCTCAGGTAATGAACGAAATCCAAGCAATCCTCGTTTTCTACAATCCCGCTGGAGCACAGGTCCACCACCAATCTGACCGCTTTCAGACAGGTCTCACGCTCTTTGTCTTCAGGCATTTCCTACCAGCATCCTTGTGAGGCCAGGAGCTTTCTGCCCTGCTGTGCAACCCTTGCCCTCCCCACCCAAGAAGGCAGAGAGGGCAATCCACCTCTAAGAATGGTTTGGGGGCAGTGGTACTGGTGTCCACTCCTCGTATCCTGCAAGCAGAGTTAACCACCACCTGGATGGTCTTCACACTTCAATCACACCTTCGATGGACTCAAGTCTGCACAAACTCAGGCTTTTTATAGGCACCACACACAGCTTCTTCCTCACAGCTGACTTCAAAGAGCTCCTTCACAGCTGGATACAGGCAGCTCCTACCTAGCTGGTTCCCGGCAGCCCCCACCCAGATGCCAAGTACCAGCTCCCACCCAGATGCCAAGTCTCAACTCCCACCCGATGTAAAGCCACAGCTCCCACCCAGATGCCAAATCCAAGCTCCCACCTGATGCCAGGTCCTATCTTCCACACAGATGACAGCTGCCACCCTGATGCCAAGCCACAGCACCCACCCAGATCAGAAGCCACAGCTCCCACCAGATGCCAAGTCCAAGCTCCCACCTGATGCCAGGTCCTAGCTTCCACACAGATGCAAAGTCACAGCTTCCACCCTGATGCCAAGCCACAGCAGCCACCCAGTTCAGAAGCCACAGCTCCCACTCAGATCACCAGCTGGTCTCCATAAAATCAAAGGAGGGTGCAATCACTAATTCCCTGTGTGTCCCCCTCAGGATTTAACAAACCCAGTCACTGGGTAGAAGAGACCAGATCCACATCTCATAGTGCAAAGGAGAAGACTGTTTCCCCTGGACATCTCTTTTTAAGGATTAAGAGAAAAGTCTTCTCAGAGAGCTGGTGGAGATGAATAAGGTATTGAGATACCACAGGAGCACATGTATATACACAAAGAATCCCAATGGGTAAAGAATTCTTCTCCTCTGCACTTCAGGAGGATTCCACATGGAACTTTTGTCTTCTTTTGGTTGCAGTGGACCCTAGCAATGCAGTGCTACTGATCCAGAGCTCCCATCCTGTCTCTCCCTGTGAGGTGTATGCTGTGTGTTACCCTAGTTCCCTGGATGTGAGGCTGATCTGGGAGAGAAGAGAGAAAGGGAGGGGGGGGAGGTTGTGGTGGATAAGGAAAGGAAGCTTTTAACGCTGTGAAATGTGGAAGATGCTGTGGTGAAGATGAAGTGTCTCCAGGATGAGCTCCTCCCTCAGACAGCAGCTCCTTTTCTTTCTTGGACCACTTTAGATACAGATCTTGCAATTATCAGACACAGTCACTGTATCCTGACAGTTCTGCAGCAGCTGAGGATGAGACTTACACTTATTTTGAATATATAAATCACCAGTTTAGGAGTAGGTATGATGAGAATTACTTTTTTCTATAAAGATAGAAATGCAGAGACAGACAGGTATAGAGTGAGAAAACTGATAGTCAGAAAACAGATAGATAGATAGATAGATAGATAGATAGATATGGGATAGATAGATAGACTGATACAGAGATAGATTGATAGATAGATAGATAGATAGATACAGAGATAGATTAATAGATAGATACAGAGATAGATAGATAGATACAGAGATAGATAGATACAGAGATAGATAGATATATGATAGATAGATAGATAGATACAGAGACAGACAGATAGATAGATAGATACAGAGATAGATAGATAGATAGATAGATAGATACAGAGATAGATAGATAGATACAGAGATAGATAGATAGGTAGATACAGTGATAGATACAGAGATAGATAGATAGATAGATACAGAGATATATAGATAGATAGATAGATACAGAGATAGATAGATATATGATAGATAGATACAGAGATAGATAGATAGATACAGAGATAGCTAGATGATAGATAGACAGATAGATAGATAGATACAGATATAGATACAGAGATAGATAGACACAGAGATAGATATATGATAGATAGATAGATATATGATAGATAGATACAGAGATAGATAGATAGATACAGAGATAGCTAGATGATAGATAGACAGATAGATAGATAGATAGATACAGATATAGATACATAGATAGATAGATACAGAGATAGATAGATAGATACAGAGATATATAGATAGATAGATAGATAGATACAGAGATAGATATATGATAGATAGATAGATAGATAGATACAGAGATAGATAGATAGATAGATAGATACAGAGATAGCTAGATGATAGACAGATAGATAGATAGATACAGAGATAGATACAGAGATAGATAGATAGATAGATACAGAGATATATAGATATATGATAGATAGATAGATAGATACAGAGATATATAGATAGATAGGTAGATACAGAGATAGATAGATACAGAGATAGATACAGAGATATATGATAGATAGATAGATAGATACAGAGATATATAGATACAGAGATAGATAGATATATGATAGATAGATAGATAGATACAGAGACAGATAGATAGATAGATAGATAGATACAGAGATAGATAGATAGATAGATAGATACAGAGATAGATAGATACAGAGATAGATAGATATATGATAGATAGATACAGAGACAGATAGATAGATAGATAGATACAGAGATAGATAGATAGATAGATAGATACAGAGATAGATATATAGATACAGAGATATATAGATAGATAGATAGATAGATACAGAGATAGATAATATGATAGATAGATAGATAGATAGATAGATAGATAGATACAGAGATAGATAGATAGATAGATACAGAGATAGCTAGATGATAGATAGACAGATAGATAGATAGATAGATACAGATATAGATACAGAGATAGATAGATACAGAGATAGATAGATAGATAGATACAGAGATATATATATAGATAGATAGATAGATAGATAGATAGATAGATAGATACAGAGATAGATAGATATATGATAGATAGATAGATAGATACAGAGATAGCTAGATGATAGATAGACAGATAGATAGATAGATAGATAGATAGATAGATACAGAGATAGATACAGAGATAGATAGATAGATAGATACAGAGATATATAGATAGATAGGTAGATACAGAGATAGATAGATACAGAGATAGATACAGAGATAGATACAGAGATAGATACAGAGATATATAGATATATGATAGATAGATGATAGATACAGAGATATATAGATAGTAGATACAGAGATAGATAGATAGATAGATATATGATAGATAGATATATAGATAGATATATGATAGATAGATAGATAGATAGATAGATACATAGATAGATACATAGATAGATACAGAGATAGATAGATAGATAGATAGATAGATACATAGATAGATACATAGATAGGTAGATACAGAGATAGATAGGTAGATACAGAGATAGATAGATATATGATTGATAGATACAGAGATAGATAGATAGATAGATACAGAGATAGATAGATACAGAGATATATAAATAGATAGATATATACAGAGATAGATAGATACAGAGATAGATAGATAGATAGATAGATAGATAGATACAGAGATAGATATATAGATATATAGATAGATAGATAGATAGATAGATAGATAGATACAAAGATAGATAGATACAAAGATAGATAGATACATAAATAGATACAGAGATAGATAGATAGATAGATAGATAGATAGATACAGAGATAGATACAGAGATATATAGATATATGATAGATAGATACAGAGATATATAGATAGAGAGATAGATAGATAGATACAGAGATAGATAGATACAGAGATATGTAGATAGATAGATAGATACAGAGATAGATAGATACAGAGATAGATAGATATATGATAGATAGGTAGATAGGTAGATACAGAGATAGATAGATAGATAGATATATGATAGATAGATAGATAGATAGATAGATAGATACAGAGATACAGAGATAGATAGATAGATAGATAGATACAGAGATAGATGGATGGATAGATAGATACAGAGATAGATAGATAGATACACAGATAGCTAGATGATAGATAGACAGACAGATAGATAGATATATGATAGATAGATATATACATAGATAGATAGATACAGAGATAGCTAGATGATAGACAGACAGATAGATAGATATATGATAGATAGATATATGATAGATACAGAGATAGATAGATATATGATAGATAGATAGATATATACAGAGATAGATAGATAGATAGATAGATACAGAGATAGCTAGATGATAGATAGACAGATAGATAGATAGATAGATACAGAGATAGATACAGAGATAGATAGATAGATAGATAGATAGATAGATAGATAGATACAGAGATATATAGATATATGATAGATAGATAGATAGATACAGAGATATATAGATAGATAGATAGATAGATACACAGATAGATAGATATATGATAGATAGATAGATAGATAGATACAGAGATAGATAGATAGATAGATACAGAGATAGCTAGATGATAGATAGACAGATAGATAGATAGATACAGAGATAGATACAGAGATAGATAGATACAGAGATATATAGATATATGATAGATAGATAGATAGATACAGAGATATATAGATAGATAGGTAGATACAGAGATAGATAGATACAGAGATAGATACAGAGATATATGATAGATAGATAGATAGATAGATAGATACAGAGATATATAGATACAGAGATAGATAGATATATGATAGATAGATAGATAGATACAGAGACAGATAGATAGATAGATACAGAGATAGATAGATGGATAGATAGATACAGAGATAGATAGATACACAGATAGCTAGATGATAGATAGACAGACAGATAGATAGATATATGATAGATAGATATATACATAGATAGATACAGAGATAGCTAGATGATAGACGACAGATAGATAGATATATGAATAGATAGAAACTATGATAGATACAGAGATATGAATTAGATTATGATAGATAGATAGATAGATAGATATATACAGAGATATATAGATATATGATAGATAGATAGATAGATAGATACAGAGATATATAGATTACGATAGATAGATAGATAGATACAGAGATAGATAGATATATGATAGACAGATAGATAGATAGATACAGAGATAGATACAGAGGATAAGATAGATAGATAGATAGATACAGAGATATATAGATATATGATAGATAGATAGATACAGAGATATATAGATAGATAGGTAGATACAGAGATAGATAGATACAGAGATAGATACAGAGATATATTGATAGATAGATAGATAGATAGATTAGCAGAGATATATAGATACAGAGGACAGATAGATAGATAGATAGATACAGAGATAGATAGATAGATGAGATACAGAGATAGATAGATAGATACAGAGATAGATAGATACAGAGATAGATAGATACAGAGATAGATAGATATATGATATATAGATACAGAGACAGATAGATAGATAGATAGATACAGAGATAGATAGATAGATAGATAGATAGATACAGAGATAGATACAGATATAGATAGATAGATAGATAGATAGATAGATAGATAGATACAGAGATATATAGATAGATAGATAGATAGATACAGAGATAGATAGATATATGATAGATAGATAGATAGATTACAGAGATAGCTAGATAGATAGATAGATAGATAGATACAGAGATAGCTAGATGATAGATAGATAGATAGATACAGATATAGATACAGAGATAGATAGATAGATAGATAGATACAGAGATATATATATAGATAGATAGATAGATAGATAGATACAGAGATATAGATATATGATAGATAGATAGATAGATACAGAGATAGATAGATAGATAGATACAGAGATAGCTAGATGATAGATAGACAGATAGATAGATAGATAGATACAGAGATAGATAGATAGATACAGAGATAGATAGATAGATAGATACAGAGATATATAGATATATGATAGATAGATAGATAGATAGATAGATACAGAGATATATAGATAGATAGGTAGATACAGAGATAGATAGATACAGAGATAGATACAGAGATAGATACAGAGATATATAGATATTTGATAGATAGATAGATAGATACAGAGATAGATAGATATATGATAGATAGATATATGATAGATACAGAGATAGATAGATATATGATAGATAGATAGATAGATACAGAGATAGATAGATAGATAGATAGATACAGAGATAGCTAGATGATAGATAGAACAGATAGATAGATAGATAACAGAGATAGATACAGAGATAAGATAGATAGATAGATAGATAGATACAGAGATATATAGATATATGATAGATAGATAGATACAGAGATATATAGATAGATAGATAGATAGATACAGAGATAGATAGATATATGATAGATAGATAGATAGATAGATACAGAGATAGATAGATAGATAGATAGATTACAGAGATAGCTAGATGATGTAAGATAGATAGATAGATAGATAGATAGATACAGAGAGATAGATACAGAGATAGATAGATCAGAGATTATAGATATATGATAGATAGATAGATACAGAGATATATAGATGATAGGTAGATACAGTAGATAGATAGATACAGAGATAGATACAGAGATATATGATAGATAGATAGATAGATAGATACAGAGATATATAGATACAGAGATAGATAGATATATGATAGATAGATAGATACAGAGACAGATAGATAGATAGATAGATACAGAGATGGATAGATAGATACAGAGATAGATAGATAGATAGATACACAGATAGCTAGATGATAGATAGACAGACAGATAGATAGATATATGATAGATAGATATATACATAGATAGATAGATACAGAGATAGCTAGATGATAGACAGATAGATAGATATATGATAGATATATGATAGATACAGAGATAGATAGATATATGATAGATAGATAGATAGATATATACAGAGATATATGATAGATGATAGATAGATAGATAGTACAGAGATAGATAGAATATATGATAGCAGATAGATAGATGATACAGAGATATATAGATATATGATAGATAGATAGATAGATAGATAGATACAGAGATATATAGATAGATAGGTAGATACAGAGATAGATAGATACAGAGATAGATACAGAGATATATGATAGATAGATAGATAGATAGATAGATACAGAGATATCATAGATACAGAGATAGATAGATATTAGATGATAGATAGATAGATCTAGAGACAGATAGATAGATAGATAGATAGATACAGAGATAGATAGATAGATACAGAGATAGATAGATACAGAGATAGATAGATACAGAGATAGATAGATACAGAGATAGATAGATATATGATAGATAGATACAGAGACAGATAGATAGATAGATATAGATAGATACAGAGATAGATAATAGATAGATACAGAGTATAGATACAGAGATAGATACAGAGATAGATAGATACAGAGATATATAGATAGATAGATAGATACAGAGATAGATAGATAGATATATGATAGATAGATAGATAGATAGATAGATAGATAGATACAGAGATAGATAGATAGATACAGAGATAGCTAGATGATAGATAGACAGATAGATAGATAGATAGATAGATAGATAGATAGAGACAGATATAGATACAGAGATAGATAGATAGATAGATAGATACAGAGATATATATATAGATAGATAGATAGATAGATACAGAGATAGATAGATATATGATAGATAGATAGATAGATACAGAGATAGATAGATAGATACAGAGATAGCTAGATGATAGATAGTCAGATAGATAGATAGATACAGAGATAGATACAGAGATAGATAGATAGATACAGAGATAGATAGATAGATAGATAGATACAGAGATATATAGATATATGATAGATAGATAGATAGATACAGAGATATATAGATAGATAGGTAGATACAGAGATAGATAGATACAGAGATAGATACAGAGATAGATACAGAGATATATAGATATATGATAGATAGATAGATAGATACAGAGATATATAGATAGTAGATACAGAGATAGATAGATAGATAGATATATGATAGATAGATAGATATATAGATAGATATATGATAGATAGATAGATACATAGATAGATACAGAGATAGATAGATAGATAGATAGATACATAGATAGATACATAGATAGGTAGATACAGAGATAGATAGGTAGATACAGAGATAGATAGATATATGATTGATAGATACAGAGATAGATAGATAGATAGATAGATAGATAGATAGATACAGAGATAGATAGATAGATAGATAGATAGATACAGAGATATATAAATAGATAGATATATACAGAGATAGATAGATACAGAGATATATAGATAGATAGATAGATAGATACAGAGATATATAGATAGATAGATAGATAGATAGATACAGAGATAGATATAGATATATAGATAGATAGATAGATAGATAGATAGATACAAAGATAGATAGATACAAAGATAGATAGATACATAAATAGATACAGAGATAGATAGATACAGAGATAGATACAGAGATATATAGATATATGATAGATAGATACAGAGATATATAGATAGATAGATAGATAGATAGATAGATAGATAGATACAGAGATAGATAGATACAGAGATATGTAGATAGATAGATAGATAGATACAGAGATAGATAGATACAGAGATAGATAGATATATGATAGATAGGTAGATAGATAGATACAGAGATACAGAGATAGATAGATAGATAGATAGATAGATACAGAGATAGATGGATGGATAGATAGATACAGAGATAGATAGATAGATAGATAGATAGATAGATAGATAGATACACAGATAGCTAGATGATAGATAGACAGACAGATAGATAGATATATGATAGATAGATATATACATAGATAGATAGATACAGAGATAGCTAGATGATAGACAGACAGATAGATAGATATATGATAGATAGATATATGATAGATACAGAGATAGATAGATATATGATTGATAGATAGATAGATACAGAGAGATAGATAGATACAGAGATAGATAGATAGATATATGATAGATAGATACAGAGATAGATAGATATTTAGATAGATACAGAGATAGATACAGAGATGGATGGATGGATAGATACAGAGATAGATACAGAGATAGCTAGATTATAGATAGACAGATAGATAGATATATGATAGATAGATAGATATATGATAGATATATAGATACATAGATAGATATATAGATACATAGATAGATACAGAGATAGCTAGATGATAGATAGACAGACAGATAGATAGATATATGATAGATAGATAGATAGATAGATATATGATCAGGGGTCAAGTCCTGGAAAAAAAGTGAGGGAACTCACCCACGAATTCCACAACCCCATTACCTGAAGAAAATATATATATATAATATATATAATATATATCACGAGTATAGCAGCGCGTGCCGGTGATACCATTTTAATTGGGTTAACTTTACATTTAAAAGACAAGCTTTCAAGAGTGTAAACTGGAAACTATACTGATCAGTGAAAGGTATCACTACGTACAGGTATACTCGTTATTGTGGCAACTGGACTAACGCATTTTATATACAATATATATATATATATATATATATATATATAATATAATATATTATATATATATATCTCCAGGCACAGACCCCCATAATTACACAGTGCTGAACCCCCAGAATAATATACACAGCGCTGAGCCCCAGAATAATATACACAGCGCTGAGCCAGAATAACATACACAGCACTGAGCCCCAGAATAAATAATCACACAGATGAGAGAACCCCAGAATATATATACACAGCGCTGAGCCCCAGAGATAATATACACAGCACTGAGCCCCCAGAATAATATACACAGCACTGAGCCCCCAGAATAATATACACAGCACTGAGCCCCCAGATAATATACACAACATTTGTCCCCAGAAAACATACACAGCACTGAGCCCCAGAATAATATAACACAGCACTGAACCCAGAATAACATACACAGCACTGAGCCCCAGAATAATATACACAGCACTGAACCCAAGAATAATATACACAGCACTGAGCCTCCAGGATAATATACACAGCACTGAGCCCCAGAATAACATACACAGCACTGAACCCCAAGAATAATATGCACACAGCTGGTTATATGGATATATTTTCCCCAGCTCATATGGATAATGCCCCAGGTCTCATGATAATGCCCCAGCTCTCATGGATAATGCCCCAGGTCTCATGATAATGCCCCAGCTCTCATGGATAATGCCCCGCTCTCATGGATAATGCCCCAGCTCTCATGGATAATGCCCCAGGTCTCATGATAATGCCCCAGCTCTCATGGATAATGCCCCAGCTCTCATGGATATTGCCCAAGCTCTCATGATAATGCCCCAGCTCATGGATAATGCCCCAGCTCTCATGGATATTGCCCCCTGGTCTCATGGATATGCCCCAGCTCTCATGGATAATGCCCCAGCTCTAGGATATTGCCCCCAGCTCTCATGGATAATGCCCCAGCTCTCATGGATAATGCCCCAGCTCTCATAGATATTGCCCCCTGGTCTCATGGATAATGCCCCCTGGTCTCATGGATATTGCCCCCTGGTCTCATGGATATTGCCCCCTGGTCTCATGGATATTGCCCCCTGGTCTCCTGGATAGTGCCCCCTGGTCTCATGGATAGTGCCCCTCTGGTCTCATGGATAGTGCCAGCTCATGGATAATGCCCTAGATGGATATGCCCCAGCTCTCATGGATAATGCCTAGCTCTCATGATAATGCCCCAGGTCTCATGGATAATGCCCCAGCTCTCATGGATATAATGCCCTAGCTCTCATGATAATGCCCCAGGTCTCATGGATAATGCCCCAGCTCTCATGGATAATGCCCCAGCTCTCATGGATAATGCCCCAGCTCTCATGGATAATGCCCCAGGTCTCATGGATAATGCCCAGCTCTCATGGATAATGCCCAGCTCTCATGGATATTGCCCAAGCTCTCATGGATAATGCCCCAGCTCGATGGATAATGCCCCAGCTCTCATGGATATTGCCCCCTGGTCTCATGGATATGCCCCAGCTCTCATGGATAATGCCCCAGCTCTCATGGATATTGCCCCCAGCTCTCATGGATAATGCCCAGCTCTCATGGATAATGCCCCAGCTCTCATAGATATTGCCCCCTGGTCTCATGGATAATGCCCCCCTGGTCTCATGATATTGCCCCCTGGTCTCATGGATATTGCCCCCTGGTCTATGGATATTGCCCCCTGATCTCCTGGATAGTGCCCCCTGGTCTCATGGATAGTGCCCCTCTGGTCTCATGGATAGTGCCTAGCTCTCATGGATAATGCCCTAGCTCTCATGGATAATGCCCCAGCTCTCATGGATAATGCCCTAGCTCTCAGAGATGCCCCAGGTCTCATGGATAATGCCCCAGCTCTCATGGATAATGCCCTAGCTCTCATGGATAATGCCCCAGGTCTCATGGATAATGCCCCAGCTCTCATGGATAATGCCCCAGCTCTCATGGATAATGCCCCAGTCTCATGGATATTGCCCCTGGCTCATGGATATTGCCCCCTGGTCTCATGGATATTGCCCCCCTGGTCTCATGGATATTGCCCCCCTGGTCTCATGATATTGCCCCCTGGTCTCCTGGATAGTGCCCCCTGGTCTCATGGATAGTGCCCCTCTGGTCTCATGGATAGTGCCCCTCTGGTCTCATGGATAGTGCCCCCTGGTCTCATGGATAGTGCCCCCTGGTCTCATGGATAGTGCCCCCTGGTCTCATGGATATTGCCCCCCCCCCAGGTCTCAGGGATACTGCCCCCCCAGCTCACCTTTGCTGCTGCTTCTCCACATTGCCAGCGGCCGCGTGCTTCCTGCTTCAGTGGCCGCTGACAGGAAGTGCAGCCGCTCGCCTGGGAACTATGAAACAGCCAGGCGAGCGGCTCCACCTCCTGTCAGCTGGCCCTTGTAACAGGAAGCACGCCGGCCGCCGGCAATGTGCGGCGGCGGCGTTCGGGCTCGGGCCACAGCGGGAACGCTGCGTTCCCGCAGCGTTCCGCTGTGGAAAAGTGCGGGAACGCCGTTCCTGCGCGTTCCCGCTCGACTCGAGCCCTGTATATGATAGATAGATAGATACATAGATAGATACAGAGATAGCTAGATGATAGATAGACAGACAGATAGATATATGATAGATAGATAGATAGATAGATAGATAGATAGATAGATAGATAGATAGATGATAGATAAATAGATAGATAGTCAGAAAACAGATAGATATAGATGGTCAGAAAACTGATAGGCATATAGTGTGTATATTTTGCACGGCTTGTTAGTTTGCGCCCATAACCGTGTCTAAACTCTACATACAATTTAAAACTGAAAGTTTTTTCCATTTTTTTTCAGCAATGGTTATAAATCGTGGGGTACAGAAAGCTTGCTGTCTCAATAGTTAATTTTAAGTATTTTAAGTTATAAAATGTAAAACGTTTATGTCTAGGAGTGCTTGAGTGTAGGTGAGCTTGAGTGTGAATGCATGCTTGAGTGTAGGTGAATGCACATGTGCACTTGAGAGTAGGTGCCCATGACTGTGCATGCATGCTTAAGGGTAGGTGTATTTGAATGTGTGCCAGAGTGTAGGTGAATGCACATGTGTGCTTGATTGTAGGTGTCTGTGAGTGTAGGTGTCCTTGAAGGTGAATGTGTACTTGAGTCAGTGTAGGAGTTTGTGAATGTGCATGCGTTCTTGAGTGTAGGTGTCCGTGAATTTGAATGTGTTCCTTAGTGTAGGTGTCCGTGAATGTGATTTTGTGCTTGAGTGTAGGTCAATGCACATGTGTGCTCGAGGGTAGGTGTGTTTGAATGCGACTGTTTGAGTGTAGGTGTCTGTGAATGTGCATGCTTGCTTGAGTGTAGTGGTCCATGAATGTGAATGCGTGCTTGAGTATAGGTGAATGCAAATGTGTGCTTAAGAGCAGGTGGATGCACATGTGTGCTTGAGTGTAGGTGTGTTTGAATTTGACTGATACTTGAGTGTAGGTGTCTGTGACTGTGCATGCTTGCTTGAGTGTAGAAATCCAAGAATGTGAATGCTTGCTTGAATATAGGTGAATGCATGTGTGTGCTTGATTGTAGGTGTCTGTGAATGTGCATGTGTCTTGAGTGTAGGTGTCCTTGAATGTGAATGTGTGCTTGAGTTAGTGTAGGAGTCTGTGAATGTGCATGCTTTCTTGAGTGTAGGTGTCTGTGATTTTGAATGTGATCCTTAGTGTAGGTGTCCGTGAATGTGATTTTGTGCTTGCGTGCAGGTGGATGCACTTGTGTGCATGAGTGTAGGTGTGTTTAAATGTGACTGTCTGCTTGAGTGTAAGCGTCTGTGAATGTGCACGCTTGCTTGAGTGTAGATGTCCATGAATGTGAATGAGTATAGGTAAATGCAAATGTGTGCTTGAGTGTAGCTGTCTGTGAATGTGCATGCTTGCTTGAGTGTAGGTGAATGCAAATGTGTGCTTGAGTGTAGGTGTGTTTGAATGTGACTGTTTGCTTGAGTGTAGGTGTCTGTGAATGTGCATGCTTGCTTGAGTGTAGATGTCCATGAATGTGAATGCGTGCTTGAGTGTAGGTGAATGCAAATGTGTGCTTGAGTGTAGGTGTTCACGAATCGACAAAAGTGCTTGAGTGTGTATGAGTGCATGCATTCATTCGTTTACACAAGCACGAAGATATGTCTCCAACATGGGATAAATTACTTTATCTGCTTTATCTGACTTGACTCTAGCCGTTTATTTTGAAATGTATTTTCTTTTTTTTTTTTGTTGTTGCTGCAATTAAAATAATTAAAAAAGCCAGGATGAGGGATATCAGAGAAGCTATCATGCTTTTTCCTATGGTCATAATAAACCATTTTAATTTTAATTGAATGCAAATGAGGTGGACCGATTAAAGATGGGGTTTGTTCTAATCTCTGTGAATGCTCATGTTCAAAGCATCAGAAATCTTGTTAAAATGTGATGGCCAAGCAGCTAAATCTCATTATTCGTGACAAAGAGTGATGCACTTGCTACAAAAAAAAATCAATGACAAAATGACAAAACGCATAAACCTGATGGAGGGGTTGGAGAATTATTTGGTCAAACCAATACACCTTTTACAAATCATCTCATAGGAGCTCCCTTATAGAATAAACAATGTGACTGGTCCCTAAATTCATCTTCGAGGTCTTATCCAGCCTAATGTCCGAACACCTTGGATAAGCTGACAAACAACCTGTGGCCAATCAAATCACAGAACAGCCGATGCATTCAATGAGGCTCACTGTGAGCAGTAGAACATGAATAAACACAATACAACCTGGAGATATTTAAAGCCAAATTTAAGAGAAGAAGCGCGAAACATCTCAAAATGTCAGCTTTTCCCCATTTGTTGACGAAATGCTAATTCACTCTCCAGTGTTTGGTAACATTATCCTTCCAAAATCCAACCTTGGTGTAAAGGAGCAGAGTTAGTCATGCTATTGCCTCCCACTCTTTAATGGCTCTCCTGTGGGCCACCAGTGTGATAGATCATGTTGGGGCACGTAGAACCAACTACAGCAATACCTCAACAAAGATGGATCCAGGCACTCCAAGACAAAACGTGACATTTAATGGAATTTACAATGTTTTGGCCACACGGACCATTCTCAAAAAAGGTCCATGGGACTGAAAATTCGTGTCTTCCATTAAAGGGATACTCTAGGCAATATGACCACCTAAGCTTTTTTATGTGATCATGATGACCTAAGTATCCCCTTTTCTTCCGCTTCTCCTCTGCTGAGCCGATCGGCTGAAACAGCTGAGAGACGCGGAGGACTTTACTCTGCCCTCTCAGCTGTCAATCAGCAGAGCGGGATTTGTATTTCCCACTTCTGCCGACTATTGCCGAGTAGAAGACGTCATCGTGCTTTCAGTGCAATGACGTCTCCAACTCGCTGCAGTAACTGGCGGGAGCGAGCCGTCAGCATAGTCAGCGGCTGTGATTAGTGTTGCACGCATCGTCTTGCGCGTAACCCTAATCAAAGAAGGTGAAGTGGGCAAAGAAGGTGTGGCTTGCGCGGAGTTCCGGGTACAGAAGAAAGAGGAGGGAGGCGCGGGAGAAAGAAAAAAACCGCCGTGGGAAAATGCCTCCGTTTTAAGGTAAGTATATCATTAAAAGAAAAAAAAAAGTAGAGCGACTAGGTAGGGCATTAGTATTTATATACTGTAAAAAAAAGTTGGGGTCATTTTGAGCTTAGAGTGTTCCTTTAAATGCCGCCCAAGACAGGCAGGGGAGGAAATGGGGGAACACTCACCAATTTCACCAATTAATTAAATTAATGCGTTCACAGAGGGCTAGTGTGTCCTTTAATTACTTAACTGACCTGCATTGTCCTTGCACATCCTAACTGGATTGCATTGGGAAGCATATAGGTGTTACACGGCATGTGGGTTTTTCCCTCCTTTCCGGTCTCTCGCAATGCTGAGTTTCAGTAATATTTGATGTGTCTTTTTATACTTTGTATAAATTGTCTTTGTTTAAAGCCACATTTTTTAATTTTCAAGCCGCTGTGTCTGCATGCATTCCACAAACATCAACTTACTATTGCGTTGAAACAGTGGCATCACAAAGATGGTGCGGGGGTGTGGACCGTACCCGGGTGACACCCTCTAGAGCAGTGTTTCCCAAACTTCTCCTCGGGACCCTCAACAAGGCCAGATTTTGCAGATCACCTTGGGGAAATACAGACTGAATCCTGCAATCACTGAGCAGCAAATTATATCACTTGTGCTGTGCTTCAGATATCCTGCAAACCTGGCAAGACTGAGGGTCCTGAGGACAGGTTTGGGAAACACTGCTCTAGAGGGAGACACCATGAGTTACTGTACTGGGTGACACCAACCCTAGTGGCGCCACTTTTTCAGTTTTAGTTAAAATTTTATATTTTCACAGAAGAAGTCAGATTATGCATCCGATCAGGTTCCCATTTCTATTCTATTTAATAAGAGTCCATGGTAAAACATATAACCACAAAGTTTTGGATGATAAAATGTGAAAAAAAATTACACACTGTAAATGATTGGATTCTGAATTGAAATGTAACTTTTTTTTTTACCTTTTTCATTGTAGCATTCTGAATGTACATGACATATATACATAATAATGATATATTTTGAGTCTACCGAGTCTGTTGAAAAAAGGATATATAATTTGTCTGGGTCCTATAATAAAATATGACTTCAAATCGCGTTCAAACATGATGAGCAGAAAATGGTGAAAATTACCTCAGCAGCACACAGGGGTGACACAGCTCAGCACCGAAGGGGTCAATCTCTCTGTGTTATCCATCGTTACTTCACTTTGAGTTCGCATATCTATTCAGTGGGCCTAGAAAAAGGGGGGACCTATGTACCCAGTAATATCTGGCCATTCCTGCTCCTCACAGGAGTTTATTCCTGCAGAGGTTAAACACATTATCACTTTTTGGGACTAAGTCCATTAAAGCCACATTATGAGTGCGATGAGGCGGACGCAGTGTTTTTTACAGAGTTCTATTATTCATAAACAATGGTGTCACAAGGAGGGTGTGGACTGCACCCAGGTGACACCCTCTACGGGGTGACACCAAGAGTTACCCCACCAGGTGACACCAACCCCAGGGAAGCCACTGCATTGAAGAGTTCGCCTTTGATGTAATGGTGAGAAGATTGCTGCGCTTTCTCTTAGTCATAGATCTTAGAGAATATCATATTTTTCGAGCTTACAGTAGATTTCCTTGTGGGAACTCACTGCTCGATGCTAGGTTCACCATTGATTTTCAGATAATCTAGGACCTTAAGGTTTTATAATAACCTAGTCCTAGTCCGATAAGAGTTTAACATTTTTATTATTGCACAATGTTTGCACTTAAACATAGATCCACCCTTTAAATTTCCTAGCTAATCTTTTGATGATCCTCTATTTGAAGACCGTTCTACTGTGTCATTCCTATTAACCCCTTCAGTATCAATCAATATTAATCACTATCGAGTTAACTTTGCTTAGTTAGCTTTTTAAAAGCATCTTCAGGTGCCGAGATCAAGTTACCGAATCTGTTTTTATTCTGTAGGAATGAAAATTTATTTTGTTTATTGCAAATGAAATTCATTTGCAGATGGGCTCCAGCCTATGTCCGGGAGCATATACAGTATATGGTGTGTTAACAGTGCTTTTTTTCTGGAAAAATAGGTGGGGGTACTGGATATATTGCCCCAGGCTCACATGGATATATTGCCCCCAGCTCACATGGATATATTGCCCCAGACCAGCTCACATGGATATATTGCCCCAGACCAGCTCACATGGATATATTGCCCCAGACTCACATGGATATATTGCCCCAGACCAGCTCACATGGATATATTGCCCTAGGCCAACTCACATGGATATATTGCCCCCAGGCCAGCTCACATGGATATATTGCCCCCAGCTCACCTCTGCCAGGTGGCCAGGCCCCTCTGAGTCATTGCGGAGGGGCGGATCCAGCGGTCGCCGCATTCTTTCCTTCAACGAGCGGCCGCCTGCATGGATATCTGCCGCTCATCTGGGATCCATCCTCCAGCCAGCCGTGATCTCGCGAGATCACAGAGTTCACGTGAACTCCGCGATCTCGATCGCAGCTGGCTGGAAGAGGGATCCCAGGTGAGCGGCAGATATCCATGCAGGTTGCCGTTTGTTGAAGGAAAGAACGCCTCGGCCGCTGGATCTGCGCCGACCAGACAGCTCCGGATTCGGACTTCGAGAGTCCGATACTAGAGCTGTCAAAAATTAAAGGGTGGCTGGCGATGAGGTGCTGGTATGGCCAGTGGCGTAGCGTGGGGGGGCTGGGGGGGCCGTGGCCCCGGGCGCAGTTTTGTTAGGGGCGCATAATTTCAAAAGAAATTTGCGCCCCTAAAACTTGAGGCCCGGACTGACCCGCCGGGCCCTCGGGCATCGCCCAAGGGCCCGCGGGTTGAGGGGACCCAGATGCCGGGCAGCAGGAGTGCCTGCCCGGTCCTTAACAGTGAGTCCATCCGTGTTGAAGGGGATGCGGCTGCGTGCAGGCGCAGCTGGTCACGTGGTCCGGCTAATCAGGTGGTACTGAGTCTCTGTACCACCTGACTGGTCGGACCGCATGACCTGTGCACGCATGCAGCCGCCTCCCCTTCAACACGGACGGACTCACACGCTGTTCAGGACCGGGCAGGGACTCCCGCTGCCTGTCATCTGGGCCCCCTCAACCCCTGCTGGATCCGGAGCTGGGGCAAGTATCCATGTGAGAGCTGGCTGCCGCTGGGGCAATATCCAGGTGAGAGCTGGGGCAAATCCATGAGCTGGGGGCAAATCCATGAGCTGGGGCATATCCATGAGCTGGGGCAAATCCATGAGCTGGGGCAAATCCATGAGCTGGGGGCAAATCTATGAGCTGGGGCAAATCCATGAGCTGGGGCATATCCATGAGCTGGGGCAAATCCATGAGCTGGGGCCAAATCCATGAGCTGGGGGCAAATCCATGAGCTGGGGCAAATCCATGAGCTGGGGGAGAATCCATGAGCTGGGGCATATTCATTAGCTGGGGGCAAATCCATGAGCTGGGGCAAATCCATGAGCTGGGGCAAATCCATGAGCTGGGGAAAATCCATGTGAGAACTGGGGCAAATCCATGAGCTGGGGGCAAATCCATGAGCTGGGGCATATCCATGAGCTGGGGGATATCCATGAGCTGGGGCAAATCCATGAGCTTGGGCAAATCCATGTGTGAGCTGGGGCATATCCATGAGCTGGGAAAAATCCATGTGTGAGCTGGGGCAAATCCATGTGTGAGCTGGGGCATATCCATATGTGAGCTGGGGCAAATCCATGTGTGAGCTGGGGCATATCCATGTGTGAGCTGGGGCAATATCCATGGGAGAGCTGGGGCAAATCCATGTGTGAGCTGGGGCAATATTCATGTGTGAGCTGGGGCAATATTCATGTGTGAGCTGGGGCAATATCCATGGGAGAGCTGGGGCAAATCCATGTGTGAGCTGGGGCAATATCCATGTGAGAGCTGGGGCAATATCCATGTGAGAGCTGCGGAAATATCGATAACGTGTCCACAGGTTGGGGGGGGGGCGCACAATTCTTGGCTGGCTCCGGGCGCTGACAACCCACGCTACGCCACTGGGTATGGCGTACTGGCACGGCGTACCGGCGCGTATGCCTAAAATAAAAACACTGGGTGTATATATTTATATTGGAGTCCATATAGTGGAGTTGTTATGGTGTGGGGAATGTTCTGCTGGATTTTGATAATATCAAGTGAGTAATGTGTGAATATCATAGAATGCACAACCTTAGACAGTCACAGTGCCCATGTACCTTCCATAGAGTCCTAAGGTCATTTCCAAAAAGGACGCTTCTTATAACAGTTTGCATCATATAAACCTAATTCCTTATAAATGATAACATCTTCAGTCCCCAGATCTGAACTCACAATAGTATTTTATTATTATTAGCTACATAAATATTTATTGCTAATATTATATGTATAAATGCAATGTTTGGTACATTATAATAAAATGTACTAAGAAAAAACATAGGTATATTAAAACCTATGTACACACACACACATAGACACGCACTCATGTAGGCGAATGTTAAATTACTAAAAGAGGAAAATATGGATGCAGATTTTTAGTTGGCTGTAAATATTTTTTTGTACAAAATAATAAAGAGATGTAAAGTAAATGATATGATAGAACTGCAAAAATAATTTATGCAAGAGAGAATATGCTACGTTTGAACACCCGGTTATTGTTGTTTTCCAACTGTGCGTTTGCCGATGACAGCCAAGCTTCTTAGGTTTCTACTAATCCACTGGAAGCCTGACCCACTGCTTTAAACCCCGCAATGCTTACCGTGTCCAACAGACAGCATTAAGGGGATTTTGTTCCAGTGGGCTTTTTTTTAAAGTAAGCAGTAGTAAACCCAGTCTGGTAAATGAAGCATTTTGGCAACTGAAACTAGTTACTTAGTCCCATCCCCTTAGCAGCGTTCAGTGAGCAACAGCTCTGCGATCTGTAATTCTTCTTGTTCACAACAAGGGTATAGAATTCGCGATGCTTTGTTCTGTGTTCAGCAGAAAAGTAAGGAAGGCTGAGCTCAGGTTACAGAGGGATAGAGGAAAAACATCAGCTGCAATGTTAGTCTACTGAAAAGGTTTATGTTTAAGGCCGGGGGCACACTAGGCATTTTTTTCTGCACACTAGCGCGCGTTAAAATGCACTTCCGGCGTTCACTCGACGCCCACTGCTCCCCCCCCAAGCGCTGCAAAGTGTGATCCTCCTACAGAGGATCGCGCTTTGAAGCCCCGTCGACGTGCATCCTAGCGCATCGATGGGGAGGATCTCTAGACGCACACATGCTACGCGCAGGCGTAGTGCGAGCTCACAAGCACACATGTGACCGGCCCCGGTAAGTGCGTTTCAACGTGCGCTAGCGCGCAGAAGAATACGCCTAGTGTGCATGTGCACCCGTCCTTAGTCATTTGGCAAGTCTTTTCAAAGATTTAAAGATAATAGCAATAATGATGCAACTATTTACAGATACGATATATTTATCGAACTACTTTTAACAGTACAAAAATATCCTTTTTTGGTCAAACCTGTACGGTTTATAGAGAGGACGAATGAGGTCTTGACTGGGAAACTGTAAGAAGGTTTGAATGTGGAAAATACTAGTTAAAACTGAGTTTTGGGGGCATGATGTTTTTTTGGTAGGGATTACTGGCAGGCGGCCATTGTTGTAAAGCAGGGATCTCAAACTCTGGCTGCCGGGATGATTACCATTTACATTTCCCTGAATTCTTTGACTGCAACAGATGCCAGGGAATCATGGAAGGAGTAGTTCAAAAACATCTGAGGCCTGTTCAGTTCCTCGGCAGCTGCTGAATTGCTCCATTGCAGCAGTTCAGATTGCTGCACCCGTCTCACTGAACACTTTGGCTGTGAATATTGAAGCAGAAGGGCGGAGGATTGCTTAATGAAAGGTGCTGTTTCTGCAAAATCCACTGTTGTCCATTTTATTACCACTTTAGTGTTAATGTTTACCATGTTCCAATAAATATTTGGGGCTCTATTACATTCTTCGTGCAAAAATGTGCGCGTGCGTAAAAACGCATTAACGGAAGGGGAAAAACCCTTCGCGCCGACCGTCAAATTACGACGTTCGCGCACAAAATGTGCGTTAATGTCTAAAGCGAGTTACCCTGCGCGAGCGAATGTTCGTACGTGCTTCCTATACTTAACATTGTGAGCGCAAATGCGTTCGTGCACTGGTACGCGGCTGGTATTACAATCGATGCGCAACTTTTTACGAACGACGTTTGAGGGCATAATTTTAACGTCTTTTAAAAGCTGGTGGTAATTGCAAATCTGAACGTTCTGGCCGAAACGAAATACACCAGCCCGAAAAAAAAATACTGTAAAGTATAGTTACACATTCTACACATACCCAAACAATAAAACGGAGAGGTTGTGCTTGTTTTTTTTATTGCTGCAGCATATATACTCAGATTGATTTTGGCAGGCGCAAAAACTGAACGGGAGACTATTGCGGTTCTTAATTCTGATTGGCTGAATCACGTGAAAAAACAGTCTGCTCACCGATTTCTGCGCGCAGTGTTGATTTGCGCTCGTTTTTGCGCGTCTTTTTTACGCGCAATATTTTTTGCCGGATGAAAAAATGCGCTCGGATCGTAATACCCGCGTTAATTTACGCGTGTTAACGTTTAACGCTGCACGCAAATAAATTGCGCTGCGCGTACGAATTTGCGCGGAGAATGTAATAGAGCCCTTGGTGTTTTGGTCCATTAAAATGTTAAACTGAACATTTCCTTATTGGATTATTTTTGCTCGGTGGAGGCGGCCATCTTTCCCACCTCACACTCAGCTACTCAGTCAGCAGCACCTCTCTACTTGTGCAAGTGCTAAGTTAGCAGTGCTAAGCGCTGAATTGCAGCAAAGCATTTAATGCCAAGTTGCTAATTTAGCACTTGCAGCGGCTGAGGAACTGAACGCGCCTCATGGATTCTGAGATCCCTGCTGTAAAGGGATAACAGCGGCTCTGCAGAGAGAAATGCATAATACTGAATTAATAAAAAGGTGAAAATACCAATAAAAGAAAAGAGCAGCAGGAGATGAATCCCAGAGGCATCTATTCTTATAGCACAATAAAATCTGATTATAACAATAAAGGAGTTTTTTTTTCTTTTATTAAAATCTGCCCTTTGTGTCTGTCTGCCCGACAATCCACTTATTTTCAACCTTCTCCGATAAGACCGAAAACCCACATTTTTATAATTATCTGCTCTGAGCTGCAGCCGTTGTGAAAAAGGAAGCGTCATCGAGCAGCTCCTAATTCGCGTCTATATCTATATTTTGGCACAGAGTAGTTCTGCCCCTTTCGACGCTCACTCTTCAGACTCAACGGAGGAGACGTTTTTTAATTGGAAAGAGTGTGAAAACGCTAGGAAGGAAGTTTTAACACGCGGCGAGGGAGAGCCATGCTCCATCAATCAGGAAATGCAGCTGCCCTCTGGGTCTCGTAGTGTAAATGAGTTGATCCTGCAGTTCCCACTGTGCTCTGCGCATATAACCAAAATTACAATATGTGAGGCAATGAGTCAACCGCGCAAACAGTGCTTCCCAACCCTGGTCCTCGGGACCCTCGAACTGGCCAGGTTTTAAGGATCGCCTTGGGGAAATGCAGACTGAATCCTGCAATCACTGAGCTGCGCTTCCTTCCTGCATATCACCAGAGGCGCGTTCAATACCTCAGCCGCTGCAAGTGCTAAGTTAGCAACTTGCCATTGAACGCCGTTCAGCCACTCAGCGCTCAGCACTGCTAACTTAGCACTTGCAGCGACCCGAGGAGATGCTGTGAGTAGCTGAGTGTGACGTATTAAAGATGGCCGCCGCCATGAAGCAAGTAACAATTCCGTACAGCAATGTTAATTTTGAGGTTTTTGTTCACCAAAGCACAAAATATTTATTTATTATTTACCCCTGCACATAGACATATATTACAGCTCAATTTATATTTTGTTTCAGAAGTAAACGTAACGTTTATTCAATAAAAACTATAATTTGTGGTGTGTGCATACAAAACGGAATTGTGCTGACTGCTTTTCTTTATCATATTTTGTACGAGTGATACGAAAAACAATCTGAATCTTTAATTAAAAAATCGTCGGCCATTTTGGATTCAAAATTCCCATCCAAAGCGTTCAATGACACTGCTGTTGCAGCTGCTGAGGTATTGAACAGACCTCTGTGCTGCGCTTCAGATATCTGGAAAACCTGACTTGACAGCGGGTCCTGAGGACAGGTTTGGGAAACACTGGTTTAGAAGATTCAAAACTCAAATTATTGTTATGAAGCTTAAAGTGCAACCAGTGCTAGACAAGTAAAGATGGTGCGCCACTTTGAAAACTGACTCAGAGTCTTCTGCATAGCATTTATAAGCTGAGCTCAGCGCTCAGCACTGCTAACTTAGCACTTGCAGCCATGTCGAGAGGTGCTGCGAGGTTAGCTGAGCCCCGTTCAGTTCCTCAGCAGCTGGTGAATTGCTGCGCTGCAGCAGTGTCACTGAACGTTTTGGATGCAAATTTCGAAGCAAAATGGCCGACGATTTCTTAATGAAAGATTCAGATTGTTTTTCGTATGACTTGGACAACAGTTGAGGTATATATGATAAAGAAAAGCAGTCAGCACAATTGCGTTTTGTATGCACCACCACAAATGATAGTTTTTATTGAATAAACGTATTGTTTACTTCTGAAATAAAATATGACTGAACTGTAATATATGTCTATGTGCAGGGGTAAAAAATAAATATTTTGTGCTTTGGTGAACAAAAACCTCAAAATTAACATTGCCGTACTGAATTGTTACTTGCTTCATTGCGGCGGCCATCTTTACTACGTCACACTCAGCTACTCGCAGTATCTCCTCGGGTCGCTGCAAGTGTTATTCAGGGAGAGCCGAACTGGCCCCGAAATTGCACCGAACAGGGAATCTCCTCATACGGTACAATTCTGTGGCCATTCGGCTATTCAAAAAGCAGGCAGTTAGCCAAATTTTGACAAATTGCGAGTAAAATTCGGTGCTGTTCGGCGGCAGGGAAATCCCCCATAGAGAAGCAATGGTTAATCTATTCACAAAATAATGAAAAGCACAGAAATGTAACTGAAATGCTCTGACGTTTGGTGGTTTCATTTGGCAGGTTTAATCAGGCAAATCCCCTAGGCTTCAATGTTAAAAATATTCCTGTTTTCATCCTATATCTAATAAACTGTTTATTATTTTAATTTGAAGCAAAAATTCTCTTTTTTTTCAGCAATTTTTTTTAAAGCGGTTATTCTTTTTTCTGTAAGAGACCTTTTTATTATTATTCATAGGACTTTATATGTAAATTCCAGACATTTTCGTTCAGTAGCTTTGATACAAATGGAGTTTCAAATTTTTAAAGTTTCAATCGTATTTTTTTACCCTGTTTGTCAGCGCTGTGTTCGGCGGATCATCGTCTTTTTTTGGACACATTTGGCGGGTTTGCGGCGAATCATTGGGTATGTTCGGCGGGTTTTCTACGGCATTTCGGATTGTATCGGTGGCTTATGGGTGGGGTATTTCTAAATTCACTGCAGGGTCGTGGAATTTGATTCACTAAAGTACGGAGAACGAGAGAGCACCGAAATGTCTATGACATTTTGGTGCTCCCTGAATAACCCCTTAAGTCAGGGGTGGACAATTACGGCCCTCCAGCTGTTTTGAAACTACATTTCCCTTGATGCTCGCCTGCTCATTAGGTTTGTAGAGCCTCAAGGGAAATGTAGTTTCAAAACATCTGGAGGGCTGTAATTGCCCACCCCTGCCTTAAGTGATTGCAGGAACCTTGCCTTTTTGGGGTGTTTGCGGATCAGGGTTGGGAACCACTGCTGCAGAATACCTGTATTCAGCAAGCATTTGTTCTTTTTTTCCTTTTATTAGCCATTTTCTACAATGTCTACAAGCCCTTGGGAAGTTAGGCGTGTAGACTTGTAAATTCTAAATATATTATATAGAAATAATAATTACATGCAGATTTTATTTATTTAATGAGGTTTCTGACCATTAGTCCTTTCCCTATATCCAGGAGATGCTTCCAGAAGCATTTATAGAGAGGGCAAGTGATAGTACTGCTACTGGCAGGTCTTCATGGTACCAATACCATCTGTTCTTCCAGGTATCACTCCAGAAAAAAAAAGGTTCCAACAGATCCTTCAGATAATGGTCAGAGAATGCTTCCAGGTGATGGCACCAACAACTCTTCCAGGTTCTGGCACTGGTAAATCTTCAAGGTTCTGGCACTGGGAATTCATCCTGATTCTGGCACTGGCAACACTTTCAGTTGTTGGTAGAAGAGACTCGTTTCAGATGTTTGTTCTAGCATTTTCCCCAGTACTCTAACTGGCAACACTTGCAGCTCCTCTTGCAGCACCTCTTGCAGCAACTCTTGTAGCACCTCTTGCAGCAACTCTTGCAGCTCCTCTTTATCAGGTTTCTACCCTCGGAGCTGCTTACCTCCGCATCGCCATGGTATACAGCAGCGCCATAATCACGCTCCTCGCGGTACCGCACTCTCCTGCAACCCCTTCGGTGGTGAATATCTCCCCCTCACATGTCACGAGGCTTCTGTGGCCTACCTCGTGGAGCCGAAGGCCACTGCACTTCCACACACCAACATGTTTCCTGTGTTCTTAAGGGCGAGCGCGCCACACCACGCCCCCATTTCTCTCCTGTCTCCTACAGACGCTCAATGATGATGTCATCGGCCACCTCGCAAGGGAGGAGGGGGTGGAGACTTAGCAACACTATATAAACCCGTCGCTCACTAGACACAAACGCTCTGGTATAGAGTTCCCTACCTCTTGCTAACACATTCCTTACTCCAATACCTTCTGATAGAATCCACGTGTACCGACTCTTTGCCTGTCTCCTCGTTTATGCACCGAAGCTGCCTGCCCTCAGACCTATATCGCCGTTCCTGACTATCCTCCTACATCTAACCAGCCGGTCCCTGCATCCTGAGGTCTCCACCCTTCCTGAAGACCAATCCTGACACTCTTGCAGTGCCATATATATTGCACTTTCTGAAAATATATTGCAACTACCTTTTGATTCAGCATATTCCTCGTATAAACATCATGAAGAGTTATGATGTATTAGCTGAAAAAAATTATCTAACAATCCCTATAAGAAACCACAAGTCTGCTGAAGCGTCTTTTTATTAGATGATTTACACACTAAGATACCAGCAACGTGTCAGCCTACTGACTTTTATCAAGCTTGACGAAAGCCAGTCGGCTGAAATGTTGCTGTTATCCTAGTGTGTAAAGCATCTAATAAAAAAGACGCTTCATTGAAGCCCGGGAGTGCTGGTACTGTTTTGGTTTCTTGGACTTTCATTCTGGATGTGGCAAAATCCGAGCATCGCTGCGGAGCGGATCTGCCCTTAAGTAAGTGAGTGCTGGCTATCCCCTTTTTTTCTTTATAATAACCCCTTATGATTTTAACGTAGACTTTTTATTACCATGAGAAGAACCTGCTTTCTTAATGGAAACAAGGAGCCACAACCGTGTGCTTTTGCAAGCAGCTGAGAAGATCTTCATCAGGTCTCCTGTTCCGAATGAAAAAAAAATTCTCATTGCAAGAGCAATTAAAAAACTAAGGGCCCTATTACATTCTTCGCGCAAATTTGTCCGCGCAGCGCAATTTTTTTTGCGCGCAGCGTTAAGCGTTATCGCGTGAAAATTAATGGTGGTATTACGATCCGAAAGTATCTTGTCATCCGTCAAAAAGTAACGTTCGTAAATACGACGCGCAAAACAAAGAGTAATACGCGCGCAGTAACATAGAGCACGTAAATCAGTGTGCAGACTGTTTTTTTCACGGATTCAGACAATCAGAATTAAGAATCTTAATTGACATCAATTTACCTTAATTGTCTCCCATTCAGTTTTTGCGCCTGTCAAATTAAATCTGCGTATATGTGCTGCAGCAATAATAAAAACACTCACGAATTCACAATTTTATTGCTTGGGTATGTGTAGAATGTGTAACTATACTGTGCTGTATTTTTTTTTTCATGCTGGTGTTTTTCGTTTCGGCCAGAACGTTCAGATTTGCAGTTACCACCAGCTTTCAAAGACGTTAAAATTATGCGCGCAAACGTCGTTCATAAAAAGATGCGCATCGATTGTAATACCAGCCGCGTACCAGCGAACGAACGCATTTGCGCTCACAATGTTAAGTATAGGACGCGCACAGTTCATCACGCTCGCGCAGGTCCATCCGCCTTAAACGATAATGCGCATCGTTTGCGCGAACGTTGTAATACGACGTTCTGCGCAAAAGGTTTTGCCCCTCGCGTTAATGCGTTTTTGCGCACTGCACTTTTCTGCACGAAGAATGTAATAGGGCCCTAAATGTCCTTACAGTAATTCCTCAAAATATTATTATTATTATTATTATCATAGATTTCACAGAATAATGTGGGGGAGTGAAACCACCAAAACTGACAGTCATAGATTAAGGAGATTGAAACACGCAGTGTATGTAGCCTCAAGTCATTTAACAAAATAGATCTAAATGCAAAAATTTATTTAAAAATTAATTAATTAAAACATTCTACAGCTTAAAATGCAGTGTGTGTATAGAACTCACATACAGCCAATCCTGTTATTAAAGGATAGTGATCCTGACGCAGAAACTGTATTTTCCCATTCCTGAGTGGATCGCACTGATACAAAAGTCAAACGGGCGCTGTCCAGTACTGTAGTGCTGAAATACTCTCATGGACCTTTACCTGTTAGGCTGCGGTCGCAAGAGTGCACAGAGTGCGTCCGTGTGACCGCGGTTCCCTGAGTCCGTTGCAGCTTGTGATGGATCAACGGGAAGAGCCACACGGAGTAGCGCCCACACGAATTGCAGGTGCTACCACCGGCCATCAAAAAGCTACAATGGATGCTGACGGTGCTGCAAAGCGCTTGTGTGCCCGCAGTCTTGATCAGGAATTATGTACGCTTAACATGGAGATGGAAATGTTTAGGCGATGAGTGCTTAATTGAGGAGGTGGGGGAGGGGATTTTCCAACTTCGTTTTTAAGTCATTTTTCCGGCTTTGTAATTCGTCAATAAAAAGAATGGAATGGCCTAATGGTTCTTCCAATTTTTACCTAAATTTTAGAAGTTATGCACGTTGAAATATTATCAGGTATCTGTTCCCCAAAACTATGTTCAAAGTCAAATATTTAAGAGTATCAAAGTGATGAAGATAGATTTTTAGCCTAATGAAAAGGACAACAAATAATAAACAAATTTGCAACAATTTGTTTATGAAATGTGTTAAATGATTGTATTACATCCACTAACAACTAAGGGCACTATTATATTCTTAACGCTAGCGTTAGCGTTTATATAGATGGGCGTTAATGCTAGGTTAAGTGCCTTTGACGCATGCCCCACATATTACATTCCGAACACTAACGTGTTAAAACCCCGTTACCACATCGATGATTGCGCTTCTTTCTGCGAGCTTACTGTACTTTGCGTTCCCTATAGAGCAAAGAGTAATTAGCGTTAGGATTAAAAAGTTTTAACGTTAATTACCGTACCTATGTGGAAACTAAACAGATAAACACAGCTTGAAGCTGGTGCTAAATGATTCCACTTCTTCGGATTCAGACCCCACCCCCCCAAAAAAAAGGATACTTACCTATCATCCCGTGGCGCGAAAGGAGGCCCTGATCCATCGCTTCTGGCCGCTGGCAGCAGAGTGAGACTGGGGACAAATAGTCCCCAGTCTCCCTCCGCAAAATACTCCGTGGCACTGCACGATATCACAAGAGGTCATTGTAATCTTTTTATAAATGGTAGATCTCATCGGAGCATCATGCAGCAACAAGGTGGACATGACCACCAAAATATTTGACACCTGGGGCCTGACACCTCTTGCAGGACCTGTCCATAGACTTATATATACATTGCCATCTATTTGCTGTTCCGTGCTGTCTAGAAAGATTATAAATTAGCACTTTCTTGTGGTTTGGAGCCAATTGAGTGGACATAAGGCATGCTAAACAGCTCAGGCAAATGGTGGGTGGGTGCCACAAGTTGCTGGCCATCATTGACACCACCATTAACCACATTCAAGGTCAGGAGTGAGAGGCAGGTCAAGAGTGTGAAGCAGAAAGATTTGTTTTCAAAGACTTTTGATTTTTGGAATTCCAGTTGAGGGTTGGTCAAATTCAGGGCTAATATGAACTGGATTCTGCCAGAATAGGATCAGAGATGTCTCCGATTTTGACTGTTTCCTGTTATCTCTCATGCCAAAGCTGGCCTGCCAACTAGGTCAAATAGGCAAAGAGCTAAAGCTAAAGCTTAGAGGAACCAGCCGAGTAAGAGGAAGGCTGTTGGCAGGTAATTTACAGTGAACCATGATCATGGTTCCTGCATGGTTTGGCCTTCGACCATTGTATATCGCTCATCTTTTTATTGACTGGTAACAAGGAGGGTGAAGATATGGAGCTTCGGCCATTTTTCCAGATAAGCCCATTACGGTTTGTTTATGCAGCACAGATTTGTCAGCTTGTACTAAAAAATGATCCTTTCATTTTGCAAAGTTACACTATTTTTACTTCTAGTTACATTTCATAGGTTTCTTGTTTATGTTGTTTGTGTAAAACACATTTTCTGCATGAGACAAATGTTTGAACCTCTGTGCTTAAAGTTTAGACTGTGCTTCCTAATTTACTAAATGGATTATCATTAGGGATGTGCGTTTCGGGTTTCGGAATTTCGGAACTTTCACGAAATTTCCCGATTCGTGTTTTCGGATGCGGACGATTTTCTGAAAATTTTTAGATCCGAAAATGGCAGATCCGAAAAGTTTTCCGAGCCGAAACGAAATATTTTCGGAATTTTCGAATGTTCTTGAAATGTGTCAAATCGAAATTTATTGCTTTGAAACGAGGAGAACAGACGTTCTGAAAAAACGAAAATTTCCGAAAATACGAAAAGTCTAAACAAAAAAGGAGCTAAGTGACACGAAAATACGAAAAATGGTCGAAATTCCGAAAAAAATTTACACGAAAAACGAGTCGAGCCGAACCGAATCGAAACAGAAATCGGTCGAAACGAGGCGAATCGAAAAGTTTAAAAATCCGAAAAATCGAATCGAATCGAACCGAAAAAAAAATCGGTGCACAGGCCTAATTATCATACACAGGGTTATTCAGAGAAAGGTGAAACTCTAGAGAACTTTTGGAGAAGTGAAAATTCTAGGTCAAAATAAGCTTAGCGGAACCAGCCGAGTAAGAGGAAGGCTGTTGGCAGGTAATTTACAGTGAACCATGATCATGGTTCCTGCATGGTTTGGCCTTCGACCATCGTATATCGCTCATCTTTTTATTGACTGGTAACAAGGAGGGTGAAGATATGGAGCTTCGGCCATTTTTCCAGATAAGCCCATTACGGTTTGTTTATGCAGCACAGATTTGTCAGCTTGTACTAAAAAATGATCCTTTCATTTTGCAAAGTTACACTATTTTTACTTCTAGTTACATTTCATAGGTTTCTTGTTTATGTTGTTTGTGTAAAACACATTTTCTGCATGAGACAAATGTTTGAACCTCTGTGCTGAAAGTTTAGACTGTGCTTCCTAATTTACTAAATGGATTATCATTAGGGATGTGCGTTTCGGGTTTCGGAATTTCGGAACTTTCACGAAATTTCCCGATTCGTGTTTTCGGATGCGGCCGATTTTCTGAAAATTTTTAGATCCGAAAATGGCAGATCCGAAAAGTTTTCCGAGCCGAAACGAAATATTTTCGGAATTTTCGAATGTTCTTGAAATGTGTCAAATCGAAATTTATTGCTTTGAAACGAGGAGAACAGACGTTCTGAAAAAACGAAAATTTCCGAAAATACGAAAAGTCGAAACAAAAAAGGAGCTAAGTGACACGAAAATACGAAAAATGGTCGAAATTCCGAAAAAAATTTACACGAAAAACGAGTCGAGCCGAACCGAATCGAAACAGAAATCGGTCGAAACGAGCCGAATCGAAAAGTTTAAAAATCCGAAAAATCGAATCGAATCGAACCGAAAAAATAATCGGTGCACAGGCCTAATTATCATACACAGGGTTATTCAGAGAAAGGTGAAACTCTAGAGAACTTTTGGAGAAGTGAAAATTCTAGGTCAAAATAGCCAAACCAGAAAAATTCTCCCATTTATCTCACTTTCCAAATCAGCTATTTTGACCTTGAATTTTCACTTCTCCAAACGTTCTCCAGAGTTTCACCTTTCTCTGAATAACTCTGATGGTCTCTAAACTATTCATCCCAACAATGGGCCAGATCACAACTAGGACACTAAGTGCAGCACTTGAGCTGTACATCATAACGGCTCGAGCACTGTGCTTAATTTTACAACTTCCTAGTACTTCTCTGAGACACACTCAGCTTGTGTCATGGGCGTAGCAACTGCTTACTGTACATTAACGTCTGCTATACTGTATATGGGAGACATTAATGTGTCCCAAGCAGATGAAGAATGAGTTATTCCAACCAACTCCTTCTCATTTGCGTCTGATGTTATTCTGAAATTAATAATGTTTTTCAAAGGCTGGTGTTAAGTGATAGCACTTCGACATAATCACTTAACACATAACTCTAACCCACTGGCAAAAAATAATTCCCAGTGTTTCTCTGCAAATCCTTCTGCTGTTCCAGCTGCAGAGAGCTTGTGCTAGCTCGCGCTTGTCACCATGGAGTCCAATGGACTCCTGGAGTTGACAATAGCACGCCGCTTAGCGCCAATGGTTTTATGATTTTATGGCTTGAAAGTGTTACGACTCAAGCTTCTGAGAAGGTGGCCTGACCATTATAAAGACATTAAAGGCGAGTCACAAATGGAAAATGGCCTGTGCACAAGTTCTTCATTTGCGTCTTGCCTTGTAGATCTCAGTTGTGATCTGGCCCAATGTTTCTTGTAGAAATAAATAAACAATTGTCCAGAGGAAATACATAATATCATTATACATCATAGGACGGCAATATACATATGAACCAATTCTATCTTATGGTTACGTTTAACTTATGTTAATTTTTTAGTTACTAGTATATAAAATAACATAATGAACCAATGCATATTTATGATACTCAATTTTTCCACCTTGCTTGAGACATTTGTTTAACTAAGAACGATTTCATTTTAAAGCTTTTTATCTTCAGTTTTGATGATTGCTCCAAGTCTTCATGAAACAAAATTTAAGAAAAAAAAATAACGGCAAATATAAACAAGTGTACAAAACATATGTTTTGCTGGAAGAACAGTGCAAAGTGTTGCCTATATTCACCAGCAGAGGGTGAAAGTGTTCTGATAGTTAAAGTAACGAAAACATTTTTTGTGATTTATATACGTTAACTAAACACAAATTAGAGATACATGAAGACCTAGATGTCAAACGGGAAGAAAACCATCATATACAAAGTAGAAACCCTGCATTACAGGTATAAACATGTAAATATGTTCAGAAATATTGCCACCTGCATCCTATCTAATCCATGATTTTGCACAATGTGCAAGATGGAACTGCAGTATTATCTGTTTGTCTATCAGTTAACCATTTACTGGCTGCTCAAAAGACCGGCAGCTGTGGTTGCGAGTGACGTGTACTGAGATTCGTGACACAAGCATTTTTGTCATGCTTTCCAATTTCAATCCAGGTAACAGGTTCTGTGGGGCCAGTGGGAGAGCAAGGCTAGGTGGAGTGCACCTCCTGCACCCACCAAGAGCTGGCCCTGTATTTAACACTGTACAGTAGGGATGTGCGTTTCGGGTTTTGGAATTTCGGAATTTTCACGAAATTTCCTGATTCGTGCATTCAGATTCTGCCGATTTTCCCAAAATTTTCGGATGCGAAAACGGCAGATCCGAACAAATTTTCGTGCCGAAACGAAAACTTTTCGGAATTTTCGAATGGACTAGAAATGTGTAAAATCGAAATTCATTTTCGTTCCATTCGTGATTTCGGCTCCATTCCTGATTTCGATTCCATTTCAGTAATTTCGGACATCGTATTTATATCGCTGATTCTGTAATTAAATTTTGTATCATTCCCATCTCAATGTATCCTTCCTGGAAAACCAGAGAAATCTCAATGTGTCCTTCTTGTAAAACATGAGAAATCTCAATGTATCCTTCTTGTAAAACCAGAGAAATCTCAATGTATCCTTCTTGTAAAACATGAGAAATCTCAATGTATCCTTCTTGTAAAACATGAGAAATCTCAATGTATCCTTCTTGTAAAACCAGAGAAATCTCAATGTATCCTTCTTGTAAAACTTGAGAGATCTCAATGTATCCTTCTTGTAAAACACTAGAAATCTCAATGGCAGAATTATTGTATCGGCAGAATTATTGTATCGTATAACTATCGTATCCGAAAAACATTAGTTTACGTCAAAACGAATAGACACTTTGAAACGAGGAGAACAGACGTTCCGAAAAACACGAACATTTCCGGAATCACGAAAAAAAAGTTGATACGAAAAACTAAACGAAACGAACCGAACCGAAACGAAAATCGTCCGAAACGAGTCGAAATGAAAAAAAATGGTGCACAAGCCTACTGTACAGTAATTTACTGAATTCAATGAGTACCAGAATTAGTATAGCTAAATAGAAAGTGGATACATTCCAAATATATATATATAGAGAGAGAGAGAAAACAGGGAGACCGCAACCCTGGTTACTATACTGTACATGAAGAGGGCTGACAACCCTCCAGACAAGAACCCCTCCCTGTTACAGGTGTCACATCAGAGGATTTATTTCACCTTGAATTGCTGGGACCCCCAGGGAGGATTCCGTCATCAGTGAGTTAATCCCATAAATGCAGTCATTAGGTGGTTAGTGTATGACCTGTCCTAGATGGGATACACTGATGCCGTGACAGACAGAAGCAAGATATGTTTTTTTTTTTTAACTACATTCCCATCATTTACTATCCAAGAAAAGTGGTCAAACATCTTTAGAGAAGCTTTAAATTGTGTGAGCTTTGAGATGGTGTTATCTGTTTAACGGAGTGCTAGGTTTGTTGTGTATATATTCTATATATAAATAGAACATGTGTCACTACACCTTCCTTGAGAGCAAAAACTAAGACTTAATATAGAGCCCTCAGGTGTCCCATGTTGCAAATTATAGAATTTGATCCTCTGGAAAGGGACTTTAATATTATTAATGTTTTTAATCTGAAGAATAGTCTCCTACAAATCATTTTTTAAATATACGACATGAATGTGTATTATCTGCGCGGCAGTGTTAAACGTACTCAGTGTGCAGTGGTGTTGGAACAAAAAACGTCTCCCAGGGGAGCGTTTAAACAGACTATAATTTAAGTTCAGTAAAGAAGTATCAATCTTTAGGCATCTTGTTTCACAGATAAACAAGCACAGGCAGTTTAATGCTTTCCATGGCGCATCACTGAGCTCCCACACTGAGGGGTAGAGTTAAAAGGGATAATGTATGAAATAAATGTCTTTTTGACGTGTTAGGACAGAAATCTACAATGAGAATGTGAGACAGAAATGGATATAGAGGAAATTTTAGGAAGAAAGATAAATAGTAAGAGTGTTCTAGAAAAATAGATAGAAAACAGACGGTTTAATGTATGTCCTTTTTCCTTATACAATGTTTTGCCTGGTTGAACCCCTTCACTACCAATATCAAGATATCTCGGTCTTCGAAGGCACCATTTGGTTCCCTGTTGTCAAGATATCTCGGTATGCTGATCTGCAGCACAAAAGCAAATGAAATTCCTTTAGGTGAGCGCTAACGTTAGCAACAAGATTGTAATGTAGCCCTCTAAGGGCCACATTACACTCTTAACTCAAAAGTTAAAGCGCACTTGCGTTCTACTAACGCTGATTAACGTATGGCTGTGGTTAGCAAAAAGTTAACCACAGCAAGGACTTGGTGTTAACGGATTCCGCTTCTGCAGAATCCGTTAACACCATCCAGAAAAAAAACTAAAAAATCAGATACTCACCTCCTGTCCCGAGGCGATGACCGGCGGGTGCAGGGAAAGACTGGGGAAAAAGTCCCCCCAGTCTCTCCCTGCATATCACTACGCCGACCGGCCGGATCTCGCAAGGCGAGATCCGGCTGACCATGTGACCGGCAGGGGGAAACTCAATGGAGTCCTATGTACTCCATTGAGTGGATGCTCGTGGCTGCGCTCAGCGCTGCCGCAAGCATCGTGGGGGTTACTGTGCGGTAACAATGCAGGCAGCATTTTTTGCGCCTGCATTGTAATCCAGCATTAAAAAGTGGGTGCAAGGGGTAAAACTGCGGATGCAGTTTTTCCTCCCTTGCGCCCGCATTTTAACGCTAGGATTGTAAATTAGCCCTAAGTCTAGCCCTACCCTTAGCACTAAACCTAGCCCTAAATTTAGCCTAACCCTAGCCTACCTCTGACCCTCATCCCAACCTAACCCTAGTCCTTATACTAATAATATTACACACATCAACTGTCACCCGAAGCCTAGTCCTAACCTAAACCTAAGGCTAGCCATAAGCGTAGCCCTTACCTTAAGCTAACCCTCGGCATAGTCCTAAATATAGCCCTTACCTTAAGCTAACCTTCAGTATAGTCCTAAATCTAGCCCTTAATTTAAGCTAACCCTCGGCATAGTCCTAAATCTAGCCCTTACCTTAAGCTAACCCTCGGCATAGTCCTAAATCTAGCCCTTACCTTAAGCTAACCCTCGGCATAGTCCTAAATCTAGCCCTTACTTTAAGCTAACCTTCGGCATAGTCCTAACCCTAGCCCCCTCAACCATTTTTTTAAATCTATTATAGATAAAGGTTCCGAGCATCAGAAATGGCCGAATATATCAGAGGTTTCCGATATTCCAAATCGTTCCGAAACATCAGACGCTTCCGATATTCTGAATAGGCTGATTCCAATAATTTCCAAGACAAATTTTTCAGTGCTGTACATGTCTACCTGAAACTTTGATATTCACGGTTGCTGACCCTACTCAAATTAGTCTTGGTCACAAAAGGGTGAAGACCTTAATGTCACCTTTAGGCTGGGGTCCGACAAGCATAGTGTTCACGTCCGTGATGGCGCCTATAAGTATGTCCGTGATAGCATGACAGAAAGTCCATCGGAGCCCGACACACGAAGTACGTCCGCAATGAACTGCGGACGCACAACGGCCGCGGCCCACAGACGCAAGGCAGGCAAGAACGTACAACTCCTAGAACAGCCGCACAAAGTGCGCTGCGTCCGCAACGTCCGCATAGCTTTGTGTGTGAGTGATGGAACGTGGTCAGACAGACTGCATTTATACGTCCAGCATTTTTCACAAACAAAATGGTTTTGCTTTTTATTTTATTTTCTCTCCTACATCCGTCAAAATATATGTCAGTGAATAAACTGACTGTGTGGCCACTACTGCCTCTTCCGTACTGACGTATGTCCGTGTGCACGGACGTACAGTCCGTAGAAATCACGCTCGTCTGACCCCAGCCTTAAGCATGAGGACTCCTTACATTACGCTCACTGTATACATAAATAAATGCTAGCCTTTATCTATATGCGTAGAAATACAATTGTGTAAAGCTTTCATTTGACTACACACAATTTATTTTTGATTTGCTGTCAACAAATTATGTCGCCCTTTTATTTAGGTTATTAATGTACAGTCGCTTCTTTGATTAAGTCACGCGGTTTAATTAGGATCAGGCTACCTCAGTCAATATTTGACAGACATTTATTATTCCGCACAAGGCATTGCACCTGCCTCATTGATGTACGAGGTTTTTGCCAGGGAAAATTTGCTTTTTATGTGAGAAAAGCAACATTTTCTGATACGGCTCATCTCAGTTGCAATTAAAGACATTCTAGGAACCACTGTACCTCTATCATTCTATTGTGTAAAGCGCGGGATGTGACAGGGGTGAGAATGGAAAGACAGCGCTGCGATTTTCATATTAAAAAGAGGCATAAATAAGAAGATTATTAAAATGATCTGGTGTTTGATATCATTACGGAACATTCTGCTGAAATATTTTCATAATGTGGTGCATTCACACGACTCGCAAATTATGTTTAATAGGACCCATTAAGCTGCTTATAGGGAAATTATCATAGTATTATGAATCGAGTTGAAATCTAAATGGCTCTTTAGACATTCACCATGGTGTTCCTTTGGGATAGTATCCGTGTCTACCTTTAATGCAGAGAATGGATTGCCCCCAACCCCCAAAAAAGTACCAAAAATGGGGGAAACAATTTTTTCATTTATGCTTTGGGGAAAATAATATGGGCTCTATTACATTCTTCGCACAAACGCATTAACGCGAGGGGCAAAACCCTTTGCGCTGAACGTCGTGTTACAATTTCCACGCAAAAAATGCGCGTTAACGGGTGAACCTGCGCGAGCGTACTGTGCTGTGCACGTCCTATACTTAACATTGTGAGCGCAAATGCGTTTGTGCGCTGGTACGCGGATGGTATTACAATCTATGCACAAAATTTAACGCACAGTGTTTGCGCGCATAATTTTAACGTCTTTGAAAAGCTGGTGTTAACGGCAAATCTGAACGTCCTGGCCGAACCCAAATACACCAGCCCAAAAAAACAATACAGCAAAGTATAGTTACACATTCTACACATACCAAACAATAAATTTGAGAAGTTGTGCGTGTTTTTTTTTTAATGCAGCATATATGCGCAGATTGACTTTGACAGGCGCAAAAACTTAACGCGAGACAATTAAGGTTCTTAATTCTGATTGGCTGAATCGCGTGAAAAAACAGTCCGCACACTGATTTCTGCGCGCAACGTTAATGCACGCTCGTTTTTGCGCGTCTTTTTTCCGCGCGTTATTTTTCGACGGATGAAATAATGAGCGAGGATTGTAATACCAGCGTTAATTTACGCGTGTTAACGTTTAACGCTTCAAGTAAAAATTCACGCGTTTACCGTGCATTTTTACGTGAAGAATGTAATAGAGCCCTATATTTTTTTAACATTTACAAAAAAAATTAAAAATATTTTCTCGCTGTGTTCACATCAAAAGAAGGGGCAGAATCTATTGCCGTATAATCAAGCAAAAAAGAAAGCAGAATGTTAGGGCTCGGGTTAACCCTAAACAAGTGCAAACAGTAACTTAACCCCAACCCTAATTTCTAAGCCTAACCTTTTATTTATTTATTTTTTTATTATTTTTCCGCATTACATGGTCATATTTGGTATCTCTGACCTTGACTCTAAACTTACCTTTTTTTTTTAAATTCAAAGCAAAATGACATACATAAAAAATGTAACGATACAACGAGTAAGTCAAAGTAGACTTATCGTATACATCATGAAGTGTCAAAAGTAGTCGATAATCAGAAAGTAGGGATGTGCGTTTAGGGTTTCGGAATTTCGGAATTTTCACGAAATTTCCCGATTCGTGTTTTCGGATGCGGCCGAATTTCCGAAAATTTTTAGATCCGAAAATGGTAGATCCGAAAAGTTTTCCGAGCCGAAACGAAATATTTTCGGAATTTTCGAATGGACTTGAAATGTGTCAAATCGAAATTTATTGCTTTGAAACGAGGAGAACAGACGTTCCGAAAAAATGAAAATTTCCGAAATTACGAAAAGTCGATACAAAAAACGAGCAAAGTGACACGAAAATACGAAAAACGGGCGATATTCCGAAAACATGTACAATTCCGAAAAACGAAAATTTCCGAAATTACGAAAAGTCGATACAAAAAACGAGCAAAGTGACACGAAAATACGAAAAATGGTCGATATTCCGAAAAAAAAATGTACACGAAAAACGAGTCGAGCCGAACCGAATCGAAACAGAAATCGGTCGAAACGAGCCGAGTCGAAAAGTTTAAAGATCCGAAAAATCAAACCGAATCGAACCGAAAAAAAAATCGGTTATCCTATCAGAAAGCATGTAGGAACAGCACATTACGACAGAGGCAGTGGTAAAACCTAAGTACATAGTGCGAAAACCTAGTCCTCTCAGCAGCCTGGTAAATCGTTGGCACCCCCAAGGGACAGAGGAACTCAGAGGGACGCAGTTCATCAAGTAACATTGTGGTGATCCATCAGTGGCAATATCTGATACCCCGAAAGGGAGGCTAAAAAACGTGGAGGTCAGGAAGAGAGAACGTATCTAGCTAGGTTCGGTGCAGCAGAGGAAGCAGGGGAAGTGCATTTTAGGGGATGGGGAGGGAGAAGAGAGAGTGGCGGATAGGGTAGTGAGAGGAGGGAGGAAAAATGGTTTAAAAAAAAAACGTGGGATGGGGAATTAGTGGCGACAAAGTCGAGGCTAGTCAGTGTTTCAGTGAGGAAAGTAGCAGACGCCTGTAGGCAGGTGCCTACTTTGGCCAATTATACATCCGTCCCTGAGTATGGCTTCTTTTTTCTCCCAGCTGGTTATGTACTGATAGCTCCAAACACCTCTATAAAGGTATTTGTATTTTTCACAAAGAAACCAAAAATATACCAGCACTTGCAATCTGTTGAAGAGTCTTTTTATTTGATGCTTTTCCCACTAAGACACCAGCAATGTTACAGCCAACTGGCTTTTATCAAGAGCACCAAATCTCACCATATCACTGAATTTGTCCTTAGATCTTGTCAGCGGCAAGTATACGGTAAGGCTCTGCATGCATGGGTGAAACAGTAGACTTAATGTGCTGTTTCCTATCCCTTGCAACGTACCCAGGTGGCTTCCAGCGGTGCTGCTTCGGGAATCATGTCCCCATATGAAACCCCTATGATTGAGGCCCTTGCATTCCAACAGCCTGATATTGAGCGTGAACCAGTGACCCTCCTTCCAGGGCACCAGCTGGATATCTCTCTCTTTTGCTGCTTTCACATATGGCCTTAGGGATATACTGGCCCTGAATACCACGTGACTCTGCAATGGGACCAGTGCAAGGATTTTAGGCATCCTAGACAAAATACATTTCACCAACAACCCATACATACACACAAAATACACACACACATATGCAGTGATAATGTGCAGTGCCAATTCCATCAATTAAGTTGGCCCAAGCAATCCCCCCACCTGCAAAACCCAGATATCGCAGCGCGACAATCAGACACAGAGAGGAGAGCATTTTGAATTCTAGTCAATTGAACTAAACTAAAGAAAAACAAAACCTGTGCGCACTAAAGCCGTGCTGCCTCAGCACTGGATGGAGGGATTCTAGGCAACCAAGCACCAGATAAGGGACGTGCTACCGCAACACTGAACGCAAGCCCTGTAAAAATGGATGTTCTGTAAAACAATCCGGGCGTGAGTCTGGAATTTTACCGACCAGGAAAAGACAGTCACAAACAAGGGGACCACTTACCCAGTCATGAAATCCCACGTCACTGACACAACCTGATAATGTGTCTGAGAAAACACATTATCATGCAGTATACATATACACATACACACATAAATAGTAATCCCTGGCAGTCTATGGATATGTAGCAAGGGTAAGGCTCTATAGTTGCCCCACCATCGCGCTTTATAGGGCCAAAGTGCTTCAGTAATGTGTCCAAAATGCAGGACTAGGCACCATTACACTAATGGAAACATAAGAGAAGTAGACATGTGCAAGGCCAAAATTTCCGTTTCGTTTCAAATTATTTCTTTCCGGGTATTTTTTGTTTTGTTTCAGATCATTTCGTCCTTTTTTTTCTTCGTTCAGGTTCATTTGTTATGTTATTGTGATTCATATTTTTCAAATGGCCGGTATTTCGGATTTCTGATCGCTTCGAATTTTGTTTTTATGAGTTATTTCGTATTTCGGGTTGATTCATATTTAGTTTTTATGAGTTATTTCGTATTTCGGGTTGATTCATATTTAGTTTTTATGAGTTATTTCGTATTTCGGGTTGATTCATATTTTGTTTTTATGAGTTATTTCGTATTTCGGGTTGATTCATATTTTGTTTTTATGAGTTATTTCGTATTTCGGGTTGATTCATATTTTGTTTTTATGAGTTATTTCGTATTTCGGGTTGATTCATATTTTGTTTTTATGAGTTATTTCGTATTTCGGGTTGATTCATATTTTGTTTTTATGAGTTATTTCGTATTTCGGGTTGATTCATATTTAGTTTTTATGAGTTATTTCGTATTTCGGGTTGATTCATATTTTGTTTTTATGAGTTATTTCGTATTTCGGGTTGATTCTTTGTTTTTATGAGTTATTTCGTATTTCGGGTTGATTCATATTTAGTTTTTATGAGTTATTTCGTATTTCGGGTTGATTCATATTTTGTTTTTATGAGTTATTTTGTTTTCTTTTAGTTATTCGGAATGTGAAATGAAATAAAATGAAAACACCAGCCGTTGAAAATAATCCCATTGGTTTCATTGTATATCATTTTTTTGGTTCAATTTTATGTTTCCTAATTTATTTTAAAGCAAGGCTTTGCTTTCTTTGCTGAACAGCTGTATTACTTTCTTTCAGTCCAGCTGAGTTCGGCAATGAATACTGTGTGTCAGCACCATAGTTAGCTCCAAAGCCCCGCAGGGCTGATGTCCTTGGTTCTGCATCAGCACCATGGATTACTATGGAACCCCGCAATTCGCAATTCGTATTTTTGTTGGATTCGTTAATCTGTACAGTCGATTTTTATTTTTTTATTATTATTTTTATTTCGGAAATGCTTCCGATATATAAACAGGGTGATTTTTGTCCAAATTTGGATTTGGTATAAAACTAAATGCACATGTCTAATGAGAAGCTGTGCACTCACTTTTTGATCCAAGTCATAGGTGTTCTGTTTCAGGAGACCAGTGGGAGAGCATGGTAGGATGCAACCTATCTTATTGATCCTGCAAGAGCCGACTCTGATTATACATTTATTTAGCATTTTTGCAAAATGCATTAAAAATGAGGTTGAACTCTCACCGCTAGAAAGAACCTCCAGTAACAGCTCAGAATAGCATTTGCTGCTTATACCTATAATAACCATGTGTTGATCTTCACCGCTATCTCCTCATTACCAAACATACGCCTGAGATATGATGGCGTCGACATGAAGTCTGAGGCTTTTATTTAGTGTGTGTACTCATTCATGACATTTTGAAATGGAATAGCATAAAGCTGCATCCACTCTTATTCTCTAAGGAATTCGATTTTCCTAAACAATGAGAGTCCTGTCCTTTCTTCAGGAGATAATATACGCATGGAGTGAGGACCGTGATAAGCTTGGAGTTTTCCAGGGCAAAAAGAAAACCTAGAGAACTAAGTAATAATGAATTGTCAAACATAGAAAGACCCCCATTGTGATCAGTAATGGCGCAAGGGTTCTGCACGCAAAGTATCTTTTCCATTTACTAACAAATGTAAATAGCTCACACATGCACAGACAGGAAACACAAGCACACACAGACACAATGTCTGCATTTTTAGATGATTTCAGGCAATCTTATAATAGAAAAGTAACCAGGAAGAAAAAGGAGAAGGGGAATAAACCCCTTCACTATCGAGATCAAGATATATCGGGCTTCAAAGGCACCATCTGGTGCCCCGACATAGAGATATCTTGATCTGGTGATTTGTAGCCCAAAAGCAAAGGAAATTTGTTTGTTGAAAACAAATTTGGTTTGCTTCTGGGCTGCAGAAGATGCCCCCAAAGTTTTAGCCCTGTGGGTATAATGCCGAAAAAGCTAAAACTGTAAAATCTGCTGCTGAATGCTCTGATTCTCAGGCATTCAGGAGCCGATGCAGGAAGAAAAAGAAGAAAATAGACCAGCCGCTCAAACCTCTAGCTCAATTTTGGCAGTAGATGACGCCATCTACTGGCCAAAAACAGGTTATTTACAGTAAGAAATACAATGAGTATAAGCTCACAAATATTTCTTACTTTAAAATTAATTAAAAATGATTTTACAAAAAATTCGGACAATGTTTTTTTACAAAATCACTTGGCAATGAAGGGGTTAAAAAGTGAAGCTGAATAAAAATCTTTCAGGAAAAAAGCGTTCAGGAGCAACATGAGCTGCCGAGCGCTTCCTATTCTCTGCCTGCCACTGCAGGAGGAGGAAGGCGGATCATGTTCTCTCCTGTTAGGTCTGACTCGTGGTGAGGTGCCGGTACTGAGTACCCCCTGAAAAAAAGCCCTGCCCTGTCATTGGCTTTTCGTTTTTTTCCGGCAGCTGGTCGGCGCTGTGTTCGGCTAATTGGCGGCTTTTTTCAGCCACGTTTGGCGGGATTGCGGCGTTTATCAGATTGGATCTGATGTTTTGCGGCATGTTTGCGATGGCTTATCAGATCTGATCCAATATTTTCGGCTGTTGTGCCTTTTGGTTTGGCGGTTGTTTGGTGGGTTTTCCCTGTACTTCAGGGACCCAGCGGTGAATGCTGAATTCCCTGCAGGGTTGAAGAATTTGATTCCACAAAGTGCAGGGAATGAAAGCACTGAAATTTTTCTAGTCTAGCAGAACCTATGTTGAGAGAACCAATAAAGTCAGGGTAACTCTAAGGATAACATAAGTTTCTGTCACAGTCTAAATTAGCATAAGAATCATCACGTGATTCAATGCTGTCAACATATGCTTGATTTCACCATGACAGCTGCTTATAAGCCCATATGTTAATAATAACCCACAACATTGCTACTAATAAATAGCTGTTTGTGTAAATGTCTGTTCAAGTTGTAAACTAAGCTGCTTTTTAGTCCAAACAGGCCATTCATCTTCTGTTGCAAATAAATAACACCTAAGGGTCAAGTTGAGCAGGGACTCTTTGAACGCAGGTCCAATATTTTTTTAACGGAGTTCCCCTTTTCCCTAAACACTGAAAACCTATTATTAGGTTTCAAACATATGTTTGCTTATTAAGTCACTAGAAATATATTATATTTAGTACAATGAGCATAATGATTCTATAAAAGCTACCTTATCATTCTATTTGAGCATTAACCCCTTCACTACTGAGATTGAGATATCTCGGACTTGAAAGGCACCATCTGATGAATCAGTATTGAGATATCTCGATCTGCAGCTCTGAAGGACAAAAGCAAATGGTTTGCTGCAAACAAACTTTGTTTGCTTTTGGGCTGCAGAAGGTGCCCCCAAAGTTTTGGCCTTTTGGGCATAATTCCCAAAAGGGATAAAACTGTGTAAAATCGGCTAACTGAATGCCCTGACATTCAGCAGCCAATACAATTTCAGCCTGTGTTTCCCTGCAACGGCTGTAACGCAATTTGGCAGTGGATGACACCATCTACTGGCAAAATATGATATTACAGTAAGAAATACAATGGGAATATGCCCAAATATCTGTTACAGTATAATTCATTAAAAATCAAAACACCACTGGTTTCTGACAATGTTTTTTAAAAAAAATAAATTGGAAGTGAAGGGGTTAATATCATATTTGAGTATGGGGTGGTGGGTTAAGTGAGGCAGAAATCTTGGAGAGTTCTCAAACTTGTTTTTTTGGACTAGACCCTTGATAACACCCAATACATCCCATGAAACTCTGTCTCTAATGTTTTTAATCTGGTATAAAAGACTTTGGGTTCTATCACCTGGTGTGAGCTAACCCTAGCTTGTGCATTATTTTGCATTAGCGCCCGGTAAAATTAGTCTAGCACATGACCAACAGATCGTTTGCCTCCCGCTAGAAGCAGGAAAAATCACTCAGCTCATTGCTATTAGCGATTCGTAGCGCGAGCTTACTGTACTTTCCGTGTCCTATACTTAACATGGGCAGTGCTAGAGATCACTTACGCTATTGTAACCAACAGATCACTTGGTGCCTGCGCTACTTTCTGGATGGACGATAATCTCAAAATATTACCTACTGCTCAACCCTGGTGATAACTCCAAAAAACACCACAAACAACAGGTCAGCACCCAAAATGAACAGGCAATTGAAAGGAAGCAGCACAGGTGTTCTCTTGGCCCCATACACCATAGCAATGGATCTGGTCAGCAATGTTGCTGCTGTTGCAGTAGGCTCTATTATGATATATATGTATCCTTTATCCACATATATCCTAATTCTAATATATTGCCTGATTCTAAACATTTAATGCTGGGGGTTATTCATAGTGTGTAAGCGGTTGAGTATTAGGGTTAGGACCATGTTTATAGGGACACATGGATATGTCTTGCCCTGAAACATGTGTTTATTTATATGCTGCAGGAGGGAAATTATTGCCGCTTCCCTGGCCTTCCTTTTGGATCTATTAAATGCAATGTAATGATTCTGCATGCTTTTGGGCGGCATTTATCATGCAATGCCCATCAGCCTTAATTAATATATGTGTGCATATAAACATGGATGATACAGCCAACCTTGGAGGATCTTACTAATGCAGGGGTGTTAGGGCTCTTTGCTGGATGTGTTCAGCTTGTGAGGGCGGGGGATAGATATGGCCCGGCACTCTGCATTGGGAAAAAAAACATTTCTATCCTGTACACAACTGCATTAACGCTGGGTCTCAGCCCGGGTCTTATCGTCTCCTTAGCGTGCGCTAAACAACCTTGTACACAGACTGCCACGGACAAGGTGATGTGTTAGCAGTTCGCCAGGCACTAGTTTTTTTGCGCTAGATTTTTCCGTTAGCGATGACATTTTAGCTCACACCAGGTGATAGGGCCCTTTAACTCTTTCAGAATGTTTACAAATACTGAATAGTTCAGCCTTCTGGCACCCAAGGGGTTAGGCCCGTACTATCTCATTTTATTCAAGACAGGAGGAGGAAACGTAATACCTCCTGATATTATCTTGAGAACTGTTTGTTTGTTTTTTTGCCACTAATGCGAGTGGGTTGAAGAAGGGCCAGCGGGTTCTGTTGCTAAGACAATCTCATGATTTCTTTCATGTTATCAAGAACTGATAATGATTTTACTGTTATTTACAACCACTCTTGTCTTCCTGGATTTTTTTCTCCCCATCTCCAAAGAAACATCAAGCAGTGTAACTATCGGAAGAGATTTTGAAGTAGCAATAATTAAAGAATCTTTTCAATCTATTTAACTTTATTTTCACGGCAGTTTCTTAGTAATAATTACACCATCATGTCTGCAATAGCAAAAATGTCATCAGCAGGTGTATAATACGAAAGACATAAGGGTTCCATTACAATCCACGGGCTAAAACGGGGACGCTAGGGATAAAAAACTGTGCCCGCAGTTTTCTCCCTAGCACCCCTGTTCTAGCACGGGATTACAATGCAGGCACTTAAGAAGCTGCCTGCATTGTTAGCGGGGCGCTAGGTCCGGGATATGCACATGACAGCACAAAGCGCCACCACGCGCATCCACTCGATGGAGTCCATAGGACTCCATTGAGTTTCTCGACTCCCGGTCACATGACCTACCAGATCTCTCCTTGCGAGATCCGGCAGGTCGGCGTAGTGATCTGCAGGGAAGAGACTGGGGGACTTTTTCCGGCAGGTCAGCGCGTACAGGCTGCGGGGAGGGGCCAAGGCGGCCCCATTGATGACAGCGGGGCGTACATGCGTCTTCAAAGCCCGCCCGCTGCCATGGAACATCCTGCATCATTAACGGGTTAATCCCTTCATTTTCAGCAAAACGTCTTTCTATTTGCTTTTTTTTTTTTAAACACATTTATGTATTTATGTACAAAATTTTTGAATCCCAATTTTTTTAAATTGAGATTTGTTTTCATTCTGCAACAGACCTTTTTATTAATTTTTAAAGGACCTTTTTTATTAAATAGACACATTTTAATGCATTTTTATTGGTTTATACACCTTATTAGAAGAATAGCAGAGTTGTGTTTTTTTTCTTTTTCTCTGCAGTTTGGTGGAATTAGGACAGTCAGTTCGGTGGTCTCCGGCAGCATTCGGCACACTTAGGGGACCTTGCGGTCAATAGTGAATTCACCGCAGGGTCAGCAAAATGGAATCGCCTAAACGCACCGACCCAGAAAGCACCGAAATTTCAGTGAATAACCCCTTCTAATTTGGGGCAAAAGGGTTATTGAAATGCCACACTTAATTTTGAAGGACTGGACCACTGACAGGTACCAGAACCATTTTGCTCAATATTACTGCAGCTACAAGTCTTTTCTGTGTACCATTTAGCAGAGGACAAATACATATGGCAACATGGATTAGGAGATCCTTCATGGTAATTGGACTTATTTATACACCTTTTCACTCATGATGCATAAACACTACCTGGCCAAAAAATAAATAACCACCTACCATACAAGCCTGTTATGATTGGGGATTACTTCAGTTGATCAGGTCTAGGTTCCTGCAAAGCTATATGCTCAAAAAATGAGGTCATGTGACTCCCTGAATATACTGAATGAGCAGGTTCATCCATCAATGGGTTTTTCTCCCCTGATGGCACAGCAGGCATATTCCAAGATGGCAATGCCAGGATTCATCGGGCTCAAATTGTGCAAGAGTGGTTCAGGGAGCACGAGACATCATTTTCACACGTGGATTGACCACCACACAGTCCAAACCTTAACCCTATTGAGAATCTTTGGGATAATGTGTTGGAGAAGACTTTATGCAGCGCCGCGACTCTCCCATCATCAACACAAGATCTTGGCCACACATTAATGCCACTCTTGATGGAAATAAATGCTGTGACATTGCATGAGCTTATCGACACGATGCCGCGATGAATGTGTGCCGGAATTGCCAAAAGGCAACACAACCAAATATTTCAGTTCGCGACTATATTTTGGCCAAGCAGTGTATATTCTAAGATAATAAATACTGAGGAAAATCAAGACGTTGCGGTGTAAATAATTTTGTGTTAATCATTCTACAAAAAGAAGACACAGCAGAGTTGTGTTGTCCTTTCCTTGATTTAGTCGTGATTTTTTTTTCATGTTTCCTCCTTTTGTCATCAACACGGTAAAAGAACAAAACCTCAAAATAAATAAACTATAAGGACGGAAGTATAATAGAGTTGTGTTACAACTGCTCATCAACTTCTTTAATCTGTCTTGGAGATTACCTTGAGCTGCTGTAATCACACAAAAAAAAATCATTAACTCTACAAAATACGTAAATTCCCTTTTTTCGACAAATAGGAAAAGAAACCCCAAGGTAAACATCCTAGAACTGCTTTCAAATTTCCTCTGTGTGTGTTTGTGCCTTCTCGGTTAAAAGTCTTGTTTGGATTACAGACTTTATATTATTTCTTTAAAGAAGGATGTTGTTGTTGGAAAATGTAACGCACAAGATTAATTTTACGTTTTTTATGACAAAAGTCACCTTTTGAGCTGTAAAGAATTACAGAAAATACTGACCGCTGGTCAGACAGATTTTGGTTCGTTCTTGGATTATCTGGACTCCCCAGCTGTGCCGAAACACAGAGAAACGTCAAAAGGCCGTAAGCAACATCAGTTGGCTGTATCCATTATCACAGCACGGGGCTGCGCAATTTAATGCTTTTACCGTCCAGTGCAACTCCAGCTGATCCAGTCCTTAGATGGATTAAGGAACAATGCTAATAATTTTTGAAGGAAAATGTATAAATAAATCAAGGTGGAAGAGATCAGAAAGTTCACTTGAGCTGCTTGTTTTTAATGTCACAGTAACTTAATATCATTATGCGTGATTAGAATTGCTTTCGAACGTTGGGCTCTTGCCATTTGACATGTGATAACCCAGTGCACATCATTTTTAATTGTACGCTGTTCTTTTTAAAGTTACAATTGTATGACATATCCTCAAGGAATAATAATATTATAAGGATACGCACATTTTCATTCTGTTCTTCTCCATATCCTTCATCATGAGGCCAACACCTTAAAATCATTCTTCACAGATCCCCAAGGTTGTTATTATTTCTCTTTTTGCCTTTTTTTCCCATATTTTTATTGTCTTAACATGTATAAGAATGCTGCTTATACTGACTTACCTATGGCTTGTTATATGTCACAAAACACCAGCGCTATCTCCTGATGTATTGACTGAGATTAGTGGAGGTAACGTCATTGCTCTACACCCTTGGAGAAGCATGTTCAAATCCTTGTCAGAAGAACAACTCTCCAGAAACTGTAAAAGAGGAAGACACCTAACATATACAGTCAGGTCCAGAAATATTGGGACATCGACACAATTCTAACATCTTTGGCTCTATACACCACCACAATGGAGTTGGAATGAAACAACCACAATGTGCTTTAACTGCAGACTGTCAGCTTTAATTTGAGGGTATGTACATCCAACTCAGGTGAACGTGTAGGACTTACAGCAGTTTGCAGATGTGCCTCCCACTTGTTAAGGGACCAAAGGTAATGGGACAATTGGCTTCTCAGCTGTTTCATGGCCAGGTGTGTGAAATTCCCTCATTGCCCCAATTACAATGTGCAGATAAAAGGCCCAGAGTTCATTTCAAGTGTGCTATTTGCATTTGGAATCTGTTGCTGTCAACTCTCAAGATGAGATCCAAAGAGCTGTCACTATCAGTGAAACAAGCCATCATTAGGCTGAAAAAACAAAACAAACACATCAGAGAGAGATGGCAAGAACATTAGGCGTGGCCAAAACAACTGTTTGGAACATTCTCAAAAAGAAGGAATGCACCGTGAGCTCAGCAACACCAAAAGACCCGGGAGACCACCGAAAATAACTGTGGTGGATGACCGAAGAATTCTTTCCCTGATGAAGAAAACACCCTTCACAACAGTTGGCCAGATCAAGAACACTCTCCAGGAGGTAGGTGTATGTGTGTCAAAGTCAACAATCAAGAGAAGACTTCACCAGAGTGAATACAGAGGGTTCACCACAAAATGTAAACCATTGGTGAGCCTCAAAAACAGGAAGGCCAGATTAGAGTTTGCCAAACAACACCTAACAAAGCCTTCACAGTTCTGGAACAAGATCCTATGGACAGATGAGACCAAGATCAACTTCTACCACAGTGATGGGAAGAGAAGAGTATGGAGAAGGAAAGGAACAGCTCATGATCCTAAGCATACCACCTCATCAGTGAAGTGTGGTGGTGGTAGTGTCATGGCGTGGGCATGTATGGCTGCCAATGGAACTGGTTCTCTTGTATTTATTGATGATGTGACTGCTGACAAAAGCAGCAGGATGAATTCTGAAGTGTTTCAGGCAATAATATCTGCTCACATTCAGCCAAATGCTGCAGAACTCATTGGACGGCGCTTCACAGTGCAGATGGACAATGACCCAAAGCATAATGCAAAAGCAACCAAAGAGTTTTTGAAGGGACAGAAGTGGAATGTTATGCAATGGCCAAGTCAATCACCTGACCTGAATCCCATTGAGCATGCATTTCACTTGCTGAAGACAAAACTGAAGGGAAAATGCCCCAAGAACAAGCAGGAACTGAAGACAGTTGCAGTAGAGGCCTGGCAGAGCATCATCAGGGATGAAACCCAATGTCTGGTGATGTCTATGTGTTCCAGACTTCAGGCTGTGATTGACTGCAAAGGATTTGCAACCAAGTATTAAGAAGGGAAAGTTTGATTTATGATTTTTATTCTGTCCCATTACCTTTGGTCGGTTAACAAGTGGGAGGCAAATCTGCAAACTGGTGTAAGTCCTACACCGTTCACCTGAGTTGAATGTACATACCCTCAAATTAAAGCTGACAGTCTGCAGTTAAAGCACATTGTGTTTGTTTCATACCTACTCCATTATGGTGGTGTATAGAGCCAAAGATGTTAGAATTGTGTCAATGTCCCAATATTTCTGGACCTGGCTATATATATATTAGTCTAGCACACGATTTTGGCTGTGGAGTCTACCAGCTACAACCATGGAAAAGCAGGCTCATAACCCATTCAGAAAAGCTAACCAGCAAATCTCTCTTCTACAACCATGAAAAAGAAGGTCAATGTGGAGAAACAGGTTCCACTCACCACCATGTCTCTATCCTACAACCGTGGAAAGCACATTCAAATTCTGGTCAGAACATCTCACCAGCACTTGTCCTTGGACAAGACTAGGGATGAGCTGTTCGGTTCGATCAGTTCGGAGTTCGACTCGAACATTGGCATTTCGAAAGTTCGCGAACTTCGAACTTTTTGGCGTGTTCGGTTCGAGTTCGAAAAAAAAAAAAATTGGAAAAAGTATAAAAAATGCTTAAAAAATACTAAAAAATCTAGAAATAAAGAGACTGTTTATTGCAGAATATTATAAGCAATGGTTTATTAGATATTGAATTAAAAAACTACCTAATGTCTAGGTGCAAAGATTCTCACCTCTAAATGACCTGTGCTCTCAAACAGCGTAAACAACAGGTGTTTAATTAGTGTTTGGAAATAACATGTGCTTCTAATTAGTCTGGTCTCATGAATTTGATACATATTTGATACATTGCCTGCAGACTGGGTGTGGCCTGCACATGTATGAACAAACACTGTGCTTGTTCTGATTTCTAAGAAGTGTTCATTTCTACTATATGATCCTCTGATATGCTGTTTAACCCCTTAAGGACCAGGGCTCTGTAAAGCCTATCATTAATGATGTAGATGTTACGTCATTTGTCATCAAGAGCTTAATAAAATCTTTATCACACGCCTTAGATTTAAATGTAATATTCCAGTATTTGTATGTCATGTACCTCTCCCGAAGGGCCTATGTGAGCATACAATTATTATTGTGTTAGAAATGTCTATCATAAATCGTACAAGCTGAGTCCCTAGAGTCTCTGAATATCCATTGTCATATATACCTTGCTTTAATACATATAATACATTCCCTCATCTAACAGGATAGTAGCCAGTCCCTGTGCATTTTAACCCCTTAAGGGTGACTAGGTGTTGTGTGTGGGTCTCTGATGGCAATGTTTCTATACATCCTACAAATCTGCCACTTCACGGGCAGATTATGGGGACCTCCTAGGCATGATATTTGAAGAAATTTTTCGTTTTTATTTTTAATCCTTATTTTATGGAAAACTCACTGTTCCTTTAAAAACGTCTTTTTTTAAACGTTTTGTCCTTGTTTCCTGTCCCCCAGGGCACTACCCGGACCCCCATACACCTTTTATGGCAAATATCTTGCATATATGCCCTCCTGGAGGGCACTCTAAAAATCAAACTTTTGAGTCCCATTGACTTACATTGAGTTCGGTTCGAGTTCGAGTTCGAACTCGAACTTTTGAAATTGTTCGAGTTCGAATGCCAACCGAACACGGGGGTGTTCGGCTCATCCGTAGACAAGACACCTACAGGGTTATTCAAAGAAAATCGAAAAGTCACCGCACGTTATGCTGCAGAACTCATTGGCCAAATGCTGCAGAACTCATTGGACGGCGCTTCACAGTGCAGATGGACAATGACCCAAAGCATAATGCAAAAGCAACCAAAGAGTTTTTGAAGGGACAGAAGTGGAATGTTATGCAATGGCCAAGTCAATCACCTGATCTGAATCCCATTGAGCATGCATTTCACTTGCTGAAGACAAAACTGAAGGGAAAATGCCCCAAGAACAAGCAGGAACTGAAGACAGTTGCAGTAGAGGCCTGGCAGAGCATCATCAGGGATGAAACCCAGCGTCTGGTGATGTCTATGCGTTCCAGACTTCAGGCTGTGATTGACTGCAAAGGATTTGCAACCAAGTATTAAGAAGGGAAAGTTTGATTTATGATTATTATTCTGTCCCATTACCTTTGGTCGGTTAACAAGTGGGAGGCACATCTGCAAACTGCTGTAAGTCCTACACCGTTCACCTGAGTTGAATGTACATACCCTCAAATTAAAACTGACAGTCTGCAGTTAAAGCACATTGTGTTTGTTTCATTCCAACTCCATTGTGGTGGCGTATAGAGCCAAAGATGTTAGAATTGTGTCGATGTCCCAATATTTCTGGACCCGACTGTACTTCCAGGTCCATGCACCCCAAGTCCAAAGTGACTCACAAAGAGTTTGCGCTATGTCTGCTGACCTGTATCACCTCGTTTTCATATAACTTGTATTGCTGCAGGATACATTGCTGCTATTTAAGAATAAAGAGTAAAGTTCAAAATCCTTATCCTTACCTACAAAACCCTCACTAACTCAGCTCCCCACTACCTGTCCTCACTAAACACCAAATACACCCCAGCCTGCTCCCTTAGATCAAACAGCGACCTGCGCCTAGCTTCTCCCCGCATCACCTCTTCCCATGGTAGACTGCAGGACTTCTCACGTGCAGCCCCCACTCTCTGGAATGCTCTCCCTCGTACTGTCAGACTTTCCCCTAACTTCTCTTCCTTCAAACGCTCCCTTAAAACGTTCCTATTTAGGGAAGCCTACCACCCAACTTATTGACACAACCATCAATCACTCTCACCTTGCAGTCCTCTCCTCCTGTTTCCAACCCCAACCCTCCTAGATTGTGAGTTCCTACGGGAATAGGGCCCTCATCTCCTCCTGTACTGTTTGTCAAATGTTGTTCATTGTATTGTATTGTAACCCTGTCTATACTGTGCCTATTGTACAGCGCTGTGGAATATGCTGGCGCTTTATAAAGAATAATAATAATTATCTGTTATACATTTCCCTCAACAAATGTTCATGTATCAGATCAGATTTTTCTAATTTTCTTATAGAAACCCAACAGACACATATGACATTGACTAGAGCAGAACATTAGACACTGCGCAACGTTTCTCTATTTCCTTTTTTTTCTATTCAATCTTCACCATAGATGGAAAAGACTGATCTGCACTTTTTTCCCTCACCACGTCTATATTGAAAAAAATAACTGAGCCAAGTTCTAAGATCTCCACTTAACCTATACTTCCCTCATTTCCATTGATCAGTTTACATTTCTACAGGTAAGCTGATCTTCCTCTTACCCCATCTCTAACATAATCTTACTACAATTCTTTAAAATTATCTCTGCTTTTTCCATTATCCACTGTTTCACCTTTACGACTCTACACCACCTGACACGTGTTGGAGAATTTTTCCCATCGGAATTCCATTCAATCTGACTACAAGACTTGTGCATTAGTTTCTACTAAATTGCAATGCCTCTGAATTGTGGGTGATCATTCAATTCACCTGGATAAACGAACAACCAAATAGTCGAAAGTAACTAATTAAGTGCCACAGCTTCCCCATTATGAACGGACCTCTCACTGGCTCATCAAGCTTCATGTTGTGAAAAGATCTGCCTGAAATCAATTCTGGTTTTGCTTTTCAAACCAACCGAAACATGGCATGGATGATATTTGTATGTACCAATGTTTATTCTTATTTTCAGATGCATCAGCTTGTAAGAATCTAATTTCTTGCATGTGTACAAGTTGACTCTTTACCCATTTTTCTCAGGTCAATCAAAAGGACAATATTGTACAAGCATTCAATAGAATAATTCTGGGGCCATGAGGATTGTGGCCATGATCCATTGTGACACCCCTCTCAGCATCCGTCCTAGCAATTTGATGGATCGGCTAGAGGAACACACAATGTTATGTGTGTACTTTCAAATTACATTAAAACGGACATTGATTTTACCTCCCCGTCGAGGCACTATGACGGACGTCAAACAGGTCTCCAAAGCACAAGCCTCTGCTGGCTTGTTTCAGAGGGTAAGAGGAATGTAAGTGAAGCTTGGTGGCTTAATTCAGAGGGGAATATGGTGATGAGTGTGGTTTGTTGGCTTTTTTTCAGATGGGAAGATGGAGGTGAATAAGGCTTGTTGGTTTGTTTCAGAGGGGAGGATGGATATGAGTGTGGCTTGTTGGCTTGTTTCAGAAGGGAAGATGGAGGTGAGTGTGGCTTGTTGTCTTGTTTCAAAGGGGAACATGGATGTGAGTGTGGCTTGTTGTCTTAATTCAAAGGGGAAGATGGAGGTGAGTGTGGTTTGTTGGCTTGTTTCAGAGGGGAAGATGGAGGTGTGTGTGGCTTGTTGGCTTGTTTCAGAAAGGAAGATGGAGGTGAGTGTGGCTTTTTGGCTTGTTTCAGAGGGGACGATGGATGTGAGTGTGGCTTGTTGGCTTGTTTCATAGGGGAAGAAGGAGGTTAGTGTGGCTTGTTGGCTTGTTTCAGTGGGGAGGATGGATGTGAGTGTGGCTTGTTGGCTTGTTTCATAGGGGAAGAAGGAGGTTAGTGTGGCTTGTTGGCTTGTTTCAGTGGGGAGGATGGATGTGAGTGTGGCTTGTTGGCTTGTTTCAGAGGGGAAGATGGAGATTAGTGTGGCTTGTTTGCTTGTTTCAGAGGGGAACATCGGTGTGAGTAAGGCTTGCCGGCTTGTTGCGGGGGGAAGATGGAGGTGAGTGTGGCTTGCTGGCTTGTTTCGGGGGAACATGGGTGTGAGTAAGGCTTGCTGACTTGTTTCAGGGGGGAAGATGGAGGTGAGTATGGCTTGTTGGCTTGTTTCAGGGGGGAAGATGGAGTTGAGTAAGGCTTGTTGGCTTGTTTCAGGGGGGAAGATGGAGGTTAGGTTTAGTGATTTTAGGATAAGATAAGGTCTTCCAGTACGACTTTCAATATTTAAAATGATGTGCTCTAAGATCCATGCAATTTAACCTCTTATAATTCTTCAGCATATTATTAATGGTAAAATGTTTTTTTTCATATATCATTATTTTTTTCATGTTTTTAATGTTTGGTTTCAAAGGCATTGACTGAATTGCAAAGAGTAAATGATCTGTCAGCGAGGCTTCAAATTGATATCTCTCTGCCGTGTCAAAGACCGTTCTCTGCAAATGTCAAACAGACCAATCTTTTGAATGTTGTGAAAATAAATAAATACTTTGAATGAAAAATAAAACTTGAGAAAGTTTTGCTTCTGGCGAACATGTTTGGCCTATGCTCAACAACAACATTTCCTGCTCTGTTTTGGAAATATCGTGGCTGGCAATACAGATTGGAAATGGAGATTAAGAGTGTGGCCAGAAGCAAAACTCGCGATGGTCAAAACAATTTGCCTAGGTGCCCTATTTTTTTAATTCTGATATAGTAAGGCTCATCGTTCTCACTGGAAAAAAATGTAATTGCCTTGATAGAAGCCTGCAATTTATATATTAGATTATATAACAGCTAATACCTATAATAGTTCTAAAAAGGTTAGCTAAATCAAGCGCTAAATCTCGTAAACTTACATTATTACGTATCTCTTTGCATGTTTTAACTGGAATTTGAATAAAACAACCATTTCCTCATGATGACCATCCATCAGCCATATCTGACTGTTTATGCTTCTATGGACATCTTTGGCCAAGCGTTCCGATCTTGTACTTTTCCCTTCAGCTGTTCTACGCATAAGTGAGTATACAGTACATTTCGATGGTGTCCATCCAGCATGTTTTTGGTGACCACGTCTTGTTGTTCCACTGACCAGACCGAGCATCTTTTGCATCTTTGCATTTTCCATTGAATCTGTTCGCTTCACGTGGCCAATATGAGTCGAAGATGATCTTAAAAACACTTTGCTGGAAGAGTTACTTATGGACATGATGATGATGAGGCACTTAGACTTGTTTTTCTCTCTATCAGTTAATCTCATTCTTATGTATTAATTGCATCCTGTATATTGATTTCCTGTAAAAGATGAGAGGGAATTTGTCAGTTCAGATGAATGTATATGGTTGAGCAGGTTCAGAATCCTTGTCTGTCATTTGTACGGTATACAGTGGATTGCGGCAGTAAAGAGCAAACCGATATAGCATGAATTCCATAGTCAAAAGGATGCTCTTTCATCAAATACTTTGCAAAAATGCAAAAGATAATTTAGAAACAATATCTGAGGTTTTACAGACAGCAAGGCTCCAAGCTGTGGCCATGTCTGAGGCTGGATCAGAACGCGAAAAGAACAAGGTCCGGAACATAACATGCTGCCTACTCAGATGACCACTTACCGTAGATACTCGAGTATAGCACGACCCGAATACAACGCAATGGATAGAGATTTATTATGGAAGTGAGAGAGTACTCAAGACTCGAATATAACGCGAGGAACAAAATTTTACTGTACCGGTAAACAATAAAAATCCTTCCAGGGTGCTCTGCTCTAGAATGATTGTATGAAGCCGCCGGCCACCCGTCTTCTTTACTAGCGATTAGACTGCCGGCGGAGGTGAGCAAAGTGGATGATTGGCTTAAACCCAGCATGCCCTCTGGCCGTGATTGATCCCACCTCTCCCAAACCCGGGAGTGCCTGAAGTGTTTGCAAGCATCAGGGAGCCCACATTCACTTCAGCGAGATGACTGGAACTTCCGGGAAACTTGGGATCCAGAGCAAGGCAAGTTTTTTTTTTTTTACACGTGATGCAGATGTCTCGAATATAATGCGACCCCTCCAATTTTAAGGTAAATTTTTGTCACCAAAATCTAGCGTTATACTCGAGTATCTACAGCTCTAATATGCATGATATAAATGCTATGGCAATAATTTTCAATTAATATTTTTGCTTTTATACCCCTTGAGGTAACGGATCCACGCAAATAGGTCCTGGACCACCGGCATTAAAAATCTGAGAAGTCCCGGGTCCTGTTTCCACAGGATCCCCCACTAATTAAGCCCTTCATGTAATCCTAATACGTATACTGTTATCACCAGTGTGACTAAATAAAAGTTTCCTAGTGAGAAATCCTTGACATCCACCTACTATTTAACCCCTTCATGAGTGGATGAGGGGGTGCTATGGGGTGGGTGAGACCATACCTGCCTATGTCCCACCTGTCCCTACAGGAGACGGGCCAAAGAAAGGCCTTAGAGCCTGCGAGACGTACTATGCTGCCCCACGGTTTTGTGGACCACCTTGTCACTGGGAGGTTTCTGGTGGCAAGGGGTTGATAAAAAAAATGTAAGCAATTAAACTATTAAACCTACTATCCTCTTCTTCAATGACTCTCGTGTATAATTTTATTCATGACATCACTGCTGTTGTTTTAATTTCATAGGAACATTCCACAATAAGTTTTTTTTTCCAATATTCTGATAATATAATAAACACAAAGTTCTATTTATTACTATTTTTTCTTTTTACTTTTGGTTTGGAACACTTATTCTATTTTAGATCTATAGGCTGCTCACTGTGATGTCATCTAGCATTCACGATGTCGGATGATCATTATCCAATGAAAGGCTTTTCAGAAATAAACGCTTATTAGGAAGCGCATAACAAAGATATACGAAAACATCATTACACAAACACATAGGGTTACATTACACTCTTAACGCAAACGGTAATGCTGACTTGCGTGAGCTTTAACGTTAGCTGCGGTGTCTACCGCATATTACAATCCAAACGCAAATGGGTTCAGTAACCTGTTTGCGTTTGGTACCTTGCGCTTTTCAGCGCGAGGTTACTGTACTTTGTGCTCCCTATACTTAACATGGGGAGCGCAAAGTGTTAATCAGCTTTAGTATTACAATCTACTAGCACTGACTAATGTCTGGCTGTGGTTAGCAAAAAGTTAATCACAGCCAGGACTTGGTGTTAACGGTTTTTGCTTCTGCAGAATCCGTTACCACATCCAGAAAAAATAAAAAAAATAATCAGATACTCACCTCCTGTCCCGAGGCGAGGACCGCGGCTCCAACCGCCTCCTCCGTCTGGCGGGAGCAGGGAAAGACTGGGGGAAAAAGTCCCCCCAGTCTCTCCCTGCGTATCACTACGTCGACTGGCCGGAACTTGCGAGTCGAGATCTGGCTGGTCATGTGACCGGCAGGGATGAACTCAATGGAGTCCTATGGACTCCATCGAGTGGATGCTCACGGCTGCGCTCAGCGCTGCCGCAAGCATCGCGGGGGTTACCACGCGGTAACAATGCAGGCAGCATTTTTTGTATGCATAGTGTATAGTTATCAAGACATCACATTTCCCAGCTGACACATGCAAATCCATCACACTGACACCGTGCACCATTTAATTAACATACCAGGTCATCAGGGCAGTCAGATGGTCCTGGACACATATTGCTCCTTCAAGCAGAGTCAGAGCACGGGAAAGAAAACATTTTACTAATCAAGACGGCTCAGGTTGGATGGCATCTCGATTAATAAATTGATATCCATGTTTCCATCAATAATATGCTAAATAATCAGGGTTTAAGTCCAAAAAAGAGAAGTGTGGGAACAAGATTTCAGTTCAGGACAGCAAACAGGGGGTGACAGCCCATGACTTGTTCAGGGGCTTAATTGCTCCAGAGGGCCCTGGCCTTTGTCAAACCTGATGTGCACCTTAAGTGCCAAAAATGTAAGGGCCCCTCCTTGTCCTCCAGGCCTGGTCAACCAAGATAAAAACAATTTTCCCAGTGGGCTGCGGCATCTAAGGGACAGTCAGCGCATTCTGGCTCCTCACTGAGGGATTGATTAATATGGTTTGCAGTAGGGAACACTTTTTATCACCTTGCTGGACCTCTATTTCCAGTAAAATAAGGTTTGCAGAAGAGGCAAAATTTTATATTTTCAATTAATTTATTGAAATGGGCAGCTGCCGGAAGGGAGCCCTGACCGGTGGTTCAGTAAGGTGCCCCTACACTTCTGATGGCAGCCCTGTTTCTATCTCCTAATTAGCAATTATTATCTTGCACTTACCACCATCACACTCAAATATGATATATTAATGTATATATGTGGATTTTAGAAAAAATGTATGATAAATCCAATATTTGATAGGATTGAATGCCTGCACACAAGCTTTATAGTGTGTGGGACCAATGGGAACTGAGTTCCCTCTGCAAAAATAGTGGAGAAACTGCATCCCCCCCCCTCGACCTGATCCCTGTAAATCATACAGGGTTGTGATCACTGCCCACAAGTATCTCATTTATGTCAGTTCATGCAAGACAGGGCTGGACTGGGACAAAAAAGTAGCCCTGGATTTCATCCAGACTGGCCCTAATTATGCAAACACGCACAAAAATAGTATATAAACCAACCGGATCGCTCAACCAATCGCTCTACAGATACCAGAGTCGCTGCAGAGCAAGTGGGTTAAGAAACGCAGCGGCACTGAGGTTGAGTGTGCACCAAGTCTTAAGATGAGACGAATGCACCGCGGGTCTCACCGGCACAGTGGCCCCAATATGAGACTATGGCAGACTGTCCTGGTTTACAGATGGTGAGGAAGTTCTTACCTCACCTATTAAGGGCAGAGCGAACCGCGCTGTGATCCAGCATTCACACCGGCCCACTGATCCATCGGCCCACCGGGAATCTCCCTGTAGTCTCTATGGCCAGTACATGCCTGATACAAGATAATGGGTAGGATTACATTTAATTGATTTATTGTAAATGAGGTACACAGGGACATAAAAGAGCCCCTAGACTTATTTGTTTTCCCGCAACGTGAAAACCAACACAGGTGTGAAGCGAAAGGTAAATTACGAATTATGGAAAAGGTACCTGCTATGTGTGATTTGCCGGGCAGGAAGGAGTTGTCACCCCCGTACCTCCTAATACCTCCAAATTCCAAGCAATGCTTCCCCTTCAATTAAAGTTAAATAAGTGAAATCAAACCACACTCTTCATTTGTAACCTCAGGCAACCTTTTAAACAATGTAACATATCCTGATAAAAGGTGCCGGGGAGCTATCTGTCTCCAGCTCCGTAGATTTACTTTATGTTGACTTTCATACACTTGTTAAAAGAAGCATATGCAGGTCGCTGGTTTCCATGGAAACTAAAGTATAAAAATGACTCTAGCTGTATCTGTTGCCTGTATTCTGATATAAACAATTTTATATTTCCCGTGAGTCTGCTATTCAGATGGTGATAAGACGTTAACCATTTCCATTTCATTTGTTCCCGTCCTTTGGCAACGCACCAGGTGTACATTGAAATTAATGCTGAAATCCTTAAGGTCGTATTATGATGTTAACGCTAAAATAGGGACGCTAACAAATCTGTGCCTGCAGGTTTCCCTGTAGCGTCCCCATTTTAGCGTTTGATTGAGGGGCAGTCATTACCTTGGCACTTTGCCCTGTAACGCAGTGCTACCCTTGGGGAAACTCGCGGTAGCACTTCCGCGCTGCTGTGAGTATCACCTCCTGGATCCCATAAGACTCCATGGAGGGTTGCGCTTCTGGTTTTGCGAGAATGCGCAGCATTGCAGAGTGATCCTGGAGGGAGACTGGGGACTATTAGTCCCCAGTCTCACTCTGCTCTTGGTGACCAGAAGCGGCAGATCAGGACACCATTCTCTTTGCGAGAAAATAAATAAGTATTGGATTTATTAAGGGGGGGGGTTGCTGGTGCTAAAAGATTCTACAAAAATTAGTTTAACCCAAACCGCGCGGTAATTAGCGTTAGGACTAGTTTAGGATGCACAAAGTACAATAAGCTTGCAGAAGCTAGCGAAAAAACTGATTACAAGCGTGTCTAGCGTTAGTAAGGTAATATGGGGGCATGCGCTAAAATCACTTAACCTAGCATTAAGGCTTACATATCTGAGCGCTCGTGCTAGCGTTAACCCCTTAAGGACCAATGTACCGGCTGGGTGGAGTAGAGGTAACATCACTGCTCTGTGTGGAGAGCAAGCGGTCTCAGAGAGGCAACCAATGACGTATGTGCGCAAATTGCACGTATCGGTTTGAGAGTCCCTAAATCGAATAGGAGGAGCAGCGTGTGACGAGGGAGTAGATTCACCTGGAAAAAAAAAAAAAGGAAAATAATTGGTCGGGAGCATTTGGCCAATAATTTAAAGCCAAAAGATGGAACTCTACTTTTTAACAGAGTGTGTCTTTAATGTAAGTTTATTGCAAGATAAGCTCATTCTTCAGACATTTTTGGTCCTTATTCTGACCGTGCTGTTAAGTTGATTCATTGAGCCATTATACATTGCGGCTCCAGACGCTATATCGCCTAAATCCGCAAACTTTGCTTGCGGCTCGGAATTAGAGGCTCCTTACCATATGTTATTGGCTTAAAGGGACGCTCTATGCATCCTGACCACTTAAGCTTATTAAAGTGGTCAGGATGCATGGAGTGACCATCACTATCCTTCTTTAAACCCCATTTGGTTGGTAAAGCTGTGTGAAGTGAAGGAGTTTCCTCCACCCACACAGCTGTCATTTTGCAAATGGGATTCCGGCTATTCCACCAACTTGGGGACCCAAAGCGTACTGAAATCATCCTGTCTCTCTGAGCGCTGGTAGCAGTGATCTTCAGGGAGAAGGCAGGTGTGGACAGCACCAATCCATCACTCTGCACAGGCACTGGCATACCTTGCATGCAAAAACCCAAACCCCAGTCAATGACCAGAGCTCCATGTCGGGTGAAAACCAAACTGGGAATTAATTTATTTTCAGGGCTTATAGTTACAAACAGAGGCAGGGGGAATGTACAGAAAAACAATGGAAAACACGCCCCAGCGTTTCCATGCTGCAGAGCCTCCCAATAGCCTCTTTCCTCCCACACCCATGCCCTGGTGAAAGAAAGGCTAAATCAAGGTGGCAGGGAGAACTAGTTCAAGCAAGTTCCTGGGGTTGGTGTTGATGGAAGCAGGTAAAGACAAAGGAATCCATTACTTACAGATTACACATAGGAGAAACAGCACAGTATATACCACACGACACTCTACATTGAATACACAAGGGAATAATAATATAACACATACATCAGTGACTAGGGCAGAGAAGACACGGACACCCTGCACCTAGTATTGCAGGAACAGGGTGACTCCAACATAGGAGAGGGCTGAGAAACCATATAAAACATCAGGCCCACACCTCTCAAACAAATCTCTAGGTCCATGTACCTGAAGTCCAAAGTGACTACCGTCAGAGTCTTCAATAAAGAAGGATCTTACAAAATAGACGTCAAAAATATACGCCTTGAAAAAAGACACGTATTACAATAAGACTCCATTAGGAAATGACACCTTGGAAAAAGCGTCTTCCTTCTTTGACCGACTCTTTTCTGGTGTGAAATCCATAGTGATTCCCTTTTCGAATGACCATTCTTTCACACGGTGCTTTGCCACTTTGCGGTGCAGCACATTGCTTTGTGTTGACTACCGATATTAACATAGAAGGGTAATCTCTGTAAAAGCCATTAACCACCATGAGCCTTTTAGTGGCCTTCAAAGGCAGATGTATAGGCTGACCTAGATATATAGATGGCATGATATCAAGCTGAGCGTGCATCTCCGAGTGGTGGAAACGGCAAAGGCATCCTTTCCTTCAACACAATAACCGGTGGTAAAGAAAAAGAATTGCCAGCAATCTTCATGTCTGTTGTTTATTTGCAGCTCAGGGATAATCAAGTCCAATCTGCAAACAAGACATAGCAAAGTGTTTTACAGATGACACGGCTAGAAGACATTTGGGATGTGTCGGCTCTTCCTTTAGTAAATAAAGTGAAATAAACCCCCAGCTTTTATGTTGCTGAGCAGCCCCCCCCCCCCTGCTCACCGGTTAATCACGCATACCAGCTCTCATCAATATCTAAATTAAATTGGGCTCTTTTTTCATTTGAGGCAGTGTTTCCAGCCCTTCTCATTCAGAGATTGAAGGAAGCAATAAACTGTATCCTCCTGGATCCTCAATCAAATTATCTTTTTCTTTTAACCTTAACGCACTGCGATCTCCAGTCAGTGCCATCTGCTAAGATCTGTGATTACACAAAGGTATTGGTTTATTCACTTTTAGTCTGGCACACACAGATGATTTTCTCTGTTCCAAATAACTCAGAGAGGCATGGGGGCGGGACCATTCTATTCTGTGATTTTTAAAGCAAAATATTTATGTTTAAGCTGTAGGTTTTCCATGTCATCTCATGTTGCATAATATTCAATGTTATTCTATATTGATGCTATATTTTATTATCAATATATATAGACAGAAAGATAGATAGATAGATTTATGGGTACATTGATAGATAGATAGATAGATAGATAGATAGATAGATAGATAGATAGATAGATAGATAGATAGATAGATAGATAGATAGACAGACTCGATGGATAATAGATAGATAGATAGATAGATAGATAGATAGATAGATAGATAGATAGATAGATAGATAGATAGATAGATAGATAGATAGATAGATAGATAGATAGATAGATTGATTTATGGGTACATTGATAGATAGCTAGATGGATTGATAGATACATACATACATACATACATACATGATAGATAGATAGATACATACACATACATACATACATGATAGATAGATACATAGATACATAGATACATACATGATAGATAGATACATACATACATACATACATGATAGATAGATACATACATACATACATACACATACATACATACATGATAGATAGATACATACATACATACACATACATACATACATGATAGATAGATACATACATACATACATGATAGATAGATACATACATACATACATACATACATACATGATAGATAGATACATACATACATACATACATAGATAGATACATACATACATACATACATACATACATACATACATGATAGATAGATACATACATACATACACATACATACATACATACATGATAGATAGATACATACATACATACATGATAGATAGATACATACATACATACATACATACATACATGATAGATAGATACATACATACATACATACATGATAGATAGATACATACATACATACATACATGATAGATAGATAGATACATGGATGGATGGATAGATAGATAGATAGATAGATAGATAGATAGATAGATAGATAGATAGATAGATAGATAGATAGATAGATACATACATACATACATACATACATACATACATACATGGATTGATAGATACTGTAGATAGAAAGATAGATCCAGATACATAGATAGAAACATAGAAACATAGAAACATAGAAAAATGTCGGCAGATAAGAACCTTTCGGCCCATCTAGTCTTCCCAATTACATGGATACTTTACCTGGATTTATCTTTTGTTTAGGATAGCCTTATGCCTATCCCATGCTTGCTTAAATTCAATTACTGTTTTGGCCTCTACCACTTCTACTGGAAGACAGTTCCATGTAAAAGCTTTAACCATAACTTGTTTCTGCCCGGAAAGAGATAGATATAGACAGATAAAGACAGATTGATTGATAGATAGAGATATAGATAGATATTTGCATATTGGCAAGAGCTTCAGACTGGTTTTTTTTTGCCTTCTTCTGGATCAACAGCAGTAGGTGATGTGTGAGAGGCTGAACCCGATGGACACATGTCTTGTTTCAACCTATGTAACTATGGAACTTGTACATTCAGTGCATCAGTCTCTCTCTGCAATAACAGTGATGTATGCATGGGTAAATGATGCAAACGCAAGATAAACTGGTTCTTATTATGAGTAAACCAATGTTGCATTCTGCTCTATTGCATCATTAAACTGCCCATACTGCTTATCGCAAATAAATAAAAATTGCCATTTCCCCCCATTTTCTAGAGAGCATAAAATGCCAGGATGCTGGAATTCCATTCTTCTGGGCAGTCCTACAACCAAACAAGAGGAACCAGGCTTCCCCAGAGCATCGATTTCTGCAGATAGTAAATAGGCTAGGCTTTATTTTAACAGACGCAACTTACCAAAGCATGTGTGTGTTTTAGCTGTAACGGCCTCATATAAAGGAGGTCACATGGTGGGATGTGATACCGTAATTGAGCCACATCACAGCCTTTGCAAGAAATCATGTGCCTGAGCAAAAAAAAAAAGTATAAAACAAAAAGCTGTGGTCTCTGCATCCAGAAACCAATCAATGCGGACGATGCTGCCGTGCAAAGATATCTGTGTGACGTACAGGGATGTGCCTTATTAATTAGCACGAGAGAAACACTGCGGCTTGAACTCGAATTGGCCAAAAAAGAGGCTTTCAACAATTATCCGTTGTGTAGAGAGAGTAGACGTGCAATGATCGTTAAGGCGGATCGTTAACGTTTTCAAAGCAGCAAATAGAAATTCAAATAAATAAATGATGTTTCTACCATTACAGCAATTACTGATGGTTTTTAAAAAACATTCTGATGTTTTGTTGCTGATTTTTAATCACATTATTTGTGTAATGGACTGTAGATGCTAGAATAAAAAGTTACACCATCTTATCTAGAAGCTGGTTGATGAGTATTTTTTTGTTAATAATTTGCGTCTTCTTTACAAAATGTATCCATTGTATAAGTATATAAACACTGGATTCATCAGGATCAAATTGTGCAAGAGAGTGGTTCAAGGGTGCATGAGACATCATTTTTCAAAGGACCCCTGTATCTCCACCATAGGAAGTTCCCTGCCCCGCGGGGGTCACTTTCTGATGCCACGTGCGATGACATCAGTGGATGGGGCATGTCCTGGTGGCAGGGCTGACATCCTGGAGAGTGCGTCGTCCACAGCCAAGTGCTTAAGCTTTAGCACCTTCCGCCAGCTTCTTCTACATATCTCGGTGATCGCACAACTCAGAAAATATCACAGATACACCAAGCGCTTGCACATTTAAGAGACATTTAAGACTGGATATAGCACCAGGAATAATTGTTTATGGTCTCTGTGCTTCCATTACTCTCCAGACTGAGAGGGGTCATAAAACATAATTGAAACCTGCTATAAAATCATGAGGGTTTATTCACTAAGCAGCAAGGTGTGTCACTTTGCAAAGTGGTTTATATAACGTAGACTAAAAAAAAGTCCATGTAAATGAACTATAACAGGTTTCACTTTTTTTAGTGTACACATCCGCTTTGGTTATTATTATTATTATTCTTTATTTATAAAGTGCTGGCATATTCTGCAGCGCTGTACAATAGGTAAAGTATAGACAGGGTTACAATACATTGAACAATATTAGGCAAACAGTACAGGAGGAGATGAGGGCCCTATTCCCGTAGGAACTCACAATCTAGAAGGATTGGGGTTGGAAACAGGAGGAGAGGACAGCAAGGTGATAGTGATGGACTGGTTGGGGCAGTGAGGTGTATTAGGGAGTCGGGTGGTAGGCTTTCCTAAATAGGAACGTTTTTAGGGAGCGTTTGAAGGAAGAGAAATTAGGGGAAAGTCTGACCGGACGAGGGAGAGCGTTCCAGAGAGCAGGGGCTGCGCGTGAGAAATCCTGCCGTCTATCATGGAAGAGGTGATGTGGGGAGAAGCTAGGCGTAGGTCACTGTTTGATCTTAGGTAGCGGGCTGGGGTGTATTTGGTGATTAGTGAGGACAGGTAGTGGGGAGCAGAGTTAGTGAGGGTTTTGTAGGTCAGGATAAGGATATTTAATTCTGCAGTGGATAGGGAGCCAGTGAAGGGATTCGCAGAGGGGAGCGGCAGAGACAGAGCGGCGGGTGAGGTGAATTAGCCTGGCGGAGGCGTTCAGGATGGATTGTAGGGGGGAGAGGCGGGAGAGAGGGAGGCCGGATAAGAGATTATTCCAATAGTCAAATCGGGAGATTACCAGGGCATGGATTAGTTGTTTTGTGGTGACAGCGGTAAGAAATGGCCACATTCTGGAAATATTACGTAGTTGGTATCGCCGGGAGGAGGAAGGAGACTGGATGTGGGGGATGAAGGAAAGAGCAGAGTCGAGTGTAACACCGAGACAGCGAACCTGGTTTGATGGGGAGATGGTGATACCCTCCACCATGATAGAGAAGTCAGGAGGCAGGGAGGCATTAGGACGAGGGATTAGTAGGAGCTCAGTCTTAGACATGTTAATCTTTAGGTGGTGAGAGGCCATCCAGGAGTAGATGCCAGATAAACAGTCGCTGACTTTGGAAAGGACAGGGGGAGAGAGATCAGGGGTAGAGAGGTAGATCTGAGTGTCATCAGCATAGAGGTGGTAATTAAAGCCAAAACTATTAATGATTTTGCTCAGGGAGGAGGTGTAGATGGAAACGAGCAGAGAACCAAGGACAGAGCCTTGAGGTACACCAACAGAAAAAGGCAATGAAGAGGAGGAGTTAAGGGTTATAATATTTAATATGTGGGTAAGCTTCTTGATCCAAGGAGAAATCTGACGCCATTCTGGGGTCAAGAAGGAATTTTTCCCCAGTATGTTGCATATTGGCGAGCATTTCAGACTGGGTTTTTTGCCTTCTTTTGGATCAACACCCAGGACATACTTGAAAACGAGATAAATCTCAATGTATCCTTCCTGGTAAAATACTTTGCAAATAAATAAATAAATAACAGCAGTAGGTGATGTGTGATAGGCTGAACTCGATGGACGCATGTCTTTTTTCAGCCTATGTATCCAGCAAAGGACACAGAAAAGGACCTGTTGGATATATAGGAGTCAACCCAAGCGAGTGCAGTGTCACAGAGACCAAGAGAGCTGAGAGTCTGTAGAAGGAGGGGGTGGTCGACAGTGTCAAAAGCAGCCGAGAGGTCAAGCAGGATGATAATAGAATAGTGGCCGTTTTTCTTTTTTTAGCAGTTAGGAGGTCGTTGGTTTTATATTTGTATGTGTCTTCTTTCCTCTATATGCATTGTGCATTCTAATAAAGCTAGGGGACTACTATGGCCTGCTCTTCAAGGGTGCCAGAGGTGTGGTGCATCCAGTCCAACCTTTGCAGCTGCCCAGCGCAACTGTTTTGTTGATGTCTCACTCAGTTACAGTTACAGTTACAAGTACTTATATAGCGCCAACAGATTCTGTAGTGTTTTACAATGGGGAAGCACAGACAGATGTCAAAACAACTAAAACATAAGAAACAGACGGCCCTGCCCGTAGGATAACTGTCCAGCTATTGCAGCACTTTATAGGAGTGCTCAGCCAGACATCCAGTGAGCTTACAATCTAAGGGACTGAGGCAAGTGAAACAGAAAGGGAACAGGGGGAGTGTGTAGATAATTACCAGAGAGAGTATAGCAGACACTGCATGATGATAGAGCAAGAGCTTGGGCATGGTGAGGTTAAACCGAGCGAGGATTGAAGCAGCTGAGAAAAGGAGGCTATATAAATAAGATAGGCGCTGGGTGGGACAGCAGAGGGGAATATGGTGGTGAGTAGTGGCTGGTTTTCTTGCAGAGGGAGAGGCTGCTTTGAGTATGGCTGGCTTGTTGTTACAGGGGAAAATGGTGGTGAGTAGAGATGTGTATTCGTTTCGGAAAAATTCGGAATTTGGAACGAAATTTGATCATTCGTGTTCGGAAGTACTTCCGAATAACGAATCGTTATGATACGAATTCGAAATTAAATGAAACAGTATATAACAAATTTATTTCGTTCTACACTGTGTCATCATCATAAAATAAAAATTTGAATAACTGATATCAACTATGGAATTTGAAATGAACTATAAAATTGATATCAACTATCGAATTGATCTTAACTTAAAATACAAGTAATAGTCAGCAAAGGACTTTAGGAAATAAATTATTTTTGTTTCACTGTTTATTTGACTCAAATATTAAATCTGTGACACAGCTTAAAATTTAACCCTAGCTTTTCTTTTAACAGCAAAATTTGATTAATTGGGGTTTTATCTAGTGATTCAAAATTCGAATTGATATCAACTATCAAATTGTTATATGAAATTTGGATCGATTCGAAATTTCAAATTGATACGAAATGAAATACGAAACAAAATTAGTTACGAAATTCCGAAAACAAAATGATTTAAAAATGTAATGAAACGGAACTAGACAAAACAATTTTTTTAGCCATGCACATCCCTAGTGGTGAGTAGTGGCTGTGGATAAAAGAAATGCAGTATCAGTATCGTGTGACCCGTGCGCAGCTGCATGCATTTACACTTGAATGTGACTGCTAAAATTTGCAGTGTCATGTGATGTTCTGCTTATGTTCAAATTGAGTAATGCAATATATTGTATCTATTTCCATTAATGAGGTTTAATTAATTTAAATGACATTGACACACAGTAAATACATTACTAGGTGATTATGTGCATTGTGCAATCCAGCTGAAAAGCAAATAGATCAGTGCAATATTCATGCTTAGAACCTGATTAGCAATAAAAGTCGCCCAGTGAGGGAATTTACTCTGCAAGCAGTCATACACTTTAACAGCACACATCAAGAAAACAGTCCCAAACTCAAGCTTACCTTTCCACAGTTTTGCATTGCATAGGAAGTGATCATGTTAAGGCAGCCATAGTATAAAAGTGCAGATTAAAAATAATTTAAAATCACTGGTTCTGGAAAATACCTTGGTAGTGAAGGGGTTAAAGACATCAATTGAATGGAGAAAGCAGCTTTCTTAGGAAAATATTTTCATATTTCTATTGATCTTAACGTACAAAAAACACCTTTACTTCGTACTTGACAAAATCTCCTTTCTGACAATCTCAGTGCATTCCTGATGAGCCGATAAGCAGCGAAACGCGCGTCGGGTGCACGGGATTTCAGCCTCGTCAAGTTACAAACTTTTTGGTTTACCCACCGCTCAGTAACAATTATTTTTGGGCCTGGCCCGTTCTCCCTATTAGGGATGAGCCGAGCACCCCCGAGTTCAGTTCCATTCGAACTCGAACTTTCCAAATGTTCGAATTCGAACTCAATACAAGTCAATGGGACTCAAAATTCGAATTTTAGAGTGCCCTCCAAGAGGGCATATATGCTAGATATTTGCCATAAAAGGTGTATGGGGGTCCGGGTAGTGCCCTGGGGGACAGGAAACAAGGACAAAAAGTAAAAAAAAAAACACGTTTTTAAAGGGACAGTGAGTTTTCCATGAAATAAGGGTTAAAAATAAAAACGAAAAATTCCTTCAAATATCGTGCCTAGGAGGTCCCCATAACCTGCCCGTGAAGTGGCGGATTTCTAGGATGTATAGAAACATTTAAGAACAAAAGAATGACGTTTCAAATGACGGTAAATGCTTTTCCTTTAATCTATTCATAAACAACTGCTTGGGGCGGCAGTCTGTATGAAAAGACATTTTAGGACACGCAGAAAAAGTTTAGTGATTTTTTGGCTAAATTGTGGTGAAACTTATGCAGGCTTTGGATGAAAGTAACAATAGGTGCTTTAAAATTGGGTTTTTAGCATCGGCAACAGTGCCGTCACACCGTAACCCCTCTGAGGAAATGAATCTGGTACAGGCGTCAGTGGCAGTGCACCCAAATATTGTGCCTTTGGTGCCAGGCCAGCAAGTGCATTCATACAGTAACCCCTCTGTGGTATTGTGGAAGAGTGCAGGGGTGGACCATGCGGTCAGGGCCGGTGCTAGACTATTTTGCGCCCTAGGCAAGTCCAGCTACTCGCACCCCCCCAAATAAAAAAAAAAAACGACACAACATGAAACTGCTAAATTTCTTTTTATTTAAGAATAAAGTTTGAAAAGCACCAATAGTAAAGGTAAAATAAGTATAAATAAACTGTATTAAACCATTTTAAATTAACTCTATTAAACAAAGTAAAATTAACTGTATTGAACAAATATAAATTAACAAAAATAAATAAATAAGAGTTGTCACGTAAGTTTCAATTTCAGACACATCAAAATTTCACTTTGCGTGCCCTATCCTTTGCAAATTTTCCTGATGCGTATATATATATTGCCCAGGCCAGCTCACATCATGCGTGTATATATTGCCCAGGCCCAGGCCAGCTCACATCATGCGTATATACAGTCAGGTCCAGAAATATTGGGACATCGACACAATTCTAACATCTTTGGCTCTATACACCACCACAATGGAGTTGGAATGAAGAAAACACAATGTGCTTTAACTGCAGACTATCAGCTTTAATTTGAGGGTATGTACATCCAACTCAGGGGAACGATGTAGGACTTACAGCAGTTTGCAGAGGTGCCTCCCACTTGTTAACCGACCAAAGGTAATGGGACAGAATAATAATCATAAATCAAACTTTGCCTTCTTAATACTTGGTTGCAAATCCTTTGCAGTCAATCACAGCCTGAAGTCTGGAACGCATAGACATCACCAGACGCTGGGTTTCATCCCTGGTGATGCTCTGCCAGGCCTCTACTGCAACTGTCTTCAGTTCCTGCTTGTTCTTGGTACATTTTCCCTTCAGTTTTAGAAACATAGAAACATAGAAAAATGTCGGCAGATAAGAACCTTTCGGCCCATCTAGTCTGCCCAATTACATGGATACTTGACCTGGATTTATCTTTTGTTTAGGATAGCCTTATGCCTATCCCATGCCTGCTTAAATTCAATTACTGTTTTGGCCTCTACCACTTCAACTGGAAGACTGTTCCATGTATCCACCACCCTCTCAGTAAAATAATGCTTCCTGATGTTACTTTTAAACCTTTGCCCCTCTAATCTAAGACTATGTCCTCTTGTTTTGCTATTTTGTTTCCTTTTAAATATACTCCCTTCCTCTACCTTGTGGATTCCCTTTACGTATTTAAATGTTTCTATCATATCTCCTCTGTCTCGTCTTTTTTCCAAGCTGTACATGTTAAGATTAGAAACATAGAAACATAGAAAAATGTCGGCAGATAAGAACCTTTCGGCCCATCTAGTCTGCCCAATTACATGGATACTTAACCTGGATTTATCTTTTGTTAAGATTATTAAGCCTTTCCTGGTAACTTTTCTCCTTCAAGCCGTACACCATTTTAGTAGCCCTTCTCTGAACTCTCTCTAAGATGTCTATATCCTTCTGGAGATACGGTCTCCAGTACTGCACACAGTACTCCAAGTGAGGTCTCACCAGTGCTCTGTACAGTGGCATGAGCACTTCCCTTTTCCTACTGCTAATACCTCTCCCTACACAACCAAGCATTCTGCTAGCAAGAATTGTCTTTGTCTTTTTTTTTTGTCTTCAGCAAGTGAAATGCATGCTCAATGGGATTCAGGTCAGGTGATTGACTTGGCCATTGCATAACATTCCACTTCAAAAAATCTTCAAAAATTCTTCAAAAATTCTTTGGTTGCTTTTGCAGTATGCTTTGTGTCATTGTCCATCTGCACCGTGAAGCGCCGTCCAATGAGTTCTGCAGCATTTGGCTGAATGTGAACAGATAATATTGCCCGAAACACTTCAGAATACATCCTGCTGCTTTTGTCAGCAGTCACATCATCAATAAATACAAGAGAACCACTTCCATTGGCAGCCATACATGCCCACGCCATGACACTACTACCACCATGCTTCACTGATGAGGTGGTAAGCTTAGGATCATGAGCAGTTCCTTTCCTTCTCCATACTCTTCTCTTCCCATCACTCTGGTACAAGTTGATCTTTGTCTCATCTGTCCACAGGATCTTGTTCCAGAACTGTGAAGGCTTTGTTAGGTGTTGTTTGGCAAACTTCATCCACCACAGTTGTTTTCCGTGGTCTTCCGGGTCTTTTGGTGTTGCTGAGCTCACCGGTGCGTTCCTTCTTTTTGAGAATGTTCCAAACAGTTGTTTTGGCCACGCCTAATGTTCTTGCTATCTCTCTGATGGGTTTGTTTTGTTTCTTCAACCTAATGATGGCTTGCTTCACTGATAGTACATACTTGAAAACGAGAGAAATCTCAATGTATCCTTCCTGGTAAAATCCTTTATAAATAGTGACAGCTCTTTGAATCTCATCTTGAGAGTTGACAGCAACAGATTCCAAATGCAAATAGCACACTTGAAATGAACTCTGGGCCTTTAATCTGCACATTGTAATTGGGGTAATGCGGTAATATCACACACCTGGCCATGGAACAGCTGAGAAGCCAATTGTCCCAGAGTCCTCTCTGGAATAAGCCCTGGTTGGGCGAAACCGGTCGAGATATGCTCCTCTCTGTTTTTAACAGTTAAATTTTGATTATTTTTCTATTGTGGCTTCTCTTGTATTATGACTATTGCTGGGCTTTTGTTTTAGTGTGCCCTCTATATTGGTTATGTAAATCTTGTGTAAATCTTGTGCAATCTGTTTTTCCATATATATATATTGCCCAGGCTAGTTCACATCATGCGTATATATATATTGCCCAGGCCAGCCCACATCATGCTCACAGACAGTCACAGATGCGCCATCGAGCGTATATATATTGCCCAGGCCAGCTCACATCATGCGTATATATATTGCCCAGGTCCAGGCCAGCTCACATCATGCGTATATATATTGCCCAGGCCCAGGCCAGCTCACATCATGCATATATATATTGACCAGACCAATCCCCTGGTGGAGATAGGGGGTTCATTTGAACTCCGATATCTCCAGGCAGCTAGGGGGTCATGGAGGGTGTCAATCGAAAGGCCTGAGCATGGCCTTTCGAATGATACCCAACATGACCAGGTATAAAGTAAAAGAAAAGAAAAAAGAAAAGAAAAGAAAAACATGTATTTTTTTGTGTGTTATTTTTATTAATGCAGCAATATTGTTCACATTTCAATTATAATGTGAATGATGATGCACTAATGATTTTTTTTGTATGGGGTGCGTTTGCTATAAATCACATAATTCCCCCCACAAAATGTAACAAGTCCCCATTTCTAATTTTTGTACAAGCGTACCCCATAGAAAACATAACCGCAAACGCTCATGTGCTAAAATGTGAAAAAAAACTCTTTACACACTGCAGATGATTACAAATTCAATTTTTATTGCATTTTTTGTCATAATATACAGGCAGGACATGACGGATAGATATAAAAATAATATATTATGAATCTGCGGAGTCTGCCGGAAAGAACGATATCTAATATGTCTGGGTCATTTAATAAAATGTGGCTTTAAATTGCTTTTAAACATGATGAGCGCAAGCGGTAAAAATGAGCTGGGCACACAGCAGTGAAATGCAGCATGATATTAGAGGAAGATTAAGTAGAGAAATTAACACTTCTCAGAAGCAGACACCACACCCTCAGTATAGTCTACATACATACAATGTATCAAATTGATTAGACCAGACTAAAAACACCTGTTGTTTATGCCGTTTGAAAACACAGGTCATTTAGAGGTGAGAATCTTTGCACGAACACATTAGTTTTTAATTCAATATCTAATAAACCGTTGCTTATAATATTCTGCAGTAAAGAGTCTCTTTATTTCTAGATTTTTTGTATTTTTTAAGCATTTTTTATACTTTTTTCAATTTTATTTTTTTTCGAACTCGAACTGAACACGCCAAAAAGTTCGAAGTTCGCGAACTTGCGAACTGCCAAAGTTCGAATCGAACTCCGAACTGATCAAACCGAACAAGTTCATCCCTACTCCCTATGCAGGGTTCATGCTGTGGCTTGGCTCATACTATGACGATGCGATTGTGGCATTAACCAACTATACATAATGATACTATTGACTTGAGGCGTTGGTTTTATGTTTTTGTAGCAATCAAATATATTGTATACAAACTGGTTGAAATAATTTATGGTAATCCCTTGATGGGTGGACATATAGACTGATCATACTGGTCATACTTACTCCCCTTTTCTCTATCAATTGATTGTAGATAACTCGGGAGCAACATACTTGTATAGGCAAAATGAGTGATGCCTTTTTCTTATGACCAAAATATAGTATTGGTGTCTTTTATTTTTACATCTCAATTGATATTTTGCTATGTACAATATGTAATTTCCTAATTGTAGTGACAATCTTCTTGCTAAGGAGTTAGCTATTTCGTACATGGTCATCAAAACAATCAAGCACTTTAGCAGAATTAATTTATTTTATCTGCAGTAAAGTCTTTCCCCACATGGTGAAGAATTGAGCTCACTCTGCTCCTGGAGCTATTTTGGGGAGATCTCTTTTATTGTTGGTCTCCTATATTATCTCAGTCCAAACCACCCAATAATTGATTTTTTTCAATGTTATTGTTATGTTGTGTGTATGGTTCAGTGCACTGATTGTTTTTCATTGTGCTTTAATTTTATTTCAATAAATGTTAAGTTTTATTCATGCTCTCTTCTTCGCCTTCAGTTGTAAGGCTTTCTGTTTCAGTGGAGGAAAGGGTTTATGGTCTTTTTATAACATGGTAATGATGACCTACATCAGTACTACCATTTATGTTCCTACATTGCCATGTTGTTCTGAGGATGAATTGTTGCTTTAATATTGCTTTTATATTCCAGTATTCATTTTTAGTCCGGAAATTAATGTGAGAGCAATTGTTAATGTGTTTCCTTGTCCTTAAGAAATATCATTTCGTGCCACTAGACCATAATTCGGCCGACATACTCATGGTAAAAGTAATGTTTCATCCACCCTAATTATCTTGTCTGGCGGAAGCCCAATTACCGATGGCCATTTGTAACAAAAACTTAACAACTGCTCAGGCATTTCTAGACAATGCCATGGTAATGCTTTAATTAGTTTGAATATCTGTTTGCAGTTTTAAGTTTGACACAAGTTGTTTACATCATCAGATCTTTGCAAAGGGACATTAATTAATGAAAAATAACAGAATGTTTGAATCTCATAAAACAGAAGGGATCTGACTTTTCATATGCTCTGATGGAAGCAAGGTTAACATATTGTCACGGATCCCTCTGATTACCAAAATAGTGGTCCCTTTACGCAGACCGCTCTCTACCCTTCCGATCCTTGAATGGTCGGCAAAACTAGAAAGACAATTAACCAGACAATAGATAGACAAGAGGTAACACCAGACAGAGGTACAGAATAGGGTATTGTCACGAATCCTTCTGACTACCAAGATAGTGATCCCTTTATGTGGATCGCTCTCTACCCTTCCGATCCTTGAATGGTCGGCAAAACTAGATAGACAATTAACCAGGTAATAGATAAACAAAGGGAAACACCAGACAGGGGTACAGACCAGAGTATACGTCCTCCCTAGGACCTTAGTTATAGCAGAGGAAATCTGATGTGTGCTTAGGGTGCCACATAGACTGACCTCGGTACCAACGTTAAGGGCAGAACCAAGAGCAGAGTAAATGCCAATACCAGGGGTTATACACAGAATGGTTTGTTTGCCAATGCCAGGGGTCATACACAGGAGGGTTCGTTTGCCAATGCCAAGGGTCATACACAGGAGGGTTCGTTTGCCAATGCCAAGGGTCATACACAGGAGGGTTCGTTTGCCAATGCCAAGGGTCATACACAGGAGGGTTCGTTTGCCAATGCCAAGGGTCATACACAGGAGGGTTCGTTTGCCAATGCCAGGGGTCATACACAGGAGGGTTCGTTTGCCAATGCCAAGGGTCATACACAGGAGGGTTCGTTTGTCAGAAGCAAGGTTAGATACAGAAATCGCCAAAATACACAAGAGCTCTGCGGGAAGTGAATACCACGTCAGGGCACCGGCATGGTAGTGAGACTGGGCTTTAAACCCGGCGGGTCCGCGTCATAACGCCAGGCCCCGCCCCTCGGCGTCCCACGTGAGCGCACCCGGTAGCGTTCATCATTCGGCGCCTGGCCAGCGAGCAGCGAGGAATCTGCTGCCAGGCGCCCCAGCCCCTGACCAGCCGTGACAGAACCCCCCCTCCACGGGCGGCCACTGGACGACCCCCAGGGGCACGGGGGTGCGCCAATAGAAGGCCTTCACTAGCCTAGGAGCATGGACTTCTGCAGCCGGAATCCAAGAACGATCCTCCGGACCGTAACCCACCCAATCGACCAAGTACTGCAAGGACCCCCTAGATATCCTGGCACCCAGAATGGCCTTAACCTCGAACTCCTCCTCACCCTCCACAGAGATAGGAGGCGGTGGAGCATGGACCTTGGTGTACCGGTTACACAACAACGGCTTCAAAAGGTGTACATGGAACACATTATGTATCTTAAGATGGGAGGGTAACGCCAAAGCATAGGAGACAGGGTTGATTCGCCGCAGAATCTTATAGGGGCCGATATACCTAGGAGCCAACTTCATGGAAGGCACTAAGAGCTTAATGTTACGTGAAGAAAGCCAAACCCTGTCCCCAACTTGATACACAGGTGCCTGCCTCCTGTGTCTGTCGGCCTTGGTTTTCTGGATGGCACTACTCTCCTCTAGTGCCCGTCTCACTCTCCCCCAAGTCTCTTTCAATGATGCCAGTTGCTCATCCAAAGCAGGAATCGTGGTATCAGGAAACGTAGCGGGGAGCACGGGAGGATCAAAACCATAAACAGCGAAGAAAGGAGAATGTCCTGTGGACTCACTCGCTGCACTGTTCAAGGCATACTCGGCCCATGGTAACAGGTCTGACCAGTTATCTTGTTGTTCTGATATAAAGCACCTGAGATATTTCTCTACATTTTGGTTTGCTCGTTCTGCTGCTCCGTTGGTCTGGGGGTGATAGGCCGAAGAGAAAGAGAGGTCTATCCCCACATTCTTACAAAACCCTCTCCAGAATCTGGAGATGAATTGGGTCCCCCTATCAGAGACAATCTCCAGAGGGACACCGTGTATGCGGACCACGTTGGAAATGAATATGGGCACCAGTTCGGCTGCCGAAGGTAGTTTCCGAAGAGGAACATAGTGACCCATCTTGGAAAATCGATCTATGACCGTAAGTATCACTGTATTCCCCCTTGACTCAGGTAAATCTACTATAAAATCCATGGCTACATGTGACCATGGTCGTTCGGGGATCGGCAAAGGCTGGAGTAACCCAATGGGTGCTGTTTTGGGACTTTTCTGCCTTGAGCACACCTCGCACACAGCTATGTAATCTTTAACATCTCGGCGTAACGTGGGCCACCAGAGGAGTTTACTGATATTAGACACAGTCTTGGTGATACCCATATGCCCAGAAGTTTTATTATCATGATAGATGTTAAGTACTTCCTCTCTTTCGTTCTCAGGTACAAAGAGTTTCGCAGGAGGTTTTCCCCCAGGAGCTGCACCCTGGACGGTCTGCAACCTTTTCATTAGGGGAGACGAGACACTAATCGTGGTAGAGGCTATAATCCTTTCCTGGGGTACAATGGGATGCTGATCTTGGATATTGTGTTCATAAGATTCATACTGTCTCGACAATGCGTCTGCTTTAATGTTTCTGGACCCAGGTCTATAGGTAAGCACGAAATTAAAACTTGAGAGAAACAACGACCATCTCGCTTGTCTGGAATTTAAACGTTTAGCATCACCAATGTACGTGAGATTCTTATGATCGGTTATGATAACGATGGGGTCCTTAGACCCCTCTAATAAGTATCTCCATTCGGCCAAGGCCGCGATGACTGCTAACAACTCTCTATTTCCAATGTCATAGTTCTTCTCTGCCGGGGACAATTTCCGAGAATAGAAGCCGCATGGATGCAAGGGTTTGTCGGGTGCCTCCCTTTGGGACAAGACTGCGCCAAGACCTAGTTCGGAGGCGTCAACTTCTACTTGGAAAGGCAGAGCCGGATCTGGATGTCGGAGAACAGGGGCAGTAGTGAATGCCTGCTTAAGTGCCTCAAAGGCTTGAGTGGCTTGAGGTGTCCATTTCTGATTTCCCACCCCTTTCTTTGTCATAGCCGTGAGGGGAGCTACCAAGGCCGAAAAATCTTTAATGAACCTTCGATAATAGTTCGTAAATCCCAGAAACCTCTGGATGGCTTTAAGCCCTTGGGGTAGAGGCCAGTCAAGAATAGCTGAGAGCTTTTTAGGATCCATTTGAAAACCCTCAGGGGTTATTATATAACCAAGGAATTGCACAGTTACTATGTCGAATAGACATTTTTCTAGTTTGCAGTACAATCCAGCCTTCAATAGTTTTTCCAATACTTGTTTTACGTGGACATGATGAGTGTCTACATCCGGAGAGTATATCAGGATGTCATCCAGATATACTATAACGAATTCTTGCAAAAAATCCCTTAGGGTGTCGTTTATAAGGTCCTGGAAAACGGCTGGCGCATTACACAACCCAAAAGGCATCACCAGGTATTCATAATGCCCGCTACGTGTATTAAAAGCCGTTTTCCATTCATCTCCCTTTTTAACCCTGACCAGGTTGTACGCTCCGCGTAAATCAAGCTTCGTATAAACACAGGCCCCTTTTAATCGGTCGAACAATTCTGTTATGAGAGGTATGGGATACGCATTTCTTATAGTTATCCTGTTCAAACCTCTATAATCGATGCAAGGTCGCAGATCTCCCTCTTTCTTGGAAACAAAAAAGAAACCTGCTCCTGCTGGAGAAGAGGACCGTCTAATGAATCCTCGTTCCAGATTCTCCCTTATGTATTCCTCCATAATGTCGTTCTCTTTTTGTGATAAAGGGTATACGTGACCCCTAGGAGGCATCGTACCGGGGAGTAAATCAATAGCACAGTCATATGGACGATGTGGTGGTAGGACCTCAGTCCTGGCTTTAGAGAACACCTCCTTTAATGCCAGGTAACATTCAGGGACCTCTGTGGACAAAGGAGGGGCTGTGGCAATATTGAGGCTACCAATCACATTAACTCTGCCTAGGCACTTAGACTGACAACTTTGACCCCAACATTTTATGTCTCTCAGGACCCAATCGACAACCGGGTTGTGCTCTGTTAACCATGGAAACCCAAGAACGACAGGACATGAGGGTGATTCAATAATTTGAAATCTTATTGTCTCCTGGTGCAAAATTCCTGTTTTCATACATACATCGATAGTGTCGTGAGTGATATGTGGGCATGACAGGGGTTTACCATCTATGGCTTCCACCATTAGAGGTCTCTCTTTAAGAACCAGAGGTAAGAGGTTTTTGGCAGCAAAATTCTTATCCATGAAATTGCCTGAGGCCCCAGAGTCTAGGAACGCCTCAGTCTTGAGGTGAACCCCCTCCCAGGTTAGGGAGATTGGTAACAGAATCCTGGATTTTTTTTTTTCATTGTCCACAAAGGAGGCATACAGAGAACCAATAACCTGGGTATTGGCTGTTCTTTGACCCAGTTTGCCATATTCACCCCTACTAAGCCTGGGTCTCTGAGGACACTGAAGGCGGAAGTGATCTGCCCCTGCACAATAGAAGCAGAGCCCCTTTTCTCTTCTGTGCGCTCTTTCTGCTTCTGAAATACCCGTTTTCCCTATTTGCATGGGTTCAACAACTGGTAAATCTGTTCTCACATTATCCGAGGTACCTGACGTACTGGTGCGTCTGGGTAATGAGGGTAAAGGAGGCAAGACCCTTCTGGGTCTGTCTCTGGGGTGTCTCCTTTCCCTAATTTGGTCGTCCATGGCTATACAAAAATCTATCAGGTGGTCTAGATTCTCTGGTAATTTTAAGGGAGCCAGCTCAAACATAAAAGCCTCGTTCAAACCTTCGGTAAAGGCTAAGGTTAAAACGTCGTTCGGCCAAAGCACCTCAGAAGTCAAAGTCTTAAACTCGATGGCATAGTCTGCAACCCTCTTATTGCCTTGTTTGATGTGAAACAAAGACCTACCCGCATTGGTAGCCCTTCTAGAGGGACCAAAGGTACGTTTTAACTCAGAGGTAAAGCCCTCATAATCGTAGATGATGGGTTTCTTATTTTCCCACAACGGCGTAGCCCACAATAAAGCTTTTTCTGTTAAATGATTAATCAGATATCCTACTTTGGCTTTATCAGACATACAAGAACCAGGGTTGTTCTCAAACAAGATCTCGAGTTGAGTCAAAAAACCCCGGCATAAGTTTGGTGTACCATCATAGCGTAGGGGTGCCTTCATACTAAGCCTATGTCCCTCAGGGGAGACCGAACTGACCCTAGGTAATGCTGGATCTGGAGGGTTTGAGGTACCTGTATTGGACCGATTTAACAGGGTTTGCAGAGCGAGAGAAATCTGGTCCATCCTATGGTCCTGTTCCTCTTGTCTGGCTGCGATACGTGCCAGCTGGTTAGAGAGGTCTGCGGGATCCATTGGCCCTGACGTAATGTCACGGATCCCTCTGATTACCAAAATAGTGGTCCCTTTACGCAGACCGCTCTCTACCCTTCCGATCCTTGAATGGTCGGCAAAACTAGAAAGACAATTAACCAGACAATAGATAGACAAGAGGTAACACCAGACAGAGGTACAGAATAGGGTATTGTCACGAATCCTTCTGACTACCAAGATAGTGATCCCTTTATGTGGATCGCTCTCTACCCTTCCGATCCTTGAATGGTCGGCAAAACTAGATAGACAATTAACCAGGTAATAGATAAACAAAGGGAAACACCAGACAGGGGTACAGACCAGAGTATACGTCCTCCCTAGGACCTTAGTTATAGCAGAGGAAATCTGATGTGTGCTTAGGGTGCCACATAGACTGACCTCGGTACCAACGTTAAGGGCAGAACCAAGAGCAGAGTAAATGCCAATACCAGGGGTTATACACAGAATGGTTTGTTTGCCAATGCCAGGGGTCATACACAGGAGGGTTCGTTTGCCAATGCCAAGGGTCATACACAGGAGGGTTCGTTTGCCAATGCCAAGGGTCATACACAGGAGGGTTCGTTTGCCAATGCCAAGGGTCATACACAGGAGGGTTCGTTTGCCAATGCCAAGGGTCATACACAGGAGGGTTCGTTTGCCAATGCCAAGGGTCATACACAGGAGGGTTCGTTTGTCAGAAGCAAGGTTAGATACAGAAATCGCCAAAATACACAAGAGCTCTGCGGGAAGTGAATACCACGTCAGGGCACCGGCATGGTAGTGAGACTGGGCTTTAAACCCGGCGGGTCCGCGTCATAACGCCAGGCCCCGCCCCTCGGCGTCCCACGTGAGCGCACCCGGTAGCGTTCATCATTCGGCGCCTGGCCAGCGAGCAGCGAGGAATCTGCTGCCAGGCGCCCCAGCCCCTGACCAGCCGTGACACATATGTTATCCAACGCATTTCACCTGAAAGGACACCAAAAATAAATATCTCGATTTCAAGGGTATCCTGGACATAGATACAGATTTTACCAAAGAAGAAAATATGGTGGATGGTCTGTTTCCATTAGTGTGATTACGGACTATTTCTCATTGTTTGACTAGATCAGTGAACCCAAACCCTGATCCTCAAGTCCCCCTAACAGGTCAGGTTTGCCAGATATCTGGAGCACAGCACAGGGGATATGATTTGTTTCTCAGTGATTGCAGAATTCAGTTTGCATTTCCTCAATGCAATCCTTATAATCTGGCCTATTAGAGGTACCTGAGGACCAGGGTTGGGAACCGCTGGTCTAGATAAGTGCCATTGCCCAAGTAGGGATGTCAGAGAATTGGATGATAGGTTGTGTTCAGGGAATAATGGAGGAGATCAAGAAATATGTTGAAAAAGGCTCAGGTTAGGGAAATGGGTTAAAAAAGATTGGAAGAAAAGTGAGATTAATGTAATAGGGGCAGATGTCAAGGGATAGGGATAAAGGATGTAGAAGGCATTGACCATTGAGCAATCTGAACAAATTTCCAGGTGGTCAGAATGATCAGAGTCCATGGTCACTCTGATAGGTCTGAGATATGCCCAAGATTCCTGTGGTTGAGGTAACACTATGTAGGTTGTTATGAGGCATTGAGGAGAGCAACTCGGAGTATGGAATAAGATGTGTTTGTATGTTACATCCTGTTTGACCCCTTCATTTTCAACTCCATCTCCAAAAGCATCTGCTGGTGCTACAGCATCACATATACTCAATGTGGGCTAATTCTGGAGCAATGCAAAGGAAATGGGGTGCAGAACATAGGACTCCATGGAGACCAGAGAAAGCCCCCTGTGAGTTCTTACTGTGTGAGTGGAAGGACACTGGAAACTATCTGCTCCCAGTGTCCTTTCCGCAAGAGAAGCATGATCATAGTGTCCTGTGGAGTTAGATGGTGCAAGAGTTGAGCCACAAATGTAGTTTGTGACTCGGTTGGGATAGGATCATAGTTGAACAGGGTCCTAGGTTTCCCAAAGTCTACAAGGCATGTTCTGCTAAAATTTACCTAAAGCTATAAATTATAATGCAAAAAAATAAATTCAGGAGTGAAAATAGGATGAAAAAACATACAGGGTTATTCAAAGAGAACGAAAAGTGACCGCACGTTCGGTGACTTTTCGTTCTCTTCAATTCGGTGCGATTCGGCGATCCCATTTCGGTGACCCTGCGGTGTATTCAGCAAGCACCACAGGTCCGTTGTAGTGCAGGGAAAAGCCGCCGCAAACCTGCCGAACACTCACCGCAAAACCTGGCGAACGCACACCGAAACCCGCAAAAACATCTGGATTAACCCCGCCGAACACGCCGGAGAAACCCAAGCAGCCACCGATCACAGCGCAGAGCAGCCGCCGGAAAAAGCCGACACCGCAGACGAATGGAGTGGAAAAAAAACAAACAGTACGCTTGAATGTTTGAAAAGTGAAAAGCTGTTTGCAAAGAAACGACTGAACGAAAATGTCTGAAATTTACATATAAGCTCCAATGAATGATAATAAAAAGGGCTGCTACAGAAAAAAGAAAAGGGTTTTTTTTAAATAAAGCGAAAAATATTTTCGCCAAAAATGCCTGAAAGATCCTACAAAATCTATAAATAAAGAGACTCTTTTCTGCAGAATATTATAATCAACGGTTTAGGCTAGGGTCAGATGAGCGCATTTTGTACGGACTGTGCGCCCGTGCAGTACGGATGTACTTACTGACTGACAACAAGGTAGTGGCCACACAGTCCGTTTTTTTCACTGACGTATTTTTTGACGGATGTAGCAGGGAAAATAAATTACAATGATAAAACATTCTGTCCGTCAAAAATGCTGGACGTATAAATGCAGTCCGTCTGACCATGCTCCATCACTCACACACAAAGCTATGTCGACGTTGCAGACGTGGCGCACTCCGCACGTCCGTTCTAGCAGTATTACGTTCTTGCCTAACCTGCGTCCGTTTGCTGCGTCCGCCATGCATCCGCACTTCCGTGCAGACGTACTTCGTGTGTGGGGCTCCATTGGTCAGAATGCTATGCTGCCACGGACGTACAAATGTGCGGCAACACGGACGTGAACACTGCGCTCGTCTGACCCCAGCCTAATTAGATGTTGAATTAAAACGTGAATATTTTTAACATTGAAGCCTATGGGATTTGCCTGAATAAACCTGCCAAATGAAACCACCGAACAGCAGGGAAATTCGGCAACTTTTCACTGTTGTTTTTTGTTCTCTGAATAGACGAAGCATTGCTTCTCTATGGGGATTTCACTGCCCTCGAACAGGCAACGAACAGGCACCGTATGTGCAGGCAATTCGCAAGATTTGGTGAACTGCCTGCTCTCTGAATAGCCGAATTGCCAGGAAAGGTAACCGTACGCTGAATTTCACTGTTTGGTTACCTTTCGGCCACAATTCGGATCTCTTTGAATAACCCTGATAATGTTGCTTGAAAGTCCTTGACACAATTTAGTTTCTAGAAAACAGTAAGGATGAGGCTGGAAATCATACCAGAGACCCAGAATCCCATGTTCCTACCGTGACATCTGGACAATAACTCCTGTACATTATTATGTTTGTTTTTAAATATAACATAACCTTGTTTTACTTTAACATAAAAAAGCAACGTTAAGGACAATAAAAGCTATGTCCTGTGTGCTCATTCAATTAAATACACGTGTTCCGCTTATCTAATCCATCGAGTAATGCAACAGAAATGTCAAGGCCATTGAATTTATTTTTTTATACATTGTGTTTCCCTGGTAGCCACAAAAGAGATCATATAAAATATATTATAAAGAAATGCACAACTGTGACGTTAGGCGTATACAGACGGTGCATGAAAAGCTTGTTTTACACAAGGTGCACATTAATTTATACCCCTAATGCTAGCATTGGCAAAGCAAATGTTTATTAAAGGGACATGCCATACAATGTAATAACCAGCGTATGTAATAATGCAAGAATTTCCTGGTCCTTGCAGTGATTTGATGTGAGCGAGTCACTGCAGAAACTGCAAAACGTGTCTCCGCTTCCTCCAGGGACACACAGCTGTAATGTAAATGTGCTAGCACTTTTTGGCCAGCAGATGGAGCCCTCTGTCTGTCACATAGGGCTTACCTACAGTGTACATACACGGCAGGACACCACTCTATATATTTACTGTGTGTTTAATGGAAAGTCATTTTCCATAAAACCACTGGGACTTGGCAGTGGTTCTGTGGAAAATCATTTGGCATTGCCGGGGTTAAGTAAGATCTAAAACTTCAATAAAAATAGATCACATTCAGCCTTAGATAAAGGGTTCTAAGCCATTTAGAAAGACATTCTGCAAGATAAAGTATTAATGAGTTAAAGGGATACTATAGGGTTAAAACAGGTGAGGGTAGGAACCAGAGGGGTTAAAAATTGCAGGTTATGGCATGCTTGCAGCTAAGCAAGTCATGTGACCACACGGGAGTTAGGTGCTCCAGCCAATCCTCTGATTCTCAGTGCAGGAAAGCTTCGATACCATATACCATTGGATAAGGCTGGAACCCAAAGGTCTCCAAGCCCTTAAACCTGAGATCAGGGCTCCCTGAGATGAGGGTTTTGGTAGGAAGTAAGCTCTTGCATTTAGATGGCTGAATTGGCCCTCCGTCTGCCCCCCTCCTCAGAGGGGAGAGAGGGGGTTGGCAGCTCAAAGCAGTGTGACCACTCAGAGAAGATTGCATGGTCACTTTTCGTAGGGTGTCCCTTTAAAATGACTAACATATATTAATACCCTCGCTACAGCTTGGGGTGGAGATAAGCAACAAGGAAGCACAATTATAAACAATTAAATGCATATATTGTACACGTTGTGTCTATATACAGACACAATTATAAAGAATAATCTCTGAAACTCTCCTCTATACTGTAAAGCATTAGATACAGCAAGGGGGGGGGGAATCAGTAAAGTATAGAAATCATCCTTTGCCTAATCTTCCTTTCTGCGGCTGATTGATTTTTTTTGCACTGTGTTATCTCAAAGACTCATTACTACTGAATATAGAGAAATGTTAGTGGTATTAGCGTTACCTGCAGACGGGAAGCCTCATTGCCTACATGATATTAATCCCTTTAATTTACATGAGCCAGCAGTACTTCTCAAAGTAATCTGGCACCTGTCACAGAATGCACGGCAGAGGACAGTTAATTAGCTAATTTGTGTCTTTTCTTAAAATATATATATATATATATATTACTATTATTTCCCAAAGAACAAGTTGTGACAGCGTTTGCGCTCACAATGTTAAGTATAGGACGCTCGCCGTACAGTACGCTTGCGCAGGGTTCGCGCAGGTTCACCCACGGTAGACGATTACGCGCGTTTGTTGCGCTGACTATGTAATACGGCATTCGGTGCAAAGGGTTATACCCCTCGCGTTATTGGATTTTTGCGCCGGCGCAAACGTTTGTACGAAGATTGCAATTTAGCCCTAATTTTCTGATAAATAGAAAAAGTTCAACTAGTAAAATAAGTAAATTAGTTAAAACTAGGTGTAAAGCCTGCCCAGAGGGCAGTCTATTGATAAGTGTGGTGCGTATGAATGTTGGTGGAAAGGAAAACACAGCAGCGTCAAGAAAAGTTAAATATTTTTAGTGACTATTTTGAATAAATTTCTTTGAATACAACATTTTTAGTGAAGCATGCATCAGTCCCTGGTAATAAGTAGCCTTGTTCACGTCCATATACTGTGCCGTATATTGTGCTGTGCTCGGCTCTGTGGCGTTTATTGTGCTCGGCTCTGTGGCGTTTATTCTGTTGTGCTCTACTCTGTGCTTGGCTCTGCTCTCGGCTCCGTATATTGTGCTCGGCTCTGTGGCGTTTATTCTGTTGTGCTCTACTCTGTGCTTGGCTCTGCGCTCGGCTCCGTATATTGTGCTCTGCGCCGTTTATTGTGCTCTGCGCATTTTATTGTGTTGTGCTTGGTTCTGTGCTCGGTGCCGTTTATTGTGGTGTGTTTGGCTGTGCTCGGCTGTGCCGTTTATTCTGTTTTGCTTGGCTCTGTCCTGGGCTCTGCGCATTGGCTCTGTGCTCTGCTCGGTGCCGTATATTGTGCTCTGCTTTTTATTGTGCTCTGCGCCGTTTATTGTGTTGTGCTTGGTTCTGTGCTCGGCGCCGTTTATTGTGCTGTGATTGGCTCTGTGCCGTTTATTGTGCTGTGCTCTGTGCCGTATATTGTGCTGTGCTCGGCGCTGTGCCGTTTATTGTGCTCGGCTCTGTGCCGTCTATTGTGCTGTGCTTGGCTCTGTGGCTTTTATTGTGCTTGGCTCTGTGGTGTTTATTCTGTTGTGCTTGGCTCTGTGACGTTTATTGTGTTTGGCTCTGTGGCGTTTATTGTGCTCGGCTCTGTGGCGTTTATTCTGTTGTGCTCGGCTCAGTGCCGTTTATTGTGCTCTGCTCTGTGCCTTTAATGGGTTGTGCTCTGCTCTGTGCCTTTAATGGGTTGTGCTCTGCTCTGTGCCTTTAATGGGTTGTGCTCTGCTCTGTGCCGTCTATTCTGCTCTGCTTGGCGCTCTGCTCAGTGCTGGGCTCTGCGCTCGGGTACTGGGCTCTGTGCTCAGTTGCTGGGCTCTGCGCTGGGCTCTGCGCTGGGCTGTGTTCAGGTACTGGGCTCTGGGCTCAGGTGTTGGGCTCTGCGCTCAGGCGCTGGGCTCAGGCGCTGGGCTCTGGTGCTGGGCTCTGGGCTCAGGCGCTGGGCTCTGGGCTCGGGTACTGGGCTCGGGTACTGGGCTCTGTTCTCAGTTGCTGGGCTCTGGGCTCAGGCGCTGGGCTCTGCGCTCAGGCACTGGGCTCAGGCGCTGGGCTCAGGTGCTGGGCTCTGGGCTCAGGCGCTGGGCTTTGTGCTGGGCTCAGGTGCTGGGCTCTGCGCTCGGCTCAGTGCTAGGCTCAGTGCTCAGTGCTGGGCTCTGTGCTCGGTGTGGGGCTCTGTGCTCGGTGCTGGGCTCTGTGCTCGGTGCTGGGGTCAGGGTGCTGGGCTCTGTGCTCGGTGCTGGGCTCTGTGCTCGGTGCTGGGCTCTGTGCTCTGTGCTGGGTGCTGGGCTCTGTGCTGGGTGCTGGGCTCTGTGCTCGGTGCTGGGCTCTGTGCTCGGTGCTGGGCTCTGTGCTCGGTGCTGGGCTCTGTGCTCGGTGCTTGGTGCTGGGCTCTGTGCTCGGTGCTGGGCTCTGTGCTCGGTGCTGGGCTCTGGGCTCTGTGCTGGGCTCTGGGCTCGGTGCTGGGCTCTGGGCTCGGTGCTGGGCTCGGTGCTGGGCTCTGGGCTCGGTGCTGGGCTCTGGGCTGGGCTCTGGGCTCGGTGCTGGGCTCTGGGCTCGGTGCTGGGCTCGGTGCTGGGCTCTGGGCTCGGTGCTGGGCTCTGGGCTCAGTGCTGGGCTCGGTGCTGGGCTCTGGGCTCGGTGCTGGCCTCGGTGCTGGGCTCGGTGCTGGGCTCTGGGCTCGGTGCTGGGCTCTGGGCTCGGTGCTGGGCTCTGGGCTCGGTGCTGGGCTCTGTGCTCGGTGCTGGGCTCGGTGCTGGGCTCTGGGCTCGGTGCTGGGCTCTGGGCTCGGTGCTGGGCTCGGTGCTGGGCTCTGGGCTCGGTGCTGGGCTCTGGGCTCGGTGCTGGGCTCTGGGCTCGATGCCGTTTTTGCGCCCTTCCAACATTGGTGTTCCTGCGGCGGGAGGCGCGTGGCAACCTCCGTAACAGGCTGTGGCGGTTGGATGCGCGCGCAGCCAGGTGCGCGCGCGCCACCCGCCGCAGCACGCCCAAAGCGTCCTACAGAGGTTGGATGCGCGCGCAGAATGTACCTGTAAACATGTATCATAGTAGCTATATACAGAATGCACCTGTAAACATGTAACATAGTGACTATATACAGAATGCACCTGTAAACATGTAACACAGTGACTATATACAGAATGCACCTGTGAACATGTAACACAGCCAGGGTTATTCAGAGAGAGGTGAAAAGTAGGCGAATGGCTGGAGAATTTAAATTTCTAGGTCAAAATAGCCGATTTGAAAAGTGAGATAAATGGGAGAATTTTTCTGTTTTTTCTATTTTGACATAGAATTTTCCATTCTCCAGCCATTCTCCTACTTTTCATCTCTCTTTGAATAACCCTGAGTGACTATATATAGAATGCACCTGTGAACATGTAACATAGTGACTACATACAGAATGCGCCTGTAAATATGTAACATAGTGACTATGTACAGAATGCACTTGTAAACATGTAACATAGTGACTATATACAGAATGTGCCTGTAAACATGTAACATAGTGACTATATACAGAATGTGCCTGTAAACATGTAACATAGTGACTATATACAGAATGCACCTGTAAACATGTAACATAGTGACTATATACAGAATGCACCTGTAAACATGTAACACAGTGACTATATACAGAATGCACCTGTAAACATGTAACATAGTGACTATATACAGAATGCACCTGTAAACATGTAACATAGTGACTATATACAGAATGCACCTGTAAACATGTAACACAGTAACTATATACAGAATGTGCCTGTAAACATGTAACATAGTGACTATATACAGAATGCACCTGTAAACATGTAACATAGTGACTATATACAGAATGCACCTGCAAACATGTAACATAGTGACTATATACAGAATGCACCTGTAAACATGTAACATAGTGACTATATACAGAATGCACCTGTAAACATGTAACATAGTGACTATATACAGAATGCACCTGTAAACATGTAACATAGTGACTATATACAGAATGCACCTGTAAACATGTAACATAGTGACTATATACAGAATGCGCCTGTAAACATGTAACATAGTGACATTTCCTACATATTTATCTTCTGTTAATCTGTATATTTGTGTTTTGTTTTTAATATCTTGCATTTCATTACTTTGTATTTCTGTAACAACTGTAAAAATTCAATGTTCTTGAACCCAGGACATACTTGAAAACGAGGGCAATCTCAATGTCAATCCTTCCTGGTAAAATACTTTATAAATAAATAAAAAATAATGTAAATTTACTCATTTTAAATTTTCATATATTTTTTTATCTCCCCCACAGAAATATTACTGGGATGAAAGGTTCTAAACTTTAGATGCTGTCTCTTATCTTACACAATGGCACTTGGGGTCTGCATTATCAACATACAGGCAGTAAATGGCCTCTGTGTGAAATGCAGTACATGTGATGCAGTTAGATAATAAAATGGCGAGATGAGGATTTGTAGTGATCATAATGAGGTTATTAGCAATACAGCTTCCAAAAATACCAATATCTGTATGTGCTGCATAATGTTGGTGTATGGGAATTACAGCAACACCTTGGGCCCAATTCCAATGTTGCCGTTAAGCACAGCGCTCCCGCCAATTAGCCGAAAGGCTCAAGCACTGTTTTCTTTTTTTAATGGCATATTCTATACTCAGTTTCAGTCTTGGATTTTGCGCTTGCTTACTGTACATCAACGTCTTCTATACTTTGTATGGGAGACGCTAAAGTGGCCCCAATAGATGGATAATGATCTATCCCAAAGAGCCCCTTCTCCATCTGCGTCTGACGTTATTCTGAAAAGAATAAAGTCTTTCAGAGCATGGTGTTAAGTGATTGCGCTTCAGCACAATCACACAGCACAATAACCCCACCAAAAAATCTCATACTCACCTTAGATCCCTCGGTGGCGAGAGTGGAAATAGTTCTCAGTAGACCTCCATGTATCACTCCTTGCAGGATCTCATTTTGCAAGATCTCATGCGAGATCACGTCCTGACTCCTGTCTCCATGGAATTCTTTAGACTCCAGGAGCTGATAACAGAGCGTCAATTTGCGCTGCTGGTACTATCATGTAACACCTCAGTAATATTAAGTCTTGAGCTGCCGAGAAAGAGGCTACGTCATTTTTTCCATTAGCATCTGCCGTTTTGCAACAACCTAGGTATATGGTTCCTTGTTTCTGTACTGTACAGGGATTTGCAGACCTTATAACCCAATGAACCTTATTCCTGTACAGCATTGAGTGACCCTAGCGCTCTCCCTGTATTCTGCCCCCTCCCTGGTAATTTTAATGCAACAGCAAAGTTTTTGAACTTTTTGTTACAGTGAGGTTTGGGGCTTCACTTTGCAGCTTGTTATACAATATTACAGAGGTACGGAGTGAATTCTCACAGTGGACTTTTGTTTTTCCACATGGCGCACAGTAATCCTACCTTAAAAAGATATGCAAATTGGTATGTGAATGATTGCTATTCAATATATTATGATGCAAAATCGAGTTACGTCGACTTTGACAGTGAAAGGGTTACCGTTCACTTCTCTCTAATTCCTTGCTTATTTTTAACTATCCGTCTCCATATACCATCTCTGATTTCTCTCAATTCATGTGTTAATGTGCGAGATAAAATTTGCTACATTTTCACCTTCAGGATGTAAGAATAGCATCCTGTGAACGTCTCGATACCTGATTTCGTTTCACACTTCCACTGCTTAGTCATATTTTAGCCTACAATTAAGTCACGTAGATGTAAAATGATTTGCACCTAAGTCTGCCTCATCATGTCGTGCCAAAGAAATACACAGTATCCGAGGAAACCTCTGTGATTTATACTCCCACCTCCCTCAACATCAGCAAACACCTTAAAACATGTTAGTATTGTCAAACTTTAGGCGGTTGTGCCGAACGTTCTGCTTTACAAACGTGTTAAAGGGTGTTTAAGGTATTTTATCCTCAACGTACTATTCTTATTTGTTGCAAAATGAGAATTATAATTGTGTGCATGCCTGCCTTGTGGGTGGGGTGAGTGGGGCACGCACTGTGGGCCCCACACTTCAGGGGGCCCCAGGCCATTGCCAACACCTGCTGCGTTAACCTCTTGCTGTCCCCTGGTGTTCTATGCCATCCTGGCGGCGGGAGGGCTTTGAAGACGCAGGCCGTACAGGTACGCCCCACTGTCTTCAATGGGCCACCTCGGCCCCTCCCCGCAGCCTGCATGTTTTGCGCGTCATTGGCTGCTTGGGGGACGGCCTAAACTCAGGCCGTCCCCCTGCAGCCAATGATGTGCACCGCACGACGGCTGAGGGGTGGGCCACAATCTGTGATAAACCACACGTGGCGAGCAACGCCCGCCCATCATTAAGGGGTTAATGCACAGACTCATGGAATTTCACCTGCCTCCAGGACTGCCTGACTCTGAGAGCCCCTTAAGCAACCAATGGCATGGGAGTGTTAGTGTGTTCATTTGGAGGGGGAGAGGGTGTCTACGGAGAGCGGGCATCTGAGGGGAGGGGTGTCTATTTGTGACGATCACGGGGGGGGTCAGCGTTTGTATCTCTTTGTGAAAACAGGTGGAGTATAAGGAGGTGTGGTGCTTAAAACATGGCCAGGGGCCCCAAAAATGTTCTTGCCTATGGGTGGCTCTAACTGTATGGTTAAAGCTTGTTCTCTTTGCTGGCCCAGAATCGTATCAGTAGCAGCTTGACTTCTTCACTGCCAAGTGATTCTAGGGCATTTTCTCTATGTTTGATGTATGCACTACCACAGGGATTTCTAGCACTGGGATATAGTGCATGCTGTTAAGAAGAGGGTGGTTAGTGCCCTGTTTTGGATATTTATATATACAGTATAATACACCAGGGCCCCTATTACATTCTTCGCGCATTTGTTTTTGCGCGTGCAAATGCGCATTTGGCGAGGGGCAAAACCCTTTGCGCAGAATGTCGTATTACAACATTTGCACAAACGATGCACGTTATCGTTTAACGTGGATGGACCTGCGCGAGCGTGATGAACTGTGCGCGTCCTATATTTAACATTGAGTGCAAATTCGTTCGTGCATTGGTACACAGACGGTATTACAATCGATGCGCATCTTTTTACGAACGACGTTTGCGTGCATAATTTTATCGTCTTTGAAAAGCTGGTGGTAACTGCAAATCGGAACGTTCTGACCGAAACGAAAAATACCAGCACGAAAAAAAAATACAGCAGAGTATAGTTACACATTCTACACATACCCAAACAATAAAGTTGGGAATTCGTGCGTGTTTTTTTTATTGCTGCAGCATGTATATTCAGATTTACTCTGACAGGCGCAAAAACTTAAGTGAGTCAATTAAGGTAAATTGATGTCAATTAAGGTTCTTAATTCTGATTGGCTGAATCCCGCGAAAAAAACAGTCCGCACACTGATTTGCGTGCGCTACATTACTGCGCACATATTACTCTTCGTTTTGCACGTCGTTTTTACGAACGTTATTTTAGGACGGATGAGAAAATGCTTTCGGGTCGTAATACCACCGTTAATTTTCACGCCATAACGCTTAAAGCTGCAGGCAAAAAAAATTGCGCTGCGTGGACGAATTTGCGCAAAGAATGTAATAGGGGCTCAGGAGGACAGCACTCAACCTTTACTAAGCATAGCGAGTGGGTGCTGATGAAACCAGGAGGAAAGCACAACAACTCATACATTCAACAACTTCAACAGTAGCTTACACGTGGCCAAAGACAATCACCGACCACTTTATTAGGTACCTTTTCAATTGCCTATTAACAAAAATTGCTAATCAGTCAATCACACGGCAGCAGCTCAATGCATTTAGGCATCTAGACGCGGTGAAGACGACTTGCTGAATTTCAAACTGAGCATCAGAATGGGGAAGAAAGAGGATTTAAGTGACTTTGAGCGTGGCATGGTTGTTGGTGACAGACGGGCTGATCTGAGTATTTCAAAAACTGCTGATCTACTGGGATTTTCACGCACAACCATCTCTAGAGTATGCAGAGAATGGTCCGAAAAAGAGAAAATATCCAGTGAGCGGCAGATGTGTGGGCGAAAATGGCTTGTTCATGTCAGAGGTCAGAGGAGAACGGGCAGACAAGTTCAAGATGATAGAAAGGCAACAATAACTCAAATAATCACTCGTTACCACCAAGATATGTCAAATACCATCAACTTTGAAGCAGATGGGCTACAGCAGCAGCAGTCCACATAGGGTGCCACTCCTGTCAGCTAACAACAGGAAACCGAGGCTACAATTTGCGCATGCTCACCCAAATTGGACAATAGAAGACTGGAAAAAGGTTGCCTGATCTGATGAGTCTCACTTTCAGCTGCGACATTCAGATGGTAGGGTCAGAATTTGGCATAAACAACATGAAAGCATGGATCCATCCTGCCTTGTATCAACGGTTTGGGCTGGTGGTGTAAGGGTGTCGGGGGATGTTTTCTTGGCATACTTTGGGCCTCTTAGAACTAAGTGAGCATCGTAACGATGCTCTTTGGAACAGCACCTAAACTACATGAATTGCAAAATCCCTTTCTATGTGTGGGGACAAGATCAAATGGCACGCTGACCACAGTTAATTCTCTCAAATATCTAGGTATGTGGTTAGACCCAAATCTATCCTTTGGCCCCCACATCGAAAAACTCTCATCTAAACTTTACCCCAAACTAGGTGCCCTGTACAGAAACAAATCCTGCCTGAGTCCCGCAGTAAGAAAGCAGATTGTACAACAAATGCTAATGCCAGGTATTGATTACGGAGATGTAGTCTATGCAGCCGCCCCGCAAACACACCTCCAGAAACCACTTTGTATAACTCATGCTGCCGCTTTGCGCTACAATATAACTGCATGACCCACCATTGTGACATGTTAAAAGAGCTAAACTGGCCATCGCTGGAATCTAAACGCACCCTTCACCTTTCCAACCTGGTCTTTAAGAGCTTTTCTGGGAAGCTACCACCCTACCTGAATAGGCTGCTTCCCCTAGCAGCTCCCTCATCCTATAACCTCCGATCCAGGACCAGCACCTTACTTGCAATACCACAATACAAAAAGACAGTGGCTCGTAGACTTGTGCGCCGATTTTTTTTTTCCGTTCGATTCAGTTCGTTCAGATGTTTAAAATTTTCATATCGGCTCGTTTCGTCCGATTTCTGTTTCGGTTCGGTTCGGCTCGTTTGTCGTATACATTTTTTTTCGGAATATCGGCCATTTTCGTGTTTTCGGGTCACTCTGCTTGTTTTTTGTATCTACTTTTTTTCGTGATTTCGGAAATTTTCGTTTTTTTCGGAACGTCTGTTCTCCTCGTTTCAAAGTGTCTAACTCTATTCGTTTTGACGTAAACTACTATGGTTTACTTTTTTTATACTTTATATATTTTTTTATAATTAATTATTGGTTTGTTTTTCGGATCCGATAATTCATTCTGTTGATACGATAATTCTGGCGATTCTATCCTTTTTTTTTTATTAAATAAAGATCCTTTTTTTCTTATGAATATACATTTCACAACTTTATTTAATCATATTAAAATGGTATGAAAGCCAAGGAACAAAAAAAAATGAACAAAACGATTTAAAAAACGCAAAACTGACCCAACCCAAATGGTCTGACTGTAAAAATAAAAACCAGAACAAAAGGTTTTAAAACGGAAAAATAGTTGATCAAAATTATCTGAAACGAAAAAAAAACAACAAATAAAATGATTTAAAACAGACAAAAAAAAATTAACCCTTTCGCTGCTGAGTCATTTCACGGCTTCCCTTCACGCACACCTGTGTGCGGTCTGCTGCTGAGCTAATTTTTACCAGTTTCACTCATCATGTTTAAACGCGTTTTGAAGCCTTATTTTATTATATGACCCAGACATGTTATATATCGTTCTTTCCGGCAGACTCGGCAGATTCATAATATATCTTTATTATATGTATGCTTCATGTCCTGTCTGTATATTATAACAAAAAATGCAATAAAATAAGAATTTTCAATGTTTTACAAGGTGTAAAGTGTTTTTTTTCACATTTAACATGCGAGTGTTTGCGGTTATATTTTATGAGTTGTGCTTGTTAAAAAAAAATTGAAATGGGGACTTGTTATATTTTTTTGGGTGAAAATTACACTATTTTTAACAAACGCACCCCATACAAAAATCCTTAGTGCAGCATCATTGTTCACATTATAATTGAAATGGCAACAATATTGCTGCATTAACAAAACAAAAAACCTGTTTATGTTTTTTTATATTTTATTATATTTTAATTTTTTATAATTTTTAACATTGTCATGTTTGGTATTGTTGGAAAGGCCATGCTCTGGTCGATCCAACGATACCAAACATTAATCGATAGCTGCCGCGGATCGGGAGATAGGGGGTTCCAATGAACCCTCTATCTCCACCATTGGTCACAGTTAGGGGTTAACTCCAGAACTGACGTCATTGTGACGAGGTCTTGGGACTGTCAGCAGCTGCCGTTCCCCCACGCTGTTGTCTTCCTGCAAAGACGTGACCATGTTGGCGGGCAGCGTCTTAGCGGGCAGCGGTGGGAGAGAGAGAGCTCATAGCTGGGAGGAGATGTTGCGTGAAGCTGCAAACAGGGACAAATAAACTAGACCTGAGCCGCACTGAGGATCTTTGGGTTGTGTCGGAGAAGACTTCACGCAGTGCTGCCATCAATATTTTTTGATAAATTCTTGGTTATACAATGAATGTGACTGTGGACAAAAATCCATGTTGTTGTGACATCGCCTAAGCTTAACAAAACCATGCCACGTCGGTAATCAAATCTCAAGGCAGTACAACAAGGCTGTGTTAGTGTGTGACATTTTTTGGCCAGGCAGGCAGTGTAGAATGTGCACAGTCACATTCATGGCCACAAATATGTTGACAAATTTATGACAAAGGGTCCATAGAAATGTCAATAAATTTATGTACATATAATTTTAACAGTGTGGAAACCAAGCAATACATATTAACTTATTAAGTAAGGAAAAGCAACGCACACAAACAGGAAAATATAGAAAAAATATAAAATTTATTTACAACAAGAAATGCCACATGGCAAACTGCCAACTAACTGTCTGGGACACAAACATAGGGGAGGAGGAGGCTGTTTTCTCTCTACTGCCGTTCCAGGACGTCAACAGCATTGTTGCTATGCTCCCTTAACTCCTGGAGCAACTCCTGGATGGCGCGAGGTTGGTGCCAGCCAGGCGTAGCTCGCCAATCGCCATCCTGATGCTGGACCTGTCCGGTCTGGCTTCTCCTTCTATATATCCAATAAATGAAAGAAGGAAAATACAGTAAGTAAAGCAGGTTTCTATTTTTGACTGAAAGTCTTGAAAAAATATAACAGTATATACCAGAGCTGGCGGCCTCCTGAGGCTCCGACTCCTCCTCCTCCTCCACCACCACTGTCAGCACCTCTTCTGGTGCTATATCTAAGAAATTAAAGAAATAAAAAGTACAGTAAACAACAAAACGGATTTATTTTTGAACAAAAGTCGATGCAAAATACAACAGTAAAAAAAAAACCTGGACTGGCGGCCTCCTGCGGCTCCGGCTCCCTCTCTCCATCATCGCCCTCCTCCTGCTCCTCCTCCTACTCCTCCTCTTCCTCCACCTGCACCTCTTGTGTTATATATAAAAAAATTAAATGAAAATACAGTAAACAAAAAATGTTTCTGTTTTTGACCAAAAGTCGTTGCAAAATAAAACAGTATATACCAGCGCTGGTGGTCGCCCGTGGCTCCCCCTCCTCCTCCACTGGGGCACTGGTGCCCGCCGGGGCAAATGCAGCCTTTGCCTTCCTGTTTTCTGACAAATCCAAAAAATAACACGTAAATAATGCAGACTGGAAAAAATGGTATATCTATACACTATATTGCCGAAAGTATTGCGACACCCCTCCACTACCCACTAGCACTACCAGCTTGACCCACCACTACTCCCATCTCATAGTTCTAAAGTCACAAAATATTTATTTATTATTTCCCCTGCACATAGACATATATTACCGTTCAATTATATATTTTTTTCAGAAGTAAACATTACGTTTATTCAATAAAAACTATTATTTGTGTTGTGTGCATACAAAATGCATTGTGCCGACTGCTTTTAGTTATTTTATAGATGGCCTCAGCCTCAGTTTCACTTTCAGTTTCTGTGAATAAAACTGCGGATATAGCAGAAACAACAGAAATCCGCCATTTTGTTTTGAAATTTGCATCTAAAGCGTTCAATGACACTTGAAGGAAAAGGAATCCTCAGACCACCATCTGCTAACCTATAAGAAGGACCCTATAAGTAGTTAAATAACACCCCAGGAATTATAATATTAATAGATAAATTAAGGTTTAAAATATAAGAAATAGTTTTAAGATAAATTGATAATCAGCAGTATTATAGGACTAAGGTTCACTTCTCAAGATGTTTGCAAATGTCTTTAGAATGACAAAGGACACTGATGTTTGCAAATGTCTTTAGATGCTGATGTTTGCAGATTTCTTTGAAGTGATAAAAGAAAAGTGCTGATGTCTGAAGAAATGCTGATATCTCAAGAAATCACATGCCAAGGCCACGGGACTGTCTAGAAATGTGTCACCAGACCTGTATTGAAACTGGCCAATGAACTATGTTATGTTTTGAAATGTTAACTAATGAAATAAAGAGCCAGCGCCTTGACACAGGTATAAATAAGTGTCAAAGGACCGTTGGAAGGCAGAGAGAGATGCCAGACTAAAACATGCCTCGTGTGTTTTGATTTCTCTCTCTCCCTGCGCAGAAGGAGAGTTAACTCAAGGTGTGCCTAAGACAGGGTCTTAGGGGTTAAGGACGGACAATTGGAGACCATTATTCTCTTCAATCTGGAGGCACTGCCGACATGAACGGTCACCCCTCGTCCTGGTGAGTATATTGTCTTGTCTGGACGAGGGCAATGACAACGTTTATCTCGAACTAAAGTTAGTTGTCCATGTCCTATAGTGTAAAAGGAAACGTTGCAGGGGCCGTTTATTAAAAGAAAACGTTGCCAGGGGCCGTTTATTACAAATTAAAAGAAAACGTTGCCAGGGGCCGTTTATTTAAAGATGGAGTGGGTCAGGGACCACACTCAATAGAAGGGACATTATATGTCCAATTGATCACACCTTGCGTTAACCCTCATAAAATGTATAGAGTATAAGAATAATACAGTATAAGAATAATAGAGTATAAGAATAATAGAGTATAAGAATATTAGAGTATAAGAATATTAGAGTGTTAAGATTCACTGTTGTAGGTAAGACAGACGTCCATCAGTTGTGATAGAGTTATAGTTAAAAATAACGAACAATCCGCAAGGTGAGGCGGAAAAGTCGTTATGTATATGTATATATATATATGTATATATAAGAGCTGACTGGTTGGACATTGTTTGCTGTGAGGTGCATGTTGTATTAAGCAGAGGTGTTTGTTGGCCATTTGTGTGTTAGTTGTTGACTGATGGGGTGGATGATGTTGGTCATGTATGCAGTTACTAACCGGAGATACATATATTGTGAAGCTAGTTTTTATATACTATTGGATTGTGGTTTATAAATTTTTGTTTGATATGAAGGAATTATATAACTACAAAATAAAAAGCAAAAGATTAGAAGTTTGATTCTCGAGATTAGGGGAGGATTCACTAAATAAGTTTTTATTACTTATCCTTAAATTAGCTCATCTTTTGTTGATCCATGTAGCATAGAGATATATATATATATATAGTAAGAATTTAAGTTGTTTTTCTTTTCGAGCACTGTGAAGAGCCTCTCTTTTTTCTTTCTTTCTCTATTTTACCTGTCTGATTATTCAATTGTACAACTAGCCATGGGTATTTAAAGTAGCAAGGTTAAAGAATATCCCTTACTGAAAATAGGAGAGTTTTGTAAAGATTATGTAGCACGAGTAGGGGGCACAGATTGCTATTTAATTAACCCATGGATAGATAATCTAGCGGGATGGACAGAAGCAGTGGGAGTTGTGATCCTTTCCTCAGACAGGGAGACCACAGCCCATTCTATATGGATATAGTGAAAGGATTATGTCTCGACGACACCGAGGCATGGCCCTATTATCAGGGAGACCCTCAGTGGGACATGCAGTATATGAAATTGGGGAGGGGGGGGCAATGATTAATGGTGACACAATGTAGAAGAGGGACCCCATTGTCCTCTGACAGCGCCAGACTGCATAAAATAGAACAGAGTATACCACGGAATAAACAAGAAATACCCCGTGCCAGCTGGGAACCACTACCCCCTCCGTCTTATAGACAATCCATATATCCGTCCCTTTACTGAGACAGAGGTCTTGGGTGCGGTGGGGGCAATGGAGGATTTGAACCCTTCGGCCCCATCCACATCCAAAGACGGGAAAAAGAGAAAAGAGGAAGTAAAAGAGAAAATAGAAAAAAAATAAAGTAAAAAAAAAAAAAAAGCAGAAGAATATATACTGCCTTTCGTTATTATGGCCACTCGTATATAACAAAGGATCGCCATTAATAAGCCCTAAGATATGAGAATAACACCAACAAAACCCATTTTCCATTTATGACCGTGGGGAATAGTTACTTAGAAATAGAAGATATTAATAGAATTTTTAAACATTGTCAAAAAGAGAAAGAGGACGGACTACGTCCTATGATTGACCAGTTTCTACAGGATGGTATCCTGGAACCTGTAGTCTTCCCCTTCAGTACCCCAATTAACCCCGTGAACAAAGCTGACGGGACTGTCAGGTTCGTTCAAGACTTGCGCGCAGTTAATTCCCTAGTGATTCTAATTGCGCCAATTGTCCCAGATGTCACGTCACTTCTGTCATCAATATCAGTGACACATACACATTTTTCTGTAATTGACCTGAAGAATGCATTTTTTTTTTAGCATCCCTGTACATCCGGAAACGGCATTGCTGTTCGCATTCACATTCGAAGGCACCCAATTTACATGGAAAAGGTATCTCAGGGGTACATTGATGCCCCGGTGGTCTACAGTATTGTACTGCAGGCCACTCTGAAATTCTGGCACCCCAGCCATGGTTCTGTCCTGCTGCAATACGTGGATGATCTCCTCGTATGCAGTCCATCAGAGGAGGCCTGCCGGGAGGATGGTAAATCACTTCCTCGTTGGTTACAGGAATGTGGGCGCAAGGTTTCCCTTAAAAAAAAAAATCAGCAGTGGTGTCAAATGCAAGTTGAATATTTAGGGTTTGTTTCTCAGACAGGGGGAACGGAGCATCAGTCAGAAGAGAGTCCAGTCTGTCACGGGCCTGGTCAACCCGAAAACTAAGAAGGACATGCTGTCATTCTTAGGCATGAAACTATTGTAGACAGTGGATCCCTGACTGCTCCTACTACGATAACATTCTGAGACAAGCCATCCTGTTGGGTCAATCCAATTGATAACATGGTCTAATGAAATGTTAAATGCTTTTAGGTTCTCAGAAATGCAATGATGATAAGCCCGCGCTAGGCCTCCCTGATTATGTACTTTCATTTCATCTGTTTGCAAGGGACAATTGTAAAACCATGGCCGCGGTACTGACGCAAGAACATGGGGCGGGTTGTGCCCCGTAGTATTTTTTTTCAAAGATTCTGCCAGTAACGGTACAAGGGATGCCGGCCTGTTTGCGTGCCCTGGCAGCATGTGCAATGGCCGTTAGTATGGCAAGCCAATACACATTAGGGTACGAACCTCACCTACACACAACCCATGATGTTTTATTTTTACTTAAGGGCATATATACACAGCACATGTCATCACAGCGCTTTCGTGGATATGAAGTCACACTGCTAAGCAACTGCACTGCACATAGAATACAGTTCAAGTGTCTCTGGTCCAGCACCAATCCTAAACGCTTTACTGGGTCTTAAGAATCCCTCAGATACCACCCACTCGAACATGACTGTGCTCTTTCATTGAGTCTGAAACTGCACCCCGCCCTGATCTCAGGTCCACACCTGTTCCGGACGCAGATGTCGTCTTTGTTGACGGCTCCTGTACCCGCCCCAATGACAACACTTATTATGCAGGCTATGCAGTGGTTCAACTCCCTGACACTGTTCTAGAATCAGGGCCTGTACCCTACCAGTCTGCCCAGGCAGCAGAACTGATTGCATTAACACGAGCATGCAGGCTCTATGCGGGTAGACCTGTCACGATATACACTGACTCCAAATATGCTTATGGTGTTCCATGACCATGGGACGATAATGGGAAAAGAGGGGATTTGGCCGCAGATGGCAAGAAGATTTCCCATCGACCCTGGTCACGGACCTCCTAGCAAGCATTCTTATGCCCTCTCAGATAGCGGTGTTACATTTTAGAGCACACACCAGAGCCTCAGATCCTATTGCAAAAAGGGAATCATCTGGCTGACCAAGCAGCTAAACGAGCAGCACAACAGGACATAGCTAAACTAGTAATGCCGGGTTTTGCGACCTCCCACAATGGATAGGGACCAATTATTTTGTACCTTACAAATTAATTACAAAAATATGCAGCCACAGAAGAGCTAAAGAATTGGAAATTGGTACTCCCATCATTCTGGCTGAAATCAGAATGGCGGTTAATAGGAACACAGGCTACTCCCCCTTCGAGATATTTATGGGCGACCCTTTCCATTACCATGGTCTACAGGTAGGCTAACAGTGGAGACAGGGGATTTAGAGCAGATAAGGATGAATATGTTAGGCAGCTGATCTCAACCCTCGAGACAACAGAGACGAAGTTATATTTAAGTCTCCCTTTCTTTCAGACAAACCTACCCACCCATTTAATCCAGGAGACAAGGTGCTGGTAAAGCGGCTACAGAAAGGAAAAAGACCAGAGGATTTCGCCTATGGACCACGGTGGTAGCCGTAACCCGCACAGCTATACTGACAGAGGACAGCCCAGTCTGGATTCGCCTCTCGAGTCAAGTGGATTCAACAAGGGACCCTCTCGAGTCAAGTGGATTCAACAAGGGACCCTCTCGAGTCAAGCGGATTCAACAAAGGACTCAACAAGAGACACTCACGAGGGCAGATAGCCCTTTCCAACAAGGAGAAAATGACAACCAAGGATCCTTTTCGAAGAGTATGGAGACGCATGTGGGGGGGAAGAAAAAGACTGAAATAATATGTTTACCCCCCCCTTCGGAACATATGTCACAACCCCTATTGTCCACACCCCCTACCAGAAGAACCCCAACCCAAACCATCACTGTCTGGCCACTGTTTTTTTTATTTGTCCACCATTACTGCAGTATGATACGGTACAAGGCAACTGTATATATATGTGTAACCGATGAGTACTGGGGACATAATTGTGATTATTGGGGCGCAGTGGGGTGGGACCGGGCAATATGGATATGGTACCTCTGATGCCGTAGTTAACAGATGGGAATATACGCAACTGCCACAACAAATTCCCTCGATACAAGTTCAAACTCCAAGATATGGCCATTTATAAGAAGGAAAAGGGAAGTCCCAAGCCCACAAGGTAGTCTTGATCCGCATGTCTATATTGATGTTATAGGGGTACCAAGAGGGGTCCCTGATGAATTTAAAGCAAGGGATCAGGTAAAGGCAGGGTTTGAGTCATTCCTAGCACCTCTTGTTACTATTAATAAGAATGTAGATTGGATTAACTATTTATATTATAACCAGCAGAGATTTGTTAATTATACTCGCAAAGCTTTACAGGGCCTCGCTGACCAACTACAATCCACATCCATTATGACGTTCCAGAACCGGATGGCTCTGGACATGATATTGGCTGAAAAAGGAGGTGTATGCAAAATGATAGAGGGGACAGGTACATGCTGTACCTACATCCCTGATAATGTAGGCCCAAATGGCCAAGGGTAACCCCACCACCATGATGTACAGTACACCTCTACCGTCCACTCCAATGATGATTATGCAGAATATGTCCAACTCCGCCGAATAGCTAATAGGAAGTAAAATATACTGTAGGTTGGGAAGATAAATAGGCACTGGGAGACTGCCATGTGTTACCCGTTCCGTGGCAGGTACAGCCCCCCCCCTGGTTCTATATTGATCCACATGGGTATTGAGGGTCTCGCTCCCCAACCCATACTAACTTACAGTAGATAGATGAAACAAAGAAAGAATCAAATAGTATGATCATACTATGATTCTAAGAGGGGATTGAAGGAAAAGGAATCCTCAGACCACCATCTGCTAACCTATAAGAAGGACCCTATAAGTAGTTAAATAACACCCCAGGAATTATAATATTAATAGATAAATTAAGGTTTAAAATATAAGAAATAGTTTTAAGATAAATTGATAATCAGCAGTATTATAGGACTAAGGTTCACTTCTCAAGATGTTAAAAAATGTCTTTAGAATGACAAAGGACACTGATGTTTGCAAATGTCTTTAGATGCTGATGTTTGCAGATTTCTTTGAAGTGATAAAAGAAAAGTGCTGATGACTGAAGAAATGCTGATATCTCAAGAAATCACATGCCGAGGCCACGGGACTGTCTAGAAATGTGTCACCAGACCTGTATTGAAACTGGCCAATGAACTATGTTATGTTTTGAAATGTTAACTAATGAAATAAAGAGCCAGCGCCTTGACACAGGTATAAATAAGTGTCAAAGGACCGTTGGAAGGCAGAGAGAGATGCCAGACTAAAACATGCCTCGTGTGTTTTGATTTCTCTCTCTCCCTGCGCAGAAGGAGAGTTAACTCAAGGTGTGCCTAAGACAGGGTCTTAGGGGTTAAGGACGGACAATTGGAGACCATTATTCTCTTCAACACTGCTGCAGCGAACTGAATTGCTGTGCTGCGACAATTCAGCAGCTGCTGAGGATGTATTGAACGCGGCTACTGTTTGGATGCACTTTCAGAAGAACTACAAATCCCATCCTACCACTTAGCAGAGATGCAGAGATTTTTGTTGATGCGCAGATGGGAGCCAATATTGGGCAAGCTGCGGGTCATCTCGTATGCATCACTCAGTCACAACAACCTCCCCCCCCCAACACACTACAGTACATAATGCCAAAAGAAATCCTGCATTGTAATTTCATCTACATACATCAAATATCACAATTTTCACGAATACGTAAAATCACAAAAAAGAAGAACTATGGCAAAAATGCATGTATGAGTCCTGAAAACGCAAAGCTATACACATTGCATGAAAAAAGGACTAGATAAATCAACATATTTCTGTGCACATTAGCACATGCAAGCACATTATTACTATTATACAGGATTTATATAGCGCCAACAGTTTGCGCAGCGCTTTACAATATAACATGACACTTATGTTTGGCTATGACGCGACGGATGTGCCTCAGCTGCTCCTCCTCGCGTGCCTTCAGGTCGGACCAGCGTTTTCGGAGCTGGTCCTTCGTCCGGTCTTTTCCAAACAAATTCACGATGGTGGTGCGAACCTTATCAAGGATACGATCCTTGCTGTGATGAAATCCACTGAAGTATTGGCAGACAACAAGGAGCTTGACCAGAACAGACTTTACTCAGCAGCTTCCATCTTACAATAACTGCCACTCCCCGCCCCTGATCACATGACTGTTAACTGTTTCCTAACATGCAGAATGAACTAAGCATAACTATAATACACTTAATACATAACATGAAGCATACACATCATTACATCTTCCCCTTCAAGTATAAACGCTTTGTAAGATACAAAGTCTTTCCATAGTTTTGGTTTAAAAGCTCGATCATAGCGGGAGAAAGTAACCGCTGGCTCACTATCAGTAGAATCGATGTCCAATTGAGAGTCACCTCCAGCATTATCACAAGATGATACACTTATGCTGTCCTCAACATCCTCAGTAGACGTTATATCCGTGTCCAGGAATTCCGTACGGTCTTCATTTTGCTCCTTATTTTCATCGTCGTTTGGTTGCCCCAGTGGAGACTCCGAGGCAGTGTGTGGGCGAAGATGACGCCTGTTTCGTCTGAGTTGAGATCCACACTCAGTTTCAATCACATACGATCTCGGAGAATCGGCTTCACTGACAATGCGAGCAGGTTCCCATGTTGTTGCTGTTTGCTGCCAGGACCTACATGTCTTTTCTTGACATTTCATATGCTCTAGCAATCCTTATGGCTTTCTCTAGATTTAAATCTTCTTCCTGCAGCAGCTTTTCCTGAACTTCTTTAAACTTACTGCCCATCACAATACGGTCTTTAATCATATCTCCAGCATCATGAAAAGCACAGTCTTTGGCGAGCAAGCGCAGCTGTGTCACCCATTCATCCACAGATTCACCTGTACACTGATTCCTCTCTTAGAACACTTTCCTTTGCACTGTGGAGTTTTTCCTGGGGTTGCAATACGCTTCAAACTTTGTAAACAGTACCTCTGTTTTTCTCTTGTCCTCTGCAGTGATATCCCCACTTGCTTGCCACGCTCTGCACACATCACGTCCTTTTTGTCCCACACATATCAGGAAACGAGCTGCTTTTTGTTGATCAGTCCATTTGTCTGCATCAGGGCCTGCGAACACAAGTTCTATCAGCTCCCTCCAGTTTGACCAATTTTCTGATATGTTCCCTGATTCCAAATCCAGGGAAGGAATGTTCTTTGTGTTGCTGTTTGCTGCCATGTCTCTCTGACCCCACTTCTGGTACCATGTGATGAATCCACTGAAGTATTGGCAGACAACAAGGAGCTTGACAAGAACAGACTTTACTCAGCAGCTTCCATCTTACAATAACTGCCACTCCCCGCCCCCTGATCACATGACTGTTAACTGTTTCCTAACATGCAGAATGAACTAGGCATAACTATAATACACTTAATACATAACATGAAGCATACACATCATTACACTTGCGGGCGTTATTCTTCCTGCCGTAAGGGCCCTTACGGCAGTCGTAATCTCATTTATCAAAGATGCGGACCAGCTCCAACATCTTCTCAAATGCCATGTTGCTGGCCCGCTTCTTCCTGGGTGGTGTCTCTGGGGTGGAAGCAGATGAGGAAGTGTCCGAATGGGACTCTCTTCTTTGAGCCATGATGACAAGATAAATTGTTTTTGGCCTGTCAAAAACTTGTCAAACTCTAGTCTCTACAATGGCTCAATAAAGTTTACGACATCCGCGCGCATGCGCGACCCGCGGACGAATCGGATCTGATTACGACAGGATTATCGTATCGACAGAATTATCGGATCATTAGAAACAACAAGTGATACGCATTTACAAATACAAAATTTACAGAATGAGCGATATAACCGATAATAGTTAAACATACGATGTCCAAAATTACCGAAATGGAACCGAAATCACAAATGGAACCGAAATCATGAATAGAGCGAAAATAAATTTCGATTTGACACATTTCAAGTCCATTCAAAAACTCCGAAAAGTTTTCATTTCGGCTCGAAAAAATTTTCAGATCTGCCGTTTTTCGGATTCAACCCAATTCTGAAATTCGGCCGAATCTGAAGACACGAAACAAGACATTTCGTGAAAATTCCGAAATTCCGAAACCCGAAACGCACATCCCTAGTGGCTCGGTCCTCATTTTCCTACAGAGCACCGCAGTTATGGAATAACCTCCCAGACGCCATCAAATCTTCCCGAAGTCTAAAGTCACTCAAGAGATCTCTATTAACATACCACAATACAGAATGCACCTGTAAACATGTAACATAATGATTATTTCCTACATATTTATTTTCTGTTAACCTGTATATTTGTATTTTTTTTTTTAATATCTTGCATTGTATTACTTTGTATTTTTGTAACAACTGTAACATTTTAATGTTCTTGAACCCAGGACGTACTTGAAAACGAGAGAAATCTCAATGTATCCTTCCTGGTAAAATCCTTTATCAATAAATAAATCGTTTAAACACCACGGCCTACCTGGGTATTATTGCTGACCATCTCCATCCCTTTATGGCCACAGTGTACGCATCTTCTGATGGCTACTTCCAGCAAGATAATGCACCATGTCTCAAACTGGTTTCTTGAACATGACAATGAGTTCACTGTGCTCCAATGGCCTCCACAGTCACCAGATCTCTATGCAATAGAGCACCTTTGGGATGTGGTGGAACGGGAGATTCGCATCATGGATGTGCAGTCGACAAATCTGCAACAACTGTGTGATGCTATCATTGCAATATGGACCAAAATCTCTGAGGAATGTTTCCAACACGTTGTTGACTCTATGCCAAGAAGAATTAAGGCAGTATTATAGGGAAAATTAATTAATTTTATGGTAGCTAGTGTGGGTGTCTGATATATACACTGTATATATAAAACAGACAACCACACTAGCTACCAGAAAATTAATAAGCCCACATGTTCTTATTCCTTTTTAATATTTGTCCTGTTGTGAGCACTGGACATATTCAGGATTTGTTTTGTAATAGATTATTCGTTTTTCACTTTATTTACTGCGATACACATGTGGTCTGTTAACCTTACATTACTTACAATTTTTTTTCCTAAGTCTAACACATTTTCGGGGTCATCAATAATTTAAAATGGCTAAATGAATAAATCATACTACGTTGGGAATACATACTCTGCTCAGCAAAGATCATCCCCAATGCTAATAGCTCCCTGCAATAGACATAAATGCATTTCTTCAACTGCTGCTGCTAAAGCAAAGATCCTTAAGGGAACGCATCGAAAACTAACAATCTACTGCAGCTATACTTAAAAACGTACAGAATTTTAAATATACATAAATGATGCTTGTTTCTATGGTTACATTTCAGCAATGTGCATAACATTGTAAATGATCAAAAAGTTTTTTTCTCTGTCTCATTTATTTTTTCTACTTATTATTATACATAAAAGTGTAATACACTATATACTGTATATATATATAACAAAAGATATGAATTTGAGCTACCAGGTGGATGAACTTGAGGATTTACTTGGAAAAAAAAAACTTTATTGATATATTTATTTATAAAGGATTTTACCAGGAAGGATAAATTGAGATTTCTCTCGTTTTCAAGTATGTCCTGGGTTCAAGAACATTAAAATGTTACAGTTGTTACAGAAATACAAAGTAATAAAATGCAAGATATAAAAAAAAAAACAATCCACAAATATACAGATTAACAGAAAATAAATATGTAGGAAATAGTCATTATGTTACATGTTTACAGGTACATTCTGTATTGAGGTATGTTAATTAGGGATGAGCAGATCACCCCCCGAGTTCGGTTCGGGCCCGAACCCGAACTTCCCATTTGTTCGGGTCCGAACCCGAACCCGAACCCGAACCCCCATGCAAGTCAATGGGGCTGAAAATTCGTTTTTTTAGAGTGCCCTCCAAGAGGGCATATATGCTACATATTTGCCATAAAAGGTGTATGGGGGTCCGGGTAGTGCCCTGGGGGACAGGAAACAAGGACAAAAAGTTAAAAAAAAAGTTTTTAAAGGGACAGTGAGTTTTCCATGAAATAAGGGTTAAAAATAAAAACGAAAAAATTCCTTCAAATATCGTGCCTAGGAGGTCCCCATAACCTGCCCGTGAAGTGGTGGATTTCTAGGATGTATAGAAATATGTAAAAACCAAAAAATGACATTTCAAATGACGGTAAATGCTTTTCCTTTAATCTATCCATAAACAACTGCTTGGGGCGGCAGCCTGTATGAAAAGAGGAGACATTTTCGGGCACTCAGAAAAAGTTTACCGATTTTTTGGCGGTGAAAAGCAGTAGAATGACTGGAGAATGGAAAATTCTAGACCAAATAGCCTATTTGGAAAGTGAGATAAATGGGAGAATTTTTCTGGTTTGGCTATTTTGACCTAGAATTTTCCATTCTCCAGTCATTCTCCTGAGTTTCACCTTTCTCTGAATAACCCTGTCAGGGTTATTCAGAGAGCGGTGAAGAGCAGGAGAATGACTGGAGAATGGAAAATTCTAGGCCAAAATAGCCAAACCAGAAACATTCTCCCTTTTAGGCTAGGGTCAGACTAGCGAATTTTTAACGTGCGTTTAGGCGCACTTAATCACGGCCGCACTCGCAGCAAATGACGGGCAATGACGACCAATATACGAAGTACGGTCGCACGAAAGTCCGGCTGCGCAACGCAAGTGGAAAATGAACGCATTTTTTCGACAACGCAGAACCGCTAGTACGGACGTACAGACTGCGATGCGTCCACTAGCGGCGTGTGTGCGTGATTTGGAGACGTCAGACCCTGCTCATGTCCGGCCAACATAATGTCCAGACACCCAAAGTTTCCTGGTTTGGATCCGTAAAAAGTCACGCACAAAAATGCGCATCGTATGACCGTTTTCGCGCAATCCGTGAAAAAATACGGTAATGCGTTCGGACGCACTTTTTGACGGTCGCTGCGAAAAATGCGTTAGTCTGACCCTAGCCTTATCTCACTTTCCAAGTCGGCTATTTGGTCCAGATTGTTCTCTTTTCCTGGCATTCTCCTGGTTTTCACCTTTCTCTGAACAACCCTGAGAGAGAGGTGAAAGCCAGGATAACTGGCAAGAGAAGAGAACAATCTAGACCAAATAGCCAATTTGGAAAGTGAGTTAAATGGGCGAATTTTTCTGGTTTGGCTATTTTGACCTAGAATTTTCACTTCTCCTGTTATTCTCCTGCTTTTCATTGCTCTCTGAATAACCCTGTGAATGTTTAATCCCAATGTGAAAAATAACATTGCTTTAGATTTTTTTCAAACACCAGTTAACCACTTGGCTGCTATGGACGAGCTCAGCGCGTCCAGCCAAGTGGTTCTCCTGTGCTATGGACGCGCTGAGCACGTCCATGCACAGGAGGCAGCAATCCGCCGGATGCTGGCAGATTGCTGCGCCCCCCGGTGCGGGCTGACATCTTGGATGTCAGCCCAGCACTCCGGGACCCCGGCGGAGCAATTAGATGTCATCGCGGCGGCGCGATGACATCTAATTCCTGCACCCCCCCACATGTGCGGAGGAAGTGCCTGAAAGGGAGGGGGGAGGTCCTTCGGACCTCTCTCCCTCCCGATCGCCGGGGGGCAGAGGGTTAATCCAGGCACCGTTTGGAAGGGCACAGCCTGCCCTTCCAAACGGTGGCTGTGATTAACCCCTGGGGAGCCGGATCACGAATTGGCGCTGAAAAGCGCCGGATCGTGATCCTCTCCTGGAGCTGGCCGACATCTTGGATGTCGGCCAAGCCTCCAGGAACTCCCCCTGAGGACTGGCGTCATGCATAGCACGATGACGCCATTCCTGGAGTTAACCCCTAGCTGCCACCAATGGTGGAGATAGGGGGTTCCAATGAACCCCCTATCTCCCGATCCGTGGCAGCTAGGGGTTAATGTTTGATATCGTTGGATCGGCCAGAGCATGGCCTTTCCAAGGATACTAAACATGAGCATGAAAAATGTTTTTTAAAAAAAATAAAAAATAAAAATAAAAAAATAATTTTTTTTAAAAAAAATTCTAAAAACAAAATAAACAAGTTTTTTTATTTGTTTTTGTTTTGTTAATGCAGCAATATTGTTCCCATTTCAATTATAATGTGAACAATAATGCTGCACTAACGATTTTTGTATGCGGTGCGTTTGTTAAAAAAAGCGAAATTTTCCCCAAAAAAAAAATTTAACGAGACCCCATTTCTAATTTTTTTAACAAGCGCACCCCATACAAAATATAACCACAAACGATCGCATGTTAAAATGTGAAAAAAAAACACTTTACACATAATAAATTATTGAAAATTCAAATTTATTGCATTTTTTGTTATAATATACAGACATGACATAATGTATACATATAATAATGACATATTATGAATCTGCCAAGTCTGCCGGAAAGAACAATATATAATATGTCTGGGTCATATATCAAAATATGGCTACAAAACGCGGTTAAACATGATGAGCGAAAGCGGTAAAAATGACCTCAGCACAGAGGTGTGAAAAGCCTCAGCAGCAAAAGGGTTAAATGCAGCATATTAGGATGTTTTAGGAGGGAAATTAATTCTCAAATCTCAATCAGAAACAGACACCACCCCACCCCCTCGCTATATTGTACAATGTATCAAATTGATTACCAGACTGAAAACACCTGGTGTTATGCCCGTTTGTGAACAGAGGTCATTTAGAGTTGATAATCTTCCCACGTACACATTAGTTTTTAATTCAATATCTAATAAACCGTTGCTTATAATATTCTGCAGTAAAGAGTCTCTTTATTTCTCGATTTTTTTGTATTTCTTTAAGCATTTTCTATTCTTTTTTTTGAAAATTTCTGGTTTTTTTCGAACCCAAACCGAACACGCCCAAAAAGTTCGAAATTCGCGAACTTTCGAACTGCCAAAGTTCCGGTCAAACTCCGAGCCGTCCGAACCCGAACAGCTCATCCCTAATGTTAATATGGAGCCCTTGAGTGATTTTAGACTGGGGGAAGAATTGATGGTGTCTGGGAGGTTATTTCATAACTGCGGTGCTCTGTAGGAAAATGAGGACCGAGCCACTGTCTTTTTGTATTGTGGTATTGCATGTAAGGTGCCGGTCCTGGATCGGAGGTTATAGGATGAGGGAGCTGCTGGAGGAAGCAGTCTATTCAGGTAGGGTGGCAGCTTCCCAGAAAAGCTCTTAAAGACCAGTTTGGAAAGGTGAAGGGTGTGTTTAGACTCCAGCGACGGCCAGTTTAGCTCTTTTAATATGTCACAATGGTGGGTCATGCAGTTACATTGTAGCGCAAAGCGGCAGCATAAGTTATACAATGTGGTAAGTTTCTGAAGGTGTGTTTGTGGGGCGGCTGCATACACTACATCTCCGTAATCAATAGTCGGCATAAGCATTTGTTGCACAATTTGCTTTTTTACTGCGGGGCTCAGGCAGGATTTGTTTCTGTACAGGGCACCTAGTTTGGGGTAGAGTTTAGATGAGAGTTTTTCGATGTGAGGGCCAAAGGATAGATTTGGGTCTAACCACATACCTAGATATTTGAGAGAAGTGACTGTGGTCAGCGTACTATTTGACTTTGTCCCAACACATAGATGAGGATTTTGCAATTTATGTAGTTTCGGTTTTGTTCTAAAGAGCATCGTTACCGTTTTGTCAGTATTTAAAAGAAGTTTGTTGTGTTTGATCCACTTTTCTACCTCTGTGAATTGTTCTTGCAGCATGGCCTCCAGTTGTGGGAGATTTGGTTTGCTGGTATAGATTACAGTGTCGTCTACGTACATGTGTACAGTTGAGGCTTTGCAGATGTTAGGCAGATCATTTATGAATATTGTAAATAGCAGGGGGCCTAGTATTGAGCCTTGGGGTACACCGCAAGTGACTGGGAGGGGGAAGTTAGGAGCTGCCAGAAATGGACACATATTGCCATCGGTCGGATACATATGATTGAAACCAGGTTAGCGTGCGTTCACCAATACCAGAGTCTTTAAGTTTTTTTAACAAGATGCCATGTTCTACTGTGTCAAAGGCCTTGGCAAAATCAAGGAAGATGGCTTCAGTTAGGTTTCCTTGCTCCATCCCAGCTTGGATATCATTGCAGACTTTTAAAAGGGTGGTTGTAGCTGAGTGATTTGGACGAAAGCTGGATTGATCAGTGGTTAAGTAGTTCCAATATTGATAATAATCACGTAATTGTGTGTAGATGCATTTTTACAAAATTTTTGACATTACAGGGAGCAATGATATCGGACGGTAGTTGGATACCAAAGTACTGTCAACACTTTTATGGATAGGTACCACTCTCGCAGTCTTCCAGAGTTTGGGTATGTATACAGTCGCCAGTGATTCATTGATTAGGGTTGCGACAGGATTTGTAATTGCCGGCGCACTAACTTTCAGCAGCATTGCTGGTATTTCATTTTTTGGTTACGGAGAAGTTTAGTAACGACACTGACAGGCACTGGTCTAAAACTGAATTCTTGTCTGATACAGAGTCTTTGCACAGTTGGAGGGGCCTGACCTGCGTGTGGCCTTTCTGATTGCATGTCATTTCCTAGCTTAGCAATCACATTATTACATTAAAAAACGATGCTCCGGATCACAAATAAACCTTTATTAATATAAAAATATATAATATATATATATATGTAAAAATCACTCATCAACGTGTATCGCGGCGCCTCCTTGGTGAGTGATCTTTTTTCTTTTAGATATATATATATATATACAGTATGTGTTTACAAGTACATTTGTAAGCCAAAACACTGTTTTTTTTAATGTAATATTAATAAAGAATATTATTTTAAGTAGGTCCTCGAGTGTATCCACCTGGTACCTTATATAATTTATTTATATGTATTTATTTGCAAAGTATTTTACTAGGAGCGATACATACAATTGATTTGGATTTTTTTGCACCAAGGCAAGGATTCAATAAAATACATAATAAAAAATAAATATAAGCTTTGAGTGCTGGACATTTTTTGTTTATTATATATATATATATATATATTAAAGCAGTGGCAACCAGCTGTAGCCAAAAACAAGCACTGAGTTGCGTGGGTGCAAATCCCAAATATAAGATATGCAAACCAAAAAGACAGAGGGCGCACACCTCTTAAGTCCTGGTGTGCGCCCTCTGTCTTTTTGGTTTGTATATATATATATATATATATATATATACAAACCAAAAAGACAGAGGGCGCACACCAGGACTTAAGAGGTGTGCGCCCTCTGTCTTTTTGGTTTGCATATCTTATATTTGGGATTTGCACCCACGCAACTCAGTGCTTGTTTTTGGCTACAGCTGGTTGCCACTGCTTTAATATATATATATATATATATATACCTGTTTTATATAAATTAATATATAAATATATGTTGCACATATGCTGAAAGTATGGTCAATAATTCGAATGTGCGAAGGGAGCGGGCTGGGTGAAACCAGAAGTGTTTTTATTTAAACATTTACTTCAGTTCTGGTAGGATTTGTACTTTGATATTTGGTTCCTTTTATACTAATACACATTTAGATATATACAGTAACATTCACCTATGCAGGACTAATGTTCTTATAGAAAATAATAAACAATTTAACATGTACAGATATATGATTACTCAATCTACATTATAGTAGGCTAATGGTGCAATACAATCAATACAATATAACATGAGATCCTATAGTCATCACATTCTCTGTATGCTGGTGAGCTATGACACATCAGCACAACCCACTGACATCTATATACTGTCTTATCTAATTACTCAGCAGCCTTTTCTAATCACAGGGATGTGATTTAAATCACTTTTGCCCTGTTTCTAACCCTGTGTATGCTCCCTCTTACCTGCAATGATCCAAAGCATGACTTCAGTTCTGGTAGGATTGTACTGATATAATTTGGTTCCTACCGGAAACAGAAGGTCTGCTCTTTTGGTTCCCTCTCTCAGGAAGCATCTTAGATAAACACGTGCTCATCATTCAGGCTTTTCACTCTGCAGTCATCTACTGGTAGTTTCATAGAAATGCCATTAGTTTACTTTATAATGTACCATTTATTAGTGTATGTTTATGGGGTACGTGGTTTATTTTAATGGGGTACCTTATTTTGACATACCTTACATATACAGTATAACAAACTAGGAGGCGGGCGCTCTAATTCATATATTCAGCAATTTTAACAGTAGCTCACACATTTAAAGATGAAATAGATTTCAAACACTCCAACGACTCTTAATGTTTTTAAGATTTTAACAATTTTTAACCTATCAAAGAATTTTTAAAATTTTTAACCCACTAAAGAATTATCACAAGTGTGTAACCATAAGCTTTGTTTCATAACGATGGGAATTTAGTTAAGATCATAGTTAACGCTGACATGGGGATACTAATGCTAGTATGGGAATTTTTTTTGTAGAGTCCCCATGTTAGCGTGGTATTCCAAGGCGCGTGCTGTCTGTGCACCTCGCCCTTGGAATGCAGAGCTAACCGCAGTAATACGCGTGGTAGCGCTTTCGCGTATCACCTCCTGGAGTCCATAGGACTTTATGGAGCGTTGCACTTCTGGGTCGTGAGGCCTGTGTGACCTCGCTCTTTCGAAATCACACAGCGCCACGGAGTGATCACGGAAGGAGACTATTTGTTCCCAGTCTCACTCTGCTCCCGGTGAGAAGAAGCGGCAGATCGGGCCACCCCCTCTAACCGTGGGATGAGAAGTGCATATGGAATTTAATTGGGGGGGTTTTAGGGGGTGTTAAAAAATGTTGTAATTGCAGAATCATTTAACACCAGCTTTTAGAAGGTGCTAACATTTGTATCTCCGCATCCCGATGTTAATTTGCGCCTGCACTTTGTGATACCTCACTTATCAAAACACTGATGATTGTTTGCACTCTCCATATTAAGTAGAGATGTGCATTCGTTTCGGAAAAATTCGGAGTTTGGAACGAAATTTAATAATTCGTATTCGGAAGTACTTCCGAATAACGAATCGATACAATACGAATTTGAAACGAAACAAAACGATATATAATGAATTTATTTCATTTTACACTGTGTCATCATCATAAAAGAAATATTTGAATAACTGATATCAACTATTGAATTTGAAATGAACTATCGAATTGATATCAACTATCGAATTGATCTTAACTTACAATACAAGAAAAAGTCAGCAAAGGACGTTATGAAACAAATTAATTTTGTTTCACTGTTTAATTTGACTCAAATACTAAATCTGTGACACAGCTTAAAATGTAATCCTAGCTTTTCTTTTAACAGTAAAATTTGATTAATTGGGGTTTTATCTAGTGATCTAAAATTCGAATTGATATCACCTATCGAATTGATATATGAACTTCGAATCGATTCCAAATTTCAAATTGATTCGAAATTTCAAATCGATCCGAAACGAAATATGGAACTAAATTAGTTACGAAATTCCAAGAACTAAATGATTTAAAAATGTAACGAAATGAAACTAAACTAAACAAATTTTTCCGCCATGCACATCCCTAATGTTAAGTATAGGATGCGCAAAGTACAGTAAGCTCGCACAAGCTCTGATACGCAAACGGATTTCACCCCGATATATGGACGATGTATGCATCTGGAATGAGAGTAGGAAAGGTTAAATTGCTGTATGAGCTCATAAACTATGAAAAGCCGGTTAAGTAGAGGGTAAAAGTGAGCTTTCAAATGAAATAGTGATTCCATTGATCAGAGTAACAAAGTCTTCTCATTACTTTAAGTGTCTCCATTCATCAGCAGTGGGATTCGTTTTTTGACTGCTGTCCTTTTATTTTTTTCATCTTGCACTAATTGCTCCTTCTCCGTGGACTCCTCTAGTCGGATGATTAGCGCCGGGATGTAGGTGCTCAAAGTAACATTTTCTGCTAGTTAGTATTTTCTACATACTGTAAACCATTAAAATGTCAGTGTTCGGACATAATTGTAGTCAATCTCATGATAATGTTGTTTCTTTTTCCATGTAAAGAAAAAGGGCAAAGTAATGAGAATTCTATAGCGTCGTTAACCTTCTAATATCGCGACGTCTTTAGTGTCTTGCTGTGACATTTCAAAAAAATGTACCTTTTATTTGAAAAAATTGTTGTTGCTGTTATTATTATTACTACTACTATTAACTCCTTTACTACCAAGTGCTTTTCTTAAAACCACTGCCTGGAACCAGTTGATTTTCTTTTTTGAAAAGCATTTTTTTATTAATTATACAGTAAGAAATATTTAGGACTAGCCTCAGTGTATTTCTTACTGTAATAACCTATGGGCCATGCAGATGTCACCATCTGCTGGCCAAAAGGAGTCACTGCAGTTCTGGCCTCCATGCAGGATCATCTGGATAGATATCAATGTAGACACATTCCCAGATGGATTTAAAAAGTGTTGGCACGGCGGGCATCACGCTCACACTGCTAAACCTTTAGGCAGTGGCGTAGCGTGGGGGGGGGGCTGGGGGGCCGTGGCCCCAGGCGCAGTTTTGTTAGGGGCGCATAATTTTAAAAGAAATTTGCGCCCCTAAAACTTGAGGCCCGGACTGACCCGCCGGGCCCTCGGGTGCCGCCCAAGGGCCTGTGGGTTGAGGGGACCCAGATGCCGGGTAGCAGGAGTGCCTGCCCGGTCCTGAACAGTGAGTCCGTCCGTGTTGAAGGGGATGCGGCTGCGTGCAGGCAGTCACGTGGTCCGGCTAATCAGGTGGTATTGAGTCTCTGTACCACCTGACTCGCCGGACCGCGTGACCTGCGCACGCACGCAGCTGCCTCCCCTTCAACACGGATGGACTCACACGCTGTTCAGGACCGGGCAGGCACTCCCGCTGCCTGGCATCTGGGCCCCCTCAACCCCTGCTGGATCCGGAGCTGGGGCAATATCCATGTGAGAGCTGGCTGCCGCTGGGGCAATATCCAGGTGAGAGCTGGGGCAAATCCATGAGCTGGGGGCAAATCCATGAGCTGGGGCAAATCCATGAGCTGGGGGAAAATCCATGAGCTGGGTCAAATCCATGAGCTGGGGGCAAATCCATGAGCTGGGGCATATCCATGAGCTGGGGCATTATCCATGTGTGAGCTGGGGCAAATCCCATGAGCTCGGGCAAATCCATGTGTGAGCTGGGGCAATATTCATGTGTGAGCTGGGGCAATATCCATGTGTGAGCTGGGGCAATATCCATGGGAGAGCTGGGGCAATACCCATGTGTGAGCTGGGGCAATATCCATGTGTGAGCTGGGGCAATATCCATGTGTGAGCTGGGGCAAATCCATGTGTGAGCTGGGGCAATATTCATGTGTGAGCTGGGGCAATATTCATGTGTGAGCTGGGGCAATATCCATGTGTGAGCTGGGGCAATATCCATGTGTGAGCTGGGGCAATATCCATGTGAGAGCTGCGGCATATCCATGGGAGAGCTGGGGCAATATCCATGTGTGAGCTGGGGCAATATCCATGTGTGAGCTGGGGCAATATCCATGTGTTAGCTGGGGCAATATCCATGTGAGAGCTGCGGCATATCCATGGGAGAGCTGGGGCAATATCCATGTGTGAGCTGGGGCAATATCCATGTGTGAGCTGGGGCAATATCCATGTGTGAGCTGGGGCAATATCCATGTGTGAGCTGGGGCAATATCCATGTGAGAGCTGGGGCATATCCATGTGTTAGCTGGGGCAATATTCATGTGAGAGCTGGGGCAATATCGATAACGTGTCCACAGGTTGGGGGGGTGCACAATTCTTGGCTGGCCCCGGGCGCTGACAACCCACGCTATGCCACTGCCTTTAGGGGCAGCTTCTGGAGGCTAAATGCAAAACAAAAAAGTTATTTGCAACAAATAAATTTCATCTGCAATGATACAGCATAGCTACAGTCGGATTAACATGATCTCGAGCTGCTGTGTCTGCTACTGCTGATAGCGTAAACACGATCACGGTAGTGAAGGGGTTAATATAATTAATATTATTCTTATTGCATAAATAAACATATATATATATTTATATATTTATTAAAATGTCTGTAGCTTATATTTAAAATCCAGGAACGTTTTGTTTACGCAACTTCTGCACCCAAAAGGAGCATCCTGATTATTTAGCATGAGATGATGAGACAAGCTTTCTCTCTGGAAAAGTGTAACGTGTGATTAGTTAATAGGGATGAGCGTTCGGTTCAATTCGAACGTGAGTTCGAATCGAACATCGGCCGTTCGAGTGTTCGGCGAACGCCGAACATTATGGGATGTTCGCGGTTTGTTCGACCGCGGACATTCCATAATAAAAAATGCGTCCACAGGTCTCCTAAATGTACCCACGGCTGCCGGTACATTTAGGAGACCTGTGGTTGTGGCCCCCGGCCCCCGTAACTCACCTGTCCTGCAGCTGTCCCGGCCTCCTGTTCCCCGGTCCGTCAGCTCCTCTGGTCCGTCTGGCTGCGGCTCCTCTCTGCCCCGCATCTTCATGCTGATTGATCTGATTGGGCAAAGTCCTGCGCCTGACCTGGACTTTGCTCAATCAGGGCTCTAATTCAATATTCCATTTCAGGTGCAGGACTTTGCCCAATCAGAGCTCAGCATGAAGATGAGGCATGGGGCAGAGCTTTAACCAAGCTCTGATTAGTTAAAGTCGGTGCAAGACTTTAACCAATCAGAGCTTGGTTAATGCTCATCTTCATGCTTTCTATTATTATTGCTCATTCCAGTTCAGAAAAGAACGAGGAATACAAAGGGAAGAAAACAAGTGTGGAAAGGAAGGAGAAAATACAAATGGACAGGTCAGCGCTTAAAACGTCGTTCCAGTGAACCTTTAAACATCTGTTCTGGTAAAAGAAGCATTTTAGCATTAAAAATAATGTATGTTTTTGTATCTACAAAGCCCTGACCCTGTTTATTCAGTAGCCCCCATGTATGGGATTTGTTATTCAAGCACATCCCACAGTTGCTCAGTTAGATTGAGATCTGGGGAATTTGGAGGCCAAGGCAAGAGTTTGAAATAGTATTTAATGAAGCTGTAAACCTGTCAAAAGAAGGTAAATAACAGCTAGTAGATGGCAAACACATGATTACCTATCTGTCTGTCTGTCTGTCTATCTGTCTCTCTATCTATCCCTTTATATTTGTCTCTCTGTCTGTCTATCTATCCCTTTATATTTGTCTTTCTATCTGTCTGTCTGTCTATCCTTTTATATTTGTCTCTCTATCTATCTGTCTGTCTATCCTTTTATATTTGTCTCTCTATCTATCTGTCTGTCTATCTATCTGTCTGTCTGCCTGTCTATCTATCCCTTTATATTTGTCTCTCTGTCTGTCTGTCTATCTGTCTATCTATCCCTTTATATTTGTCTCTCTATCTGTCTATCTATTCCTTTATATCTGTCTGTCTGTCTATCTATCCTTTTATATCTGTCTGTCTGCCTGTCTATCTATCCCTTTATATTTGTCTCTCTATCTGTCTGCCTGTCTATCTATCCCTTTATATTTGTCTTTCTATCTGTCTGTCTGTCTATCCTTTTATATTTGTCTCTATCTATCTGTCTATCCTTTTATATTTGTCTCTCTATCTATCTGTCTGTCTATCTATCTGTCTGTCTGCCTGTCTATCTATCCCTTTATATTTGTCTCTCTGTCTGTCTGTCTATCTGTCTATCTATCCCTTTATATTTGTCTCTCTATCTGTCTATCTATTCCTTTATATCTGTCTGTCTGTCTATCTATCCTTTTATATCTGTCTGTCTGCCTGTCTATCTATCCCTTTATATTTGTCTCTCTGTCTGTCTGTCTACCTATCCTTTTATATTTGTCTCTCTGTCTGTCTATCTATCCCTTTATATCTGTCTGTCTGTCTATCTATCATTTTATATCTGTCTGTCTATCTATCCCTTTATATCTGTCTCTCTGTCTATCTATGCCTTTATATCTCTCTCTCTGTCTGTCTATCTGTCTGTCCATCTATTCCTTTATATCTGTCTCTCTCTCTGTCTGTCTATCTATCCCTCTATCTGTCTGTCTGTCCCTTTATATCTGTCTCTCTGTCTGTCTATCTATCCCTTTATATCTGTCTCTCTATCTGTCTGTCTATCTATCCCTTTATATCTGTCTCTCTGTCTGTCTGTCCCTTTATATCTGTCTGTCTGTCCATCTATCCCTTTATATCTGTCTCTCTGTCTGTCTGTCTATCTATCCCTTTATATCTGTCTCTCTGTCTGTCTATCTATCCCTTTATATCTGTCTCTCTGTCTGTCTATCTATCCCTTTATATCTGTCTCTCTGTCTGTCTATCTATCTGTCTGTCTATCTATCCACTAGTGTATTTTGGCCTAGGCCAACAAGGCCCAGGCCTAGGGCGGCACTTTCCAGGGGGCGGCGGCCCGCTGGGTGGCCCCACCCCTGCAAAAAAAAAAAATTTTTTTTTTTTTTTTTTTTTTTTTACTTTTGCAAACTATTTTACCAGGAAGGAAACATTGAGATGTCACTAATTTTCAAGTATGTCCTGGGTAGGCAAGGCCTAGGCTTTCACTTTCCAGGGGGCAACAAAAAACCTCACCACTAATTGGGTTACTCACAGAGCACCGAAATGACGCCAACATTTTGGTGTTCTGTAGTTCCCTGCACTTCGGGGAATAAAATTTCCCAACCCTGCAGTGAATTCACCATTCACCGCAGGGTCCCCAAAGTGCATGGAGTCGGCCGCTGTATGCTGCCACCGCAAACCTATGGCCTGCTGTTTTCAAAAGAACTACTGAAGGAAAATGTCTGGAATTTACATATAAGATCCTATGATTGATAATAAAAAGTTCTGTTACAGAAAAAGGAGAACCGCTATTAAAAAAAAGGGGGGGGGGAATTTAGCCCAAAAAATTCAGAAAAATCACTAAAAGGTACAAAAAAACCCAATAAATAAATAAACACTTTTTAATGCAGATTAAAATAATAAATGGTTTATTAGATATTGCATAAAAAACGGGAATATTTTTAACATTGAAACCTATGGGGTTCGCCTGAATAAACCTGCTGATTGAAACCACCGAACATCAGGGCATTTCACTGACATTTCTCTGCTGATTGGTGTTCTCTGAATAGATTAACCATTACTTCTCTATGGGGATTTGCACTGCCTTCAAACAGCACTGTACTTGCTGGCAGTTCGCCAAACTTGTGTGCGAGCATATCACCAGAGCAGTGGTGTACTTAGAGGAGTGGCGGAGGGCGGGCCGCCCCAGGTACCAGTGATTATTGGGGTGTCATTAGGGGGTCCTAGGAGGTGCCACAGTCACTATGTGTCAGCTTTGAGCTGTGTTCTCAAACAACGAGCAGCGGAGCATGGCGTTTGCATACGGAATAAAATCGAATAGAATAAAAATCCCCCTCTCCTCCCTCCATAGCTCCTCCCCTGCCCCGCAGCAGCTCTAGGAGAGGGGAGGGGGATGTGATTTGTGTCCAGAGAGAGAAGATGACAGCAAACGGCAGGTAAAGGGGGGGGGTTTCAGCAGAATATGAAGCCCTGTCTGCTTACTGCTGTTTAAAGTGGACCTTTCCTTAACCAGCACTGCAGTGATAGAAATTTGTCATTGAGCTGCCTGGGTCCTGGTGAGGCTGCTTGCGTGCAGGTCACACTCGGTCTGGCCAGTCAGGTGGTACTGAGTCTCAGTACCACCTGACTGGCTGAACCACGTGACACGCATGCACGCAGCTGCCCGCCCTTTCATTAACATGGACTGTCACTCTGTTCTGGACTGAACACCCACTGGGAAGGGAATCAAAGCCACGGTGCACCCTCTGGCAGTGGCACCCCACTGTTGACAAGATGGCTCCACGCACAGGCACAGCCGTGATCCTAACGTGGCCTGGAGGGACCTCCTGCTGAGTCTGTACACAGTCCCTGCTGACTCTGCACACAGCCCTACTGCAGACAGAGGCCGGTAAATGTAGAATAAATAATTGCTGTGTGCTCATACACACTCGGTTTGCTGGGAGTTTTTTGCAGTGGATACTGATGCACTCATACACACCACACATTGCATTGCTGGGAGTTTTATTGCAGTGGATTCTGATGCACTCATACACACCACACATTGCATTGCTGGGAGTTTTATTGCTGTGGATTCTGATACGCTGACACACACCACACATTGCATTGCTGGGAGTTTTATTGTAGTGGAATCTGATGCACTCATACACACCGCACATTGCATTGCTGGGAGTTTTATTGCTGTGGATTCTGATACGCTGACACACACCACACATTGCATTGCTGTGAGTTTTATTGCTGTGAATTCTGATGCACTCATACACACCGCACATTGCATTGCTGGGAGTTTTATTGCTGTGGATTCTGTGATACACACTGCATATTACTGTGAGTTTTATTGCCCTGGAGCTCTGGGATACGCTCATACACATTGCACATTACTGTGAGTTTTATTGCTGTGCAGTTCTGTGATATGCTCATACACACTGCACATTTCTGTGGGTTTTATTGCTTTGCAGCTCTGATATGCTCATACACAGTGCCATTTCTGTGGGTTTTATTGCTATGCAGCTCTGTGATACGCTCATATGCAGTGCACGTTTCTGTGGATTTTATTGTTCCACCAATTAGAGCGGCTGTAATCCCGTTTACTTGACATGCGTGGCTGTTCTTTGTAAAAATACTTGAATTTAAACATTTCATAATTTTCTTTATCTCAATAGATACATTTGAAATGGTATACAAAATATACAAGTAGGCACTTGGTATCCACTTTTAATATAAAGAGAGGAAAAGGTGGAGCTTAAAGAGGAAGGGTGGGGATTAACCAGGAAGAGGTGTGCCCTTGACAGGAAGGGGTGCGTCAAATTTAAATTAGGGGGTGCACGAGTTTAGTCAGGCCTAGGGCAGCACAAAACCTAAATACACCACTGTATCTATCCCTTTATATCTGTCTCTCTATCTGTCTGTCTATCTATCCCTTTATATCTGTCTCTCTGTCTATCTATCTATCCCTTTATATCTGTCTGTCTATCTGTCTGTCTGTCTATCTATCCCTTTATATCTGTCTGTCTATCTGTCTGTCTGTCTATCTATCCCTTTATATCTGTCTGTCTATCTGTCTGTCTGCCTATCTATCCCTTTAAATCTGTCTGTCTTTTTTCTTTTGTATCCATCAAACTTTATGCGTCACTTATAAAAACAAAAAACTGACTTTTTGCTTTAAATCTGTTATTAATAAGAACGTGAGCAATTAAGTCTGGCCTCCACGAAGAATATATTTATTTTTAATTGCCAGGAACAAACAAGGCCCTTGATCAAAATTGTATGAGGGAAGTTGCGTTTTGTATTTCTGTATGGCTGAATACTTAAGAGCAAACGGCATCCCGTTCAATCAGACGGCAGATTGTTCCGTTCCCTGTGCAGCAATTATTTAATAGTGAATAAGATTCGGAGGATGCAAAATAACTAGTATTATTTAAATATAAATATCATTGCCCCTGGGTCCCTACTGGAACAATGACAATGTTTGCCTAATGAGGTTATCTTGCAGTGGGCATAAATAATAAATGAGCTCATTTAGATAGTCTAATGACGTCCGCGCATTGCTCTATCGGAGGTATGCATTAATGAGCTTGGTATTTAATTGTTTTGTTCGTTTCTCTCAAAGCATACAATTAAGAAAAGAAAAAAAATCATCAGGATGTGGCATTCTCTCCTTTTGTTCTAGTTTTGATTTTTTTAAATGCTGTACCCAACAGCTGATGTGAGAAGTTAAGGCTGTCTACAAATCGCAACAATATTTACCAGCTAGAATTATGCTGACGAAAAGTCTGTACGCTGAATCTGTCTTTTAACATTCTAGTGGCTTTAACCCCTTCACTACCATGATCATGTACAGCGCAGCCATCAGGGGTTGACAGTCCATGACGTGTTAAGGAGCCCAGTTGATCCAAGGGGCCCTTGCCAAACCCTATGTGCACCTTAACCCCTTCACTACCAAGCGATTTTTGTTGAAAAAAATGTTATCATAGCATTTATTTGAATCTTGAAGTTGACGTGAAGTTAACAATGATATATAGGGTTAAATAGAAGTTTCGGACAGAAATTGTTATTCTGAGATTAAAAAATTTAATATATATAAATTTGCTAATTTTAAATTTTTCATGTAATCGTTTATCCTTTACAGCGATATTGTTGAAATGAAAGATTCTGAGCTCTACGGATGTCATCCCACAAATGGCGACAATGTCAGTGGGTGAGGGGTGGCCTCGGAGGCTTTGCTGACCCACCTCTGGGAGTAGACCGCGATCCGGTGCATATTGGCACGAATCGTGATCCGGCGCCTAAGGGGTAAAAAAAAGGTTCGACTGGAAAGGGCAGACTCTGTCCTTTCCAGCGGTGCCTATCTTTTGCTTCTAGCTTTAGCTGTTCGTGAGGGAGAGAGGTCCAAAGGACCCACCCTTTCAGGTTCTGAAACTGATGTCATCGTGCCCATAAAACCGTCAGGCTGGCTTCAAGGAAGCCAGACTGATGTGGGACCCCAGCCAGAGCTGTGAGTATAGAGAGGGAGGGGAGCATAGTCCTTGGTCCTTAACAGGAGTTTTCCCCAAGACATACTATGTATGTCAGTGGTCCTTAGGGTTTTAAAACCACCTGGAAATTTTCACTGACACCTCCCCAGCTGATCCTGCAGGGAGCTCAGAAATGCAGTAACTCCCTTTGGCCAACAGATGGCAACATCTGCCTGTCAAATAGATTGTCACAGTCAGGAATATATTAGAGACATTCCCAAATAATTCTTACTGTATAATTAATTTTAAAAGATTTTTTTTTTTAAAAAAAAAACACTGGTTCCTGATAGTGATTTTCTGGTAAATCCTTTGATCGTGAAAGGGTTAAAATATCTGAATGTAGGGTAACTGAAACAATATAGCATATTGTTGCACCAAGAAGTGTTGTTTGAAATGATTTTTATAATGCTCCATTATGAAATATTGTATAATGTATAGAAAGTGGAGAAATAGAGGGCTATCAATATATGTTGCTTTATGAAATAGCAAATATTGCATGTTTTCCCTGCAATTATTCATTCCCACGAGGAGCCCCAAAGCCATATTGTTAGAGCAGCAGAGAGCGCTGAATGAGGTTTGCAGCATCCCTGCTTAGAGAGAAAAAAAACGTCTCTGGGCGCACAAAGAATTAGAATTTCTCGCAGCTAGATGTGGTTTTCTTTTTATCTCCTGGGATTTATTTCACATGAAGTTAGAGACTTGGGTTAAGTGAAAAAAATACATCTACCATCAAAAATCTACCATTTTGAAAGTGAGTACTATTATAAATCAACTTTTTTATACACATATATATACGTATATATATATTGGCCTAAAAAAGGAATATTTAGTCGTGCCGCTTTTTTTCCGTGATTCCGGCACGCATTCGCCGTGGCATCGTGTCGATAAGCTCATGCAATGTCACCGCATTTATTTCCGTCCAGAGCGGCATTAATTTGTGGCCAAGATCTTGTATTGATGACGGGAGAGTCGCAGCGCTGCGTAAAGTCTTCTCCAGCACATTATCCCACAGATTCTCAATGGGGCTAACGCCTGGACTGTGAATACGCTCGCGCCATCTGGGAAGAAAAAACCTGCTTAATCAATATATTCAGGGAGTCACATGACCTCATTTTACAGCAGATTAAACACATTAATCACTGCAGTAATTACCCAATGGAAGGCTCACACCTATTGGCTAAATTGAATCCGGGTGGTGCCTTTTTTTTTTTTGAACCAGGCAAGTGACGTTTCAACTTACTCAGAGCCTTTAGGTGCTGTACAAATGGCAAATGAAACATTTTATAGATACCAATAGAAAAAAAGCCTCACCAATCAAGCTGCACATCAGTTAGCATGAGATACCACTTCTGGTTTTTGAACTGTGTACTCTGCAATGGTATGCAGCATGACTGGTGAGTTCCTTTCTATTGGTATGTGTAAATTGCTTTATTTTCAATTGGTACAGCACCTAAAGGCTCTGAGTAAGTTGAAACGTCACTTGTTTTTAATGTAGTGTAAATAAAGATTTACTGTTTTACCCAAGACCCTGAGTACATCCGCAGAGCCATATACACACTCACCGGCCACATATATACACTCACCGGCCACATATATACACTCACCGGCCACATATACACACTCACCGGCCACATATAGACACTCTCCGGCCACATATATACACTCACGGCCACATATATACACTCAACGGCCACATATATACACTCACGGCCACATATATACACTCAACGGCCACATATATACACTCACCGGCCACATATACACACTCACCGGCCACATATATACACTCACCGGCCACATATATACACTCTCCGGCCACATATATACACTCACCGGCCACATATATACACTCACCGGCCACATATACACACTCACCGGCCACATATATACACTCACCGGCCACATATATACACTCTCCGGCCACATATATACACTCACCGGCCACATATATACACTCACCGGCCACATATACACACTCACCGACCACATATACACACTCACCGGCCACATATATACACTCACCGGCCACATATACACACTCACCGGCCACATATATACACTCACCGGCCACATATATACACTCTCCGGCCACATATATACACTCACCGGCCACATATATACACTCACCGGCCACATATACACACTCACTGACCACATATACACACTCACCGGCCACATATATACACTCACCGGCCACATATACACACTCACCGGCCACATATATACACTCTCCGGCCACATATATACACTCACCGGCCACTACATTAGGTACACCTTGCTAGTACCGGGTTAGACCCCCCTTTTGCCTTTAGAACTGCCTTAATTCATCTTGGCATAGATTCAACAAGGTGTTGGAAACATTCCTCAGAGATTTTGGTCCATATTGACATGATGGCATCACGCAGTAGGGATGAGCGTTCGGTTCGATTCGAACGTGAGTTCGAATCGAACATCGGCCGTTCGAGTGTTCAGCGAACACCGAACATTATGGAATGTTTGCGGTTTGTTCGACCGCGGACATTCCATAATAAAAAATGCGTTCACAGGTCTCCTAAATGTACCGGCGGCTGCAGGTACATTTAGGAGACCTGTGGCTGCGGCCCCTGGCCCCCGTAACTCACCAGTCCTGCAGCTGTCCTGGCCTCGTGTTCCCCGGTCCATCAGCTCCTCCGGTCTGTCTGGCCGCGGCTCCTCTCTGCCCCACGTCTTCATGCCGAATGATCTGATTGGGCAAAGTCCTGCACCTGACCTGGACTTTGCCCAATCAGGGCTCTAATTCAATATTGAGCCCTGATTGGGCAAAGTCCAGGTCAGGTGCAGGACTTTGCCCAATCAGAGCTCAGCATGAAGATGAGCTTTAACCAAGCTCTGATTGGTTAAAGTCTTGCACCGACTTTAACCAATCAGAGCTTGGTAAAGCTCTGCACCGTGCTTCATCTTCATGCTGAGCTCTGATTGGGCAAAGTCCTGCACCTGACCTGGACTTTGCCCAATCAGGGCTCAATATTGAATTAGAGCCCTGATTGGGCAAAGTCCAAGTCAGGTGCAGGACTTTGCCCAATCAGATCATTCAGCATGAAGACGTGAGGCAGAGAGGAGCCGCGGCCAGACAGACCGGAGGAGCTGATGGACCGGGGAACAGGAGGCCGGGACAGTTGCAGGACAGATGAGTTACGGGGGCTGGGGGCCGCAGCCACAGGTCTCCTAAATGTACCGGCAGCCGCCGGTACATTTAGGAGAACTGTGAACACATTTTGCGTGTTCGGCCCCCATTGATTAACATGGTGTTCGAGTTCGTATTCGAACATTTCGAACATTTCGGCCGTTCGTCTGTTCGGATCCGAACTGAACACAGGGGTGTTTGGCTCATCCCTATCACGCAGTTGCTGCAGATTTGTCTACACATCCATGATGTGAATCTCCCGTTCCACCACATCCCAAAAGTGCTCTATTGGATTGAGATCTGGTAGCTGGGGAGGCCATTGAAGCACAGTGAACTCATTGTCACGTTCAAGAAACCAGTTTGAGATGGTTTGAGCTTTGTGACATGGTGCATTATCCTGCTGGAAGTAGCCATCAGAAGATGCGTACACTGTGGTCATAAGGAGATGACATGGTCAGCAACAATACTCAGTGGGTCATGATGTTTAAACGATGCTCAATTGGTACTAAGGGGCCAAATGTGTGCCAAGAAAATATCCCCCACACCATTACACCACCACCACCAGCCTAAACCGTTGATACAAGGCAGGATGGATCCATGCTTTCATGTTTACGCCAAATTCTGACAATACCATCTGAATGTCGCAGCTGAAATCGAGACTCATCAGACCAGGCAACCTTTTTCCAGTCTTCTATTGTCAAATGTGGGTGAGCATGCGCGAATTGTAGCCTCAGTTTCCTGTTCTTAGCTGACAGGAGTTGCACCCTGTGTGGTCTGCTGCTGCTGTAGCCCATCTTATTTAAGGTTGGACGTGCTGTGCGTTCAGAGATGGTATTCTTCATACCTTGGTTGTAACGAGCGATTAGTTGAGTTACTGTTGCTTTTCTCTCATCTCGAACCAGTCTCCCTTGACCTCTGACATCAACAAGGCATTTTCGGCCACACAGCTGCCGCTCATTGGATATTTTCTTTTTTTTCGGCCCATTCTCTGTAAACCCTAGAGATGGTTGTGCGTGAAAATCCCAGTAGATCAGCAGTTTTTGAAATACTCACACCAGCCTGTCTGGCACCAACAACCCATGCCACGTTCAAAGTCACTAAAATCCCCTGTCTTCCCTATTCTGATGCTCGGTTTGAACTTCAGCAAGTCGTCTTCACCGCGTCTAGATGCCTAAATGCATTGAGCTGCTGCCAGGTGATTGGCCAATTAGCAATTTGTGTTAACAAGCAAATAAACAGGTGTACCTAATAAAGTGGCCGTGAGTGTATATATTTATATAACAAAAAATAGAAAAAAGGTAGGCGCAACAGTAAGTGATTATGCGGGATAGAGCCTAAAGCACGATCGCCACTGTACCCATATGTGTCATCCCTAAAAGACAGAAAGAACAATAGAAAAAAGAAGAAGGGTACGGCACTTCCCAGTGCAAGTAGGTATGAAAAAATTAGTTACCCAATAAGTAACAGGCGTCTTCAATTGAAGGAGGATCAATACCTCAAAAAGAAAACACACATAGTACAATATTGCTAATATACAAATATATGATTTGGAAGTATAGTGGCTCTCACTCACGCTAAAGAGAGCCTCACCCGGCTCTGGCAATATTCGCCCGTGGGTAGAATTTAGATAGGCCCTCCCACTGGCCACTTCAGTAGACTGAGGTTTTCAAGGAGTATGTGCAGATGTTGATTCTCAACGGATATGGAGAAAGGAGAGAAAATGCCAACATCGGGTGATACCGTAAAAACTTTGCAATATTAGTTACAGAAAGTCAGACCACTCACGTGTTCAAGAGCCACCAGGGCTCAAAGAGAAGCGCAAAGGTTGTTTTGATGGGCACAGACCTTAATGAAAGCCCCAATGGATCCGCGTGGCAGCATTCAGTGGAAGCCAAATAGTAGTGAGAACCAATTGGTAGGTTAAAAAATGAATGGGGATAAAAATAAAAATAAATAAATAAAATAAGTATAATTAAAAATGTATTTTTAATACATATTCATATTCATATAATGAAATAATTTCATACCTACTTGCACTGGGAAGTGCCGTACCCTTCTTCATTTTTTTTTTTTGTATATATTTATATAGTTAGAAAGGCATAGTAGAAAAGCACTCAGTCCGTCTATACAAAAATGAATATAACTGCCCCGGTGCAACAACAAACAATATATTGGATAGCATTTTATTCATATAAGATGTAGTGCACACATGTATTGTAACCAGGGCCGCCATCAGGGCATTACGCCCAATACTGCCGTAAGGGGCCCGGGCCCGGTGGGGGCCCGGGCCGCCGGGGCCTGGGGGGAGGATCCCGGGCCCCCGACGGCAGCGGCGTCGCCCTTTAACAGCTCCGGTATCGGACTCGATGAGTCCGAATCCGGAGCTGTGTCCCTGCTGCTGCTGCAGGAGCCGGAGGAGACTGAGACACTGTGTCTCCTCCGGCTCCTGGCAGCTTCACTTCCTGGCTGGGCGGGGCCAAGCAGCGTGTGAGGGGCCTCCCAAGCACGTTGCTTTGGCTCCGCCCCTCCACTCAGTGGAGCTGCGCGCTGGAGCTGGAGGGACCGGGAAGAAGACAGAAGACAAGAAGATTGAAGAAAAGGTGAAGAAAAGAAGAGCTGAAGACAGAAGAAAAGAAGATGGAAGACAGCGAGTGGTGAGCCAGGGCCCAGACCCTAAGACCCAGGGCCCAGACCCCTAGGCCCAGGACCCAGACCCCTAGGCTCAGACCCAGGGCCCAGACCCCTAGGCCCAAACCCAGGACCCAAGGCCCAGACCCTGGGCCCAGACCCCCTAGGCCCAAACCCGAAGGCCCAGACCCAGGGCCCAGACCCACTAGGCCCAAACCCAGGGCCCAGACCCTAGGGCTAAGACCCAGGGCCCAGACCCCTAGGCCCAAACCCAGACCCAGGGCCCAGACCCCTAGGCCCAACCCCAGACCCTAGGCCCAAACCCAGGGCCCAGACCCCTAGGCCCAAACCCAGGGCCAGACCCCCTAGGCCCAAACCCAGGACCCAAGGCCCAGACCCAGGGCCCAGACCCCTAGGCCCAAACCCAGGACCCAAGGCCCAGACCCAGGGCCCAGACCCCCTAGGCCCAAACCCAGGGCCCAGACCCTAGGGCTAAGACCAGGGCCCAGACCCCTAGGCCCAAACCCAGACCCAGGGCCCAGACCCCTAGGCCAACCCCAGACCCTAGGCCCAAACCCAGGGCCCAGACCCCTAGGCCCAAACCAGGGCCCAGACCCCTAGGCCCAAACCCAGGACCCAAGGCCCAGACCCAGGGCCCAGACCCCTAGGCCCAAACCCAGGACCCAAGGCCCAGACCCAGGGCCCAGACCCCCTAGGCCCAAACCCAGGGCCCAGACCCAGGGCCCAGACACTAGGGCCCAGGGCCCAGACCCTGGGCCCAGACCCCCTGGGCCCAGACCCAGGGCCCAGACCCTAGGCCCAAACCCAGGACCCAAGGCCCAGACCCTGGGCCCAGACCCCCTAGGCCCAGACCCCTGGGCCCAAACCCTAAGGCCCAGACCCAGGGCCCAGACCCAGGGCCCAGACCCCCTAGGCCCAAACCCAGGGCCCAGACCCCTAGGCCCAAACCCAGGACCCAAGGCCAGACCCCAGACCCCCTAGGCCCAAACCAGGGCCCAGACCCCTAAGCCCAAACCAGGGCCCAGACCCCAAGGCCCAGACCCAGGGCCCAGACCCAGGGCCCAGACACTAGGGCCCAGACCCTGGGCCCAGACCCAGGGCCCAGACCCCTAGGCCCAAACCCAGGACCCAAAGCCCAGACCCTGGGCCCAGACCCCCTAGGCCCAGACCCTGGCCCAAACCCTAAGGCCCAGACCCAGGCCCAGACCCAGGGCCCAGACCCCCTAGGCCCAAACCCAGGGCCCAGACCCCTAGGCCCAAACCCAGGACCCAAGGCCCAGACCCAGGGCCCAGAACCCTAGGCCCAAACCCAGGACCCAAGGCCCAGACCCTGGCCCAAACCCCCTAGGCCCAAACCCAGGGCCCAGACCCAGGCCCAGACACCAGGGCCCAGACCCCCTGGGCCCAGACCCCCAGGGCCCAGACCCAGGCCCAGACCCCTAGGCCCAAACCCTAAGGCCCAGACCCTAGGGCCCAGACCCAGGGCCCAGACCCTAGGCCCAAACCCAGGGCCAGACCCCCTAGGCCCAGACCCCTAGGCCCAGACCCCTAGGCCCAGACCCAGGGCCCAGACCCAGGGCCCAGACCCCAAAGCCCAAATACAGACCCAGGGCCCAGACCCTAGGGTCCAGACCCCATACCCAGGGCCCAGACCCCAAGACCCAGACCCTAGGGCCCAGACCCCAAGGCCTAGACCCAGGGCCCAGACCCTAGACCCAGACCCCAAGGCCCAGGGACCAGACCCAGAGACCAGGGCCCAGGCTAGACCCCAGGCCCAGACCCAGACCCCTAGGCCCAAACCCCCAGGGCCCAGACCCCCTGGGCCCAGACCCCCTGGGCCCAGACCCCCAGGGCCCAGACCCCTAGGCCCAAACCCAGGACCCAAGGCCCAGACCCTGGGCCCAGACCCCCTAGGCCCAGACCCTGGGCCCAGACCCTGGGCCCAGACCCCCTAGGCCCAGACCCCCTAGGCCCAAACCCAGGGCCCAAGGCCCAGACCCCTGGGCCCAGACCCAGGGCCCAGACCCCTAGGCCCAAACCCAGGGCCCAGACCCCTAGGCCCAACCCAGGGCCCAGACCCCTAGGCCCAAACCCAGGCCCAGACCCCTAGGCCCAAACCAGGACCCAAGGCCCAGACCCAGGCCCAGACCCCTAGGCCCAAACCCAGGACCCAAGGCCCAGACCCAGGGCCCAGACCCCCTAGGCCCAAACCCAGGGCCCAGACCCAGGGCCCAGACACTAGGGCCCAGACCCTGGGCCCAGACCCCCTGGGCCCAGACCCAGGGCCCAGACCCCTAGGCCCAAACCCAGGACCCAAGGCCCAGACCCTGGGCCCAGACCCCCTAGGCCCAGACCCCTGGGCCCAAACCCTAAGGCCCAGACCCAAGGCCCAGACCCAGGGCCCAGACCCAGGGCCCAGACCCCCTAGGCCCAAACCCAGGGCCCAGACCCCTAGGCCCAAACCCAGGACCCAAGGCCCAGACCCAGACCCCCTAGGCCCAAACCCAGGGCCCAGACCCAGGGCCCAGACCCCTAAGCCCAAACCCAGGGCCCAGACCCAGGGCCCAGACACTAGGGCCCAGGGCCCAGACCCTGGGCCCAGACCCCCTGGGCCCAGACCCAGGGCCCAGACCCCTAGGCCCAAACCCAGGACCCAAAGCCCAGACCCTGGGCCCAGACCCCCTAGGCCCAGACCCTTGGGCCCAGACCCAAGGCCCAGACCCAGGGCCCAGACCCAGGGCCCAGACCCCCTAGGCCCAAACCCAGGGCCCAGACCCCTAGGCCCAAACCCAGGACCCAAGGCCCAGACCCAGGGCCCAGACCCCTAGGCCCAAACCCAGGACCAAGGCCCAGACCCTGGGCCCAAACCCCCTAGGCCCAAACCCAGGGCCCAGACCCAGGGCCCAGACACCAGGGCCCAGACCCCCTGGGCCCAGACCCCCAGGGCCCAGACCCAGGCCCAAACCCTAAGGCCCAGACCCAGGGCCCAGACCCTAGGGCCCAGACCCAGGGCCCAGACCCAGACCCTAGGGCCCAAACCCAGGGCCCAGACCCCTAGGCCCAGACCCCTGGGCCCAGACCCCTAGGCCCAGACCCCTGGGCCCAGACCCCAGGGCCCAGACCCCTAGGCCCAGACCCAGGGCCCAGACCCCTAGGCCCAGACCCAGGGCCCAGACCCCTAGGCCCAAACCCAGGGCCCAGACCCAGGGCCCAGACCCCAAAGCCCAAATACAGACCCAGGGCCCAGACCCTAGGGTCCAGACCCCATACCCAGGGCCCAGACCCCAAGACCCAGACCCTAGGCCCAGACCCAAGCCTAGACCCAGGGCCAGACCCTAGGACCCAGACCCCAAGGCCCAGGGACCAGACCCAGAGACCAGGGCCCAGGCTAGACCCCAGGGCCCAGACCTCAGGGACCAGACCCCAAGGCCCAGTCCCAGGGCCCAGGCCCAGACCCAGACCCAAAGGCCATCATACACAGCCCGTTTCTGTGAGATTTATTGCTGTGGATTCTGTGATATGTTCAGACACTGCTCATTACTGTGAGTTTTATTGCTGTGGATACTGTGATAAGCTAATACACACTGCACATTACAGGGAGTTTTATTGCTGTGGTGCTATGTTATGTCCTTTTTTTTGAAGGGGGAGAAAAGCTGTTAGAGGTTGAGGGGGGGCCCTGGGGGGGGGCCCATCGTGAGGTTTAGTAAGGGGCCCCATCATTTCTGATGGCTGCCCTGATTGTAACCTTGAAAAAGGCACCAAGGAGCCAAAATGTTGATTTTTTTAAATGTTTATTTAATAAATTCGATTTTAAAGTCCCCCCCCTACATGTGCTCCCACATGAAAGTTCGTATATATAATTACATATATATATATATTATTACTATTATTATTACTATTATTATTATTTTTCTTCCTGTTTATATCAGATATATAACATGGTACCCAGGAATGCTGGTGTAGATGTTGGTGTAGTTGCAGAGTTACTGTGACAAGCTACGCCACTTTTGCTTAGTGTCTCTATGGCCACGTGAAGTCGCAGAGCCCTACATATTCACATTCAATTAATCGAGCTCTCACATTGTTCTGATTATTGTCGAGGTGACAGATTTTGATGCATCTCCACTGCCGTTTCCAAAGCTATAATTTCCAAACAAGGTAAACAAAGTGCAAATGAACTTGTGCTATAGAACAAATGTTGACTATGTTCGCTTGAAGGAAAAAAAAAATAAACGGTGGAGGTTTTGAGCAAATGACAAATTTACCGTATGTAAAAAAAACGAGAAACTCAAAGAATTGAACGTTTCAGGTATCTTTAATCCTACGATCATAGCAACCGTTAAAGGGACGCGCTATTGAAAAACAGAGTTCCTTTCTTTGCCCTTAAATAAATGGGCAGATCCTGCTGACGGCCTCTACCCAACTATTATTATCATTATTTTTCTCTTTTTAGGTGAATTTACTTACCTGTTCGCCCTCGCCACGCGCTGCTCCTCCTCTTCTGGTCAGGGTCTCTTGACCCTGGAAGTCCCTGAGACTTTTCTGCGCAATTTGCCCTCGTACGCCTCAACTTGCGTAACATATACAGTGACCATATCTGCCATGTTTAACCCCTTAAGGACGTGCGGGTGGCGTCCTTAAGGGGTGGCTTTTGCGGGCGAGGCATACAGGTGCGCCTCACCGACAGGTGCCATCACGCGGCACTGATTGAATCCTGCCCCACAGCCGACACGCAGCGCGCATCACTGACTGCAGGGGAGCGGCTTGATTTCAGGCCGTCCCTATGTAGCCAATGACGCGCGCCGCAGGCTGCAGGGAAGGCCTGAGGTGGCCCAATTGAAGACAGTGGGGCGTACATGTATGCCCTGCGTCTTCAAAGCCCTCCCGCCGGCAGGACAGCATAGAACATCCTGCGGTGGGAAGGGGTTAAAGGTACACATATAATTTATTTGTGCCGATGGGCAGTGCATGAAGAATGTGACCCCGCAGCATGCAGAATCTATACGCTGCAGGTATGAGATCAAAGAGGATTCCCAGGTGACCTGCCTTGATTTTCTTCCTGCAGCACTTTACTTATACATGCTGCAGGGCAGCACTTTTCCCTGTGCTCCCCTCTGCATGACATAGCAATATGTGTCCCTTTAAACATGGCTGATATTGTTACCCTAGTAGCATAGGAGCTACAAATTGCGCAGCGGTACGGTGCTAGCGCACTTTACATATGCAAGTTCCATAGCGCCTGCACAGAACGATGGTACGGTGCTTCTCGCGCATGCACATCTCCGATCCATCACCTGCCTCTCTCAGACCCCTCGATACAGCGATTGATGCCAGAGATGGTTGCATCGGCAAGCTGACATCACTAGAGAACGTTCTAGTAACCGGCAGCTGGGGAAATCAAATTCCCGGGTGCTTGTGACATTGGGTAGGATGAAGAAAAGTCGTCTACTTCACCCATTATTTTCTGCCAGATCGGGGGAGCTTGGGGGGGGGGCACTCCTCACATCCTGAGCTCTGTAAAGCTATAAAGTGCTCTGGATGAGCAGAGCGTCCCTTTAATTGATGTATAACCTGCAAAATCAAACAAGAGAAGAAAAAAGGAATTGCTTCTGACGCCGAACAAAATTACAACCTGACCTTCACTGAGAATGCTTTGCAGCAGGTAACGCAGGTTAAATGTTTGATGTGGGAGGCTCCGGCATCGGATGGAAGCTCAACAAATTCTGGATTCGGTCCTAAAAATTCATTGGGAAAAGATAAAATCAGAGAAACGGAGATTGATTCAAAACGTGATATTGCATTTTTTTTTAAATACTCTGCATAAGGTCACATTGTGAAGTTAGAAGGTGCGAGCCGGGAGATTTATATGAGCGAGCGCTGCTTTACACAAAGTTTTGTAAACACCTCAAAGAGCCTTTGATTTCAGGCGTTAAAGGCTAAACCAATACAGAAATCAAAGCGTGCCTGGGATTTTTATGAAGAAAAGGTAATCTGATAAACTTGACATTTTACAAGAGAGAAGCAAAATATCTATCTGTATCAGTGCCTTTCATATACTTTAACCACTTTGTTACTTAGAGCAAGTACACTCGATCTTCAAAATCTCCTCCAGGTGCCCTCATATGGAGTATACTCTGTGAGATAATTTTGGGGCAATGCAGAGGAATGTAGTTTATTGCAAACAAATTTGGCTTGCGAATGGGCTCCAGGACATGCCCCCGAAATGTCAAAACATGAGGCATGACCGCCAATGTGATGAAATTATTGGTAAAGAATTGATATCAAATTTTCCCGAAAGGAAAAACACAGAGCTCACGCTATAACGTAGATGCAATAGCACTGTTTGGCCGCCGGAGGGAGCTTAAAGGTAAAAAATTTAAATCAAACAATTAACCTCCCTGGCGGTCTTTTTTTTTTTCTTAAATTTCCTAGTCTAAAAGCGGTCTATTTTTTTTTTTTGCCCCCCCCCCTAGCGTCATCCAGAGTGTGACTCGGGGTTAAATTCCTATGTTGGAAGCGGTAACCCCGAGCAACACTCGGGATGCCGGTGGATACATCACCTCTCCCTGCGCTCCTTCGATGTCCCCCGCAGTCTTCTCCGGCGATCGTGACCCTCATACTTCCTGGTTCCCTCCTCGCGAGAAGGAAAACAGGAAGTATGAGGTTGCGATCACCGGAGGAGACTGCGGGGATCAGCAAGGGAGCGCAGGGAGAGGTGATGTATCCAGCCTGAGTGTGTCTCGGGGTTACCGCTTTCAGCGTTGAAATTTATCCCCGAGACACACTCAGGAATACCGCCAGGTGGGTTAAAACACTACGGGCCCTATTACATTGATAACGCTAACATTAGTGCTCACCTGTGTGAGCGATAACGTCAGCATCGATGGCCCTAGCGCGGGCGCACCATTGCAATTTGAACGCTAATGGTTTAAAAAACCCGATAGCGATTCGGATCTTGCGCTTTTCAGCGTGATCTTACTGTACTTTGCGCTCCCTGTGCTTAGGTTAATTACCGTCCTGCTGAGGTTAACTTGAAAGTTAACCACAGCCAGGACCTGGTGCTAATGAATTCTTCTTCTGCCGAATCTGTCAGCACCAGCAGAAACCCCCCAAAAAAATCACGTACTCACCTCTAATCCAACGGTGAGAACGGCGGCTCCATCCGCCTCTTCTTGCTGCCGGGAAAGACTGAGGGGAAAAAGTCCCTCCGTCTCCCTCTGCAGATCGCTACACTGACCTGCAACTGTAATACCTTGATGTGAATTCCTCCAAAGCAGAAAACAGGAGAAGGGAAGGACCGTATGGTAGTATGTTCACAGTGGTTTATAGGCTAGTCAGTTGGCTCACTCACCTATATGGGAGCTTTCCTCAATTTGGCTCAGAGATGCACGCCTCTGGCACCTTGTGAAGGTGGTGCCTAAACTATACTCCATGGGTTCAACTATCCCGGGTCAGGAAGAGGAGTTGGTAATCAAGAAGGAAGTGTTTATTTGGGAATATAAGGATATATAACAGAAACAAAAGCAATGAAAACATTTGCAGACATTTGTATAATGTAGGTCAGACAATATAAGCTGCCAAAAACGCGTTTCACCGAACACTATCAGGGCTATTCAAAGAGATCCGAATGGCTGCCGAAAGGGAACTGAACGCTGAAATTCAGCGTACGATTACCTTTCCTGGCCATTCGGCTATCCAGAGAGCAGGCAATTCGCCAAATCCTGGCGAATTGCCTGCACATATGGTGCCTGTTTGGTGCCTGTTCGAAGGCAGTGAAATCCCCATAGAGAAGCAATGCTTCGGCTATTCAGAGAACAAAAACCAGCAGTGAAAAGTTGCCGAATTGCCCTGCCATTCGTTGGTTTAATTCGGCAGGTTTATTCAGGCGAATCCCATAGGCTTCAATGTTAAAAATATTCCTGTTTTAATTCAAAATCTAATAAACCGTTCATTATAATATTCTGCAGTAAAGAGTCTCTTTATCTATAGATTTTTTAGGATCTTATAGGCATTTTTCGGGATTTTTTTCAAAAACCTTTTTTCCTAATTTTTTTTTAAAATTTTTCTTCTTTTTCTGTAACAGCCCTTTTTATTATCATTCATTGATATCATTCATTCTTTTCAAACATTCGAGCAGGCAGGTTTTTTTTTCTCACTCCATTCGTCTGCGGCGTCGGCTTTTTCCTTGCGACTGCTCCTTGCTGTGATCGGCTCCTATTCGGGTTTCTCCAGTGTGTTCGGCAGGGTTAATCCAGATGTTTTTGCGGATTTTCAGTGTGCCTTCGCCGGGTTTTGCGGTGAGTTTTTGGCGGGTTTGCGGTGACTTTTCCCTGCATTACGACGTCCCTGTGGTGCTTGCTGAATACACCGCAGGGTTGCAGAAATGGGATCGCCAAATCGAACTGAATTGAGGAGAACGAAAAGTCACCGAACGTGCGGTGACTTTTTGATTCTCTTTGAATAACCCTGTATGACGGCTTCATTAGTCTCTGATTAAAATTAGTGAAGCGTCCTTTTTTTCTTATGAAATATGGCAAAGGTTTGTCAGTTTGTGCTTTTTACCGAAAGCATGGGGCAATGATACCCAATTAGGATCTTTATCCCAAATAGTGGCATTATAAACGTAATTATTATTTTTTTTTTTTAATTCTTTATTTAGAGAATTATACATAACAAGAAATTCACGAAATCAAACGTAGAAAAAGACAGCCGTCTAGGGCTGGCCAAACTAACTACGGTCAGCCAGTCAGATAATGTAAGATGCAAGTAGTAACAGGTCAATAAGGGAATAATAAACAAAAAACAAAAAGCAAGAAGTCCCAACCTCAGTGAAGGAGGAAAACACAAAAGAAACACATAAGCATGTAGGACTATCAACGTAAATGCCATAAATTGTCCTGATAAATTATACTCAGAGCTTATCTATAGACCAGTGACACGTAAACAGAGAAGAAAAAAGCTGGGGGGTAAACAATATCGCTCAGGTCTCAGTCTGGCTGAAGTTTCGGAGGGTCCGGCGAGATGCCCGCCGCTTCAAGGTCGGACCAGGCGGTTTCAGGATCAGTGATGGTGTAGGGGACATTATTATGTGTCACCACCAATGCTCCCGCCAAGCCCCACCGATAACGGATCCCCCTCCGACGAAGAACCGCAGTCACAGGACGGAACCGCCTGCGAGCAAGCAGAGTCTGGAATGGAAGGTTGTGATACAAAGCCAACGTGGAGCCCTCAAATTTCACCGGATCTCTTGCGCCAGGAGCAGACATAAGCTTGACCTTAAATGCTACGTCACGAAAGGCCACCACGACATCACGGGGTGTCCCCTTCGAAAGCGCCGCAGGTTTCCGAACCTTGAATACCGATCCGATCACATCTGGCTTGTCAGGAGGGAGTCCCGCCATCCGAAGGGCCAAACGAGACACATAAGCTGGGAGTTCATCCGACGACACAGAGTCCGGGATGCCTCTGACCCTGACGTTACGACGGCGGTGTCTTGTTTCCAGCATCTCCACAGAGCGGGACAAAAGCTCGACCTGGGATCTTAGACCAACAGGTGAGTATGTTCCAATAGCACTGTAGAAGTCGTCGCCTGCACTGCTGTCACCTGCGCACGGATTGTTGCAACCTCCTCCCGAACCGCCGCCACTTCAGGTTTCCACACCCCCCGGATCTCCCGGAGTTCGTCCAGGATCCTCCGAAGGTCTCTTTTCGTAAGAGGAAGATCATCATCCTCCTCCTGCCGACTTTCCTCAGGCTGTGTCATACGGGTTTCGAGTGAGGTCGCTCTCGTTTGTTGCGGTTGGGCACCCGGTCTCAAAACGTCCTGTCGTAATGAAGCCACTACTGCTGGCTAAAAGCTGGGGTTCCTCAGCCGAATCCCTGTCAGAGAGGCCACCAGCAGTAAGTGAGGCACTCAAAAGACGCCGTCAGCGCTGCTTTTCGTTTCTTTTGCGCCCTTTTTTTTGCTGCTGCAGATAGTGGTTGGGAGTCTGGTGTCCGAGATTGTGGGGAGATCCAGGTCATCGCAGAGCTATCCGAGTGCCAGGGGTCCTCTTCATCTTCCGAAAAGTCATAGCCCGGGGGGAGGGAGGAGGAGATCGCATCTCCTTCGAAGTGGACCCACCTCTCATGGAGTCCCGAATGTCCCTCTGTCTGGACCCCAGCTTCTGTGAGCGACCGGTGGGCATGTCACCAAAAGCGCAGGCACAAAGAAGAAGAGCGGTAAAAGGTCTCAGAAATCTCCTTCCAGGCTTCTAAAATGGCCGCTAGTACTAGGCCGATTGTGCTGCGGGGGTTAATCCACTCCGGAGCGTCAGTTTCGGGGGGTAAGGCAAACTCACCAAGTCCCCCAGTGCCCCAGAGACCGTAGAGCGTTTCTCAAGTGCGAGCAAGCGGCGGAAATAACTTTAAAAACCGTGTTTATCACGGAGCTCCTTCAACATGCAGCCGCTCGCTTCCTCAGCTAGCTCCGCCCTCATGAAACGTCATTTTACCTTTTCCAGAGCAATACGGTGTGAGAATATACTGAGAGTTCACTTCTACCTAGGATTAACATTAATCCTGCTTTAAAAATTTTGATCAAAGGGGGGGGGTACGGATTATTGTTTTTTAAGATAAAGCAAAGCTATGCATTTACAATTTTAGGTATGAGGGGCTAAATGTGTTTGGATAAAGGAATCAATGATCTCAGTGTAACCCTATCATTTATTCCAATTTGGAAGACAGATGTGGCCATCTGCTGGCCAGTAGGAGTTACTGCAGCACTGGCTACATGCTGGACCAGCAGGGAAAATGCTAGTCAAACACAACCCCAGTTGGTCATAAAGAGTGATAGCACCTCGAGCATCATGCCCCTAGGGATGGGCTGCCAGTTCAAATTGGTTCAAAGTTCGATTCGAACATCGGCTGTTCGAAAATTCGCAAACTTCAAACTTTTCGGGACGTTCAAGGAAAGTTTGAAAAAAAATAATTAAAAAAAATGCTTAAAAGATCCTAAAAATCTAAAACTAAAGAGACTCTTTACTGCAGAATATAATAATAAACGGTTTATTAGATATTGTATTAAAACGGGAATATTTCCCACTCGTTGTTGGTCAAACATTTCCCACTCGTTGTTGGTCAAACATTTCCCACTCATTGTTGGTCAAACATTTCCCACTCGTTGGTTATAAAACATTTCCCACTCATTGTTGGTCAAACATTTCCCACTTGTTGTTGGTCAAACATTTCCCACTCGTTGGTGATAAAACATTTCCCATGGCTTCAAATCGCGTTTAAACATAAGCAAAAGAGGTAAAAATCAGCTCAGCACACAGCAGTGAAATGGCTCAGCACTCAGCAGTGAAATGGTTAAAAAAATATATTTTTTTAACTTTTTTCATTGTTTCCTGTCCCCAGGGCAGTACCCAGACCCCCAAACACCTTTTGTGGCCAATATCTTGCATATATGCCCTCTTGGAGGTGACCTTAATTTTCGAACGTTCGAGCCCCATTGACTTGCATGGCGTTCGCATTGTGTTTGAGTTCGCGGTCAAACTTTTTCGGGTGTTCGAGTATGAACGCGAACAGAACTCGGGGGTGTTTGGCCCATCACTAATGCCCACGGTGTTAAAACTTTTGGGGCATATTCTGGGACCGAATTGGAAATAAATTATGTTTACATTAAATAAAATTCCTTGGTATTGCTCCAGTAGAGCAGCATATCGACTTGATATTGGAGTATCAGGAGGTGCCTCGCAGATTGAGTATAGTCGATATTGCTAGCAAAGGGGTCAAATAACTTGCAATCCTAGCTTAAGCATGTCCAGGCATTTCATATATGAAACAGATTCAGGTCTTTAAAAAAGGCATATGGAAACAAATGTAAAAATGTCCAAAAAAAGATTACAGATATAAGTAACTTGCACCCGTGTAAACAAATTATGGCCGTTCAGAGATAGGTCTCAGGCATCAATGAAGCAGCGGAATGCAAATTTACTCATTGTATCATCAAACATGTAAACATTCTCTCAGGCTCCTGACTGATACTATCCTTGAGGAACCTACAAAGAAAAGCGTTGGATGCGCTGTATAAAAAGAGATTAATCTATCAAATGAAAACTAACCGAATGTGAAAACATATTGGGACCCAAGTGTAATGTGATTTACAGAGCCCAGGAAACTATGATTTACTGTGTTTACCCAACACAAATCATTGTATAGACGTGCAAGGCAACATTGGAGAACCGGAGCAGAGACATGGACTTAAATTATACTTAGGGGAAAAGAGTAATTGGATGTTGTCATTGATTAAACGTAATATTTCATGGTCTAGACTAAAATGGACAAGAAAGATAAGGCTATTATATTTCAATATAGCATTCATTAAACAGTCAAGTATAATTCTTTCGTGAGGACTTTCCTTAAGAAATGATGGATGGTCATTTCAATAAATTGCGTTACCATACCGTATCATCCTATTGCGTAGCCGTATCACAAAAATGACAATTACATTGGTGATCTATCCAAAAGGGCGCATACAGTTGATGACATAAAATAAAACCATCAGAAGTCCATATCAGTGATCGAATGGCACATCCTAGTGCCTAAAAAAATCTGTGAGGAATGTAAAGTCCAATAAATACATATCCTAGCACTAACGATTACATATTAAGGTGCTACATTTGCGCCAACTATGGAATAGAGCCCTAAGTTAGATTTCTGAAATAAATTCAAGGAAAACCGATATAAACTCTGTGATTTAAATTTAATTGACTGCGAAAATGGTTCCAGTTCCAAACACGTCTCATGTTTGTGGGAACTCTTTGAGCCACTACCAGAGGTCCCCTTTTATGCACATTAACATATAAGGTCTATGTAAGGAATAAAAAGGTGTGTAACAGAAAAAGCTATTTAAAAAAATATCTAAAAAAAAATTTGCTGAAAAAATTCCCGAAAAATGCTTACAAAATCCTAGGTATAAATAAAGAGACTTTTTGCTGCAAATTAAAAGAGTAAATGGTTTAATACAGGGGTGGGCAATTACGGCCCTCCAGATGTTTTGAAACTATCAGGGTTATCCAAAGAGATTCGAATTGCTTGAGAAAGGTAACCGAACGCTGAAAATCAGGGTTCGGTTACCTTTCCTGGCCATTCGGCTATCCAGAGAGCAGGCAATTCGCCAAATCCTGTCGAATTGCCTGCACATACGGTGCCTGTTCGGTGCCTGTTCGAGGGCAGTGAAATCCCCATCAAAAAGCACTGCTTCGGCTATTCAGAGAACACAAACCAGCAGTGAAAGGTTCCCCTAATGCCCTGCCATTCGGTGGTTTAATTCGGCAAATTTATTCAAGAGAATCCCATAGGCTTCAATGTTAAAAATATTCCCGTTTTAATTCAATATCTAATAAACCGTTCATTATAAAATTCTGCAGCAAAAAGTCTCTTTATTTATAGATTTTTTAGGATACTTTAAGCATTTTTCTGAATTTTTTAAAAAAAAATTAAAAGTCTGATTTTTTTTTTTTTTTTCAGTTTGCTTATTTTTTTTGTAACAGCCCTCTTTATTATCATTCCCTGGACCTCCTGTGAAAATTTCAGACATTTTCGCTTAGTAGTTTCTTTGCAAACAGCGGTTCATTTTCCCAGATTCATACAAATGGTTTTTCTAATTTATTCACTGCCTCCTCTACGTCACAGCTGCTTCGGCTCTGTGTGATTCGGCTCCTTTTCGGCTCCTTTTCGGCTCCTCTTCGAAGGTTAATCCAGATGTTTTTGCTTGTTTTCAGCGTGCATTCGGTTAGTTTTCGTCAGGTTTTCGGCAGCTTTTCCCTGCAATTCGGGGACCCTGTGGTGCTTGCTGAATACACCGCAGGGTCACCGAAATGCAATCGGCAAAAGGAACCGAATTGAAGAGAACGAAAAGTCACCGAACGTGCGGTGACTTTTCGAATCTCTTTGGATAACCCTGTATATTTCCCGCAATGCTCGGCTGCTCATTAGGTTTGTAGAGCCTCAAGGGAAATGTAGTTTCAAAACATCTGGAGGGCCGTAATTGCCCACCCCTGGTTTAATAGATATTGAATAAAAACGGGAATATTTTTCATCAGGTCATTTCGCTGACATTTCACTGCTGTTCGGTGTTCTCTTAGGCTAGGGACAGATGAGCGCATTTTCTGCAGCCACCGTCAAAATGTACGTCGATGCGTGCGCACGCATTTTTTCACGGAATACGCTTAAGTGGTCAGACGATGCGCAATTCTGGACGTATTTCATGACGGTGGGGTAAAAAGAAGTCTAGGGAAATCCGGCTGTTTGAACGTTATGTTGGCCGCACACTAGCAGCGTCTGACATCTCCTAATCACGCACACACGCTGCTATGCGGCCGCAGCGCACTCTGTACGTCAGTAGCAGCGGTTTCACGTTCTGATAAAAATGCGTTCATTTGCCGGTTGCGTGGTGTCGGCGCACTTTTGTACGCACGTACTGCGTATATTGGCCGTCATTGGCCGTTATGTGCTGCTACTGCCGCCGTGATTTAGTGCGCCTGCACGCGCGTTCCGACTGCCCCACTCTGACCCTAGCCTTAATAGGTTAACCAATCTCTATGGAGTTTCCATTGCTGTCGAACAGGCACCATATTTCGCTAGCAATTCACCAATATTTGGTTAACTTCAAGCTTTTTGAATAGCCAAATGGCCCCCCAAATTGCACCGTATAGGGAAATTCACCTCGATTAAATCAGAAATTTCTGCAAACTCCCTCAGGAAATGGTGGAAGCTAGTTCTGAAACTGTGCCTTTATGCTCCCTGCTATACTGGGGTAGGGAAGTGCCATCCTTTGTCTGTTATATCAGGGTGTGTATGTGGGAGAGGGGTTGATATTCAGTATGCTAATGCCCTGGGGTATATTACCTTTGTTGGGCTGTCCATCCCCTGTGTGTTCTATCCCATTTAAAACTCAAAATAAGCTCAATCTAAGTTTTGGCTTCACCCTACAATGAGCTCCGGCTATTGACTTGGTTGGATTGGGCCAGAAACAGTGTTTCTTCCGAATAGTGACAATAAGAAGGAGTTTTTTCTTTTCTGCTAAATGGGAGCATGTGCATTGTGTCCTCTTCATTCCCTACTTATCTACTTTCTAAGCAAACTGTGAGAGGAAATGAAAACGTATGCATCACGCATTCCATTTTATTATCTATTTACCCTATTGCTATGGTTTTGCTCATTATAATTCTGTTCCTTTTATTCATAGGCAATTGTATGCCAAGATGGAAAAGTAAAAGGTAGGATAATGTGAATCTCATGCCGAGGAACCAGCTGGCAAACCTAGCCTCATTTGTTTTAATACTTCTTTCGAAAGATTGAAAAATATATTGAATTAATAAAAATGTGAGTTAAAATGGAGTTTGCTGATTAAGGATGGAGATATCCCACTGAAGAAAACCCCACGATGCTATAACTGCTGAGACCCTTCTTTCATTTTTTGAATGCAAAACACGGCCATCTAACTGAAATGTTATAGAAATTGTCAGGCTGCACGGCTGGAAGCCACAGATTGGACATCATTGGTCTATGAATTATCATTATTATTATTATTATTATTTAAGTAAATCTTTTTCTCATTAAGTTCAAAACTACTGCACCTGTCAGCCCCTCTTAAAATTATTGCCCTTAAATTTATTTGGCTAAAATTAACTCATCGTGAAATTTAGACCTTAATTTAATTTGGTACAGTCGTCGAAATCAGCTGTTTTTTCGGCCACATTTCAGCTGTATTTCAGTTCAGAAGATTCAAATTGGGGTTTACTGGTGTTTCAATTCCAGTGTTACCTCTATGTATTTGAATTAAAGCCCGGTGGTGTTAAGCTGAAAATCAGGACATCAACAGCAGCAGGGTTATCCAAAGAGATTCGAAAAGTCACCGCACGTTCGGTGACTTTTCGTTCTCTTCAATTCGGTTCCTTTTGCCGATTGCATTTCGGTGACCCTGCGGTGTATTCAGCAAACAGCACAGGGTCCCCGAATTGCAGGGAAAAGCTGCCGCAAACCTGACGAAAACAAACCTAATGCACGCTGAAAACAAGCAAAAACATCTGGATTAACCTTCGAAAGAGGAGCCGAACAGGAGCCGAACAGGAGCCGAACATGAGCCGAATCACACAGAGCCGAAGCAGCTGTGACGTAGAGGAGGCAGTGAATAAATTAGAAAAACCATTTGTATGAATCTGGGAAAATGAAACGCTGTTTGCAAAGAAACTAGTGAGAGAAAATGTCTGAAATTTTCACAGGAGGTCAGGAATTGATAATAAAGAGGGCTGTTACAAAAAAAATAAGCAAACTGAAAAAAAAAAAAAAAAAAATCGGACTTTTAATTTTTTTTTAAAAAATTCAGAAAAATGCTTAAAGTATCCTAAAATCTATAAATAAAGAGACTTTTTGCTGCAGAATTTTATAATGAACGGTTTATTAGATATTGAATTAATACGGGAATTTTTTAACATTGAAGTCTATGGATTCTCCTGAATAAATTTGCCGAATTAAACCACCGAATGGCAGGCATTAGGGGAACCTTTCACTGCTGGTTTGTGTTCTCTGAATAGCCGAAGCAGTGCTTTTTGATGGGGATTTCACTGCCCTCGAACAGGGACCGAACAGGCACCGTATGTTTCAGGCAATGACAGGATTTGGCGATTGCCCTGCTCTCTGGATAGCCGAAATGGTCCAGGAAAGGCAACCGAACGCTGATTTTCAGCGTTCGGTTACCTTTCTCAAGCAATTCGAATCTCTTTGGATAACCCTGCAGGTCTGTGATATAAGTCTGTATATATGGTTTATTGCGCTTACAATGTGCACACAGACCTCACACGTATATGGTGTGAAGTAGAATGATGTTTCAAGTCACTCAAGCTTTTATACATCATCTTCGCCATCGGGCAATTAGCTCGGGCACATAGCCGGAATGGGTTGGGAAGACCTCTCTATCAGCGATAGCGATATCTTGATGGTCCTGGTAGCCCCGAACGTTCTAGGACAGGGGTGAAGCAGGGCGAAACGCTCTTATTGGCGAGGAGCGTGGTCTCCTGCTTTCCTCGGCAGGGAGCGGTTACAGAGAAAGTATCATTTCATGCCAGCTTATCCATAACTGTTATTCAAAGAGCTCCGAATTGCTGCCGAAAGGTAACTGAACTGTGAAATTCAGCGTACGGTTACCTTTCCTGGCCATTCGGCTATTCAGAGAGCAGGCAGTTCACCAAATGTTGGCGAATTGCCTGCACATACGGTGCCTGTTCGTTGCCTGTTCGAGGGCAGTGAAATCCCCATAGAGAAGCAATGCTTCGTCTATTCAGAGAACAAAAACCAGCAGTGAAAAGTTGCCGAATTGCCCTGCCATTCGGTGGTTTCATTCGACAGGTTTAGTCAGGCGAATCCCATAGGCTCCAATGTTAAAAATATTCCCGTTTTAATCCAATATCTAATAAACCGTTTATTATAATATTATGCAGTAAAAAGTTTCTTTATTTTTAGATTTTTTTTTTAGGATTTTTTAGCCATTTTTCCCGATTTTTTTTGCGAACATTTTTCTTCCTTTTTTTAAAATCGTTTTTTCTTTTTTCTGTAACAGCCCTTTTTATTATCATTCATTGGATCTCATATGTAAATTTCAGACATTTTTGTTCTGTAGTTTCTTTGCAAACAGCGTTTCACTTTTCAAACATTCAAGCAAACTGTTTTTTTTTTTAATCCATTCGTCTGCATTGTCAGGTTTTTCCGGCGGCTGCTCTGTGCTGTGATCGGCTCCTGCTCGGGTTTTTCCAGCGTCTTCGGTGGGGTTAATCCAGATGTTTTTGCGTGTTTCGATGTGCGTTCGCCCTGGTTTTGTGGTGAGTTTTCGGCGGGTTTGCGGCGACTTTTCCCTGCACTACGACGGCCCTGTGGTGCTTGCTGAATACACCGCAGCTTCGCCGAAATGGGATCCCCAAATCGCACCAAATTGAAGAGAACGAAAAGTCAACGAACGTACGGCGACTTTTCGATACTCTTTGAATAACCCTATATGTTTTACGTCAAAAGAAGAATTTTAGAACACACACAGAATTCTTTAATTCAATATGATTAATTGCCGTATTAATCTAAATTTTAATACGGAGAGTAAACAAGGAGAGTAAACTATAGTATCTCTTCATCTTATCAGTGGTTTAATAAGGTGTGGTTATTGTTTTGTTCTTGACATATCCAGCCATCATGTACAACCTTTAGGATAAAGTTTGAAGGCTTTATCTAAGACCCTACTTCTCTTGCGGTCCTAGTAGTCTTGTATATGGATGACCAGATGGTTCTACAGAACATCTCCTGTCTGAATCACATTTGTTCAACCCTTGTACATTTTATCTGTTGAAATGTATTTATATTCGCTTCTCATGGCATCTTTCAACATATTTGAGATTGGTATGAACCTCTTCATCTCTCATACTCTTCGCAGGTTTGTCTTGCCTATTTTATGTCTTGAATATAAAGATGGCGGCTATTATCGAATAATAAAATACACAAAATCATTCAAGTATAAACACAAATATCTAAGCACCTGGGTTTTGCTTTGTACGTTTAATTACAAACTGTAGCTTATAATACGCATTCATCAAACAGGAGGTCCTTCGCAAAGCAAAGCTATGCTGGTTATGACATATTAATGGCCCCTTTTCATTGAGTGACAATAGCAATAAAAGAGAAGAAGCGAAAAAAATGTATTTCCATTCTGTTGGTTACAATTAATGAATACAAAAAAAATTACAGGTAACTGGATTGATGGAGACCCCTCTGAACACACATTATTACATGTGAAAAACAACTACCGTAGATACTCGAGTATAGCGCGACCCGAATATAGCGCGTTGGATAGAGATTTATTATGGAAATGAGAGAATACTCAAGACTCGAATATAACGCGAGGAGCAAAATTTTACTGTACCGGTAAACAATTAAAATCCTTCCGGGTTCTCTTAACACAGTCAGGCTCCCTCTCAGGCCAGGGTGCTCTGCTCTAGAATGATTGCAGTTGTTACTAAGTATGACGCTGACGGCCATCCGTCTTCTTTACTAGCGATTAGATGGCCAGCGGATGCAAGCGAGGTGATTGATTGGCTTAAACTGAGCATGCCCTCTGGCCATGATGGATCCCACCTCTCCCGAATCCGGGAGTCCCTGAAGTGTTTGTAAGCATCAGGGAGCCCGCATTGACTAAAGCGAGACTACCGGAACTTCCAGGAGACTTGGGATCCAGAGCAAGGCAAGTTTTTTTTTTACACGCGATGCAGAGGTCTCAAATATAACGCGACCCCTCCAATTTTAAGGTAAATTTTTGTCACCAAACTCTAGCGGTGTACTTCGAGTACCTACAGGTAACAAAAAACCTATGAATACCTTTGCTATACTCTTTATACAAAATATTGCATAATATATCCATTAGAATAATCTTAACGGTGGAGTGTTGAACTATCCAAAGAATTCGAAAAAAAAGCCACAAACAAGGAAAAATACCTTTATCAATTTCAGTAACTTTTTGAATTTAATAAACCTATAGCTTGCTATATTCACTACTTCGGTACGAAATGTTTTAATGGACTTTAAATCCTGCAGGAGGAGTAGAATCCTCTTCCGTCGCGCACGGTTAAGGGGCATTTAAGGCTACGTTAATGGAAGAGCAATTTGAAATTAAGCCTCTAAGCTGTCACATCTGTTCGGCGATCTACTTTTACATGTAGAAACAAAACATAAATCATAATAACGCTAAATTAGAACACTATCGAAGAGATCTAAGTGTCTATAGACATCCTGTATGACGGCAAAGAGGCATCTGGCAAACTTCACTGTGCCATTAAAGGTTTTCGAAAACAGAATTCTCAGATAAAATATAAAAAACTGTACAATGAGTGTAGGAACTGATTTTGATGCCCTTTTATAATAAACACATGCTTTTCTTGGGTTTGGGTCGAAATCCCTACAACCAGGTTCCCTAATGCCAAAATCCCGATGGCCGATCCCTACACAGACAACTCCCTGAAGGCCAACTTCCCTACATGGCCAACTTCCCTACACAGACATCTCCCTGACGGCCAACTTCCCTACATGGCCAACTTCCCTACACAGACAACTCCCTGACGGCCAACTTCCAGACATCCAAAATCCCAGCGGCTAACACTAACCCTACTCCCTAACCCCCTAAACCTAGCCCTAATCCTATCCCCCTAAACCTAGCCCTAACCCCATAACCCCCAAACCTAGCCCTAACCCCCCTAAACCTAGCCCTAACCCTAACCCCCTAAACCTTGCCGTAACCCTAACCCCCTAAACCTAGCCCTAACTCTAACCCCCTAAACCTATCCTTAAACCTAGCCCTAACCACCTAAACCTAGCCCTAACCCCCCTAAACCTAGCCCTTACCCTAACCCCCCTAAACCTAGCCCTAACCCTAACCCCCTAAACCTAGCCATACCCCTAACCCCCCTAAACCTAGCCATAACCCTAACCCCCTAAGGGTTAGGGTGTTAGTATTAGGGTTAGCCACTGGGATTATGGATGTCTGGAAGTTGGCCGTGTAGGGAACTTGGGATGTCCGGCACTTGTTCTGTCTGGAAGTTGGCCGTCGGGATGTTGGCATTAGGGAACCTGGCTGTAGGAATTTTATCAGGCACCTGCTTTTCTTACCTAATTGTAAACCTGTATGCAGCTTCTAATGAGGGAATAGGTTTTGCCAAGACGGGGCTTATTGACATTGTGGTAGACTTATGCAATGTATGATTTTGTAATCAAATTCACATTGTTTTTTTCTTAAAGGGATACTCGATTGAAAAATAGATTCCCTTTTTTGCTCTTAAATAATTGGTCTGATTCTGCTGCCAGCCCCTGTCCAATTTATTTATTTATTTATTTTATTTTTGTGGGATTTTACTCACCATTTCTCCCTCTCCGCGTGCTGCTCTTCCTCATCGGCTCAGTGACTCCCGAACCCAGAAGTCCCTGAAGCTTTTCTGCAGATCTTTGGTCGTACGCAACTTGTGTAGCATGGGATTTGTAAAATGCGTACCATGACGGACTTGCACACTTTACATACGCAGGTTCTGCAGAGTGCTGGATCAGAGCTGCACGCATGCACAGATCCGATCCTTCGGCTGCCTATCTGAGACCTCTCGTTACCCCGGTTGGTCTCAGAGAGGGTGACGTTGCCATGCTCTCTGCATTTTGATGTCACTAGTGACCGGTCTGGTTTGGATTGACTTAACCCTTACCCGAATCGGAAAACAAGCCGAACCAGTAGCCCTTATACTAACGGTAGCCTTAACCCTAAAACTAGCGATCTTCTGGTATTGGGTATAGAGGAGGGGTACAGGACGTAGTATAAATGGGGAATATAGGGATACCTATCTCTGTGACCGCTTGCTACCCTGATTGGTCTCAGAGAGGGGGGATGTTTGCATGCTTTCTGCATTCTAATGTCACTAGTGACCGATCTGGTGACTGACAGGTGGGAAATTCAAAATCCCGGCTGCTGTAAAACTGGGTGGGGTGGAGGAAACTCCTCCACTTCTACCAGTGTTTACTCCAGATCGGGGGTGCTGGGGGAGACAAAAGGGGGGTGCACTCCTCATGTCCTGACCATTTTAACCCCTTCGCTGCTGAGCCATTTCACGTCTGTGTGCTAAGCTAAAATTTAACGTTTTCGATCATCGTGTTTAAACGAGTTTTGAAGTCACATTTTATTATTCGACCCAGACATGTTATACATATAGTTCTTTCCGGCAGACTCGGCAGATTCATAATATATCATTATTATATAAAATAAGGGGAATTGGTATAGGCGCAACGAAGGTATAAATGAATGGGGAAAGAACTTAGGACACGATCGCCACTGCACCCACAAATGTCATCCCAAAAGTGACAAAAAGGACAATAATCAAAGTGAAAAAGAAGGGATGCGGCGCTTCCCAGTGTATAGCAGAATAAAATAGTCAGCGTTATTTACCAATAGATTATATTTGGCACAAACTCATCCATTGATGAAGGATCAAAAAACCTCAAGAGAAAAAAGAACAAACAGACATAGCATAATACTGTTTTTCTATATATGAAAATTTCCAAGAGGTATACACACTCATACTATGGAGAGCCTCATCCGGCTCTAGCTATATTCGCCTATGGGTGAATTCATATGGGCTCACCCATTAGCCACTTCAATCGATTAAAACTTCCAATGGGACATATGGAAAGAAGAAAGAAGATAACAACATAGAGTAGTTCAGCAAAGGCACATATAGTACTTAATGGCATAAACTCAGACCACTCACGTGTTGAAGAGCCACCATGGCTCAAGTATTGAGCCTAAGGGTTGTTTGAATGGGCACAACTCTCGTGAAAGCCTCAATGGATCTCCAATTCAGCATTGCCGCTGAGGAAGCCGTAGGGTCTGTTTGACCTAGGCGAAACGCGTTCGGCCCATTTGTATTATTATTTTTTATTTTATTTTTATTAAAACATTTTTACCTTTTACATCTATTATTGTTCATTTTTGGCTCCTTACCCATGCTGAATTGGAGATCCATTGAGGCTTTCACGAGAGTTGTGCCCATTCAAACAACCCTTAGGCTCAATACTTGAGCCATGGTGGCTCTTCAACACGTGAGTGGTCTGAGTTTATGCCATTAAGTACTATATGTGCCTTTGCTGAACTACTCTATGTTGCTATCTTCTTTCTTCTTTCCATATGTCCCATTGGAAGTTTTAATCGATTGAAGTGGCTAATGGGTGAGCCCATATGAATTCACCCATAGGCGAATATAGCTAGAGCCGGATGAGGCTCTCCATAGTGTGAGTGTGTATACCTCTTGGAAATTTTCATATATAGAAAAACAGTATTATGCTATGTCTGTTTATTCTTTTTTCTCTTGAGGTTTTTTGATCCTTCATCAATGGATGAGTTTGTGCCAAATATAATCTATTGGTAAATAACGCTGACTATTTTATTCTGCTATACACTGGGAAGCACCGCATCCCTTCTTTTTCATATCATTATTATATGTATACGTCATGTCCTGCCTGAATATTATAACAAAAAATACAATAAAATTTGAATTTTCAATCATCTACAGCGTGTAAAGCGATTATTTTCACATTTTATCATCCGACTCTTTGTGTTTATATTTTCTATAGGATGCACTTGTTAAAAAATTAGAAATGGGGACTCGTTAGATTTTTTTGGGGGGAAATTACGTGATTTTTAGCAAACACCCCCAATAGAAACAGTTGTTAGTGCAGCATCATTGTTCACATTATAATTGAAATGGGAACAATATTGCTGCATTATTAAAACAAAAAAAAACTGTTTTTTTATTTTTTATATATATATATATTTTTTAATTTATATTTTTATTTTTTATTTTTTTCCTTTAAGTGTAACATGATCATGTTTGTATCATTGGAAAGGCCTTGCTCTGGCCGTTCCAATGATATCAAACATTAACCCCTAGCTGCCAAAGATCGGGAGATAGGATGTTCATTGAACCCCTATCTCCACTAGGGAAAATTTGAAAAAGAAAAGACTTTCTATTTAAAACAAAATGGCTACAGGCATCCATTTTATGGATGATGCCAGTAGGCGGAGGGAGATCCCGGAGGCTTGACCGACATCCAAGATCTCGGCCTCCTCCGGGAGAGGCCCGCAATCTGGCACCTAAGGGGTTAAAGGTAGCCACCACTTTGAAGGGCAGGCTGTGCCCTTCCAAATGATGTCTGCGTTTTTTTGTGCCCCTTACGGATGGGGAGGGAGAAAGGTCCAAAGGACCTCCCCCTCAGGCACCTTCCCTGCTCTGCCAGGATGGGTGTACCTGGAATAGACGTCATCGCGCCTGGCGCAATGACGCTATTAATGCCGGTCAGGTCCCGGAGGCAGGGCTGACATACAAGATGTCAGCCCGCACCGGGAGGCCGCAGCGATCGGCCAAGATACCGGCCGATCGCTGCTGCAATGGTAGGACGCGCTCAATGCATAGCAGCCATGTCCCCGCTTGGCTGGACGTGCTGAGCGCGTCCTTAGCAGCGAAGTGGTTAAACTAAATTCATAAAAACATAAATTTTTATATGAGATACACAAATAAATTCAATGCCTGTAAAAAGTGATCACATCTATATTACAAAATTTAAATTGTTAATTCGACAAGGGTTGATCTTGTCTATAATTCTTTTTGACGAGCAATACTCTACGGAGCCGAAAAGAAATCTTGATGCAGACTTGGTAGTTTTGTTTACTCCTATAAACCACAAGGTACATTGATTGGATCTTAGAATAAAACAGCACAGAGGAATCATTGGCTAGTTTAAAGAAAAAAATATATAGACATGGAATACTCATCGATACATTCCATAGGGAAATAAATTCAAGAAAATATATGAATGTTGACTCGGTTTTAATAGGAAAGACAGAAGTATAATTCCTATACTGGAGGGACGACGAGCTACAAAAGAGATTCATTTGTGTGTCAGATTGGAAAGTGATTTCATAATAACTTAACTTATTAAAACAGCATAAGATTAGACAACAGAAGAGTTTTGAAATCCATAACGATGACGTTCGATGAAGCTTATGCAAAGACCGAAAGGAATAAAAATGCAAATGTTCAGTAACGCTGAAAAAATGTACTGTATAGAGGCATATCAGAGGCTAAGGTGTTTATTTAATAAACATTAATAAGGCTTGATTCTAAAATGATTTACACGCTAGTTACAACTCAATAGAAGACACTGTTTTCTTAATGGTATTCACAGATACACTGATCAGCCACAACAATAAAATCACCTGCCTAATATCATGTAGGTCCTCCTTGTGCTGCCAAAACAGCTCAGATGCATATTATTATTATTATTATTCTTTATTTATAAAGCGCCGGCATATTCCGTAGCTCTGTACAATAGGCACAGTATAGACAGGGTTACAATACATTGAACAACATTTGACAAACAGTACAGGAGGAGATGAGGGCCCTATTCCCGTAGGAACTCACAATCTAGAAGGGTTTGGGTTAGAAACAGGAGGAGAGGACTGCAAGGTGAGAGTAATTGATGGTTGCCTGGGAATTAGAAACCTGGGGATTAGTAAGAGTAATTAGCGAAAGAAGTGTAGACTGCTGGAAAGGATGCATGAAAATAGAGGCCGGTACTGGGTGGGGGGGTGGATGGGGAGGGAGGGTGGGACTGCTGAGTGTGTGAATGGATCCTGGCTGTGTGTTTCCCTGGAGTGTTCTTAAGATGCATAGAGGCACGGCCTCCATAAGACCTCTGCACGTATCCGGTGGTATCTAGCACCGAGACATTAATTAGCAACAGATCCTGCACGTTGCAAGTTGGGGCCTCCTTGGATTGGAGTTGTTGTTCCAGCATATCCCACAGATGCTCAATTGGATTGAGATCTGGGGAATTCGGCGGCCAAGGCATCATCTTGAAATCTTTATTGTGTTCCTCAAACCATTCCTGAACAGTTTTGGCAGAGTGGCAGGGGGCATTATCCTGCTTAAAGAGACCACTGCCATCAGGGAACACCATGGCCATGATGGGGTATACATGGTATGCAACAATCTCTAGGTAGGTGGTACGTGTTATGTGTGTTCTGACACCTTTCTGTCATGGCCAGCGTTACGTTATTCAGCAATTTTAGCTAATGTAGTTCTTCTTCGCTCCCCATGTGCATCAATGAGCCTTTGGTGCCCAACAACCTGATGCCAGTTCACCTTTTGTCCCTCCTTGCATTACTTATTTAGATACTAACCTCTGCAGACCAGAAACATCCCACTTGCTTGCTGCTTTAGAGATAGTCTTACCCAGTCATCTGGCCGTCATTATTTGGCCCTTGTCAAAGTCTCTCAGATCTTTTCACCCATTTTCCCATTTCTAACACATGAAATTCAAGAACTGACTGTTCACTAGAGCATTCGTTTTGCTATGAATTGCAAATCGTTTGAAAATGTGTTAATTCGTATTTGTAATATAATGGTATATAATGAAATTGATTCGTTATACTGTTTTACAAGAGAACCATTGATTAAATGATTCTTGAGCAGGATTTTATTCATTGGGGTCTTAGTGATCCGAGATTCGACTCGATATCAACTATCGAATCGATCTTAACTTACAATACGTACAAGTAGTAAAGCAAACAACATTATGAAATGAATCTGATTTGTTTGACTGTTTCACAAAGCCCCGTGTCCCTGTAAATTTGCCTGTGGTGATGAATCTGTTGTCAGCACCACAGGCAAAGGGACAGCTCAACATTTAACCCCAGCTTGCCTTTTAACAGCAGGATTTGATTTATTGGGGTTTTATTTAGTGATCCAAAATTTGACTCGATATCAACTATCGAATCGATCTTCATTTAAAATAGGGGGTTTTGTGATCTGATATACCAAACGAAACTAAATGAAATTACGAAATGAAGCGTAATTACGAAACAAAACAAAATTACGAAACGAAATAATGAAAATGAAATTATTTTGAAATGATACTAAACAAATTTTCCAGCCGTGCACACCTCTAATGTTCACTTGCTCCTAATATGTCCCACCCCAATACGCCCTTCACCTGTCAGTGGATTTAATGTTTTGGCAGATCGGTACTCCTCTATGCATTGCTCCCGGAAACATTCATACCTCCTGTGCTATTTGATTGATAATATGATGAAAAAACTGTGCGCTCTACAGTACTGAATGTCAGCAAAGTGAAAAAATAGTCTAATATCTTTGTTACCGGTAAATTATCTATTTATCTGTTTAAACTCATGTTCAGTAGTTTGCACGTGCAAATGCATAAAGATATTTTTTTGTTATAACGGGACGTCTAATGGTTAGTGGCTTTCTATTACCATTCATGTTAATGATCAGCATTAATTGGACCAAAGAGAGATCACCTGTTGCTAGCTCCCCCCATAAACAAATCATTGAATAAATCATGTAACAGTTGTTATTTTTCCTCCTGCCGAACCTTACATTGTGCAGACGCTCTAAGGCCATTTATTATTATTATTCTCTCTTGGAACACTGCAAAGATTCAGTTGCCATGGATACAAGCAGCAGAAGCCGAGAATCAAATTGAATGATCCTGGATTTAAGTAACGGAATAATAGATGAACATTGTAGTTAGGTGGAACACAGGGCTTAATGTTAACAATTACATATACCAGGCGGATAACAGCAACACATTTAGTCTTAGCAGGCTCGTGGTCAGAAGTCTTGCGGTACATGCTGTCGAGGAATAAACATTATCAACACTAATAGTTTATTAATAATAAATAAATACAGTTTGGGTTTAGATAAGTAGCCTTCGGTCCGTGACATTGGCCTCCTCGGATCTCAGGTGAGGTTGTGTACCTGTCAGAATCAGGCTTGTGTTGATACATAGTTAATGTGTTGTTGAGAGAATCATTAATAAGTTATCCCACCTTAAATTATTGTGATCTGGTAGAAGCATAGCGGTAAATACCTGGGGGATTGTACTAGAAATTCACGGGTAATGGTCAGATGCATAGGGAAGCATCGGAGAGAGTGATCATGGTTTTTTTTTTTCGTTTTTTTTAAAAAATTCGCCTTTGTATAGTCATAAGATTTCAGGAAACGAAAAAAAATCATTAACGTTATGCTGACAGCAAGAACAATCAGGAATCTGAGAGCAAACATAAAATCAGTAACTTAAAGAGATACGGTATTGAAAAAAAATAGAGGTCCCTTCTTTTGGCCCTTAAATAATTGGGCAAAAGTTGCTCCTCCTCTTCAGTTCAGGGACTTCCGACCCTGGAAGTCCCTGAAGATTTTCTACGCAAGTTGCACTCCTAAAATACTTGCGTAGCATAGGAACCGCAAATTGGGAAGAGCTAGGGGTCTTGCACACTTTTACATACACAAGTTCCCTTGGATCTGCTCAGAACGATGAATCCGATCCATCGGTTGCCTTTCTGAGATCACGCGCCACTGCGATCGTCTCAGAGAGGGTGATGTCGGCACGCTCTTTGTGTGCTGATGTCACTAGTGACCGATCTTTTGATGGCCAGCCGGGAAATTCAAAATCCCTGCTGCTGGCAAGGTTGGATGGGGTGGAGGAAACTCCTCCACTCCACCCAGCGATATCTCCAGACCAGTGGAGCTGGGAGGGGGTGGAAAAGCGGGGGCACTACTTATAACCTGACCACTTTAAAACTCTAGAGAGGTCAGGATGAGTCGATTGTCCCTTGAATTCCCTCTTGACTTGGAATTCAAATGTGCGACACTGGTGTCTGTGACCAGACCTGTAATCGCAGGTGTACCTCCCAAGCCAACACTGTTACCACCTCAGATCCATGTCTTAACGCGGAGAATTGAATGTTGGACGGCATCACCCATAGAGCGGCCTGCTCTAGTGATGTGCTGCTGTACCTTTTCTGGGTATGGGAGAATAAGTGTATGTGTGCATGTAAGTAAAAATGCTTCTATATACAAACACATGCATCTACCTTACCCATATGTGGGCCCTATTACATTCTTCACGCTGAAACGCACGCAAAACACGTGTTTTTTTGCACGAAGCATTACATGTTAACGCATGAAAATCACCGATGGAATTACATTCCTCGCGCATTTTTTCATCTGTCGGGAATTTGTGCTAGTAAAACCGACGCACAAAAATGCACGCAAAGTACCTTGCGCGCAGAATTCAGTGAGTGCAATGTAATTTTTAACGCGAGTCCGTCATTTTGTGCGGGCTGCGCACAACAGAAGTACGTTCTGAAGGAAGACAAGGTAGTGGCCGTCATTTTTGACGGATCTAGTAATGAAAATGTGCGCATCGACGTTCTCCGTTGTGAATCCGCAGTTTGGTACGGTCAGGTTGTTACGATTTGCCGTTACACCAGCTTTTCAAAGACGTTAAAATTATGTGCGCAAATGTTGTCCGTTAAATTTTGCGCTCACAATGTTAAGTATAGGATGCGCGCACTAAATTGCGCTCCCAAAGGGTTCGCGCAGGGTCACTCACGTTAGACGTTAACGCTCATTTTGTGTGCGAACGTCGTTATACGACGTTCAGCGCAAAGGGTTTTGCCCCTCCCATTAATGCGTTTTTTCGCGCAAAGAATGTAATAGGAACCTGTGCAGGCAGTGTTCGCTAGTAACCCCCTTTGAGAATACAATAGAAAGTGCAAAGATGTAGAGTGGGTACAAAGGGTTCACGGATTTAAACAGATGTACCTTTACATAAGTGATTTCTGCAGTACTTCCCCATCTTTGGGAGTCAGAAGAAACAAACTTAGACGCGGGTCCAGGAAATACCTGGTTACACCCCTACTGTGCTTTAAAGATTGTGCAAAGACACTTTGGGCTAAATTCCATAGATAACGCTAAAATGTGGACATTAACAGGGAAAACCAGAGCCTGCAGGTTTCAGGTAGTGTCCCCAATTTAGCGTAGATTCCGGAGCAGGCACTACCTTGGCACTTTGCCTCGGAACCATGCGCTACCCTCAATGATACTCGCGGCAGCGCTTCCGCGCCACAGTGAATGTCACCTCCTGGAGTCCATAGGACTCCATGGCGGGTTGCGCTGCCGGGCCACGAGCCCCGCCCCCAAAAATTTAGCCCTGTGAGCATAATGCCTGAAGAGCTAAAACTGTGTAAAATCAGCTGAAGAATGTCCTGACATCGAGCTTTCAGCAGCTGACACAGTTGCAGCCCGTGGATCCCTGAAACGTCTGTAACTAAATTTGGCAGTAGATGGCACCATATACTGGCCAAATATGTTATTACAGTAAGAAATACACTGGGTATATGCCAAAATATTTATTACTGTATAATTAATTAAAAATGATTTTGCAAAAAAACACTGGTTCCTGAGAATGGTTTTTTTTGGAAATCACTTGGTAGTGAAGGGGTTAATTGAGCTACATGTGTACCTCAATGCAGAGCCATATTTAGACCTTGAAATATTTATTTTCTGTTAATCTGTATACTGTATTTGTGTTGTTTTTTAATATCTTGCATTTTATTACTTTGTATTTCTGTAACAACTGTAACAATTCAATGTTTCTTGAACCCAGGACATACTTGAAAACGAGAGAAATCTCAATGTATCCTTCCTGGTAAAATACTTTATAAATAAATAAATAAATGCACAAAACCCAATTAAAAGGGATAAACTTGTTAAAAACATGCACGATTTGGGGAAGGAAGGAAGGGTGGAAGTTTTTCCTATCTGCATTGAAGCCATAACCGCCTTTAGTGTAGAATCTGACGGTAATAAATCCAGTTCTGCTTCTGGTGGATATTGGTGATGCTTCTAACGTGTAATTTCCAATTTATAATTATCTGCATTAAACCTTTTGTGACCTTTTAATTCTGCTTAAATGTCATCATTTACCAACGTGTTTCTCGGCAATCTCCACATGCCATAACAACAGTCTGAAATGATTGCCCTAAAGGGAACCATTTTTGTCAACCTGAATATATGGGTTAGTTCTGTTTAAGACCATATTTTTCTAATTGACGTTTGTAAACGGCTGTACATCTTTATAATAAATGATTTACCACCATTGATTAAAACAATGCAGTGTTAATTAAAGACGACCAGAAATAATCTGTGTTTTTATTTCCCATTCTCCGTCTTTCCACTTGTAGCTTTGCAGAGGAAGCCAAAGGGTTTATTGGACCTTGAGGTAAAGAGTGTGGTTCGTCATTACTGTATCCCTGTCAACGCATTCCACCACTGCTCCAACATTCACACATACCATTGTGTCATCCAAACACATGCACAGGGTGTGCCCACACACACCCTAATGTTGGCTGAAGAGGTTCTCTTTCACCTCCTGTAATGACATTTTAGATGCCCCTTATTTGTTTTCTTTTTGTTTGTTTGTTTTGAGAAAGGATTTTACCAGGAAGGATACATTGAAATGTCTCTCGTTTTCAAGTATGTCCTGGGTGGCGAGTATGTACCGTTAGGTCAAAAATACATATCTGGTCTGCGCGATGTGAAACGCTAGGGAACTCGGACGGTTTCTCAAATGGCGTTGCCAACCATAGTGAATGGTGGAAGAGGCATGTAAAAGAAACACAATTTAAGTGTAGAGGGACAACACCAATTACAGCATACGTGATGTCTTTCAGTTATTAACTCACAAACAGAGCGCCTATCACTGGCTCTGAGTGGATCGGTGCCTTTGGATTATTTTTCTTCAATAACTTCTCAGGAAACCCAATCCTTGGTGTTGATATCTCGTAACATCCATAGGAATTGGAAGAGAGAGAAGGCACAATCTTGTGTATATCTGACAAACAATGGCATATATGTATATCAGCGGCAAGTGCAAACTCACGTGTAGTGGAGCTATTCCCAGCTCAGAACGATAGGCAGATGGGTTTCGTTTGGCCAATGCATCACTTTATACAAGTGCTCAGCTAGACATCCCATTAGCTTACAATCTAAGGAACTGAGGTAAGTGAAACAAAAGGGAGCAGGGGGAGTGTGGAGATAATTACCAGAGAGAATATAGCAGACACGGCATGATGATAGACCAAGAGCTTGAGCATTATAAGGTTAAACCGAGAGAAAAGTGAAGCAGCTGAAAGTAGTGTTATTGTTCCTTTTCGTACGCCGCTATTGTTTCATTGTCCGATGTATTTCCAGGTTGGAGGCTTTTGATGTCAAGGGAGATCGACGTATTTCACCAATGGCCAATGAAGGGTTGTAGAGTAGACTGGAAGATCTCTGTGGTCGGCCATGCTCACCCCTGATGACCAAGCCAGCCTCTCCTGCACATGTGGTGTTCTTGTCCCGCCCATTCATAAAAGTGAAATGCTATAGGTATGCACAGAGTGGCGCTACGAAGATAAACAAAGAGTCTGCAAGTAAAGAAGGAACAGGTACTTACAGGGTTATTCAGAGAGCACTGAAATGTCACTGACATTTCGGTGCTCTCCCGTTCCCTGGACTTCGGCAAGTTCAATACTCGGACCCTACAGTGAATTCAGTATTCACAGCAGGGTCCCGGAAGTGCGGCGAATCGCCAGATGCATCAAAAAAACACCAAATTGATCCGTTGCAGAAACGCCAAATCGTTCCGAAAGAAGCCGACGACCCGCTGAACAGAGCACCGACCAGCCGCCGGAAAAAGCCGACCAGCCGCTGAACAGGGTGAAAGAAAAAAAACAAAACAACCGCAAACTTTCGAAATGCATTTTCTAAAAAAACACTGCATTAACATGCCTGGGAATAATACATAAGGTCCTATGAATAATAATAAAAAGGTCTGTTACAGGGAAAAAAAAAACCCTGCCATTTTAAAAAAAAAATCTGGAAAATAAATTTGCCGAAAAAAATCGAGAAAAATGGCTACAAAAATCCTATAAAATAAATAAATAGAGAGACTTTATCTAGAAATTTATGTTAGAATTAACCAACCTTCACTCAGAGATTCAGTCAATTTTATCATGGATCGGATAAGGAACATCCAAAATGTTAATGGAGGGGATCAAAGAGGAAGCCTTCACCCAACATTAAGGTGTGCATGGGCACACCGGGCACACCCTGTGCGTACGCCTGTGTTTGCTGTGTGTACAGAGTACAGCAGGCAGAAGAAGATTGATATCAGGTTACAGAGTTTAAAGGCAGAAGGACAAAATGCTTCCCAAGCAAGCCCTTGACACATGGCAATCATGGCACTGCAAATTTATTCTGATTGACCTATGGCTAATCGGTCCTTTGTAAGGGGAGCAAACATTTAATTTTCTCAGCTCTTACCTTCAGCCAATACTCTATAGCTGTGTTTCTTATCTAGATTAACTACATTCATAAAATAACATTCATTCAGAGATACAGCATTTCATACTCGTGTCCCAAGCGGTTTGGCTGCATGTTTCCTCTGTGTCGAAAATGTAACACAATATCGAAACAAATATTGCAAACATCTAAATATGAAGACACGTGCATTGGTTCAAGGAGCTCTTTTCTGTAATGAGATGGAAAGCTCAAGGAAATATTGCTACAAAACACCTGATCCCACCCAATAAATATATAAATATATATATATATATATATACATATAGATATTTTTCTGCTTTTCATTCCTTCCCAAGGCTAACATCATTGAATGGCAAAGCTTTGTGTTTTGTTTGTGAAAATAATGGAATGTTACTCTGTGAAATACTAAAAGACCTTCACATATCCCTAGAAAAAAACTGCTTGTACGTTTATTGAGGACAAGTTGAGCATGGCAAGCAGTTAACTCTTTCAAATCCACTTTGCTTTTCCGACTTTATTGTATGTTTTACAACAAATGTTTGAAAGCAGGAAGTGTTGTATTTTGGATTGAGCGCCCCCACCGTCAAAAAGAAGCATAGGGTGCAGGCAGACACAGGGGTACTCAATGAGGGGGCAGAGTGACAAAGTGATGGGTAGGCACAAAGTGCAAAGAGACATGAGTACATGAGGAAGGCACCTTTCTCTGTAAATAAAAATAAAATGAAAAAAAAACATGATTAAATAAAATTAATAATAGTGCTGGAAAAATACAGTGCGGCATGGGCACTACCCATCAACCAAAAGAAAACAAAGGTCATGGTTTTCCAAAGGAAGAACGCAAAAACCAAGAGTTCCTCTTTCACACTTAATGACTGCACTCTTGATGAAGCCAACAGCTACACATACCTCGGCCTAGAAACAAACCGATCGGGAAGTTTCAAACCAGCCATAGAGGCCCTAAGAGACAAGGCGCGTAGAACCTTCTATGCCATCAGGAGAAACCTCTACAAACTAAAACCGCCTGTAAGAGTCTGGCTTGAAATCTTTGATAGCGTCATCACTCCAATCCTCCTTTATGGCAGTGAAGTATGGGGCCCCATCACCTACCCTGACCAACCCAAATGGGACACCAGCCCAACAGAAATATTCCATCTGGAATTCTGCAAGCACCTCCTCCAAGTCCATCGGAGCACCTCTAACAATGCTTGCCGGGCCGAGCTGGGCAGACTCCCCTTACTTCTTGCAGTATAGAAGAGGGCGCTATCATACTGGGACCATCTAAACATCAGCAGCCTCAACTCATACCACCATAAAGCCCTACTGGCCAACAAGGACCATCCAAAACCATGTGGGATGCAACAACTCATATCCACCCTGATCATCCAAAGCCCCCATGAAGGCAACCTGACAAAATATCAAATAAAGGCCCTAATTAACGATTCCAGGGAAAACTATATCAGAGAATGGAGACATGATATAGCAAACTCTCAGAAACTCACCATTTACCAATCCTTACAGAGGGAATACAAACTGGCCCCATACCTGGAGGTACTACAAGACCCCAAGGACAGACAGATCCTGAGCCGGTACAGACTGAGCACCCACAGCCTGGAAATTGAATCAGGGCGGCATAGACAGACCTACAAGCCCAGGGAGAATAGACTGTGCCAGCATTGTGACCAGGAGGCCCTGGAAGATGAGGTCCACTTCCTCCTACAGTGCCCCAAGTACTCAGCACTGAGGGAAACTCACTTCCAAAGACTCTCCGCTCTCATCCCGGACTTCACCTCTATAGAAGAGACGAGGAAACTCCACATCATACTGGGAGAAGAGGAGCCGGCGGTGAAAATATCTGCCCAATACGTCGCAGAATGTCACAGACTGAGAGGAACATGAGAGATCCTGGACTTATAAATCCCCAACATGGACTCGCCCCCATCCCCCTTCACATTGTCCCTTACCCCTGATAATGTCCATGGACTTGCCCATTCCCCCCCATATATATGTCCCACTACCCCCCCCCCCCTCCTCCCCATATGCTTTGGCAATGATAAAATGTATTTGGTCCTGCCAATAAAGCTTATTTTTATTTGATTTGATTTGATTTGATACTGTATAGATTGCAATTGGTTTTTTTTTACACTTTTTTATTTTAGCGTTATAGAGAAACGTGCCCACCACAAGTGTTACTTCTCTCTGCAAAACTAATATATACATAGAGAGAGAACAAATAACATTTTTTGTTAGCTTTTTTTTTATTTTACAGAGAATTTTGTCAACCCCAGGAGGCACCTTGCTCTATTAAACCACAAAAAAACTGTAAACAAAACAAAAAATAATTTAATTTACTTTTTTACATCACTTTTTTTAAATTGTGTTTTTTTTCTCACAATTTGTTTTATGTTTTTTCTACTTTTACAGAGACATTTTTCCACCACAGAGGGACACCGTACTCTGTCAAACTAATTATTTTTTTCACTTTTACAGAGCAAGATGCCCCTTGTGGTGGGCACCTGTAGGCACATGTCTATTTTTGCCTAATTGTACACCTGGCCCTGATTTTGTGTAGTTTTCATTGGATTATGTACTGTTTTGGTCATAGACATATACCCAGGACTCGTGTTTTAGCATGACCCCTGTTTTTATTAGGGATCAGCGTTCGGTTCGGATCAATTCGGAGTTTGATTCGAACATCGCCCGTTCGGCCGTTCAGCGAACTCCGAACATTTCCGCGTGTTCACCCACAATGGACCACAATGCACTTTTCCACTGGCCTGAAGCTTGTAATTGGCTACAGCCTTGCACCTGACCACAGGTCAGGTGCAAGACAGGTGCAAGACTATGCCAATCACGGCTCAGAGCCCTGATTGGGCAAATTTTTCCCAATCATGGGCTCACAGAGCTAAGTCCCGCAGCACACTATATAAGGCTTCCCTGCCTGCAGTCCCAGCAGGTGTGTTTGCAGGAGTGAATCAGAGAGGAGAGGAGATTATTCTGTCAGGGAGTATCAGTGACGTTGTAGGAGATTTCTGGGAATTAGAATCTGTGTTGGCACTGCCAGGCTATCAGGGATAGTGTGTATCAGTGAGTTGTAGGAGATTTCTTGGAATTTGAATCTGTCTTGGCACTGCCAGGCTATCAGGGACAGTGTGTATCAGTGAGTTCTACCAGAGTTCTGCAAATTTGAATCTATCTTGGCAATATTTGGGTGCACTGCCACTGACGACTATACCAGACTCATATCTTTTTAATATTTGACCGCAGGGTCCAACCCTGCACTCTTCCACAATACCACAGAGGGGTTACTTACGGTGTGAAGGCACTTGCTGCCACCAAAGGCACAATATTTGGGTGCACTGCCACTGACGCCTATACCAGATTAATATCTTTTTAATATTTGACCACAGGGTCCAACCCTGCACTCTTCCACAATAACACAGAGGGGTTACTTACGGTGTGAAGGCACTTGCTGCCACCAAAGGCACAATATTTGGGTGCACTGCCACTGACGCCTATACCAGATTCATATCATTTTAATATTGGACTGCAGGGTCCACCACTGCACTCTTCCACAATACCACAGAGGGGTTACGGTGTGAAGGCACTTGCTGCCACCAAAGGCAAAATATTTGGGTGCACTGCCACTGACGCCTATACCAGACTCATATCTTTTTAATATTTGACCGCAGGGTCCAACCCTGCACTCTTCCACAATACCACCGAGGGGTTACGGTGTGACGGCACTGTTGCCGACACTAAAGGCCCAATTTTAAAGCACCTATTGTTACTTTCATCCAAAGCCTGCATAAGTTTCACCATAATTTAGCCAACAAAATCACTAAACTTGTTCTGCGTATCCTAAAACGTCTCCTCTTTTCATACAGGCTGCCGCCCCAAGCAGTTGTTTATGAATAGATTAAAGGAAAACCATTTATTGTCATTTGAAATGTCATTTTTTTCTTTTTAAATGCTTCTATACATCCTACAAATCCGCCACTTCACGGGCAGGTTATGGGGACCTCCTAGGCACGATATTTGAAGGAATTTTTCGTTTTTATTCTTAACCCTTATTTCCTGGAAAACACTCTGTTCCTTTTAAAATGTTTTTTTTTCTAACTTTTTGTCCTTGTTTCCTGTCCCCCAGGGCACTACCCGGACCCCCATATACCTTTTATGGCACATATCTAGCATATATGCCCTCTTGGAGGGCACTCTAAAAATCGAACGTTCGGGTCCCATTGACTTACATTGAGTTCAGATCGCGCTCGAGATCGAACTCGAACTTTTGAAATTGTTCGAGTTCGAAATCGAACCGAACACGGGGCATTCAGCTCATCCCTAGTTTTTATGTATTGCATATGACATACATTCAATGAAATCATGGAAAAAAAATTAGAACAATTTGAATTGTGCATCAATAAAAAACAAAATTTGGCCAATGAAGATCAGTTTCCCTACTTAGATATGTCAGAAATGATTGTCACCCAGGAAATAAAGTGATTTCTCTCCTACAGCTCCATTCTCTCCCATTTTCTCCCATGCAGTGGCGTCACTAGGGTTGGGGTTGGTGTCACCCGGTGTGGTAACTTATGGTGTCACCCCCCCCCCCCGAGTTTTACGGATTTTTTTTAACTACTCATAAATCAGTACTCCCATATAACACTAAATGCTCATGCACAGCGCACATTACTGTAAGGTTTATTGCTTTGGAGCACTCTCATATGCTCACACAAATTTTTGCCAACTGCCAGCAAGTACGGTGCCTGTTCGAGGGCAGTGAAAGTGAAAGCACACATGGATATATATTGCCCCAAGCAGCTCTGGATACATTGCCCCCAGCAGCTCACCCATGGATATATATTGCCCCCAGCTCACATATGGATATATTGCCCCAGCTCACAATTATATATTGCCCCCAGCAGCTCACCCATGGATATATATTGCCCCAGCTCACATATGGATATATTGCGCCCCAGCTCACATATGGATATATTGCCCCAGCTCACAAATTTATATATTGCCCCAGACCAGCTCACACATGGATATATTGCCCCAGACCAGCTCACACATGGATATTGCCCCAGCTCTCATGGATATTGCCCCAGCTCTCATGGATATGCCACCGGCACACATGGATAATGCCTCAGCTCACATCAATATGCCCCAGCAGCTCTCATGGATATTGCCCCAGCAGCTCTCGTGGATATACTGCCCCAGGCCCCAGCTCACCTCCTGCCGCCGCCGTGTGTTCGACTCCCTCTGAGTGTCCAGCGGCATGGAGCTTTGGCACTCGCCTGGGGGAGCCACGTGACCAGCCGCAATCTCGCAAGAACTCGGCGGGTGACGTGGTTCCCCCAGGCGAGCGCCCAAGCTCCATAGCTTTGGACGCTCGCAGGGAGCCGAACACTGTGTCACAGGGTGAGACACCCGCCCTTATGGTGACACCGTCACCAAAGACTTTGATTTTTGAACGTGTCACCTGGTGCGGGCCGCACCCCCCGCCCCCACCTTGCGACACTAGTGCTCCCACGGTATCTAAGTTCGTGGACTGGATTTGGCCACACTTCCCTATTCCTCACTGTAAAGCAAATGCAACTTCTGCATTCAAAAAGCCATAAAATGAGGACCAAATCTGGTGGCACTTACTTTAGTAAAAGGAAAACATGCAGGTTACTGCAAAAGCTGAACATTCCTTTATTGTGTTGACATGTGGTGCTTTTGCACTTACTGCTGTTAACACGATAATGCTCTAATGGTGCTGGTGGTGGTTGAATAATTGAAATCATTATTTAGTAAGCCCATGCATGAGTTCTAATGTAGCGCTAATGAAGCTCTGATTGGCTGCTCGGCTTGAACTTTCTCCATTTGTAAACAGTCTGTCTTACCGTGGACACATGAACATCAAAGCTTTTGGAGATACTTTTCTAACCCTTTCCAGCTTCATGCTAGTCAACAATTCTTGATCGTAGATCTTCTGAGAGCTCTTTTCTGCGAGGCATGGTTCACATCAGGCAGTGCTTCTTGAAACCAGTAAACCCAAAACTGGTGTGTGTTTTTAAAGGGCAGGACAGCTTTCAGCAACACATCCAATAATATCACAGTGATTGGACTCAAGGTTGGCTCACTCCTGGCTCCAATTAGCTCTTGGAGAAGTCATTAGGCTAGGGGTTCACATACTTTTTCCACCCTGCACTGTGAATGTTCACATGTTATGTTCAATAAACACATGAAAACATATAATGTTTGTGTTGTATTATTTTAAGCAGACTGTGTTTTTCAAATTGTTGTGAATTAGATGAAGATCAGAGCACATTTTATGACCAATTCATGCAAAACTCCACGTAATCCCAAAGGGTTCACATACTTTTTCTTGCCACTGTATGTTTTTTAAATAAACCAAGTGCACAAATAAGAATTTTTGAGACAAAAAGAACCTATATTCATTAGATAATGTTGAGAGATGTCGAATTCTTTGAACATAAAGTTCAAACTTTGAGGACCTAATTTTCAGGGCGAGCCACAGCCTATTTGCAACAACATTTTCTCCCCACAAACTTCATGTTTTTGTATTGTCAGGATCATGCTATGGAAAAGCAAAAATTCAACAAAGCAGACATCAGATAATGTGGAAATAACCATAAACATTGTAACTATACAATTAAAGTCTTGCAATACGAACACAAAAAGGAAGGAAGGGGATGAAGGAAAATAAGGGGGGAGGAAAAAAAGAGGAGGGGAGGAAGGAAAAAAGGGGAGGGGGAAGAAGGAAGGAGAGAAAGAAAAAGGGGGAAGGGAAGAAGGAAGGGAGGAAGGAAAAAAGGAGGGTAAGAAGGAAGAAGAGAAATGAAAAAAGGGGAGGGGAAGAAGGAAGAGGATGAAGGAAAACAAGGGATGGGGAGGAAGGAAAAAAGGGGAGGGAGGGGAAGGAAGAAAAAAAGGAGAGGGGAGGAAGGAAAAAAGGGAGGAAGGAAAAAATGGGGGGGGGAAGAAGGAAGGGGAGGAAGGAACAAAGGGAGGGGAGGAAGGAAGGAGAGAAAGAAAAAAATGGGAGGGGGAGGAAACAAAAAAGGTGAGGGATAGTAAGGAAAAAAGGGGAGTGGAAGAAAAAAGGGAAGGGGAGGAAGGTAAAAATGTGGAGGAGGAGAAGGAAAAAAGGGGAGGGGAGGATGAAAAAAAGGGGAGAAGGAAGGGGAGGAAAGAACAAATGGGAGGGGTAGGAAGGAAGGGGAGGAAGGAAAAAAGGAAGGGGGGAGTAAGGAAGGGGAGGAAGGAAAAACAGTGAAGTGGAGGAAGAAAAAAAGGGGAGGGGAGGAAGGAAGGGGCAGAAGGAAAATGGTGAGGGGTTGGAAGGAATGGGGATGAATAAAGGGGAGGGAAAGGAAGGAAGAAAGGAAGGACCGTTTTACATTTTACTGGCTTGTTTCTTTTTTAATTTACATTTAGATTTGGTAGATCTGTGTGTTAAATAACCACAATCCAAGGTTTTGTGATTTAACCCCCGAGTTTTATTTATACTTTCATACTTAACAGGTTTCAACGATAAGCTCTTAGAGAAATACCTGATGGTGCAACGTACAATCTAACCTGCAATGTCAAACTCAACACAAAAAGATTTTATCAGCTCCAAAAACATCCACTGGCTCGCTCTTGTTTCTCATTTCCAGGAGCTTGTCTAATATTCGATTAAAGGACTTTTACTATAATACTGTTTCTTTTTAACTTATCTAAGTAGATGATCTAGCGAGCTGCTCACTGCTCAATTTTCCTCTTGCACAACATAAAACATAAGGCCCTGCAGGAACCTGCGTACTCTCAGTTATAATTAAATACTGATGTGAGTAAGACGTCGCTCCCCAAATGCAATTTATTTCATATCTATCAAAGTGTACAGGGTAGCTGTGATCAGAGTGCAGAAAATAAACAGAAACGAGTCATTTCGGTAAAGCTGATTCTTGTTGCAGTTTTCTTTTTTAACCCTTCACTCCCGAGATCGAGATAACTTGGGTCCTCAAAGATACCATTAGGCGCCCAATATTGAGTTATCTCGATCCGCAGCTGTGCAGGGAAAAATAAAAACAAATTTATTTGTTGTAAACAAAATCTTGTTTGCATTTGGACCCCAGGAAATGTCCCTAAGGTTTTAGCATCTTTGGCATAATGCTCGACCTGTTAAGACTTTTTAAAAGCAGCTGGTGAATGTCGCTGATGGACTTCTCTCCAGCTGATCCTGCACAGAAATCAGAACTGTAGTAATTCCGTTTGGCCAGCAGGAGGGTATCTCAAACACTAAAGTAAAGAATACATTGAGAATATTCCCAAAAATATCTTACTGTATAATTATTTAAAAACGATTTTTCATAAAATGTCCATCGGTAAAGATATTAGCTGGAGCCTACCTGTAAATCGCCTGCAGACGATATCTTAACGTCAACTGTAGAGTAGGGGCCCATATGTCTCCAACAAGCTGGAAAACACCCAAAAGAATTCAATATGTCCAGAAAAACATGCAAAACATAATAGAAAATAAATGAAAAACTAAACTCATCTTTTATGGCAGAAGTTCGGCAGGCCTGAGATCAGGAGGATGGGGACTTGGCCGCCAAGAGAGCATAGCCATGATACCCTTTCTTTCATCACTGACAACCGTCATCTCGCCAGTCGCCACTCATGCGCGCTAGAGTGACCGGCTGCCAAGCCGAGCAGCCAATCAGAGCTTCATAAGCGCTACATTAGAACTCATGCATGGGCTTACTAAATAATGATTTTAATTATTCAACCACCACCATTAGAGCATTATCATGTTGCCCTGAGCTAAAATCGGGATGCAAAGGGGAAAAATTAGCGTTCGCTAATTTCCTCTTATTGTCCCAGTTTCCCCAGCAGATTGCAGCACAGACACAGAGTCCGGCAGGCTGCCCCTTAGCGATCGCTAAGCTCGCCGATGCTGGGGGCAGTGCTACAGCGCCATCCCCAGCATCCTCTCCATGGCATCCATAGGACTCCATGGAGGATCATGCTGCCATGTCACATGACTGGCAGGATCTCGCCTCTCGTGAGATCCAGCTGGCCGGCGGAGTGATGGCGGAGGGAGACAGTGGACTTTCTTCCCCCAGTCTCCCTCTGCTCCCGATGGCCAGAAGCAGCGGATCGGGCCGCTGTTCTCGCCGTGGGAGGAGAGGTGAGTATGTGATTTTTTGGGGGGGTTTTGAGCTGCAGGTAATGGATTCTGCAGCAGTGCAATCCAACACCTACACCTCTGAGCTGGTGGTAACTTTTTTGTTAACGCCAGCTCTTAGTAACTAGCGACCAAGTGATCCCAACGCTAGTTAATCTGTGCTTTCACGTTGCGCTCCCCATGCTAGGTATAGGGAGCGCAATGTACAGTAAACGGGTTTTCTAACCCGTTAGCGATTTGGAGGTGATGTGGGTGCAGCGCTATGACCTCCTTTATGCTAGCGCTAACGCTGATGCTAGTATTAGGTTGAAGGATGTAATAGAGCCCTTAAACAGGAGCTCGCACTGCATCCCATTAGTCCACCTGAAAACTGGATGACAGCCCAAGGCTCTAGGGTGATCAAGAGAACTGAGGGAAAACCAGGTGTCACATGAGGGCATCGCTTCGTTCAACAGGTCTGTATGATACAAAATATTATCATGACAGACTAGGCTTAAATTCAGACATAAATCTGTAGAAATAGCAAATATCGCGCAAACCAAGCTTCCTGCGCACTTAGGGCTACACGTGGTGCTGCTGCTCATAAATAACACATTGGACTATCTTCTATTGAAAGAGGTAAATGTTAAAGAAAGAACAAACCACTCCAGCGCAATGAATTTGTATCTCCGCGCTGTTTAAAATGCCAGGCGTGGCAGCGAACACACGCAGGTTATTTTATCACAAATGTCATTGATGGCGTCAGCTTCAGCATGAGCCTGATCGTAAACACCATTTTTTGTTTTTATCACTATGTTACATTGTTACTAGCAGCAAAAGCGTTCGTGTTAGGAATAAAAGCATACAGCAGCACTTGTCTGCTTATAGTTATACAAAACAAATAAAAATAAACCTGAATACACAACTGTTACCAAAAAACAGTGCTTTTTTTCTGGAAAAATAAGTGGGGGTACTCTCACTCCCAGGGAAAATCTGATTATTATGACGATTTTTTCGTGTCCTAACAAATACTCCTTTATTCACAATGGATATATTGCCCCCAGTTCACACTGGATATATTGCCCCATGCTCACATGAATATATTGCCCAGGCTCAAATGGATATATTGCCCCATGCTCACATGGATATATTGCCCCCAGCTCACATGGATATATTGCCCCAGGCTTACATGGATATATTGCCCCAGGCTCACATGGATATATTGCCCCATGCTCACATGGATATATTGCCCCAGCTCACATGGATATATTGCCCCAGCTCACACATGGATATATTGCCCCCAGCTCACATGGATATATTGCCCCAGACCAGCCAGACCAGCTCACATGGATATATTGCCCCAGCTCACATGGATATATTGCCCCAGCTCTTATGGATATATTTCCCCAGCTCAAATGGATATATTGCCCCAGCTCACACATGGATATATTGCCCCCAGCTCACATGGATATATTGCCCCAGGCCAGCTCACATGGATATATTGCTCCCAGCTCACCTCCGCCAGGCCCCTCCGAGTCATTGCCGGCCGCCGCGTTCTTTCCTTCTACGAGCGGCCACCTGCATGAATATCTGCCGCTCACCTAGCATCCATCCACTAGCCAGCCGTGATCTCTCGAGATCGCGGAGTTCACGTGTTACAATTAAGTAACCCATTTGCGTTTGGTACCTTACGCTTTTCAGTGCGAGGTTACTGTACTTTGTGCTCCCTATACTTAACATGGGGAGCGCAAAGTGTTAATCAGCTTTAGTATTACAAAGTCCTAACGCTGATTAACTTCCAGCTCTGGTTAGCGGAAAGTTGACCAGAGCCAGGGCTTGGTGTTAACAGATTCCGCTTCTGCAGAATCCGTTAACACCAGCCAAAAAATATATAAAAAATAAATTGTATACTCACCTCCTGTCCCGCGACGAGGATCATGGCTCCAACCACCTCCTCTGTCCGGCGGGAGCAGGGAAAGACTAGGGGGAAAGTCCCCCAGTCTCTCCCTGTGTATCACTACGCTGACCGGCCGGATATCACAAGCCGAGATCCGGCAGGTCATGCGACCGCGGGCGTCTGGCTGAATGGAGTCCTATGGAGCGCAGCCGCGAGCATCCTGGGCCGTAGTGCATGGTAACAATGCAGGCAGATTTTTTTATTAGCGCCTGCATTGTAATTCCATGCTAAAACGGGGGCGGTAGGGGGAAAACTGCAGGCGCAGTTTTTTCTCCCTACCGCCCCGTTTTATCGTGGAGAATGTAATGTGGCCCATGATTTTTAACAAGTACTTGAGTGCTCCCATATGGTAGCTTGGAGATTACATATATATATATAAGAAATATGATGCCTTGTAACAAAGGACTAGTATAAAAATAATAAACTTTTATTCAATAAACATCAACGTTTCAGTCCCAAAGGACTTTTATCAGCACCGGGCACTGATTATGGATTAATTTTGAGTGCAGAGAGTGTGGACTTCTACATATATATATATTATATTATGTCGGGTTTTTAAGAAAATATCCAATAAATATTTTAACTATTTTATCACTTCATGTGACCAGGTACCAGAGTGCTTCAATGTCTGCGGTTTAGAAAGGAAGAGGTATGCCATCTAGTGCTCATTTCTTTATATGTCCTCAACAGCTCAGTATTACTTTAGGGGTTACTCAGAGAGCACCAAATTGTCATCGGCATTTCGGCGCTCTCTCGTTCCCCGCACTTCGGGGAATCAAATTTCCCGACCCTGCGGTGAATTCAGCTTTCACCGCAGGGTCCCCGAAATTATTGGATCTGATCATTTCGGTGAGTCTGCGCTGTTTTTATAAAGAAAAGTCACAGAAATTATCGGATTTTATAAGTCGCCGCAAACTCGCCGTCGGCCACTGAAAACACGCCGTCTGCCGCCACCAACCCGCCGGACGGCTGTCAAATGCTGCCAACGAGCCGACAAACACAGCGCCGACCAGTCGCAGAAAAAAGTCAACAAACCGCCGGACGAGTAAAAAAAACAAAAACAAAACGATTGAAAGCATCAAATTTGAAACGCCGTTTGCAACAAAAACTACTGAACGAAAATGTCTGGAATTAACATATAATGAATGATAAAAGGTCTGTTACAGAAAAAACAAAACACGCTATTTAAAATCAGATCTGAGAAAAACATTTGCCCAAAAATCTCAAAAAACACCTACAAAATCTGAAAAAAAATAAAAATAAAGAGACTTTTTGCTACAGATTAAAATAATAAATGGTTTATTAGATGTTGAATAAAAACATGAATAATTTTAACGTTGAAACCTATGGGATTTGCTTGATTAAACCGGCAGAATGAAAGCACCGAACAGCAGGGCATATCTCTGACATTTCACTGCTGTTTTTTGTTCTCTGAATAGATTAACCATTGCTTCTCTATGGGGATTTCACTGCTGTCGAACAGGCACCGTACATGCTGGCAATTCGCCAAAAAACAACAAAGGACTGATGATATTGTATATCCAACCAGACTCTCTGAAAACATAAAAGGGACTCCCTTAGGGTATTTAACCCTATTTTTAAATCTTAAAACATTCCTTTACCACTTTTATCCACAAGGTGGCAGCAAAGTATGTATAAAAAATTCCCAGCGCATTGATTGTGGATATATGCATTGTTGCTCTACACACTTTTTGCAACAATTTTCACATTTGCTATATGCACTTTATACATTCATTGGAATACAGCGAACCATATACCACTCTTTAATCACCGGTTTCTATGCCGTATATCGATACAGACTGATTTGAGTTACCGGGATATCTGTTTTCTGTTTTATTGCTTTCAAATTTTTAAGAGGTGTGTAAACCACAGGACCACTCTGTATAGCACTAAGCACTATATACCTGTTTTAACATTTTAAATATCAGTGTACCACAAGGTCACTCTACACACACTCAACACACTCAGGGTTATTCAGAGAAAGGTGAAACTCTGGAGAAGTTTTGGAGAAGTGAAAATTCTAGGTCAAAATAGCTAATTTGGAAAGTGAGATAAATGGGAGAATTTTTCTGGTTTGGCTATTTTGACCTAGAATTTTCACTTCTCCATAAGTTCTCCAGGGTTTCACCTTTCTCTGAATAACCCTGTATATGTCACACCATTGAGACTTGAATCAGAGACAACACTTTACCCTATATTCAGACAGATCTAATATTAGTGTGCAGTGCCAGACAGAGCGCACCCCTCACCATAAATAATGAAATAGATGCGTGGCAACAAGTCCCTGCGCGTGCACGGTAACTCAATTATTTCGTCTCAATCTTGGACAAACCGATGAAAGTTCCAACAGGTGTCAGATGAACCGAAGTGATCATTTTTGGACAAACTGGAAATTACAAAAAAAAAATGAAGGGACAGAGCACAATCCATTTTTCCTTGATAAAGTCACACTGGAGTGGCGAAACGCGTCGAAATTGAATGTCCTAACTGTGTTTTCATAGACTAACTTATAGCTGTTTTTATTTACATTCAGCCCTTTCCTTATTCACTATTTTGGGAACCTGCTTTGAACCCGTGGTCCCTTCTTTATAAACAGGTTGGTTCCAAGGTCCCCCAGCACCATTGGATGGCTGAGTGTTATATGTGATGCTCCTTATTCATGCTTAAATCTTGTGAGCTGCATTTCTTATTAGTAGGGGCTCTATTTGCCAAGCTACATTTTTGCCATATTGCTCTATGTGGTTTCTGTTTTGTTTGTGTTTTGTAGATTGATCCTTATATTGTTTATTATAGGATTATAGGATGGAATCCCACTGCGTTCAGGCACCTTTATTAACTAAACCGTGCAACATTTCGGCTGACTGGAAGCCTTATTCCTGGAAACTGGAACATTACAGACCAAAGATTCTGTCAGTTCATATGTATGATATACACTATATTGCCAAAAGTATTCGCTCACCTGCCTTGACTCGCATATGGATGGGCGAGCGAATACTTTTGGCAATATAGTGTAGCTTGTATCATGAAAAGTACATTTTATTTTCCCAAAGAGGTGGCCTCGTCTGCCATCTAGTGACTAATTTATAGAAAGCAATTCCATGTTGGAATTATTGATATAGCCCAGTGCCTCTGGTTTCCAAATTATATAAATATATAATAAACAATAGCCAAGCACTCCTGCTTCCACGATCCACAATTGCCCAGTGCCTGCCGTCCAGCTGGATATCATACAAATGAAAAAACTATGGCGGCACTCCTGGACTATAGTGCAACCAATAATTTATTCCATTGATAGAGATAAAGATATATGGAGATATATAGAGATATAGAAAGATATATATATATATATATATATATATAATTTACCAGTTCAAAAGCTCAGCTCCTGCCTCAAAATATTCATGTTCCCAATGAAATGTTTCTGTTAGAGCCATGATTCCAACCCTGACCCTCGAGTACCCCTAACAGGCCAGGTTTGCAGATAAGTGAAGCGCAGTACAGGTGATATGATTTGCTGCTCAGTAATTGCAGGATTCAGTCTGCATTTCCTCAAGGTGATCCTTAAAACCTGACATATTTGGGAGACCTGAAGACCAGGGATGGGAACCACTGATCTAGCTGCATGTCCACTTTTATATTTAAAATTAAATGAGAAAAGCACACGTCGGCGTGATACTGACTTTTCCACCATGTTTAAAGGGACACTACCACTAACATACGCTGTAACTTGATTACTTGTACATTACAAACAAAACCACATGACAAAACACATTTTGTTTGAGGTAATTGCATGGAAACAGGTAAAATAAAGATAGTTTTTTTATCTCCTGTTTGCATTTTGTGGATTTTTCCCATGATGCAACATTTACCAAAATAAGTGCAAACGTTTTACTTTACTGCTGTGGTTTAGCTTCTACAGTATTTAACAGTTAATAAGGTGGAGGAGGGAATGTTTAGATAAGGCTTCAAAAGATCTATTGGCTTGCCTCTGCTAAAATTAGAGATGGCAGCTGAATGAGATAAGACAGGGAGCTTAAAATATTTCTAATCTACCCCCTGGCGATATCCTTTGAATACATCCCACACAATACGATTATTTGAGTCAGTGAGCAACCAATTCACTCCATTCTATGGAGGAGCAAGTGATGTAAAGTTACTATAGAGGCAGTTTCCAACATAAAATATCACACAATGGATGCACCCAGTGACACATATAGAGGAAAATATCACACAATGGATGCACCCAGTGACACATAAAGAGGAAAATATCACACAATGGATGCACCCAGTGACACATATAGAGGAAAATATCACACAATGGATGCACCCAGTGACACATATAGAGGAAAATATCACACAATGGATGCACCCAGTGACACATATAGAGGAAAATATCACACAATGGATGCACTCAGTGACACATATAGAGGAAAATATTACACAATGGATGCACCCAGTGACACATATTGAGGAAAATATCACACAATGGATGCACCCAGTGACACATATAGAGGAAAATATCACACAATGGATGCGCCCAGTGACACATATAGAGGAAAATATCACACAATGGATGCACCCAGTGACACATATAGAGGAAAATATCACACAATGGATGCGCCCAGTGACACATATAGAGGAAAATATCACACAATGGATGCACCCAGTGATCCATATAGAGGAAAATATTATCTTAACTAAACAAACAAGAGAAAAACAAGACAAATGTAAGATATCAGCAACATAAAATAAACACAATAAGAACATTTAATTTTTTGTTGGTAGCTGCCCTTTAAAATGTAAATATTTACGTGGGGATGATGTAAGAAATAACAAAACAGCAGTTTAATAAAGAGAAATTATATTTACATTGACCTGAACCCAAAGATGAGAAAAAAGAAGAGAACTGAACCAGTAATGTTCAGAATAATAGGACGCGGTGAAACTCATTCATTAGTCTGACGCATAATATTAGCCTATTATTTAATTGTGCGTGACATGGGCTATAATATTCCAGAGTATGTTGAAATTTGGAACTCTACTAAGTGTGATGGGTTGGTATACTGCTATGCTTGTGACTCTATGGATGTGACATGTCCATGATGAAAATGAAGATGAAGGGATTACCTTTTTTTTATATTTTTATACTATTCCTATTAAATTAACAGTAAGTTTTGATGCATTTTATTGAGTAGAAACTTTTTTTTGCCTATATAACATGTGCTTTGTGAAAATAGAGCGGTTTTGTGTGTACATTTTAATTTAGTTAGTGGATTCCTGTCCAGTGCGGTGAGAAGCAAACGTAATGCAGTGTAGACACGCTGCGAGGCAGAGCAGAGCGAAGTCAAGCCTGCAAAATGTTTGCTTCTCTTCGTTTCGCTAAGCTGTGCGTTGCTACATGATCAATGTGTCTCAGCCTTTATTCCCGCATCGCTAGCTTACCGAATCAGTTTGTATACTTGTTACTCACCCTGCTTGTTCTGAGGACCCAATCTGTTGCCGACTTTGCTTGCCATTTGACTATTCTCTCTGTGTATTCCCTGCCTGTTCTGTTTGCTTCCTGTTGCTATTTGTGTGCGCCGATTCTCACCATATACAGTAGCGCAGTACAAGTGCCTAAACATTGCTGACCCGGTTTTGTTATAGCTGCTGATGTAACTGAATAGATCGGGGATCTCTTCTGCATTACCAAAACCTCCACCACTGCACTCTACCACAATACCTCAGAGGGGTTACGGTGTGAAGGCACTTGCTGTCACCAAAGGCACAATATTTGGGTGCACTGCCACTGACGCCTATATTACCAGATTCATATCATTTTAATATTGGACTGCAGGGTCCAACCCTGCACTCTTCCACAATACCACAGAGGGGTTACGGTGTGACGGCACTGTTGCCGACAATAAAGGCCCAATTTTAAAGCACCTATTGTTACTTTCATCCAAAGCCTGCATAAGTTTCACCATAATTTAGCCAAAAAATCACTAAACTTGTTCCGCGTGTCCTAAAATGTCTCTTCTTTTCATACAGGCTGCCGCCCCAAGCAGTTGTTTATGAATAGATTAAAGGGAAACCATTTACCGTCATTTGAAATGTCATTTTTTGGTTTTAAATGTTTCTATACATTCTACAAATCCACCACTTCACGGGCAGGTTATGGGGACCTCCTAGGCACGATATTTGAAGGAATTTTTCGTTTTTATTATTATTATTATTATTCTTTATTTATAAAGCGCCAGCATATTCCGCAGCGCTGTACAATAAGCACAGTATAGACAGGGTTACAATACATTGAACAACATTTGACAAACAGTACAGGAGGAGATGAGGGCCCTATTCCCGTAGGAACTCACAATCTGGGAGGGTTGGGGTTGGAAACAGGAGGAGAGGACTGTAAGGTGAGAGTGATTGATGGTTGCGTCAGTGAGTTGGGTGGTAGGCCTCCCTAAATAGGAATGTTTTCAGGGAGCGTTTGAAGGAAGAGAAATTAGGGGAAAGTCTGACAGCACGAGGGAGAGCGTTCCAGAGAGTGGGGGCTGCGCGTGAGAAATCCTGCAGTCTATCATGGGAAGAGGTGATGCGGGGAGAAGCTAGGCGCAGGTCACTGTTTGACCTTAGGGAGCGGGCTGGGGTGTATTTGGTGATTAGTGAGGACAGGTAGTGGGGAGCTGAGTTAGTGAGGCTTTTGTAGGTAAGGATAAGGATTTTGAACTTAATTCTGCAGTGGATGGGGAGCCAGTGAAGGGACTCGCAGAGGGGAGCGGCAGAGACAGAGCGGCGGGTGAGGTGAATTAGCCTGGCGGAGGCGTTCAGGATGGATTGTAGGGGGGAGAGGTGGGACAGAGGGAGGCCAGATAAGAGATTATTGCAATAGTCGAGTCGGGAGATTACCAGGGCGTGTATGAGTTGTTTTGTGGCGACAGCGGTAAGAAATGGCCGAATTCTGTAAATATTACGCAGTTGGTATCGGCAGGAGGAGGAAAGAGACTTGATGTGGGGGATGAAGGAAAGAGCAGAGTCAAGTGTAACTCCAAGACAGCGAACTTGGTTTGATGGGGAGATGGTGATACCCTCCACCGTGATCGAGAAGTCAGGAGGTGGGGCGGCATTAGAGGGAGGAATAAGTAGGAGCTCAGTCTTTGACATGTTGATCTTTAGGTGGTGGGAGGCCATCCAGGAGGAGATGCCAGATAAACAGTCACTGACTTTGGAAAGGACAGGGGGAGAGAGATCAGGGGTAGAGAGGTAGATCTGAGTGTCATCAGCGTAGAGGTGGTAATTAAAGCCAAAGCTGTTGATGATTTTGCCCAGGGAGGAGGTGTAGATGGAAAAGAGCAGAGGACCAAGGACAGAGCCTTGAGGTACACCAACAGATAGAGGCAATGAGGAGGAGGAGTTACCAGCAAAGGACACACAGAAGGACCTGTTGGATAAATAGGAGTCAATCCAAGCAAGTGCAGTGTCACCGAGACCCAGAGAGTTGAGGGTCTGTAGAAGGAGGGGGTGGTCAACAGTGTCAAAAGCAGCCGAGAGGTCAAGCAGGATGAGAATAGAATAGTGGCCGTGTTTTTTAGCAGTTAGGAGGTCGTTGGTGACTTTGGTGAGGGCAGTTTCAGTTGAGTGTAGGGGACGGAAGCCAGATTGCAGGGGGTCAAGTAGGGAATTGGAGGACAGGAAGAGGGAGAGGCGGTTGAAGACTAGTTTTTCTAAGAGCTTAGAGGTAAAGGGAAGCAGGGATACAGGACGGTAGTTGGATGGAGAGTTGGGATCTAGGGATGGTTTCTTTAGTAAAGGGGTAACTAGCGCGTGTTTGAAGGCGGATGGAAAGGAGCCAGTGGAGAGAGATAGGTTGAAGATGTGTGTGAGAGCAGGGGTGAGGGAGGAGGAGAGGGGAGGAATTAGATGTGAGGGAATGGGGTCGAGCGGGCACGTGGTGAGATGTGAGGAGGACAATAAGGAATTGACTTCCTCCTCAGTGGTTGGGAGGAAGCGGCAGAGGGTGGCAGATGGGACCTGTGGGAGTGGAGGTGGCAGATAACTATCTTGTGTTGGGATGTTGCTTCTGATAGTTAAAGTTTTACTGAGGAAGTAGTCTGCCAGCTCTTGAGCGCTGAAGGCAGCTGAGGGGGGAGGTGCAGGTGGGTAGAGGAGGGTGTTGAAGGTGGACCAGAGCCGTTTAGGGTTGGAGGACAGCGTAGATATAAGAGATGAGAAGAAGGATTGTTTGGCCAAGTGGAGGGCAGAGGTGTATGACCGGAGAATAAACTTGAAGTGAACAAAATCAGCTTCAGAGCGGGATTTCCTCCAGGCACGCTCTGCGGTGCGGGAGCATCTTTGCAGGTAGCGAGTCTGGAGGGTGTGCCAGGGCTGAAGCTGGCGGCGTGGGGCCTTACAGAGTCGAAGAGGAGCAAGAGTGTCTAGAGCAGAGATAAGCGTAGTGTTGTAGTGATTAGTGGCAGCATCAGGGCAGGTGAAGGATGAGGTATGAGGGAGGTGGTGAAGTAGGTTGGAGAATTGATGGGGGTCCACAGCCTGTAGATTCCTGCGAGTGTGTGTGCGGGGTGCTTAACCTTTATTTCATGGAAGACTCACTGTTCCTTTAAAAACTTTTTTTAAAAAACTTTTTGTCCTTGTTTCCTGTCCCCCAGGGCACTACCCGGACCCCCATACACCATTTATGGCAAATATCTTGCATATATGCCCTCTTGGAGGGCACTCTAAAATTCGAACTTTCGAGTCCCATTGACTTGCATTGAGTTTGGTTCGTGTTTCTTGTTCGAACTTGAACTTTTGAAATTGTTCGCGTTCGAATGCGAACCGAACACGGGGGTGTTCGGCTCATCCCTATTCTTAACAGCAAGTCCCTCTAAGCGAAAAGTCCCTAATGACTTTCAGCATCTTACAACCCCCTTTTCTAAGTCTCATCATTCTCGTTCCCTGTGGTCACTAAGCACAGATGTTCCACAAACAAGGAAATGATCAGGAGGCCATTACAACTAATAACCCAGTTTTTGTGACTTGAGAACCCATTACACTTACTTTTCTCAAAGGGCCAGAATAATAAGCCTTTGGCACGCCGGGCTCTGTGTTCTAAATGTGCCATCGTACATTATCTCATGACAGCTGATGTGTGCATGTTCTATCTATAGAACATAATACATACAAACCAACGGTATAAAAATAGGCATTGGCTCGGTTCAGTAGCCCTCCCGGGAAATCCTGTGCCGCTGTGCATTCTAAAGTGCTTTCATAATAATAATACCCTGGAATACCTGAGAATTTTAACAGTAATTTCAGAAATCAGGCCAAAGCCAGCGACGTGTGCTCCCCATAGCACTGTTTGAGTTCCTTATACAGTAACATGTAAGAATACGGACCTACTTTTATATATAAACAATTCATAAGTCTATTTATAAAAAAGAAAAGGATAACCAGTTTCATGTATGGATTAAAAATAAGATTTGTATTAGGGATGCTCTAATACCATTTTTACAAGTACAAGCAGCAATATTTTTTTCAGGTACTCGCCAATACCAATTACCGATACTGTTATTTAACCCCTTAGGGACCAGGCGGTTTTACGTAAATCCGTCCTTTAGTGACCGCTGCTGTTTTTACGTTTCTGCGCTGTTAGTGTTTAGGTCAAATTTACCTCTTACTCGTTTAATCAACCCACACATATTATACACCGTTTTTCCCGCCAATAAATGGACTTTCTAAAAATACCTTTATTTCCATCAAATCCTATAATTTACTATAAAAAAATATGAAATATGATGAAAAAATGGTAAAAACACACTTTTTCGTAATTTAATCTCCAAAATCGAAAAACACCAAAAAGGACCCCAGCTAAATAGTTAAAAAATTTGTCCTGAGAATAGAAATACCCAATGTTTACATGTTTTTGCTTTTTAACCCCTTCTTTGCTGAGCCAGTTCACCTATGTGTGCTGAGCTCATTCTGACTGTTTTATGCGAATTATTTTTAGATGACAGCATAGGTACTATTTAACTAAACCCCCCCAGACAATTTAAAAAAATATATATATTTTTTTTGTTTATTTCGTTTTTTAAATTTTTATTTTTACACAAAACCTGGTCATGTTTGGTATCATTGGAAAGGCCATGATCAGGCCTTTCCAATGATGTCAAATATGACCCTCTAGATCCAAAGGATACCCCTATCTCCACATGACAGATAGGGGGTTAACTGGCCCACTGACATACTCACACATATGGTGAGGATGTCAGTGGGTGGGGGGTGACCTGGAGGCTTGGCTGACATCCAAGATGTCAGCCCCCTCCAGGTTTGAATTGCGATTCGGTGCAAGTTTGCACCGAATAGCGATCCAACAGCAAAACAGTTAATCCAGCAGAAGAGGCCAGAAGGCGAAACGCGTCCTGGATTACCCCACAACCCTTTTATTATTTTATCATAACTGTATTGTTAATCATTTGAATAAATCCCCTTTTTTTACCCCACTACCTGCATTCTGTGATTACTCCGGAGGACAGGGAGGTAGACCATCGGTAGCTTTACATCCACCCTTGGACCACCAGTCCAGAGGACCCAGGAGACCACAGAAAGTACTACAGCAGCATAGGAGGGACCAAAAAAGAAGTGATGGACTGGAACAGCGAAAGAGTCTGAGCCTGACACTCTTACTAGGCTCTGGACCACGTGAGTTTATCAAAACTTTCTTTTTTGTATCACCAGAATTTCTGACACAGTATTGCGCTATGTATGCCCTCTTTCTGTGTTTATCCCTATGAGGACAAGACGCACGCAACGAAAGAAAAGAAGGGACCAGCGATCTATTTCTTTCTTCACAAGGACAAGCCGAGATATCGAGTTCAGCCACTAGATGGCAGTAGAACATTGAGGAACCCCTTATCAGACTTGAAAAACTGTTCCCGGCAATACCGATTTAAGCCACTGGATGGCAGTAAAGCATTGTACTTTAATGTAAAGTATTGTAAAGTACTGGTTTTCTGCAAGGTACATGCCACCCACTTTGAACCTTTTTTACACATATATATGTCATTGTACATTTCCAGTACCATTAACACTGTGCATAAGAAGCAACTCTGTTTAACCACCCCAACTGTTTGCTTCCGATATACCACTGCAAGGTACCATTTGTATGAATATCACACTCTATAAAGTGTGATATATCTATATATAGGCAGCGCCCAACGCAGATATACCAACCTTCCTCATATATTAGCAGGTGTGTAACACTGCTTCTCTATCTGGGTGGGCAGCAGCCCGTATTTTTTTGAACAGGTGCCATTTAAAGGATTAAACCCCCCGAATTCACTCAGCAAAACAGTTAATGCTGTACACCGCTGAAAAGGAGAGACTCTACCCTTTCCAGCGGTGTAAGTTGTATCGCTCTAGCTTAAAAGGTTGGGGAGATAGAGGGCTTCAAAGGAGCCCCCCCACCCCTTCCTGAATTCTGCCCACCGGCGCTGGCCAATGACGTCACCATGCAGAGTAATGACGTCATCGGATCGACCGGCCCCCAGGAAACGGCAAGGCAAGCTTCAAGCTTGCCATAGACGCCGAGGGAGCTGGTGAGGGAGATGAGTATCGGCAGGAGGGTGGTTAGGAGCTAACGTACTATGTAAGTCCGCGGGTCTAAGGATGACCCATGGGCAGGACGTACATGGTACGTCAGCGCTCGGGAAGGGGCTAATGTCACATGACAGTGTACCGATAATTTAAGATTTTGCTGAAAGCCTGACCAATTTATGGAAGTATTGAAAGGTATGGCCAGACAACCCTTTGCACCCACTGCACAGGTCTGCACACACCCTGACCTCACACTCAGGCACACAGACACCCAGACCTTATACACACAGACCTCAGACACATAGACACAGACACCCAGACCTCAGACATACACACACACAGATACCGAGACTTCAGACACCTAAACTTCAGAAGCACAGACACAGACACCGAGACGGCTGCGTGTAAGATCTCACATGAGCATGGCCGCAGGTCCCGGATTCACGTTATAACTTACATATGTCAGTGGCTGCTCAATGGAATTGGGCCAGCCGGAGAACCTAGCAGAATGCTAATAGAGCATTCTGCTACTAGCCGGCCAATACCCTCACATGCCACCCGGTAACCCCAGTGCTAGTTTCCGGTATCGGTATGGGAATCGGGGGACAAAGGTACTCATACAAAAGCCTGGTATCGGTACAAATACCGATATTAGTATCCCAATATATGAATGCATCATTAATTTGTATGTAAGTGATTATCTTGCGTTGGTGAATTTTCCATTTGTACTTTGTATCCTGATGTTTGTAATCGAATCCATAAAGGGTCGTCTCATTCACCCTTCATGCTCCCCTTATTTTTAATGGGACCCAATGCAGGCTGCATAGCTAGCGGCCTTCTTTCATTGAGAGACACAGGATTAGCTGGGGTGTCTAGCCATTCGGCGGTCATGTGACATCCTGCTGCTGGTAGCATATCACCTCCCCAGGGCTCCGAGGGAGACAAACACTGAATTAAGGTGAGTTTTCAGAGGAAACTCTAGGGTTAAAATGAGAGGGGGAGTATGGAAGGGATCAAGAGAGGTAAATTTTAACCCTTTTATTTCCCCCCTCCCAATTTAACTCTATCTTATCCCTTTAAGTAATTTTATCATACACATACAGTCATGGCCGAAATTGTTGGCACCCCAGATATGTTTCCAGAAAATCAAGTATTTCTCACAGAAAAGATTGCAGTAACACATGTTTTGCTATACACATGTTTATCCCCTTTGTGTGTATTGGAACAAAACAAAAAAGGGAGGAAAAAAAGCAAATTGGACATAATGTCACACAAAACTCCAAAAATGGTCTGGACAAAATTATTGGCACCCTTTCAAAATTGTGATTGTTTCAAGCCTGTGATGCTCCTGTAAACTCACCTGGGGCAAGTAACAGGTGTGGGCAATATAAAAATCACACCTGAAAGCAGATTAAAAGGAGAGAAGTTGACTTAGTCTTTGCATTGTGTGTCTTTGTGTGCCACACTAAGCATGGACAACAGAAAGAGGTGAAGAGAACTGTCTGAGGACTTGAGAACCAAAATTGTGGAAAAATATCAACAATCTCAAGGTTACAAGTCCATCTCCAGAGATCTAGATTTGCCTTTGTCCACAGTGCGCAACATTATCAAGAAGTTTGCAACCCATGGCACTGTAGCTAATCTCTCTTGGCGTGGACGGAAGAGAAAAATTGATGAAAGGTTGCAACGCAGGATAGTCCGGATGGTGGATAAGCAGCCCCAAACAAGTTCCAAACAAATTCAAGCTGTCCTGCAGGCTCACGGAGAATCACAGGGTTATCCAAAGAGCTCCGAATTGCTTGAGAAAGGTAACCGAACGCTGAAAATCAGGGTTCGGTTACCTTTCCTGACCATTCGGCTATCCAGAGAGCAGGCAATTCGCCAAATCCTGTCGAATTGCCTGCACATACGGTGCCTGTTCGGTCCCTGTTCGAGGGCAGTGAAATCCCCATGAAAAAGCACTGCTTCGGCTATTCAGAGAACACAAACCAGCAGTGAAAGGTTCCCCTAATGTCCTGCCATTCGGTGGTTTCATTCGGCAAGTTAATTCAGGAGAATCCCATAGACTTCAATGTTAAAAATATTCCTGTTTTAATTCAATATCTAATAAACCGTTCATTATAAAATTCTGCAGCAAAAAGTCTCTTTATTTATAGATTTTTTAGGATACTTTAAGCATTTTTCTGAATTTTTTAAAAAAAAATTAAAAGTCCGATTTTTTTTTTTTTTTTTTTTCAGTTTGCTTTTTTTTTTTTTAACAGCCCTCTTTATTATCATTCCCTGGACCTCCTGTGAAAATTTCAGACATTTTCGCTCAGTAGTTTCTTTGCAAACAGCGTTTCTTTTTCCCAGATTCATACAAATGGTTTTTCTAATTTATTCACTGCCTCCTCTACGTCACAGCTGCTTCGGCTCTGTGTGATTCGGCTCCTTTTCGGCTCCTGTTCGGCTCCTCTTCGAAGGTTGATCCAGATGTTTTTGCTTGTTTTCAGCGTGCATTCGGTTAGTTTTCGTCAGGTTTGCGGCAGCTTTTCCCTGCAATTCGGGGACCCTGTGCTCTTTGCTGAATACACCGCAGGGTCACCTAAATGCAATCGGCAAAAGGAACCGAATTGAAGAGAACGAAAAGTCACCGAACGTGCGGTGACTTTTCGAATCTCTTTGGATAACCCTGTCAGTGTCAGCGCGAACTATCCGTCGACATTTAAATGAAATGAAACGCTATGGCAGGAGACCCAGGAGGACCCCACTGCTGACACAGAGACATAAAAAAGCAAGACTACAGTTTGCCAAAATGTACTTGAGTAAGCCAAAATCCTTCTGGGAAAACGTCTTGTGGACAGATGAGACCAAGATAGAGCTTTTTGGTAAAGCACATCATTCTACTGTTTACCGAAAATGGAATGAGGCCTACAAAGAAAAGAACACAGTACCTACAGTGAAATATGGTGGAGGTTCAATGATGTTATGGGGTTGTTTTGCTGCCTCTGACACTGGGTGCCTTGAATGTGTGCAAGGCATCATGAAATCTGAGGATTACCAAAGGGTTTTGGGTTGCACTGTAGAACCCAGTGTCAGAAAGCTGGGCTTGCGTCCGAGATCTTGGGTCTTCCAGCAGGACAATGACCCCAAACAGTACCCAGAAATGGATGGCAACAAAGCGCTGGAGAGTTCTGAAGTGGCCAGCAATGAGTCCAGATCTAAATCCCATTGAACACCTGTGGAGAGATCTTAAAATTGCTGTTGGGAAAAGGCGCCCTTCCAATAATAGAGACCTGGAGCAGTTTGCAAAGGAAGAGTGGTCCAAATTCCGGGTGAGAGGTGTAAGAAGCTTATTGATGGTTATAGGAAGCGACTGATTTCAGTTATTTTTTCCAAAGGGTGTGCAACCAAATATTAAGTTAAGGGTGCCAAGAATTTTGTCCAGCCCATTTTTGGAGTTTTGTGTGACATTATGTCCAATTTGCTTTTTTTCCTCCCATTTTTTTATTGTTCCAATACACACAAAGGGAATAAACATGTGTATAGCAAAACATGTCTTACTGCAATACTTTTCTGTGAAAAATACTTGATTTTCTGGAAAAATGTCTGGGGTGCCAACAATTTCGGCCATGACTGTATATCATTTTGGCTTTTTTAGAATATATGTGTTGCAGTTTTTTTTATATTTTATTTAAAGCCTGAAATAACCTTTTTATTTTACATATTTAATGATGCGCTGCCCGAAGCTCAGGAGTTTTGGTTAGGCTGAAAATACATTGTTGACTAAGGCTAGGGTCAGACGAGCGTGATTTCTACGGACTGTACGTACGTGCACATGGACGTACGTCAGTACGGAAGACGCAGTAGTGGCCACACAGTCCGTTTTTTTCACTGACGTTTAATTTTTGACGGATGTAGGAGGGAAAATAAATTACAATGAAAAAACATTCTGTCCGTCAAAAATGCTGGACGTATAAATGCAGTCCGTCTGACCACCTTCCATCACTCACATACAAAGCTATGCGGACGTTGTGGACGTGGCGCACTCCGCACGTCCGTTCTAGCAGTATTACGTTCTTGCCTAACCTGCGTCCGTTTGCAGCGTCCGTCTTGCCTCCACACTTCTGTGCGGACGTACTTCGTGTGTGGGGCTTCATTTAACACAATTGTATGCTATCACGGACGTACTTATGTGCGGCAACACGGACGTTAACACTGCGCTCGTCTGACCCTAGCCTAATTCGATTGGTTTTCAGACCTGGTTTTATAAATTGGTAATTTTACAATATATTTACATTTGTAGGATAGACAAAGTTCCACGTGGAATAAAAAAAATATTTCTTTTAAAGATGTCTTTATTCCAAAATAATATTGTGTTAGGTACATGACTAGAAAACAATTACACAAGACTTTGGCAGTAAATACATTTAAAACCAAAAATACACAAAAAAGGAGTAAATCAAAGGCAGACATTCCAATGAGGCACATTTTTTTATTCACCGTTTATTTTTAATACCTACAAATTTAATATCTATCAATGAGGTTCCCAAAGGTTAAATTTCAGAATCCAAAATCAATTGCTCCCAATGTTTTGTTTTTATTTCAAAATTACATTTCCTAATGATAAAAAGCAAAAAATAGTGGCGTCTCCTGATTCTTGTGCTTTATTGTAAGTAATATGGAATTTTTAATATGCAAACAGTAACACACCTTGTTACATAACGTGGTTTTACAAAGTACAATCATCATAATTCCACCATTCAATGTTACAAAATGACTATTATTTCTACCGTGAAGTTCTGCTTCACATAACGAGGTAAAAGACCAAAACGTAATTTTCGGCTATAATCACTGTGTGTATTTCAGTACTTAGGTATTTCCGAACTTAAACTGTGACATTAAATTGGAAACCATACTTTTTTCTAACTTTGCTTGACTTTGCAGAGAAAAGGTTTGCAAACGATTATTACAAAAACAATAGCATCCTAAAGAAATAAAACCTAATTCTGTTCCAAATAAACTTAAAAGGTGCTCTGATAACTAAGGTTAAATAACTGCCTTCACATACCATGTATGTTATTGCTTAACACATGTTATACCATATACATTTTAGTTGTTTTAATAAATATTTTGTTTCCCGTTATAATGTAAGATTTTGTGTTAAACTGCAAGTAAAGTTTAAAAATGATATTGAAATTTGGTGTCAATAACAGCTGGGCCAGATTTACGTCTCAGGAGACTGTAAAGCACAGAAATCAGCAGTGAATTTTTTTAAAAATTTAAGAAAATCTTTGCTATGTGGGCAAACAAAAATATTACGCATCTTAAAAAATGAGCAAACATAGAGCCCTGGCTCGAAAACAAGCACAAGTCGCACCTTAACCCTAATTTCTAATGCTAACTATGGAACATGATTCTCCATTTCGGCTGCAGCCAAATTCAGGGCACCAAATTCGGCAGCGGCCGAGAGTCACTTTTTTCAGATGCAACTTTTTTTTAACAGCGGAATTTTTTTATGCTGCTTTCCTCTGGCATTTTTTTCATAGGACACCAAACGTTTTTTTAAAATTTCATTTTTAACTTTTATTTATTTTTTTACAAATATTTATTTCAGTTTTTTTTAGAGAAAGTTGCCCACCACAGGGTAGAGCCTTTCTCTGCAAAAAAGAAAAAAAAATAATTGTAGAAGGAAATAATATTTAATTTCATTATTTTGCATATATATATATATATATATATATGTATATATATATATATATAATATATATATATATATTATATATATATATATATCGAACCAAAGGATGCACTTGAGGACTTAAGGATAAATAAAATCAAAAATGTATTGTGTACATCTAAAAAATATTCCTGTAATCATCTAAACGAGCCTTTCTCAGGGTTACTATATATATATATATATATATATATACAGTTTTACAGAGAAAACTGTCTTAAACAGGAAGGTGTCTTTCTGCGCAAAACTGAAAAAGAATTATACGACAAGGCTCCCCACTGTGGTAGGCGCCTATAGGCCAATGCCTACTTTTCCTAATTGTAAATCCGGCCCTGAGTATCAGCTGCAGCCAATTATTTTTTGCCAATTATTTACTACAAGATAAAAACTAGAGGAAATGTATCTAAATCAGGAGTCAGAAATCTTGGTCCTCCAGATATTTTGAAACTACATCTCCCAGGATGCTCAGCTACTCATTTGATTGTCTGAGCCTCATGGGAAATATAGTTCCAGTTCATCAGGATGACCAAGGTTGCTGACCCATTATCTAAATAGATATGTAACTGGTTGTATCACACTAAGAAAATTCTTATGGATGATTCTATGAGGATTCTGAAAAAATTCATGTTCCACTTCGTGTCACTTTGTGATTGAATGAGATCAGTCACATCGACTCTACCTTGATACTGTAGGCAACCAATGAATAATCACAGCATCACAGTTATGTAAACCAATTGCTTGAGTTTCATTGTGATATATGCAAAAAATATATAGATATACTGTATATGTGTTTTTTAATGAGAAAATGTGTTTACTTTTTCAATTAACAGATTGAAACTCCACATTGTGCAACAATTACTTTAAAAGTAACTGAATGACATTATTACTGTGTACTTAATAAAATATATAATGCGCAGTAGTATAAGGCAGCACATAAATATAGAATAATTAAACAGATTTTGGGTAGGGTAAGTGTTTGTCCTACACAGAATTTGTGGGGGGTAGATACTCCTTTACCCAAGACAATAAAACAATAACACACTACTAGAAGAGATATTATTCAGAATAACTGACCTTCATTCCTCCACTATCAGTGGACCTTATTTATTTTTCACCTTAACCTCTTCACTTCCAAGATCTCAATCTGCAGCTCTGAAGGACAAAAGCAAAGTATTTGCTGCAAATGAATTTTGTTTGTTTTTGGGTTGCAGAAGGTGCCCCCAAAGTTTTAGCCCTTTGGGCATAATACCCAAGGTGCTAAAACTGTTTAAAATTGGCTGAAGAATACCCTGACATATCATGCTTTCAGCAGCCGATGCACGGAACCACGAGCTGCAGCTCAAATTGCCATAACTCCATTTGGCCAGTAGATGGTGCCATCTGTCTGCCAAATAGGTTATTACAGTAAAAAATTACACAGGGAATATCCCCAAATATTTCTTACTGTACAATTAAAAAAAGTTTTTTTAAAAAAAATACTGGTTCCTGACAATGTTTCTTTGGAAAATAACTTGGTAGTGAAGGGGTTAAAGGGACACTCTACACCTCCTGACTGCTTTAGCTTTTGGAAGTGTCCAGTGTGTACACCCCACTCCTCCTAACCCCTCCCTTCAGTGCCATTTGATATAAAATGCTGTGTGAAGCGGAGGAATTTCCTCCACCCTACCCAGTGTTGTCAGCAGCTGGAATTTTGAATTTCCCGGTTGCCGGTCACCAGATCAGTCACTGGTGAGGTCAGCACGCTCTGGTGCTGCTGTCACCCTATCTCAGACCTCTCGCAATAGATGGACCCATGCTGCAGTCTTACATTGACTACATTTGCTCAATCTGTTGATATATTATCCGTTAAATACCAAAGGAACTTTCATGAAACTTATCTTTTACAATTGTTTACGTAAACTGTTGATATAGATAAAATGAGCATGTGTGTACTTTATTACAGATTGTTATTTTATATACATTTATAGTTTACTGCATAGTGATTTAATAATGTAAAATTATATTAGCCACGGCCTTCTATCCCCCTCTTAAAATGTTTTAAACTCATCCGTGAAAAAGCAACATTTTATAAAGTTTCCTCTCAATTACATTTTCTTTATCAATAAAATGATAACTAAAATCAAGTAAATGGCCCATAGGTTATTTATTCCATCGCAAGGAACCCCAAAATGTCACAACATGGCCAGGCAGAATGTACAAGAATATCTCTTAAAATTGTTAGTTTACAATATTTTAGCGCAATATATATTAAAACGTTTTCATTTTAAATGCGGGCTGAGGGGTGAACCAGTTCTCGCTTCAAAATCAAAAAGCAGAATAACAAAACAAACCAATCCAAAAATCACGAATACCTGAAAACACTTTAAGTGGCTTCCATGACGATTACATGTATTTCCATATTTGTCCCTAACAGTTCCCTCCCACAACAATAAACACGTAAACTGGAAACAGATTATTTTGTATTGTAAGGGGATATAAACATATATACAAAATGTCCATAAATGACAAAATAATTTGTGTCTGCACCTTTTATTGTAGTTTTATTGAATTACCTTTGGACTAAATGATTAATCCAAATAATTAATGATATATATATATATATGTTACGGTTAAAGCCCGAAGTGCGGTTAATCCTAGGATTACTAGTTTAATCCTGACATTACCCAAGCGTCATTAGCAAAAGTCCGAAGTGAAATGAAATTTCGGACTTTACCCGGGTAATTTGCAAAGTATCCAGAGGCCTCTGGGTAATCCGGTTTTCTGCTCTATTTTAACCGGGTAATTCGCACATTGCTGGATAAAGTGTCACGTGCAACAAAACATCGCACTTTATCCGGGTAATCTGCAAAGTATCCAAACGCCTCTGGGTCCTCGGCTTTTCTTGGGTTTTCAGCAGGTTACAGTTTACTGAATTCTGAGGATTACCCGGGTAAAGCTGCAAACTGTTTTCTGTCTGATAACAAAATTGTGTTTTTTGTTATTTTTAATGAAATTGTATCCACAGTCACAAACCGCACTAAATAACCGTCACGTGACTCTGTGCGTTAATTGTCTGAAAATTAATTTATGAAGATTAAAGATATTATATAAAGAGTAACCTGATGGTTATTATGTTTTATAAATGATATATAAGCACATATGACACATAATAAAGATCATGTAACTCTTTCACATTCATATAAGAAACATATCCTGTTACTCTGTATATTCATTATATCCGCAATACATTTTAATGTTTGTCTTTTGTCATTTTCATTGATTATATCGATAGATAATAGTAAAATTCACTGTTACCCAAGCGGGGTTGGATGCTCTGCAGATTAACCAGGTGAAGCTGTGGATAGTCCTCAGATTACCCGGGTGAAGCTTCAGATTTGCACATTATCCGGGTAAAGTGTGGATTTTTCAGCTCTTCCAGACTGTTACTCAAGGGCGGTTAGTTAGTCCTAAAATTACCCGGGTAAAGTCTGGAATTTTCATTTTTTTGCAGCTTTACCCAGCAGTTTTGGGTAATGTCAGGATTACCCGGGTAATCCTAGGATTAACCGCACTTCGGGCTTTACCCGTAACATATATATATATATATATATATAGTGTGGAGGCTTTATATCGCACTTTTTGTCCTCCACCACAACCCTTGTAGATACTGATTGCCCTGTGGGTCCCAAGCATCCACTGCAACTGTTCATCATGCCTAGCTCCTAACTGATGAGGGTCCAACAAACCCGAAACAGCGCTGTCCTAGGAGTGGCTTTGACCAGTTGCATAAACCTTATCTCTGCTAGAAAGCCACAGTGTGGCATAGCATTAATTTTAGGGTTCTGTGTAATAACGGACCCAGGATGCATAAAAGTGAGACAGATGTAATTTGCATAGCCTACCCAGAATTCCTTGCTGCATATGGGGAATGTGGCACAGGAACTCTAGGATGCAATTCATCAAATTGCTGTGTTGTGCAAGTGGCTTCTGCAATAATAAACACACTTATTATAGTGTGGAGGCCTTTTGTCTCACTTTTTGTCCTCCACCACAACTCTTGTAAGTACTAATATATATATATTTGCGGTTTAGCACCTGGGAATCTACCCCCTGGACTAGCAGAATGAGCATTTTTTCCATTATATGTTATATATATATATATATTATAAACTTTATTATTTGCTGGGTGGAGACTTTTAAATCTCACTTTTCCCCCTCTACCATAACTATATTTATATCACATTTAAGTTATGGTTGAGGGCAAAAAGTGAGATTTAAAAGCCTCCACATAGCAAATAATAATGTTTATAATTGTAGAAGACTTTTACACGTCCCAGCAATTCAGAGACCTGCTTCATAGAGCTCATTTGCTACATTCCCCATATGCAGCAAGGAACTCTGGGTAGGACATGCCAATGAAGTCTCTCACATTTTTGCATGCTGGGTCTGTTTTAACACAGAACCCTCCTTGCTAGAGCAATATCATGCTAGATGGCTTTTTAGCAAAGGACAGGTTATGCAACGAGTCACAGCCACCCTTGGCCAGCTATTTCAGGCTTATTATGCCCTCATCAGCAGGAGATAGGCTGTGACTCGTTGCATAATAAGCTCGAAACAGCTATCCAGGAGTAGCTGTGACTCGTTGCATAACCTGACCTGTGCTAAAGCCATCTATTATGGCTACCATGTCCTACCCAGAGTACCTTGCTGCATGAGGGAAATGTAGCACATGAGGTCTGTAAAGCTGTTCTCTGTGTAAATATCTTCTACAATTATAGACATATATATATATATATATATATAGTGTGGAGGCTTTATATCGCACTTTTTGTCCTCCACCACAACCCTTGTAGATACTGATTGCCCTGTGGGTCCCAAGCATCCACTGCAACTGTTCATCATGCCTAGCTCCTAACTGATGAGGGTCCAACAAACCCGAAACAGCGCTGTCCTAGGAGTGGCTTTGACCAGTTGCATAAACCTTATCTCTGCTAGAAAGCCACAGTGTGGCATAGCATTAATTTTAGGGTTCTGTGTAATAACGGACCCAGGATGCATAAAAGTGAGACAGATGTAATTTGCATATCCTACCCAGAATTCCTTGTTGCATATGGGGAATGTGGCACAGGAACTCTAGGATGCAATTCATCAAATTGCTATGATGTGCAGGTGGCTTCTGCAATAATAAACACACTTATTATAGTGTGGAGGCCTTTTGTCTCACTTTTTGTCCTCCACCACAACTCTTGTAAGTACTAATATATATATATTTGCGGTTTAGCACCTGGGAATCTACCCCCTGGACTAGCAGAATGAGCATTTTTTCCATTATATGTTATATATATATATATATTATAAACTTTATTATTTGCTGGGTGGAGACTTTTAAATCTCACTTTTTCCCCCTCTACCATAACTATATTTATATCACATTTAAGTTATGGTTGAGGGCAAAAAGTGAGATTTAAAAGCCTCCACATAGCAAATAATAATGTTTATAATTGTAGAAGACTTTTACACGTCCCAGCAATTCAGAGACCTGCTTCATAGAGCTCATTTGCTACATTCCCCATATGCAGCAAGGAACTCTGGGTAGGACATGCCAATGAAGTCTCTCACATTTTAACGTTTTAACACAGAACCCTCCTTGCCAGAGCAATATCATGCTAGATGGCTTTTTAGCAAAGGACAGGTTATGCAACGAGTCACAGCCACCCTTGGCCAGCTGTTTCAGGTTTATTATGCCCTCATCAGCAGGAGATAGGCTGTGACTCGTTGCATAATAAGCTCGAAACAGCTATCCAGGAGTAGCTGTGACTCGTTGCATAACCTGACCTGTGCTAAAGCCATCTATTATGGCTACCATGTCCTACCCAGAGTACCTTGCTGCATGAGGGAAATGTAGCACATGAGGTCTGTAAAGCTGTTCTCTGTGTAAATATCTTCTACAATTATAAACATATATATATATATATATATATATCCATTCAGAGGGTTAGAAATACAACCTCACGATAAAACTAAAATATATATATATATATATATACAAAAAGTGAAATGGGGAACTCAGGGACTTAATATAAATAACATTTCATTAAATATACATTAAAATAACCGACGTTTCGGCTCCTCAGAGCCTTTATCAAAAAGCTGAAATGTCACTTATTTTAATGTATATTTAGTCCCTGAGTGCCCCCATTCCACTTTTTGTCTAGATATTTTCGGGGTTTAGCAACTGGGAATCTACCCCCTGGACTAGCAGAATATCAGGGTTATTCAAAGAGAATCGAAAAGTCACTGCATGTTCGGTGACTTTTCGTTCTCTTCAATTCGGTTCGATTTGGCGATCCCATTTCGGCGACCCTGCGGTGTATTCAGCAAGCACCACAGGGCTGTCATAATGCAGGGAAAAGTCACCGCAAACCCGCCGAAAACTCACCGCAAAACCTGGCAGAGGCACACCGAAAACCCGCAAAAACATCTGGATTAACCACGCCGAAAATGACGGAAAAACCCGAGCAGGAGCCGATCACACGCAGCGCAGCCGCCGGAAAAACATGACACCGCAGACGAATGGAGTTAAAAAAAAAAACCTTTGCTTGAATGTTTGAAAAGTGAAACGCTGTTTGCAAAGAAACTAATGAGCAAAAATGTCTGAAATTTACATATGAGGTCCAGGGAATGATAATAAAAAGGGCTGATACAGAAAAAAGAAAAAACGATTAAAATAAAAATAAAAAAAAATTTGGCAAACAAATCCCGAAAAATGCTTAAAATATCCCAAAAAATCTATAAATAAGGAGTCTTTTTACTGCAGAATATTATAATGAACGGTTTATTAGATATTGAATTAAAATGAGAATATTTTTAACATTGAAGCCTATGGGATTCGCCTGAATAAATCTGCCGTATGAAGCCACCGAATGACAGGGCATTTCGGCAACTTTTCACTGCTGGTTTGTGTTCTCTGAATAGACGAAGCATTGCTTCTCTATGGGGATTTCACTTCCCTCGAACAGGCACTGAACAGGCACTGTATGTGCAGGCAATTCGCCAACATTTGGCGAACTGTCTGCTCTCTGAATAGCCGAATGGCCAGGAAAGGTAACCGAACGCTGATTTTCAGCGTTCGGTTACCTTTTCGGCAGCCATTCAGATTTCTTTGAATAATCCTGTGAGTGTTTTTTTCCATTACATGTCATATATATTTATATATGAATTCGATGAATCTGCAGAACTGTAGGTCAAAATGTAACTTTATTTCCTCATTTAAAGGTCGCTAACCTGACGTTTCGCCAGGAGCTTTCCTCAGGACATAACATTATAGCATTATACAATATATATATTTCCGTTCATAGAGCTTGGAATACAACCTCATGACGAAATGAAAAAGAAATATATATATTTCTGTGTTATCTGTAGGTACCACTTTTTACATAATTTTTTTTTATTAATAATGTATCAAACACATACACTGTTCGTATGTCAAAGAGAAACGAAACTAAAACTGTACATTTCAAAACAATTGGCTTAAAGAGAGAAGATGTGTAAATATGACTTTACTAACACGCATTGCTGATGATCCATTAGTTGGATATTCGTAATTGTTGGTAAACGTCTGTCCTGTCTGGTCAGTGCGTCCATTACTTGCATGCATGCGGACAAAAAAAAATCATTTTTTTTGTTTTTCACTATGCAAGTTTATGATGCTAAAAAGATACGTTACCTGTCAAAATGTCTTGCGAAAGGATGACCGAGTTTAGATTTTAATGACGGAACCAGATGACCCAGTAATAACATGTAGATATTTAGAAAATATAGTTCTTGCACCTGCAAGAATAGTAAGCGAAGTACATTGAAAAATGAAAGCACTGTATATATTCTATGATTAAAAAAATCTAATAAAGATCGACTTCCAATCCAGCTCCAAGTGCATCCAGCACTTTGCTAACACGGATGAACGTTGCAAGCACGTATCTCTTTCTTGTCTTTGCAACTTGTGAACTGAGAGCTTTTGAACCTCTTCTTCACAGTCATGAACCTCTCCTGGATCCCACCTCCGCAGTATTTTGTACAATCTGTCCATGAGGTCCACGGTTTCATTTTGCAAACTAAAACAAGTAAAAAGAAATAAAAGTTTAAGACACTTGTATTAAAAAAAAACATAAGCAAGGAAGGTCATCAATCATTGGTCGTATTCCTTAACCCCTTCACTACCGTATACACGATCAGTGTTAACACGTTCTGGGGCTGTGCTGTAGGATTGCAAATGAAATTCGTTTGTTGCAAACAAATTTCATTTGCTTTGGGGCTCCAGAAGTTTTAGCCCTCTGGCATAATGCCCAAGGTGCTAAATCTGGCTAAAATCGGCTAAGGAATGCCCTGACATATCAGGCATTCCCCAGCTGACTCGGAGACATGGGCTGTGGTTTTTACCTGCAGTAACTCTATTTGGCCAGTAGATGGTGACATCTGTCTGCGGAATAGGTTATTACAACTAGAAACACACTGGGAATATTCCCATAAATTTCTTACTGTATAATTAATTAAAAAATTATTTTCAAAATAAAAATAAAAAATAAAAAAACACTGGTTCCTGACAGTGAATTTTTGGAAAATCACTTGGCAGTAAAGGGGTTAAGCATTCTTTTTATATGTATATAAATTACCGTGTGCATGATACCTGATGTGCTAATGCTTTTTAAAACCAGATGGGTAATGTCTCAAACTGACTTATCCCCAGCTCATCCTGCACGAAAACCAGAACTGCAGTAACTACTTTTGGCCAGCAGATGGCGACAACTTCCTGCCAAATCGGTTATTACAGTAAGGAATATTCCAAGACATTTCTTACTGTATAAATAATAAATAATTTTTAAAAAACAACAACTCTGGTATCTGATAGTAAGTCATGGTCTTACACACCTGGATTCTGATCCCCTTCAGTATCTTCATTCGTCCTTTCACTCCGTCTTTTCTCACGGGCCTCCTTTAATCGCCTTTTATCTGAACCAGAGCTCTTCTGGCATTTTCTCAGTCTGCATTTTTTGCGTTGTACGGTTTCTGGGCAAACAGCTCCTCCAAACTGTGGCTCCGACGTGATCATACGCGTCCGTATCATATGGCCTTTCCCGCATGACTTGTTGCATTCTGACCAGTGGGACCATTCCGTCAGCTCACAGTGTATTGCTGGAAGAAAGTCAATAAATTCCCATTAGAACACTTACACCTGCGGTCAGAGCTTAGCGGGAGGGACTTTAAAAAAGCACGTGGATGATTTCTCTAAAGATTTTTGACTAAATGTTTGAATTCTACATAAAACTGTTGTGGGACGTACAGAGTTAAACTAGGAGGACGGTTTAATATTTGGATTAGTTTGAGACACCAATGAAAACGCTAAACCGTTTGAGTGTCAAGTTTATAGAACATAATATTCTGAAGCTGCAGATGTTTATAAATAACATACATTATTTTTATAACTTCCTAGAATCTAGCTTATGTGTCACAACACTCCTCTTAGATTGTAAGCTCTCGATCATTCTCAGCATGCCAAATATGCTTGTTAAGTTTATGTTTGTTTCTCCTTACCAATTGTACAACACGTAGAACATGTTGGTGCTTTAAAAAAAAATTGTATTTGTAATTTTAATGTTACACGTTATATTTTGCCCCTTAACCCCTTCACTACCGAGATCGAGATATCTCGGGCTTCAAAGGCGCCACCTGGTGCCCCGATAGAGATATCTCGATCTGCAGATCTGCAGCCGAAAATCAAATGATATTTGTTTGCTGCAAACAAATTTAATTTGCTTTTGGGCTGCAGAGGTGCCACCAAAGTTTTAGCCCAAAGAGGTAAAACTGTGTAAAATCGGCTGATGATGCCCTGACATCGGACTTTCAGCAGCCGATGCAGGGGAAAAAAAATTGAGTTGCAGCTGTAATGGCTGTAATTCAATTTGGCAGTAGATGGCGCCATCTACTGGCCAAATAAGTCATTTACAGTAACAAATACAATGGGAATATGCCCAAATATTTCTTACTGTATAATTAACTAAAATGATTTTACATTTTACTCCTTTGGGGCGGCACCCTATCCCTTTCCTCCTCCTCCCCTTCCCCTGTGGTCTCTTCCTCTTTTCCTTTCCTCTATGTTTGTGGTATCTTCGATCTTCTTATTATTTTTACTTCTCCCCTCTTGAGGGTCCCTTCCCTGCGGTCTTCTGGCAGGGGCTTCTCAGGGCTAACCAGTAGCAGTCTCTAAAATTGTGTTTTTGTTGTATGCTGCCCTTTTTGTCTTTGAAATATGGAAAAATAAAGAATTATAAAAAAAAAAAAAATGATTTTACAAAAAAACACTGGTATCTGACAATGGTCTTTTGGAAATTAACTTGTTAGTCAAGGGGTTAAGCACAGGCTGTACGTTAACTGCCATAAAAACCCATGCTTGGTTAATCGTAGCGACTTACAGTTTCATAAAAAAAATTCAATTATTATTTCAAAAATGTTTTAAGAGTAAAACAAAAATCAGTTTTTCACTGCCAGAAAGGTGTAGGTTGGGATCCCAAACTCCTGTCCCCCAGATTTTGATGGCTTATAATTCTCAGAATTCTTTCAATGCAATAGATGGCCAAAGGATTATGGGATTGTAGTTCAGAAACGTCATGGGGCCTGAGTTTGACAGTCATGGTTCAGAGGTATTCATATGGCAGGATTCTGAAATGAGCAAGTCAATTAAAAGTCCATTTTGATGCACATCAATGATGTTTTCAGATGTAGTATACCCTTCAACGAGACCTCTGCTGCTAAATATCTACTACTAAACTATGATCATCTGGAGGAGATATCAGGCACCATATAGCATCTTATACTGAGAGAATTTATGACATCGCAGATTCTGTCCAGATTGCCTTCAGCCAAGCAAGACCGACCAAGATAACTTTTAAGAATGGGATGTATATATACATATTTATTTATAAAAATCAAAAGATTAATTATTATTAATTTTCTATATATATACAGGTGAAACTCGAAAAATTAGAATATCGTGCAAAAGTTCATTTATTTCGGTAATGCAACTTAAAAGGTGAAACTAATATATGAGACTCATCACATGCAAAGCGAGATAGTTCAAGCCGTGATTTGTCATATTGTGATGATTATGGTTACAGCTCATGAAAACCCCAAATCCACAATCTCAGAAAATTAGAATATTACATGCAATCAATTAAACAAGGATTGTACATAGAACAATATGGGACCTCTGAAAAGTATTAGTATGCATATGTACACAGTACTGGGCCCCTTTTGCAGCAATTACTGCCTCAATGCGGCAATGTGGCATGGAAGCTATCAGTCTGTGGCACTGCTGAGGTGTTATGGAAGACCAGGATGCTTTAATAGCGGCCTTTAGCTCTTCTGCATTGTTCGGTCTCATGTCTCTCATCTTTCTCTTGGCAATGCCCCATAGATTCTCTATGGGGTTCAGGTCAGGTGAGTTTGCTGGCCAATCAAGCGCAGTAATCCCGCGGTCATTGAACCAGGTTTTGGTGCTTTTGGCAGTGCGGGCAGGTGCCGAGTCCTGCTGGAAAATGAAGTCAGCATTCCCATCAAGCTCGTCTGTGGAAGGAAGCATGAAGTGCTCCAAAATCTCCTGGTAGACGGCTGCGTTGACCCTGGACTTAATGAAGCACAGTGGACCAACACCAGCAGATGACATGGCTCCCCAAATCAACACAGACTGTGGAAACTTCACACTGGACTTCAAGCATCTTGCAATGTGCCTCTCCATTCTTCCTCCATACTCTGGGTCCTTGGTTTCCAAATAAGATGCAAAATTTGCTCTCATCAGAAAAGAGGACTTTGGACCACTGAGCAACAGACTTCTCACGTTGTTTGTTGTTCAGGAGCGGCTTGACAAGAGGAATACGACATTTGAAGCCCATGTCCAGGATCCGTCTGTGTGTGTGGTGGCTCTTGATTCACTGACTCCAGCCTCAGTCCACTCCTTGTGAAAGTCCAGAACACTTTTTAATGTCCTTTTCCTGACAATCCTCTCCAGGCTGTGGTCATCCCTGCTGCTTGTGCACCTTTTTCTTCCACACTTTTCCCTTCCACATAACTTTCTATTAATGTGCCTTGATACAGCACTTTGGGAACATCCAACTTCTTTTGCAATTACCTTTTTGAGGCTTTCCCTCCTTATGGAGGGTGTCAATGATTGTTTTCTGCACAACTGTCAGGTCAACAGTCTTTCCCATGGTTGTGATTCCTACTGAACCAGACTGAGAGACCATTTAAAGGCTCAGGAACCCTTTGCAGGTGTTATGGCTTAATTAGCTGATTCGAGTGGGACACTTTGAGCCTAGAATATATTGCACCTTTTCACAATATTCTAATTTTCTGAGATTGTGGATTTGGGGTTTTCATGAGCTGTAAGCCATAATCATCACAATTATGACAAATCATGGCTTGAACTATCTTGCTTTGCATGTAATGAGTCTCATATATTAGTTTCACCTTTTAAGTTGCATTACTGAAATAAAAGAACTTTTGCACCATATTCTAATTTTTCGAGTTTCATCTGTATATCTCATATGGAGAGAAGAGTGTATACATATATATATATATATATAACTGTATATATGACACATAATTATATAATAAATACAATATATGTGCATTTACTTTTAAATATTTTATAAAAATAAAGAATTAAACAAATATATGTTTATATATTTTTTTATAATAGAATAGAAGAATATAATATTTAGATTTTATATATCCTTTCGCTGCGTGATGAGTTTGATATGCAGCGGGACAACTGACACAATCTCCTTTGCTAATAACCTTTAAATACCTTCTAAGGTGCAGCCACCAATGACGAAATGTCAAAAGTCAGGTCAAGACAAAATTAAATAATCTTTTAAAAAAAAGGTCTGATAAGACCATTAAGTCTTCGTGTTTTTGTAACGTGAGGATGTTTTTTGTCCCCCTGATCTATTGATGCAGCCACTTTATAGAGACTTCATAAATGAGCAAAGTGCTGCCTATTAAAACGCAAGACGTCAATGGGAGAAGACAAACTGCAACAATTATGTTACAATCGCGCTATAAAGAGCGATTTCCAGTGGAAGCCATTAAATGTACTACAATCTCATAATTTAATGTTAAACTGTTTCGGGAAGTGCTCTGCTGTTCCAATCGTTACTTTAACTTGAGCATTTTTTCATTATTGGCTTTTAAACCCTACCTGCGTAATGGTTTTCTATTAGACAGGGAACCCCCCCTCCTTCCAAGTAAAACAGAGAGATTATGTGAGCTAGGCAGTTGTTAGTTGACATAAAAGGCTGTGATGTGAATTTATTTAAAGCATAACACAGCTAATGGCCTGGTAGAGGAAATGTGACCGTTCAGTAGATGAAAGAGCGTGATAAAGAACAATTCGGCTTGGACATTCTGTAATATCTCTACAAATCTAGGCAAGAGCATTGAGCCACCGCGTCGTCCACTTTGACCCTAGACCATGGCTCAAAATTTCAAGTCCCAAGCTACTAACCAGGCCAAAAGAGTTACTCGCCACCAGTTACTCCAACTAACCCCTACCCAGCCCTTAACTCTGCCCCTAAACACACCTCCTTAAATTATCTTATGAAATTACACCATTAAAGCTTTTATTTAGAATAAAGTTACAAAAATAACATTAATACCCAGACATCAGACACCAGATACATGTATGGAAAAAAGGAGGTGTCGGTATGGGCGCTCTTGTCTAGGTGTGGGTACCCCATTTTTTCTTGCACATCGACTGAGGAAGGCGCAGGACAGCGCCGAAACGCGTCTCGAGATTCTATTTCCCCCCCCTCCCATATTGATTGCATCTGTAATCCATTGTACATTTTTTATATGAATTAAAACCTTTATCCTAATACATATGAGCATTTGGTTGCTAAATCCGCATTGGTGAACCAATCTGATCAGGTCAGTTGCCCAGGATCCACCACGGACACCGCAGCCTGCACCCAAAGAAGCAGCTGAAGAGAGGTTTTGGTACTCACCACCAAGCAGTACCATACGCACAGCAGTTGAGCCTGGAGTGATAAGGCTCCCAAATCGGTGAGTGTAACCAACCTCCTTCCTCTCGTAGTAAGTCTGTAACCACTGATGCTGTGCCATGAGAGCACTCTTCTCCCCCTTTTTTTGTCTCTCCACCTGAGGTGAAGGCGTCACATTAAAGAAGGGCAGTGGTCACCCTATAGTTGACACCAGGCGTTCAACTCCAGAGCCCGGATTTAAGTGGCTCTGGCTCTTGTAAGTGTGCAATTATTGAATACAAGAGATTTCACTAATATAAAACGCTGCTGCACTATTATTATCTTTTTCTCTCTCCCTCGTTCCTTATCTCCCATTTCGAGCGGAGTTAATCAACGTTATAGGAGGAACTGCTGCATCAAGCACAAGGCAGAGCACGTTTAGTGCGCATTCTGCTACCTTAGGACTTCTGGAAGATAAAGATACTAAGGACAGTAGACCTTCAATACACACGGGAAACCAGTGTAAGGTCATTTTGTATACTCAGACTGCACCAGTCACCATAACGCTGACGCAGGCATCTGCACCACCCTCTCTCTCAATATTCATCAACGTGCTATGCTAGCTCTCCCTACGCACTCAGGCTGTCACTGTTGCACTTTATTAATGCATAAACTGTTGCACTTTAATATTGTATGAACTGTTGCACTTTTGATATTGCATAAACTATTGCACTTTAATATCACACCAACTGTGACACCAGCACTTTACCCTAAATCTGCACCAGTGAAGTTACATTTATACGAACCGTAAAGATCCATATACATCTGTTGGTTCAAGGTATGACATTGTGACTTGTTGTATATAATTGTTGCGCCACTAGGAACCCCTTCTTTTTTCCACCAGATACATGTATACCCAGTCATCAGGCCCCAGTGTGAGCAGAGCGAGGAGGCAAAGAAGCTCCTCTCCACCCCATGCCAGTGACAGAGTCAAGCTGGGTCAGGTTAGGCAGCTGATCCCTGCCACCATGCAGCCTTGGGAAGGGGGGCTGCACGGTGGCACTGCCGGAATACGCAGCACAAAATAATTTATTGTGCTGCCTGCGTGTGCATTTCCACTCGCCCTCACTTAATTTCTACTCGCCAAATGCGAGTAGGCGAGTGGAAATTTTGAGCCCTGCCCTAGACGATAATACTCAGATTGATTTTGACAGGCGCAAAAACTGAACGGGAGACAATTGTGGTTCTTAATTCTGATTGTCTGAATCGCGTTAAAAAACAGTCCGCACACAGATTTCTGAGCGCAACGTTAATGCGCGTGCGTTTTTGCGCTTCTTTTTTATGCGTGCTATTTTTTGACGGATGAAAAAATGCGCGAGGATTGTAATACCAGTGATATTTTTTGCGCGTTAATGTTTAGCACTTCGCGTAAAAAAAAATGTACATAAATTGTTGTTTGTGTGTTGTTCTTGTACTGTGAATAGGGTTTCCAGATCGGCCAGGTTTTCCTGGAAACGTATCATATATTTGTGCTGATGGGCAGTGCATGAAAAAAGCCACCACGCAGCATGTACAATCCATATGCTGCAGGTAAGAAAAGACAATGGAATCCCAGGTGACCTGCCTTGATTTCCTTCCTGCAGCATATGAATTATACATGTTGCAGGGCAGCACTTTTCCCTGCGCTCTCCCTCTGCATGGAACAGTAGTATGTGTATAGGAAAACATGGCCGAGCTGTGACCGCTCCTCATTGAAGCATTGCCTAGTGCTATGTTACCTGGTGAATTATTTACTCGATGAATGGAAAATTAAGCTGCACAATGTAAGTAAATACAACCAGGATTATTAAATGATACACAAACATTCCGCGTGTTTTGGATTCTGATACATACGGCATTCTGGAAGCATGCACTTTTCAACTTGCTTCAGTTCTTCATTGCAGTCTCCCAGCTCAGCCGGTGATTTGAGCATCCTCTGCCTTGTCCTGCTACCCTTCCCACACGTTACGCTACAGTCACTCCATTCAGACCAAGGTGAGTGCACGCAGGGAATTGTATCTGTGGCATAGAAAACTAACATCATGAAAAGCAACAACCAAAGTCTAGCGATCTCTGGTCAATTAGACAGGTTTCTCATGATTAATAAAGCAGCATAACATTTCATTTTGCCAGTTTTAACACATTTCACAGAAAAAAATAGATTGGGCCCCTGAGTATCAGTAACCAGGTGTCACGAAACCCCTTGATCCCTACCTGCAGACACTGCCTGCATACACTGCCGGCCTTTAGAAAAGACGTAAAAGCTAAATACAGGACAGACAAACAGAATAAACAAAGTCAAACAAAGTCAAAGTTAGGAACCAGAGCAGACAAAGCCAGGAGTCAGAACCAGAACGGATAGTCAGACAGAGCCAGGAGTCAGAACCAGAACAGATACTCAGACAGAGCCAGGAGTCAGAACCAGAAAGGATAGTCAGACAGAGCCAGGAGTCAGAACCAGAATGGATAGTCAGACAGAGCCAGGAGTCAGAACCAGAATGGAGAGTCACACAGAGCCAAGAGTCAGAAACAGAACGGATAGTCAGACAGAGCCAGGAGTCAGAACCAGAATGGAGAGTCACACAGAGCCAAGAGTCAGAACTGGAACGGATAATCAGACAGAGCCAGGAGTCAGAACTAGGGATGAGCGTTCGGTTCGATTCGAACGTGAGTTTGAATTGAACATCGGCCGTTCGAGTGATTCGGCGAACGCCAAATATTATGGGATGTTCGTAGTTTGTTCGACCGCGGACATTCCATAATAAAAAATGCGTCCACAGGTCTCCTAAATGTACCGGCGGGAAGCCGGTACATTTAGGAGACCTGTGACTGCGGCCCCCGGCCCCCATATCTCACCTGTCCTGCAGCTGTCCCAGCCTCCTGTTCCCTGGTCCGTCAGCTCCTCCGGTCCGTCTGGCCGCAGCTCCTCTCTGCCCCACGTCTTCATGCTGAATGATCTGATTGGGCAAAGTCCTGCGCCTGACCTGGACTTTGCCCAATCAGGGCTCTAATTCAATATTGAGCCCTGATTTGGCAAAGTCCAGGTCAGGTGCAGGACTTTGCCCAATCAGAGCTCAGCATGAAGATGAGGCATGGGGCAGAGCTTTAACCAAGCTCTGATTGGTTAAAGTCGGTGCAAGCCTTTAACCAATCAGTGCTTGGTTAAAGCTCATCTTCATGCTGAAGATCCAGCTAAATCCAGCCAGCATCAATTCGAGACATCAAATTCGCAGACCCTGCGCTGAATTCAGCATTCACCACAGGGTCTCTGAAGTGCAGGAAAAAGCCGCTGAACGCATCCAAAAAACTGCTGCAAAACCGCAGAATCAAACAGAAAAACCGCCACAAAACTGCCAAAAAAACATTGGATCGATCTGATAAGCCGATTCAGCTCTCTTTGAATAACCCTGTATGTCTTTGCTTCGCCTTAACATGAAACGGCTATTCCCTTCAGTTGTTTATGGGCTCCTACACTCATAGTATAAACTATATTTATCCTATGTTAATACTAGTCTAGCACATACTGAATTTGGGATTCTATAATCAGAGGGGGACTGACAATTCTTCGGGCCCCTGGCAAGTAGGAGATTATGGGAACCCCTCAAATTAAGCAAGCCCACATACAAGCCAGACCAAAATACAAGCACCCTCCATGTGTACATTGTTGTATTTAAAAATGAAAAGATAGTCACTGCAATGCTGCAGCTCTAGGGGGCCCCCTCCTAGGCCAGGGCCCTCGGGCAGTGTCCTAATGAGTAATGGTAAGTCGCCCCTGCTGATGATGTTGGGTTATCACAACAAAGCCATATATTTTTTATTGAGAAAGTATTTTACCAGGAAGGATAAATTGAGATTTCTCTCATTTTAAAGTATGTACTGGGTGGCAAGTATGTACCGTTAAGTGTCTTGCCCAAGGACACTTACTGGAGAGGTTGTTCATGCCGGGATTCAAACTCGTGTCATAGAGCAGTGATGTTACCTCTACTCCCACCAGCATGCTACCAAACCCACACTTTGGCAGATTTCGTTGACCCTAGAAATATATTTTTCTAAGTAAATCTGAATGGTGTGTGTGTGTATTTGTTTCGATTCTATTGGAGTTCCTTAAGCTGGAAGCCTTGAAGATACACCACTGCCATCACCGTGGAGGACTGCAACACTTCTACGAAGCAAAATCCATTGTACATGTATGAAATTACTTCAAATTATAGAATCTGAAGAAACCTTAAAGCCCTGGATGCCCTTGAAGGTTGAGTATTGTAATATATTAGAAAGGTACTTACGGCATTCAGGCATCATGCACTTCTCCACCTCTGTGCTCTCGGTCTTGCACATCGAGCCGTCAGCTGGTGTCATCTTAATCATCCTGTGCCGCTTCTTCATTCCCATTCCGCAAGTGGCACTGCATTCCTCCCACTCGCCCCACTCCGTCACTATGCAGCTACTGGGCTCTTTGTGCAAGAAAAATAAAACGATTTAAGACATAATTCGAAATCGACACAGAATGGTGAAGAAAATGCTCATCCAAAGGAGTTAAACCAAGGCCTAGGTCAGAGTCGAGGCCAGTATGTTTGTGAGGAGAGATGCGAAGCGCAAGACGAATGGAATTGCAAGCAATTCCAAGGTGCTTACTCTTCACTGAGAAATACCATCTCCTCATCTCCCATTTGCAAAATTACTTAATACACTGACCCACACACCACCTGAGGATGCGGACTGCTGCGAAACGCGTCTTGTTTGTTTTGGTTTTTTTGAGAAAGGATTTTACCAGGAAGGATACATTGAGATTTCTCTCATTTTCAAGTATGTCCTGGGTGGCGAGTATGTACCGTTAGGTGTCTTGCCCAAGGACACTTACTGGAGAGGTGCTCTTTCTGGGATCGAACCCATGTCTCCACAGGCTCTCTCCACGCAGAGCAGTGATGTTAGCTCTACTCCACCCAGCCGGTTTGTTATTTATTTGTTTTTAAATTTTCTCTCGAATAAACTGTTATTTAATTTTAAAATACCCGGTTCATTAATTTGGTGGCAGAGAGGAGACCTAATGGTGGATCAGGGCACCATTCTCGCCGTGGGTTGAGAGATAAGTATGTGATTTATTGGGGGGGGGGTTAGGGGGTTCTAAATGATTTTGCAAATGCTGTTAGTTGATAATATGAATTTATTGATCCAGTATGAAACAGAGATCTTCCGTTTAATTATGTAGAATTAATAAAATATTTAAAAAGTCAGTTTAGCTCTTTAGCCGGTCAGTTTCTTTACAAAATTACAAAATTTACAAATTACATCATTAGAATTCTACACATAATACCCTGTGACATGAACATACCGCACTCCTCATTAACAACACATTTTTCATTCTCCTCTGTGGGGACCTTGCACATGGAACCATCCTCGGGGAACTGCTTGACATATCTCTCCCTGGATCGCATTCCCATCCCACACGAAAGGCTACAAGGAGACCAAGTGATCCATTCTGACATCATGCAAGTAGAAGCTTCTGAAACAAAGTGTAAATCTCTACATTATATGTATCTTATGCGTGGCTTATGATCATATTGCAGTTTTTAAAAAAAAAAAAAGTCTGAGGAAAACTTGTTATTATTGTATAACAGGTCAATGTGATTGGCGTGGTAAAATATACAGCCAATGTCCATTGTCCTGTATGACCATTGTTGACATTCTCAATAAAAACTGTTAAAAAAAGCCTAACCAATCTGCTATTTTGCTGTTTTGCTACTTTGTAACTAAAACGGCTTCTTGCTCAACATTATTTTAGTTTCTTTTTCTATAAAATACTCTAATATATTCAAGATTAACATTATATGGGCAAATGTATTGGGGCGCATCTCTTAATGATTGAATTCAGGTGTTTCAATCAGACCCATTGCCACAGGTGTATAAATCGCACACCTAGCCCTGCAGTCTGCGTTTACAGACATTTTGAAATAAATGGGTCATTCTAAAGAGCCCTTTTCTATTCCATCATGACTGTGACCCAGCGCACAAAGCAAGGTCCATAAATACTTGAGGCCCTATTACGAACTCGGTGCTAAAGCTGGGACTCTAACGGAGAAAACCTGTGCCTGCAGGTTTCCGCTTAGCATCCCCGTTATAGCACCATATTTCAGGGCAGGCGCTGATTCTGCAGCCCGCCCCGTAATGAAGCGCTAACCTCATGGATACTCGCGGCAGTGCTTCCGCGCTGCCATGAGAATCACCTCCTGGAGCCCATAGGACTCCATGGAGGATTGTGCTGCCAGGCTGCGAGCCCTGCGTGATCTCTCTCTCGAGATCGTGCAGGGCCGTGGAGTGATCGCAGAGGGAGACTGGGGACTTTTTCCCCAGTCTAACTCTGCTCCCAGCAGCCAGAAACAGCAGATCGGGTCACTGTTTCGCGCCGCGGGATGAGTGAGTATCTGATTTTTTGGGGGGGGTTCAGCTGGTGATAGCTGATTCTGCAGAAGCAGTATCAGTTAGCACGGACTTCTCGCTGTAATTAACTTTTGAGTACTGGAGGGGTGGGGTCGCGCCTATTCCCCGATGGGGCGGCTGCAACCACCAAATGCATCCAGCCCAACAACATGTGTAAAACATAACGAAGAAAAAAAATGTCATCTGCGCTTATTCCCATTATACCGTGTGAAACAACTTTTGAGATAACACATTGGTGTGGCAATTAGGGTTACGACTTTGTAATCCTAACGCTAATTACTGATTGGGCTCCACATGTTAAACATAGGGAGCGAAAGTACAGTAAGCTCATGGAAACGAGCTCAATTCCCAATGCGCTAATTTTTTAACCCGTTAGAGCTAGGGTTGTAATATGGGGGCATGCGTTAAAGTCACTTAACCTAACATTATCTGATCGCTAGCGCAGTGGCGTAGCGTGGGTTGTCAGCGCCCGGGGCCAGCCAAGAATTGTGCGCCCCCCCAACCTGTGGACACGTTATCGATATTGCCCCAGCTCTCACATGAATATTGCCCCAGCTCACACATGGATTTGCCCCAGCCAGCTCACACATGAATATTGCCCCAGCTCACACATGGATTTGCCCCAGCTCACACATGGATTTGCCCCAGCTCATGGATATGCCCCAGCTCATGGATTTGCCCCAGCACATGGATTTGCCCCAGCACATGGATTTGCCCCAGCTCATGGATTTGCCCCAGCTCATGGATTTGCCCCAGCACATGGATTTTCCCCCCAGCTCATGGATTTGCCCCAGCACATGGATTTGCCCCAGCACATGGATTTTCCCCCCAGCACATGGATTTGCCCCAGCACATGGATTTGCCCCAGCACATGGATTTTCCCCCCAGCACATGGATTTGCCCCAGCACATGGATTTTCCCCCCAAGCACATGAATTTGCCCCAGCACATGGATTTGCCCCAGCTCATGGATTTGCCCCAGCACATGGATATGCCCCCCAGCTCATGGATTTGCCCCAGCACATGGATTTGCCCCAGCTCATGGATTTGCCCCAGCACATGGATTTGCCCCAGCTCATGGATTTGCCCCAGCACATGGATTTGCCCCAGCACATGGATTTTCCCCCAAGCACATGGATTTGCCCCAGCACATGGCCCCAGCTCATGGATATGCCCCAGCTCTCACCTGGATATTCCCCCAGCTCCATATCCAGCAGGGGTTGAGGGGGCCCAGATGCCGGGCAGCGGGAGTGCCTGCCCGGTCCTGAACAGCGTGCGAGTCCGTCCTGTTGAAGGGGAGGCGGCTGCGTGCACAGGTCACGCGGTCCGGCCAGTCAGGTGGTACAGAGACTCAGTACCACCTGATTAGACGGACCACGTGACCTGCGCCTGCACGCAGCCGCCTCCCCTTCAACAGGACGGACTCACTGTGTAGGACCAGGCAGCGGGCAGGCACTCCCGCTGCCCGGCATCTGGGTCCCCTCAACCCGCGGGCCCTTGGGCGGCGCCGAGGGCCCGGCGGGTCAGTCGGGCCACAAGTTTTAGGGGCGCATAATTTCAAAAGAAATGATGCGCCCCTAACAAAACTGCGCCCGGGGCCACGGCCCCCCCCTGCCCCCCACGCTACGCCACTGCGCTAGCGTTAAGTTTGTAATAGAGCCCATGGTTGGATGAGTATAGTGTGGAAGAACTTGACTGGTCACACAGAGTCCTGACCTCATCCTGATCTGCCACTTCTGGCCGGGGGGAGCAGAGTGAGACCGGGGAACAAAAAGTCCCCAGTCTCCCTCTACCATCACTCAGCGGACCTGCAGGATCTCGTGAGAGGCGAGATAGTGCAGGTCAGCTGATCCGGCAGCACAAGCCTCCATTGAGTCCTACGGACTCCAGGAGGGACACTTGCGGCAGCACATTAGTGTTGCTCGAGTATCCAAGGGTAGGGGCAGGCTGTTGAATCAGCGCCTGCCTTGTAATATGGAGCTAAAACAGGGACACTAAGGGGAAACCTGCATGTGCAGGAATTCCACCTTAGCGTCCCCGTTTTAGCGGGCACAATGTAATAGTGCCCATAGCATGTTGACTGTATCTTTGAATTCACATCATTAACGGTGAGCAAAACTGTGCTTTTTATGCTTAATATCTTAATTGAGCAATTGTAATGCGTCGAGTCTGTGAATGCATATCCTAACAGAATGGACTTTATAGAAATCAGTTTTGTTCTACAACAAAAAAGACCATTCTGCTGATCTAGGGCATGTACACCTGAATTATAGGGAGTGCGAGCACTTTTGGGATTGGCCATGGTTACGTTGAGTGACGCAAACAGAAGGTGGTCCTGTGGCTCCATGGACATTGTTTGGGCCAGTAACAAGAAAAGAGCCAGTGTATCCACTGGAGATACTATAAGGTGAGGATGGAAGTTTGGTATCCAATTAGTTTTGTATTCAAGCTGATCAGAGTATGAGGTAGTTTCTCCATCAGAGATGCCGGTGGTTTCCCAGTGTGACCTGAATATTTCATGCTAACAGACATTCCACGATGTCCCTTCCATTGTCTAAAATCCTACATGTGCTTTCCAAATAATAGTATAGCAATGCAAACATCTAATCGTGAATGTCGATGGCGAGACGTTACCATCATCACTGCAGCCTGGCCCCATGCACGGTTCAAAGTCCTGCGTGTCGGGGCAGGCGACGCTGAGGTCGAGTTGAGCTTTCAACATGCGCTGCCTCATTCTTTTGCCTTTGTCGCACGTGGCTGAGCTGCAAGCCGACCAAGGAGACCAGTTGGAGTAAATACACGTTTCGGGAGTGTCATCTGAAAAAAAAATACAAAACAAGTAAAAATACAACTTTTGCCATTCAGTGGAGTAGATCACTGACTCAAATCATATTGTGTGGGATGTAGTCAAAGGACATTTCCAGATTAGAAGCCTTTAAAGCTCACTGCCCTATCTCCTTCAGCTGTTATCTCTTATTTCAGTTAGCTTTGCGAACAATAGCCCCTACCACCTTGTCTAAACATTCCCTCTTCCACCTCATTAACTGGTAAATACTGTAGATTAAATAAACAATAGCAGTAAAGAACAGCTTTTGCACATATTTTGATAAATGTTCTATCATGCGAAAAATCCATATGGGCATAACTGCCAGGAGTAACACTGTCCATGGTGGCCGCACTAGGCACTATAGTCTGCCTCAAGAGTTGGCATGAGAGAGTGCATGATCTTCAGCCATGATTACCTATGTCATCTTTATGTTAAATACAATTCAATGCTGACACATTTCATTGTGTGAATTTGGTGAATTGTGTCTTGAAACGTAACATGTGTAGCGTGTATAACTTGTTTCGGACACGTGTCAGTTTTGCTCGTAGCTATTTTTCTTGTTCTGAGCTCTAATTATCATTGTCAGAAAAGGGATCAGGGGCCTCATTTATCTGATGATTAGCAGAATGAAGGTGATCCATGGCCGTTTCTCAGTTTTATCACAGTGCGAATCTAACAGGTCCCAAGATTGGTGTTTGGTTCCCCTGGGAGAGGGCGAAAGGCGACGTCGAAGGAGCAAAAAGTAGATCAAGGCCAGAGGCAAAATCAAGGTCGAGGTCACGTTCCGGGTCAATCGTGAGGAGAGCGGTCCAACACACACATTCAAAAGTGAATAGGAGCTTGGACACACAGGTAACTGCTTCAATATTGGAGCACAGACTGAGTGAGCTGCCTGGGCTTATATAACCAGCATCTCCTCCCTTGCTCATTAAGAAGCCGGTGACGTAATCAGTGTGCAACATGGGCCAGCGACATATTGGTGGAGACCAGCCACACGTACATGCCTTGTCAGAGACCTGGGCAGTGGGCAGGACCTGAAGCCTTGGCCTCCAGCAGTTTCCACTGGTTGGAGGCAGAGGAGACAGTGTATGACCTCCACGGGGACTGAAGCCACACTGAGGGGGTGAGCTGGGACGCTCTGGACACAAGGTACTGCTGGGTGATCGGGTCAGCCGCATCCCAGGCCAAAGCGACGGTTTGGCAGACAAGCGGTTGTGTCTCACACCAACGGGCCAGGGGCCCATACAATGGGCATAAGTCTGTATTTCCTTTGGGTGGGTGCTTTTTCTGGAGTTGCTTGTTCTGCACTTTTGAATGTGTGTGTTGCAGACACATAGGATTTTTTTCTGATTTTTTTTGAAAAGCCGCGTTAGTCCAGATGCCAAAATCTCCAGAGTATAGCAGTATGTAGTGATACATTTATTTAACCTTTGGGTCAATGACATTAAGGTAGAGAAAATACTTTCTGAAAGTGAGAGTTTAATAAGAATATAGATACTTCGGATTTATTATGCCTTTGTGTGTGTGCTCTCGAGTTCCTAAGCAGCACAGCATATTTTTTGCTAAATCTTTTCTTTAATAGATTCTACAAGAGAGAAAATCCAGCAAACGCCATTCATGCCTCTGTGTGCGCTACCGAGTTTGATAAATGATTCCTTTAATAACAACTTTTGCAGATCTCCCACAAGCCACTGGAGGGCACTGACTGACAAATAAAGAGTTTCTTTAACAAAAAAGAATTCTGTTCTGTGATCGTGACAGCAGATGAAGCATTGCAAGAAAAACTGCTGGAATGACTAAAAGAAAAACAATGCATTCCTTTGGCACAATCTCTGTGGATTCTTGTCGTTGGGACTTAGTAGAACTGCAAACTGATGGTGGGTATGAAGGTTTCTTTGTCAATCATCTGTACTCAAAGCACTCGAGGAGTTAAACTTGCATTTATTTTGCCAGGCAGATCATCATGACATATTTGGAAGGGCTAGAACAGTATTATTTAAGTGTAAAAATGATATTAAAGGGATACGTAAAATATTCATGAAAGAAAGGTCAGTGAGGACCAATTGTTCTTTTATTTGCTTATGAGTCCAAGATGTATCCCCAGCAGAGCAGCATTAGCTGTCAATGCTCACCACCTCTCCGGTCCTGATTGTCCACAGCTGGTCTGACTGACAATTGCAGGTTTTGCAGCAATGCTACCGGGAGGTCAAACACTCCAGCTTCCTGAGCTCCGGGTGGGTTGTAAAGAAAGTGCTGTAGTTGTGGTGACTACACAACATCAGAGGGTGGTACCAGCAGACCGGGAGTGCAATGAAGCTTCCCAACAAGCAGAGTGAGAAGCACAGTGATGAAGCGACATGTCTCTCAAGAAGAACCGGCTGGGTGGAGTAGCGGTAACATCACTGTTCTGCGCGGAGAGAGCCTGTGGAGACATGGGTTTGATCCCGGCAAGAGCACCTCTCCAGTAAGTGTCCTTGGGCAAGACACCTAACGGTACATACTCGCCTCCCAGGACATACTTGAAAATGAGAGAAATCTCAATGTATCCTTCCTAGTAAAATCTTTTCTAAAAAAAAAAGCAGCTGGAGATCCAAGGAGATGGAGGAGTTATTGTGTCTCCTCAACAAAAGAGTGAGAACCTGGGATATGGCGAATTTGGTGCATGTACCCAAAATAAGATTGGGATCTAGGGAAACAGAGCAGTAACCAGGACCTCTGGTTAGTGATGGGGTCAAACCCTCAAGCCTTGGAGAGAACCCCAACGTGTTACTGTTGCACTGAGTTGGAATTACTCATCATCTGGAAGCTCATTGTATAACCATAGGTGTCTAGTTTTTTGAAAGGGGTTGGTGATGGTCACAATAACCGTTTGGATAAAATGCAAATATAAAAGCAGGATTTGGGTAAAAACCTCCAAACTCTGTGCAATTGTTCTACTAATTTGGTTATTTTGCAATCTGATATGGTTGGAGAGATACTTAATATACACACGTAGATCTTAAGTCTTTGATGAGGATACGTAAACTCTTCTTCCCAGAGATACAGAAAATATTTTTCCCTTATTAGTATTATTATAATGATAATAATCTACTTCTCGATGTGCCATTAGTGAAATAACAGCATCAATAAAAATTCCACTAGACCAAAAATATTAAATCAAGTGGATTTATTCCATCACCAACAAGAATGACGATGTTTCGACCGACCGGTCTTTGTCAAGTCTAGACTTGACAAAGACCGGTGGGTCGAAACATTGTCATTCTTGTTGGTGATGGAATAAATCCACTTGATTTAATATTTTTGATCTAGTGGAATTTTTATTGATGCTGATATTTTGGGGTCGAAGAGCAAGAACCCCCTCCTGTTACTGACCAAACAGATGGTGCTCAAGCTGGTATTTTGCACATTAGTGAAATAACAGCTTATCTTAATTTTACCTTCTTCCTTTTCTTCTGCAACAAGATCTGCCACGATGTCATCTATATTATCAGGCACAATATTGCACTGCTCCCCCTGAAAGAAATAGCACATTAAGCATAAAATTAATATACTTCACTGCGAGAGGCAAAAGATTCAATTTATGAACAGCTGGTTACCAATTAGTCCATGATGTAGAAAGGAAAGGTATCTTTTAGCAATCCCTGCAGAGTTTTTCTTCAAGAAGTGCTATTATATCCATTCTACTATTGAATGAAACCAGATCATGGAATGGGGGTTTGCTTATGAGGTTTGGCAAATTCGCAACGATTGCAAAGGTAAAAATTCTAGTAAAGTAATAAAATACTTTATTCTTTGCAACAATGGCTCATATATAGAAATAATGAAATACACAGCTGCAAGTTGTCATCTGCAAAGAGAGACATATCTTTTTACAGTGGCCATTACTGCTGCAATAGTAGCAAAATGCTAAAACACTGCCACCTTAGTACAGTAAAAAGGTCTTGTCTCATTTAATAATAATTTTGGTTTTACATTGTCTGAATCCCGACAGTTTAAACCACGGAGGCAGATACTGAGAATGTAGGCCTGCACGCCAATTAGTGCCAGTTTTTGAAATGGCACAGGTTAGCTGATTCTAAAATTTACTGCCAGGGTAAAAATATACATTTATCTTATAAGAGATTAATACTGGAGATCTTTTTTTTTTATAAAAAAAATAATAGAAGGAGCAGTATACGTACAATGCCACACACTGTAATGTTTTGTAACACGGTCTTTTGCTTTGATTATGGCACATTTTGTCACGGCATCGGTCGATAACTGTTTTGACATTGCAAAAAGGTTATTTCCATCTATAGTGACATTAATTTGTGGACAAGAGCTTGTGTTGATGATGAAAGAGTCGTAGCGCTGAACAAAGTCTTCTCCAGCACATTATCCCAAAGATTCTCAGTGAGGTTAAGGTGTGGGCCATATGGTGGTCAATCCATGTGTGAAAATGATGTCTTGTGCTCCCTGAACCACCCTTTCACAATTTGAGCCTGATGAATCCTGGCATTGCCATTTTGGAATATGCCTACTGTACCATCAGGGAAGAAAAAACCCATTGATGGAAAACCTGCTCAATCAGTAATATATTCCAATATGGACATTTTATAGTATTATTTGCATTTTGCAATGGTAACAATTCTGCTTGAATCATCAATTTTGTTGGTTAAGATAATGTACTTCACCTTCCGAGCAATCCTTTCTATAATGACTCTAGCCACTGGTATAATGGGTCCTCCTTCGGGATCATAAAAAGGGCTTTGAGGATGATCCAGGCTTGTCAGTGGTCTGATTTTATCTTGAGGAGCTGTTGGCTTGTTTGGAGACTTAAAGAAGAAATAAAATGAAGAGAATATTAGTCAACGTGAAAAAAAAGAAAAACAACTGTTCCATACAGTTACTGTTAGTCCAGTTTGAGCGAGTCTATGGATACATTTCAGAAAACCGTATGCTAGAGCACATTTATTGAGGAAAAGACCTTAGACCCAAATAACACAACAGTTGGTCCAGTCTCAATAAAAAGATAAAATAAGGCTTAAAACACCTGATCCATGTGAATACACTGATCCCAAGGATCTTGGTATTAATTCTTGTAGTTTATATTCCCTCTGCAAATATGAAATGTTCAACGAAGGTATAAAATTAGTTTGGGGATTGTGAACACCCACTTTTCTCCCATTTAAAACACGACAGAGCAGTCTATGTATAGCTCCACACCCCTCTCTATCTGGATATAATAAATATCAAGTAATATACTGTATTTAAATTAGATTATTTAGATCACTGGCTATTTTAACATAGAAATATTCAAACAAAAATCACATTACAAATGGTTTGCCTATGGATTTCATGTTCAGACCTAGTGAAAAAATGCTATAAATAAAATGCATTTTCTAAACAGAAATTTGTTGTTGTGACATACTTTCCACATTGTATATACTGTGGAATATCATCTACAATACAGATTTTTGCCAGAAAGAGGCAGCAGAGAATTGTACATGACTAGTGTTTCGATCCTGGACGTCTACAGTAATCTTAAGGCTGTGGCATAATAAAATATTATATATCACAATTTTTTTAAGTGTTGGGGGGAGAACAAACAATTACCAGGTTAGAAAGCCCGAAATCTGAGATAAATACACGGATTCCTTTCTCTAAATGGGTCACGTTGCATTTTTGTTTCCCTATCGTCCTGTAGAATTAATTGCTATAATTTTCATTAAACGTCATTAAAATAGCAATGTACTATTTATAAGACACATTGAGAAGCTGTTCACAGCTTGTTTCATTTGCATATTGATTCCTGAACTCAGATTCCTTAATAGGGGGTCTTGAATATTTATTTATGTATATTTCATGTCGTCATGTGTGTGCATCATCATTGTTGCAAATGTGTGATAATATTCAGATGTAGGGGCTGTAAAGAAGTGCATGAGTGAAATGATTGCATAGGTGACATTATTGCAGCAGGTGTACAATAGTAGTTATTGTCGTCCAATCAATCCAGTGCCTCTCAGTGCAAATGCAATGGCTGCTGAGGAATGCCTTACACCTTATTGCCCATTATGCCTATTGGCATGTAGGGCAGCAACAAAGGTTTGCCACTCCTGTTTGTTCTGGGCCAGCTTTTGTATGGTACCCCACGTGTGATTCATAGTCTTGAGTTCTCTGTCCACCATTCAACGCCAGGTGCTCTTCGGTCATCCTCTCTTGCGTTTTCCTTCTGGTGTCCAATGAAGGGCAGTTCTGGTGATGTCCCCATGCTCTTTTCTGATGACATGCCCAATCCATCTCCATTATCTTCTTGTGATGATGGTCTCCATACATTCTTGTCTACACTGAATGAGGAGTTGTTGGTTGCTGATGGTTTTGGGCCAGAAGATTCGCAGGATTCTTCGGATGTTCTTTGAGTGAATTTGTATTGATAGCTTAGAGAGGTCATTTGGAATGCACCCAGTCTTAAATTCTACACCTAAGCCCCGTAAACTCATCAGCTCAGGCTCATTGACAACTTTCTGGGTGAGGAGAATGTTCCCCAGTGGATGTCGGAATCAGCCGGACACCCACCTTGGGGTCTAGATTGGGGAGGTACAGTCAACTATCCGCAATCATTTAAAATTCATGAAATAGACATTGTGGGTAGATCATCCATTGAACTCCAAACGAAACACTCCGCTGACCACCAACAAGCTCACACTGATGACTGGAAATTAACTGAGTAGATTAAAATAGGTCAGCATGATGAACTCAACAGAATGGTATGAGTGGCACCTGTAATGGTGGGCCCCCTATAGGGTGATGGGGAACCCCCAGGCTGTGTAGATTGAAGCCTTTAGGGCAGGTATATGGTTTTGTATGCAGACTCCAGCACACCCTTGCAGCACTTGGAAAGCAAGAAAGACAGTGCAGGATACAGACACATGAGGAAGCCCTGCACTAGGTATAATTTCTCAGCTACAGACAGAGCACAGGACTTGGGGTAGACAATGAATTCAGCACACTGCAGGAGAGAACTTAATTCTTGAAAACAATGAATGCAGTAAACTGCAAAGACAGAACTTGATACTTGGAGACAATGAATGCAGCGAGCTGCAGGACAGAACTTGATACTTGGAAACACACGATGAATGTAACACACTGCAAATCTTAACACTCCCAGCCAGAGATTACAAACAAAGCCCTGGGAATCACTCACATCAAAAGGCTTCATGGCCAAATGCCTGTTGCGTGAAGGCAAACCAAACGTAACAGACAGACAGATACTATACAGACACGATACAGGAGAAGTCCAATAAGCCAAGCCAGGCCATACACAAATTTCAGAATGCAGAATATACTTAGGGAGCAGTCTAGAGAATAACCAGAAACCAGAGCCAAGGAGTCATACACAGATATTCAGAACTAGAACTAGAATAAACACGAGGAACAGGAACTCAGAGGATCTCAGACTTAGTGTATCCTGATCCAAGGATCAAATGCCTGGTTGGCCCTAAATATAGGGCTGAACAGATCATGTGACTGCAGATCATCAGCCCAGTAGATGGTCTGCAGAGCCTGAAAACCAGAACACTGGCAAATCCCTGCTCCCACCAGCAGGGGGCAGGGTCGAGATGTAACAGCACCTCCAGAACATCCTTGTGGACAGTCTGACAGACATCAACATTTTGCACTCTATCTCAGCTCTAAACGATTATTCCTTGATTGCTTCAAAGTACTTGGACTGATGTAAGAATTAACGGTAACGAGACGTAACCATTAAAATCCTGCATGGTCTAAAGATGTCTTATGCTACTCATTTGTAATACAAAGTAGTTTATGGAAACATGTGTCCAACATAATACTAGGATTATATCATCATCCATTCTCTGTAGGGATTGGGTATTAAAAAGTAATTAACATGATGAGGATAATGTTAAATTCACTGTCTTAATGTTCAGAGAAGGAGAATAATGTTTATATAGAGCCATTTCGCCACAATTAGAATAAAAAGTTTTTTGTGATACACTTGCTCTTTTATCCCTTCACTGCCAAATAATTTTCCAAAAAAACAGTGTCAGGAACCAGTGTTTCTTTTCAAAAAAAGATTTTTTAATTATACACCACAAAATATTTGGGAAAATTCCCAATGTATTCCTTACTATAATAACCTATTTGGCAGGCAGATGTCTTAATGGAAACCGTGGAATTGGGGCCACATTTTTTTTTTTTTAGTGGAATGGTGAATTATTGAAAATCGACAGAGTACATGAATTAGGGCATTTTTTCACCTCAGTTAATTTTCCAGTTTAGTAAAATATCGGTTATTTGCTCCATTGGGAAACAGTCATAATGCACAAAGAACAAATCGCATAATGTACGCATTTGTCCATTGATTTGTTCATTTGTTCGCCGGTGTGAGTGGCTGGCCTGGACTTGTTAAGCAGCAGCCACTAAAGTAAGTAAAAGAATACAATTAAACAACGAAAAGTAATAGGGGGGTGGGTCAGTATCACACCCATAACATTTTGGGGGTTATCCACTATGTACTGGTGTTTGCTGGCATACTTCCCCCTAAAAATTGCTAGTATTGCTGTGCCGAGAAATACAGACGCGTCTCAAACCTAACCAAACCTTCGTCGTAAAGGTTCTCCCTTTTGCTGTTTGGATTATAGTGTTGAAATGTGCCGGTATTGCTCTGCACTGCAATACCATTAGTAAAAGCTGGTATTTGCACCTGGGTAAACTACTTTATACTTGGCGAGGACAGAGACATTTCAGGTAATGGGAATCAGCCATAGACTGCTCCACCCAGGTCTGACACGTCCATGGAGCCAGATGGAGCCATGGCTCCTGGCAGCATTTTGGGCCTCAATTAGGCACCACATATTACTATGAGTTTTACTGCTGTGGATCTCTGTGATACGCTCATACACTGCACATGTTTTTTGGGGGGGTAGCATTTCATCCTTGGTCCCAGGCAGCACGTTGTCTTGGGCTGGCCCTGGCTCTATCAAACATTGCTGAGGTTAAAAATTAGCGACAATATCAACCACTAATCCCGGGGCTTAAATTATCACTATCCGTCCCCAGCCCCTACTCACATTTGCCAAATTGAGGCTATTTTTCTGCCTGGCCATTCTGCCTGACCCTGATCCTATGTACATCGGGTAGTTTGCTATTCAAATATGCATATATGTTTATTTTTTTATTTTTGTGACAGGTTAGCTAACAGTGGTCAGCCACCACTAAATAAACCATTGCACCACCAACGGGCTTCATCCTGTGAGGTGTTTCAGCTGAAACTAACCCATAACACAACGCAAATCATGACATAAATGTCAACCAACCGAATAGGAGGACATTTTCAGCCAAATCATTACACACAAAATCATTTTTTCTTTTTTTTGTCGTCGTCCGCAAATCTACAAAATATACAGACTATGTACTAGTTGTGGAATATCTTTACCAGAAATGACTTTATCTGACCCTGGCAAAAGCACAACTGACTAGCATGTAAAGAATAAAGTTACTTGGTGTAAATGAAATTTGTAATTTTACAAAAAAAACAAAAAACATAAGTGAAAGCAGACGCTCTGGTACAGATGTGTCCAGGAGATTCAGACTTCAACAAAGTAAATTTAGTAGTCTGATCCCCCCTCGAGTGTGGTTTCAGAGTTTGCACACAGAGGTCATTCAGGCTCTCAATCAACCTGACAGCGCCGTCTGCTCTAATGAAAGATCCACCTGCACTCATTTGGGAGAAACCTGAAAACTTGCAGTTGGCCTAATTTGACGAGTGACTTTGAGATCCTTCACTTAGCACATCAACAGTATTGGCTTCTCCATCTAAAAGTGCGTCCTGTGTAGCATGTCTTCTGTTGTGTTTAGGACGCAGAGAGAGTATTGAGGGCCATAGGGAGATTACTGCGACAGCCTGCCAGATACAGCCTGCTGAATTAGCTCTCTCGGAATGTCTGAGTTAAGCTCTAGTTGGTGCCTAGTATTAGTTCCCCTAGTTGTATCACATCATAACAAGTGGTATCCCCTCTGCTCCGGAGTGTATATGACTTCATTGATTGTTTCTATGAGATCGTACTCATATCTTGAAGTAAGTTTTCAAATACAGGTATTTCGATCTGGTCTAAAAATTCACTATTTACGCTAGTTATTTAATTAGATTTAAATGAAGTTTTTCTAGAGAAAAAAGGAGACTCTCCATAGAGCAGCAACATTTACAGTATGTTATCTCTTGCTCCCATTCTTTCCTGGGGGGGGGGCTCATATTTGGGTATGGTATAAAAGTCAGTTGTGACAAGTTTCCTGGAGGTGGCATAGCATGGGGGCACATGGAACTATGGAGGACCCAAGTGTCACGCCATTGGAGAAGATCAGTCATGTTCAATCAAAGGTCAGGGCCTGCAACAAGCAGGACAGCAGTAGAACAGAACCAAAGGTTTTGGCAGGCAGCAAGCAGGGCAACAGCAGAAAAAAAATGAAAGGTCAGGACAGGCAGCAAGCAGGACGTCAGCAGAATAGAGTCAAAGGTCAAGGCAGGACAACAGCAGAAAAGAGTCAAAGGTCAAGGCAGGCAGCAAGAAGAACAACAGCAGAAAATAGTCGAGGGTCAGGGCACGCAGCAAGCAGAACAAGAGCAGAAAAGAGTCCAAGGTCAGGGCAGACAGCAAGCAGTACAACAGCAGAAAAGAGTCAAAGGGCAGGCAGCAAGCAGAACAACAGCAAAAATAGTTGAAGATCAGGGCAGGCAACAATCTGTTCCTCTCTAACCTTTTATTTGTGTTATAAATTCCTAGTGAAATTGTTTTCACACAAAATGTACATTTGGCACGGTGTTTAATTAAAAACCTCATTTGATATACTGTGCAGCAGATTGAAATTAACCCTTTCTCTACTGATAGAGATATCTCGGGCTTCAAAAAGCACCGTCCGGTGACCCAATATCGAGATATCTCGATCTGCTGATTTGCAGCCCAAAAGCAAAGGAAATTTGTTTGCTGCGAAAGAATTTCATTTGTTTTTGGGCTGCAGAAGGTGCCCCCAAAGTTTTAGCCCTGTGGGCATTGTAATACACTGAAAACCAACCATTAGCATATCAAAAGTCAATTTTCACACGTATTGAAAGCCGGATTGGTTGCCCACTGTGGAGAAACTAATTCCATTATGTTATCTACCCTTTAGTGAGATAGAACGAACTGGAATTAACAGCCCCATTCCTCACTGTAACAAAAAGCTCAAACACATTACTGTTGCAGTACAGCAGTCAGGTAGAGGACAGATTACATGTAGAGCTCTGTGGTCACTCATTCCTGTTAAGGCTAGGGTCAGACGAGCGCAGTGCGAACGCGCGTGCAGGCGCACTTAATCACGGCCGTAGTAGCAGCAAATGACGGGCAATGACGGCCAATATACGAAGTGCGGTCGCACAAAAGTCCGGCTGCGCAACGCAAGTGGAAAACGAACGCATTTTGTCGAGAACGTAAAACCTCTAGTACGGTTGTACAGAGTGCGCTGCGTCCGCTAGCGGCGTGTGTGCGTGAATTGGAGATGTCAGACACTGCTAATGTCCGGCCAACATAACGTCCAGATGCACAAAGTGTTTTATTGATGATCCGTACAAAATCACGGATGCAAATGCGCATCGTATGACCGCTATCGCGTACTCCGTGAAAAAATGCGTCCATTCGTTCGAACGCACTTTTTCACAGACAACGCGAAAATGCGTTCGTCTGACCCTAGCCTTAGAGATAGTATTCATGGGGTTATAATGATTGACAATCCTTGTACAATACAGATACACGGTGTTACTGTATTTTCCATTCACAGGCATTATGCAGCACATACAGATATTGGTATTTTTTGGACGCTGCATTGCTAATAATCTCATTACGATCCCTACAAGTCCCCATAAGCAGGAGATCTGACTGTTTGTATTATTTATCATTATCACAGTTACAGCATCTAACACAAAGTACATTTCTGCCTATATGCTGATAATGCAGACCCCGTCCGACATTGTGCGAGATAAAGGTCTGCATTATCAGCATACAGGCAGGAATGTACTTTGTGTTAGATACTGCAACTGTGACATTTAATTGTTACATTCGCATCCTGTGTTTCAAGTAAATGGTATGATAAGAAAAATTTCAACTAAAATTGCTTGGTAGTGAAGGGGTTAATTACATGTGCAAACTTGTAACCTTCCCTTTAATCCTAGGTCTACCTATTTATCATCTAGATCTAATGATTCATGCCTTGTGCATGCGATCATCAAAGAAGGTAATTAAAAATAATTAATACCAATTACTTATATTACCGACCGTATATCAATTATCCATCACATTAAAATTCATTTAGTTTAATGTACGCTCAGGGAGGTGTCTCAGTCTTTAGCCTCAGCTGTAAAACATCAATGCGATTATTTTATATTGGCAATTTTGCAGATTTTTTTTAGTTTTTATCTATTGATCTGTCCCCAAATTATTCACTTTTTGGAAATCATAGATCGACAGAAATAGACTGAACTAAGAGTAAAAATCTGTACTTTTCATGTAATTATGTATCTTCACTGAAGCATAAAACAGTGATATCGCTTCAATGGTCATGATCCTTCGCACTGTACGTGTATTGTACTATTTCTGACAAACCTGAGCTGCGTTTTCTTAGAAAATCTATTTCTCCGTAAGCTTGATTCTTTAAAAGCCACTTCAGTTTAACCAAATAAGCCCCCAATAAATTTAATTTATCTCTGCTTTTACGTGACCTAGATCCGCTGCTGTGGTTACCCGTTAAGTGATTATTACTGTTGCTATGATGATGCAGAAAGTATGAAATAAAACGCTTGCAGACCGAGATTAAAGTGTTATTTTGAACGGCAAAAAGACATTAGCATCAGCAAAAAGAAAAAATTCAAGTGCATTCTATGCAGATGGGAAAATATAATGCATTAGAAATGAAGAATTAATTTATAGGTCTAGATTCTAAAAAGAATCCTGCAAAAAAAACAAAAACAAACAAATAGGATTGTGTATGTATGTTCTAGGCACATAGTTACTTACTAAAAACCTAACACACATTCATAAACTTACTACATTGTATAACTCATTCTGCAGCTTTGTGCTACAATGTAACTACATGACCCACCATTGTGACATGTTAAAAGAGCTAAACTGGCCGTCGCTGGAATCAAGACGCACCCTTCACCTTTCCAACCTGTGTTTAAGAGCTTTTCTGGGAAGCTGCCACCCTACCTGAATAGACTGCTTCCCCCAGCAGCTCCCTCATCCTATAACCTCCGATTCAGGACCGGCACCTTACTTACCATACCACAATACAAAAAGAAAGTGGCTCGATCCTCATTTTCCTACAGAGCACCGCAGTTATGGAATAACCTCCCAGACGCCATCAAATCTTCCCCCAGTCTAAAGTCACTCAAGAGCTCCCTATTAACATACTTCGATACAGAATGCACCTGTAAGCATGTAACATAGTGACTATATACAGAATGCACCTGTAAGCATGTAACATAGTGACTATATACAGAATGCACCTGTAAACATGTAACATAGTGACTATATACAGAATGCACCTGTAAACATGTAACACAGTGACTATATACAGAATGCGCCTGTAAACATGTAACATAGTGACTATATACAGAATGCACCTGTAAACATGTAACATAGTGACTATATACAGAATGCACCTGTAAACATGTAACATAGTGACTATATACAGAATGCACCTGTAAACATGTAACACAGTGACTATTTCCTACATATTAATTTTCTGTTAATCTGTATATTTGTATTTTGTTTTAATATCTTGCATTGTATTACTTTGTATTTCTGTAATGACTAACATTTCAATGTTCTTGCACCCAGGACATACTTGAAAACGAGAGAAATCTCAATGTATCCTTCCTGGTAAAATCCTTTATAAATGAATAAATAAATATATATCCTTCGCTATGCATTGTAGGCATTCTATGCATTATAGGAATACCTGTATGAATGTTGCTCTGTTCCTTTATTATACCTTTTTCATTTTTTTTTTCTCCGCACATTGCCAAGTAGAGCGAGGCATAAGAAGCAGAAATGTGTTTACGTGCGGTTATATGCGTTTTGTCTTTCAGTTTTGTTCTCTCGTTCCCTGTACTTCGGAGAATCAAATTCTCCGACCCTGCAGTGAATTCAGCATTCACCACAGGGTCCCTGAAATGCAGGGAAAATCCACGATCGAGTAAAAAAAAGATAACACAAAAATCACCGAAAAAGCTACCGATCTGTCCAACACAGCGTAACCAGCTGCCAGAAAAGGCCGACAAGCTGACGAACGGGGTAAAAAAAAACCAAAATAACGATTGAAACTTTAAAAATGTAAATCGCTTTTTGCAAAAAAATCTACTGGATGACAATGTCTAGAATTAACATGTAAGGTCGTATGAATAATAATAAAAAGGTCTGTTACAGAAAAAAAGAATAAATGCTTTTTTTTTAAAAAAAAAAAATAAGGTCGCAAAAAATGTTTTTGCCGAAAATATCCTGAAAATGCAAACAAAAAATAAAGAGACTTTTTGCTGCAGATTAAAAGAATAAGTGGTTTATTAGATATTGTATATAAATGGGACGTTTTTTAACATTAAAACTTATGGGATTTGCCTGATTAAACCTGTGAAATGAAAACACCGAACATCAGAGCATTTTACTGACATTTCACTGCTGTTCGGTGTCTCTGAATAGATTAATCAGTGCTTCTCTATGGGGATTTCACCGTGGCTGAACAGCACTGTATTTCGCAGGCAATTCGCCAAAATTTGGCAAACTGCCTGCTTTTTGAATAGCCTAATGGACCCGAAATGGCATCGTATGGGAAAATTCACAGTTCGGTGCAATATCGGGGCCAATTCGTATCTCTCTGAATAACCCCTTCTATGTATGTATTCATACAGCAACCAGAGGTAGGCTTGTGCACCGATTTTTTTTTTGGTTCGATTCGATTCGATTTTTCGGATTTTCAAACTTTTCGATTCGGCTCGGCTCGACTCGACTCGTTTTCCGTGTACATTTTTTTTCGGAATATCGACCATTTTTCGTATTTTCGTGTCACTTAGCTCGTTTTTTGTATCGACTTTTCGTGATTTCAGAAATTTTCGTTTTTCGGAATTGTAGATGTTTTCGGAATATCGACCATTTTTCGTATTTTCGTGTCACTTTGCTCGTTTTTTGTATCGACTTTTCGTGATTGAGGAAATTTTCTTTTTTTCGGAACGTCTGTTCTCCTCGTTTCAAAGCAATAAATTTCGATTTGACACATTTCAAGTCCATTCGAAAATTCCGAAAATATTTTGTTTCGGCTCGGAAAACTTTTCGGATCTGCCATTTTCGGATCTAAAAATTTTCGGAAAATCGGCCGCATCCGAAAACACGAATCGATAAATTTCGTGAAAATTCTGAATTCCGAAACCCGAAACGCACATCACTAACCAGAGGTGCAACCAGAATTGGACCTGTTGCCGACAGGATACATTTACATTGATGACAGGCTTATCTTCACTACCAAGTGATCTTTGCTGAAAAATGTTGTATCATAATATTTATTTGAAACACGGGATACAAAGTTAAAAACTTTATGGGCTCTATTACATTCTTCACGCAATAACGCACGCAGAACGCGTGAATTTTTGCGTGCAGCGTTAAACGTTAACGCGTGAAAAACAACGCTGGTATTACAATCCTCGCACATTTTTTCATCCGACAAAAAATAACGTGCGTAAAACGGACGCGCAAAAACACGCGCGCAGCAATGTTGCACCGAGAAATCAGTGTGCGGACTGTTTTTTCACGCAATTCAGCCAATCAGAATTAAGAACCATAATTATCTCATGTTAAGTTTTTGTCAAAGTCAATCTGAGCATATATGCTGCATCAATAAAAAAAACACGCACAACTTCTCAAATTTATTGTTTGGGTATGTGTAGAATGTGTAACTAGACATTGCTGTAATTTTTTTTTTGAGCTGGTGTATTTGGGTTCAGCCAGGACGTTCAGATTTGCAGTTACCACCAGCTTTTCAAAGACGTTAAAATTATGCGCGCAAACGCTGTGCGTTAAATTTTGCGCATAGATTGTAATACCATCCGCGTAGCAGCGCACAAACGCATTTGCGCTCACAATGTAAAGTATAGGACGCGCGCAGTAGAGTACGCTCGCGCAGGTTCACCCGCAGTAGACGTTAACGCACATTTTTTGCGTGGACATTGTAATACGACGTTCAGCGCAAAGGGTTTTGCCCCTCGCGTTAATGCGTTTTAGCACACAAGTTAACGTTTGCGCATAGAATGTAATAGAGCCCTGTATGGGGTAAAATAGAAGATTTTCAGAGAGATTGTTGCTATGAGTTAAAAAAAATTAAACTAATGTAAACTTGCTCATTTTAAATTTTTAATGCATTCGTTCATTTATTACCGAAATTTTGCTTGAATAATAGATTCTGTACTTGAGATGGTTTCCCTTGTCTCGCAATGTCACACGGGGTCTGAATTATCAGCATACAGGCAGAAATGGCCTCTGTTTCAAATACTCTAACTGGGATTAATATAAATAATAAAAATGGTGAGATTTCCTGTTTATGGGGGTTTTGTGGTGATTCATAAATGAGATTATTAGCAATGCGGCATTCACAAAAATATAGAATATAAAAATAATATCTGTTTGTGACATAATGCTCTGTATGGGAATTACAGTAACACCTTGTATCTGTACTGTACAGGGATTTTCAGTCATTATAACCCCTGGAATCTTATCCCTCTACAGCAATGTTTCCCAAACCTGTCCTCGGGACCCTCAACCAGGCCAGATTTTGCAGATCACCTTGGGGAAAAGCAGACTGAATCCTGCAATCACTGAGCAGCTAATCATTATCACCTGTGCTGTGCTTCAGATATCCTGCAAACCTGCGAGGCTGAGGGTCCTGAGGACAGGTTTGGGAAACACTGCTCTACAGCAATGAATGACCCCAGAGTTCTCCTTGTATTCTGCCCTCTCCCTGGCTGTTTTACTGGAACAGTAATATGTTTGAACTTTTTGTTACAGTGAGGTTTGGGGCCGCTATATGCAGCTTCTTTTATATCTCTCCGCAGGATGCCTAGAGAGAGATAAGACCATAGAATTTGTTTCTCCACAGGGGAACGCTAATCTAGTATTAAAAGGTGTGAAAATCGGGTTTTAATAGGCTAATGAGTGCTTTTCAAATTATTACAAATCAAAATTGAAATAACTCGACTTTGTGAGTGAAGGGGTTAAGCAACATATTGTCAAATTTTTTGAAATACATTCCCGTCATTTATTATCTGAGATAGGGTGTGAAAATTCTGCAAATTTTTAAAATCTTGAAAACCCTTAAAAAAGAACCTTCAATCTTTAACCCCTTCACTGCTGAGCCATTTCACATCTTTAAAAAAAACATTTTCCTTTTCTTTATTATTATTTTTATTATTTTTTTCCTTTACTTTAAACATGCTCATATTTGGAATCATTGGAAAGACCATGCTCTGGCCTTTCTAATGATACCAAACATGACCCTGCTAGCTGCCAACAGTCGGGAGATATCGAGGGTTCAAAGGAACCCCCCTATCTTCCCTTAGGAGTCAATGAGGACGTTCCCCACACATCCTCAGCAGTGAAAGGGTTAATCCATACATAGTATACATTATTTTAAGAGACTAAAAATGGTACATAAATATGCAATGCACTTTAGTGATTTTTTGTTAAACAAAAAAAATTATCTGAACTTGAAACTGACTGTTCGTTCCCTTTTTTATAAAAAATACATTTTTTGACAATAAAAGAGAAACTATTATGGTTCATATAAAGTGGCATGGTTTAACCCTTCACTACAAAGTGGTTTTCCATAAAACCATTCTCAGGAGCCAGTGTTTGTGGTTTTTTTTTTTGGAAAATTACTTTTCGTTAATACTAGTTAGTTAATATAGAACAGTAAAATATTTTCAATGTATTTTTTTCCTGTAGTAGCCTTATTTGACAGGCAGATATAAGTATGATGCAATGCTCCTCCTCCTCCTGTGTGTTCAGAAGGAAACTGGGAATAAATAGTTCTCGATGTTCTTCCTTTGACCCTGCAGAAACACAAATACGTGAGCCTGTCTCCATGGAGTCTTATGGACTCCAGGAGACGATCCCAGAGGCCATAAGCTGCTGGTTGCAGCCAGTATCTATTAGCAGCTCCCTTCTGTTAGTAGTCGAGTCACTAATATAGTAGCTTGTTCATAAAAGAGCCAGTAATACTTAGCTGCTAAGGGTTAACTGCTCGTTCCAACGTTTCCTTTTTGTGGCTACCTGTTGCTGTCCGAGCCTTGAATAAGGGGCCTCTATCTCCTGACAGATGACAGATTGCATAGTCTGGATCTGAACATGAATGTGGAACCTGCTCGCTAGCTACTTCTTATTCTTAATACATAACAATAATGAGAAATAGCTAGCGCTTTATTGCATAGAAAACCCAAGGAGCGAGAGATACATTTCTCAGAATTGCTTTCCCTAGGAACAAACAACTATGCGTTTTCAAGTAACTTCAGATGTCTGTCCCCCCTCCCCCATCTTCTCTTTTAGATGCGTTGGACCCTTTCATTTTTCACATGAAATACGTGGCATGTAAGAAACATTCTTGTTTTATAAGATGCTCAACAATTAAATATTAATTAGCAAATGGCAAGTACATCTTTGTTATGGCTCAGTGTATCTCTCACAATTACTGATTGTCTACTTCCACCATCTGGTACAATTTGAGCGTTTATGATCACAACCTTTAGAGCAGAGGTCAGCAACCTTGGACCTCCAGCTTTTTTGGAATTACATCTGTGATGCTCAACCACTCATTGGGTTGGCCGAGTCTCATGGAAAATGTAGTTCCATAACACCTGAAGCATCCCTTTTCCTTTGAAATACATTACTCTACTTTTAGATGTTCCTTCAATGCAACCAACCTCAGTGTCTTCATAAATGTTGACTGGTAATAATTATTATAATACCTAAGAAACATGGTTTCACCTTATGTTTTGATTTTACCTCCACTGGGTTCCTGGTTTTGTCTGAGGAACATGGCAGACTTAGTTAGTGAAGTAGGAGCACAGAGTGAAAACTTATAGATAAGCTATTCTCAAACTATGTCCCTGAAAAGAAGTCTATGGAGTTGATATTACTACAGGGTGATTCATATAGACCCGAACACAAAGTTTTTAATATAGTTCGTAAATGAATGAAACCTAATTAAGGAGTTTCAGGAAATGTTTCTCCTCTTATGTTGAGCACATCCCAAACGGCTGATAGGTGGCAGTACAGCCAAGAGAACAGCACGGTCACAAAAATAGCACTCCCATGGAACAAAACAATATTCTGCGTGCAAAAGCATTTGTTTGGCATATCATCGCAATGGATTGACATGCCACACATCACGTGAGTCATTCAAGACAATCCAGAGTTTTTGTTGAGGACAGTGTCATTTCGTCGGTCTTCCGATCTCACCACCGTGGACTTCTTTTTGTGAAGCTATCTGAAGGAACCGTACCGTATCAAGCCCTGCAAGACTGACGCCTTGGAGGATAACATTAGGATTGAGAGTCAAAACATTAATGAAGCAACACTGAGATGCGTCAGCAACAATATGCAGGGTCACATCGACATGTGCCTTTCAGATAACGGCAGCCACTTGCCATAATGAAATGTGCTCAACATAAGAGGAGGCACCTTTCCTGAAACACAAAATATGAGTTCAGATCTTATTGAATCACACCGTACAATCAGCTCGCTGACACTGAAAGCCAATGCTGCAATTTTTGTTTTTTGATGTTAAAAGTAAAAATGTTGGTGAAAATTCTCAAAAATAGGCAGGAAGAAAACTGTTAAAAGTTGCAGCTATTTTTCATGATTAATACCTCGTAAGTAACTCCGCTGTCTGTCCCTGCATCCCATGGGATTAGATCCTGGGTGACTTTCTGAACCCAACCACATTCTTTGGTACAGAGGTCTTCTGCTGAAAGTCCGACGTTCCAGTCAGGGCTTGGACCTAACATGGTTAGGAAGGACATCAGATGACGGTTCCTGTCCACAGAGAACTCAGCTGACGGAGCTGCTCTCCTGTCCGAAAAAAGAAAATCCAACTTAAAAACTTGTAAGCAGGTTCACTTTAAATCTGACCGGTACTCGTGATATCTACATTTGGGGCATTTATACATTATCATAGGATGCTCTCAAAAATTTTAATTAATGAATCAATTCCATCCTACAGTGTTTGCTTACATGGATTTCTGAGTAATTATATTTTCCTGTGTGGCAATTAAATGCTAAATAGTATCCAGCATGGATATTATAAAAAGGAATCTGTTATTTGTAAATTCTCTGTTTTAAATGCAGTGCCAGACAATGAGATGTAATAATATTTGTACATAAAATAATATAACTATATTTGCATTCTTCTAGCTTGTTTGCATATGGCATGTAAAGTTTGTAATTTACATGGATAATTTCTTAAAATACATCGTCAGTGTCACGACTGTGGCTGAAGGTCCTTGTTCCACATTTTTTTATCTTAATAAATTAAAATAAATGAACAAACACGCACTCAAACAAGACTCGGCTGTGTAATAGATGGGAATGTTTTATTTTTTTATCCTTTTTGTAATAGCCACGGTGACAGAACATGCAAATGTTTAATTAAACAGCAGGGAACAAACACTTATGTAGGCCAAGTGATGAATTTAAAAGAACATTTAAGTGCAATGAAACTATAACAGGAAATGTTATCTGTATAAACAAATGAAAATATTTTAACTAAAGACCGTTTTATTTTCCTTGCATCATATTAATAAACAAATACTACTTTTAGGTAATGACCAAACAATCGATTAGCCTATTGTGCTTCAAAGTATCAGGGGTGTATTTGCTGAAATATTGTATAATTTTAGTTGGTGTCTGGGCATGACAGGAGAAATAAATAAACACATTATCACACCAGGGAGTCACGTCCCATGACGTCTTCCAGCCCCGGTGCACCATCAAGTGATATGCAGGTCGCTGACGGTCACGGGTCAGGCTCGTGGGCTGGATGTGGCGTGATGATGCGGTGCCTGCCTGGTTTAAAACCACTCGGCTGAGACATGCTCGTAGCCCTGACATGGTTTACATGCCCTCTCAGTGCTCGTTCGTTATTTCTGTTGTATACTTGTGATTGACCTTTCATTGTCTGACTAATCTTCTGGCTGTTAACCCCTTGGCTCTTGTTCTGATTACCCGCTCTGGCATACGACCCTGGCTATTCTGACTACCTGCTCTGGCATACTACCATTGGCTTTTCCTTAGCTTGTTCTGATAACCCGCTCTGGCATCCGACCCTGGCTATTCTGACTACTCACTCTGGCATACGACCCTTGGCATTCCTCTGACGTTCCGATTCTGTATTAGGTAGACGTACCAACCATTCAAAGGACCAGACGTGTAGGATAGTCGTTCTGCGTACAAGGATCAGATTTATATATATTGGGGAGAACCGTGACACAGGACTTTTTCTTAGATTGAGCCATTAATGGGAAGCCTCGAATGAGAAAATTGCATGCAAGTCATTTTCCATTTGTGACCCACTTTTAATGGCTATATTTTGACCAAGTCGTTGTAGTAGTGGCTCAAGTCACAATATTTGTGAGCCACTGGTCAAATACAGCAGTGGCGATCTGTGCTAACACTATTACTTGCCTCTGGAGTCCACCGGACACTTTAGAGACAGGTGCGACACTATTGCAAGCTCAACTTTGTAACTTCATGAAGGGTTGACAGAAGAAGGCTGGGAACTACTTGTTCTCAATCATCTGTTTGCAGACTGAGAAGGCAGTATATCACGCTGCCATTTGCATCAAGGGATAAGGGGTAAGTAAGGGATTTTTTTGATGGCTTTAAATCTCATTGTTAAGTGATTCTGCAGAAGCAAAATCACTTAACACCAGGTTTAAAGACCATGTATTCATTCTTGAATAATGGCTTGAAATAAGAAAGAACAAGCGAGGTTGGAATAGCTCGTTCTACATTTAATAGTGACAAATTATCGTCTTTTATACAAAGCATAGGAGCCATTAAATTACAGTAAGTAGCCACAATGTCTTGAGGCTCATTTGGAAGAGTGGCTTGAGCCGTTAAGCTAATGGCTGGAGCCATTAGTAGGCCACTTGAAATAGAGCCCCTGGTATCATGTTGATGTCTGACAAAGTTACCATTCATCTTTCGTAAGCTACAACCTTATTATGTATAAATTACCATCTTTTCAGATGATGGTATCAGTAGCTCTGTAGTGAATGGTTAGAATGCCTAGTGCCACTGGCTAAAAGGGAAAAATTGCTGGAAATAATAGTTGTCTATTATGACTACTTCTGGAATGGATAGAGTGAAGAATGTACCATGAGCTGAATTCCAAGGTGGATTGTATTTGTTGCCAGAAAGTAGGCTCTATAGTAGGGAGAAAACATTTCCGGTGAAAATAAAACATCTTACTAATGCCACCATGGTTTGAGTGGGCATCTAACTATGCCAATTTACAATGGAAGAAAAACTCCTCTTTGAATCAAGTTGTAAATGGACAGTTGGAGGTTTTCCAAGGTTGAAGTAGAGTTGTACTACAGCGTTTTGAGAAATGATTGGCGATTTGTTACACCCACAGGAAGAATATTAAATAAAGCCTACTCAGGTGTGAAGAAAATGTGAAGTTGAAGATGGCGATGACTATAAATATCGACTGAGTTCTAAAATCCCTGAGGAACAGGGCAATTCCACAGTCAGTGAAAAAGTGTGTCGTTCCATAGATCCAACAAGTGTGGCGATGGAAAGAATGGACTTTAGAAAGTTTCATTGGTGTAAGATGTGCTTTGTGAAGGATACTGAAGGGCACCTCATGATAAGAGACAGTAAGAAGTCTCGATAAAGGATTACGGGATTCAGTCAATTTTTCCCGTCCAATTATTTCTCAGATTAAATGCGGAAGATTGAGGATATCCGATTGTTTACTCTTTTGGGGCAGACTGGTTCTCTCATTTTGTCCTGTACACTTAAGGTCTTTTGAGAATATCAAACCATGTCTTCAGCTGGTCTTGTTTTGGCCTGACCCCTGATAAGAGATTGTAGGTCACTGCTCTCAAGATGTTGCTGGCATGTTAATATTTTATAACAGTTATCAAATGCTTTCACTTCAAACAAATCAATTTCGGAAGGTAAATAGTATACCTCAAAGCACAAATTCTCTTTGAGATGAACTCATGTTCCAATTACTGCTGATAGAAATGCAGCCTCCCTGTCATTTGTAGTAGATCAATAATGTTGTACTTTAGCTTTCTATGGTAAGAGCTTCTGGAGTCTCATATTCACTCTTAGCAAGTAATTACTTCTGAAAAATGTGTAAAATATCCTTGTTACTAGCATTTATATCCTGGTTGTTTTTGTATTAAGGTAAAAACTGTATCGCTGTGAATGAATATTAAAAAAAAAAACCATATGTAATAAATGCTGGTTGTGCAACTGTCTGACTTATATATATCCCTAATATCTTAAATAGGTAAAGAAAACACACAAAACCAAAATAAAAATAAAAAAATAGAGAAATATTTATAATCCATTCAATTATTCAAGTATTTGTACTTGATTTCTACAAGAAGCAACAGAATGTGCAAACCACGATTCACAGTCAAACCATTAGCGTAGATGTAGAATATACTATAAAAATTATTTTTATACTGTATTTATATAGCACCAAAAAATTCTGCAGCACTTTAGAAGATCAATGTCTGTCTGTGTCCAGTGTTTCTCTCCAGTAACAAGCAAATATATTAGTAAATGATTTCCCATTTTTATATCTTTTTCAACATTTTTATTAATAAAATTGGAATTATGATTAAAATGCTATAGCTATTTTTCTCATATTTCTTGTAAAATAGAAAGAAAAAGGTTAAATAAGAGCTAAGATCTAGATCAAGATACCACGGGCTTCAAAGGCACCATCCGGTGCCCCGATATCGAGATATCGCGATCTGCAGCCCAAAAGCAAATTAAATTTGTTTGCTGCAAACTAATTTCATTTGCTTTTGGGCTGCAGAAGGTGCCCCCAAAGTTTTAGCCCTGTGGGCATATTGCTGAAAGAGCTAAAACTGTGTAAAATCTGCTGATGAATGCCCTGACATCGGACATGCAGCAGCCGATGCAGGAGGAAAAAAAATAAATCAAAAATTGGGCTGCAGCTGTATCCGCTGTATCCACTGTAACTCAATTTAGCAGTAGATGGCGCCATCTACTGGCCAAATAGGTTATTTACAGTTACAAAATTCAATGGGAATATGCCCAAATATTATTAACTGTATATTAATTAAAAATGATTTTACAAAAGAACACTGGTTTCTGACAAAGTTTTTTTTGGAAAATCACTTGGTAGTGAAGGAGCTAAGGATAAGTCCCTTAAATTTCGGTGAACACTCATTAACCCCTTAATGACCGCTGACGTACTATGTACGTCCTGCCCATGGGTCTCCCTTAGACCCGCGGATGTACATAGTACGTCAGTGGCTCCTAACCTCCCTCCCTGCCTGATACTTACCTCCCTCGCTGGATCCCTCGCAGATCTGGCTGGGAGGAAGCCTGCCCCTGTGATTAAAATGGGCCAGCGAGCTCGATGATGTCACCACGCTGCATGGTGATGTCATCAGCATGCACCCCAATTGAAATCAATGGAGGGGAGGGGCGGCTCCATTCTATCTCCCCAAACATTGAAGGTAGAGTGCTGCACGTTGCACCACTGGAAAGGGGAGAGTCTCCCCTTTTCAGTGGTGTGCAGCATTAACAATTTTGCTGCCAGATCACGATTTGGAGCAAATTTGCACCAAATCGTGATTCAAACCTGGAAAGGGTTGACTTCGTGGATGTCAGCCAAGCCTCCAGGTCACCCCCCACCCACTGACATCCCCACCATATGTGTGAGGATGTTAGTGGGCCAGTTAACCCACTAGCTGCCAAGGGGAGATAGGGGATCCTTTGGATCCCATTATCTCCCGATCCGTGGCAGCTAGAGGGTCATGCTGGCCTGATGCAGGCCTGATCATGGCCTTTCCAATGATACCAAATATGACTAGGTTCATTGTAAAAAAAAAGCTAAAAATAAAAAATATATATATATATTTTTTTTTTTAAATTTTTTGTTTTGTCTTGTGGGTTTAGTTAAATAGGACCTAGGCTGTCATCTAAAAATAATGAGCATAAAACAGTCAGAATGAGCTCAGCGCACATAGGTGAAGGGGTTAAAAAGCAAAAACATTGCAACTTCGCAACGCAAGTGGAAAATGAACGCATTTTTTTGAGAACGCAGAACTGCTAGTACTGACGTACAGAGTGCGCTGCGGCGGCATAGCGGCGTGTGTGCGTGATTAGGAGATGTCAGACGCTGCCAATGTCCGGCCTACATAACGTCCAGACGCGAAAAGTGTTTTACTGACGATCCGTAAAAAAATGTGAAACTTTCAAGCGTACTGGTTTTTTGCTTTACTTACTCTGTTCGTCTGGGTGTCAGCTTTTTCCGGTGGCTGTTCTGCGCTGTTATCGGCGACTCGGCGGCTTTTTCCAACATGTTAGGCATGGTTTTTGCGCCAGTTTCTGTGGGTTTTCGGTGAGTGTTTGGAGAGTGTTCGGTGAGTGTACGGCAGGCGTCTGGCGGGTTTTCCCTTCACTCCGGGGACCCTGCGGTGAATGCTGAGTACACCGTAGGGTGGGGGACTTTGATTCCCCGAAGTGCAGGGAAGCGCAGCGAACGAGAGGGCACCGAAATGCTCCCTTTAGATTTTCATTCTAACAGCCCTTTCTCTCTCTATGCGAGTATAAAGCATACGATGCCGCCCTAGGCTCGAGCCCAGTTGGCCTATGCAAGAATACCCTCCTGTAATAAACATCTGCACGCTCGCATTTCTTTCTTGCGAAAATCGGGCTTAGAAATTATTTGTGGAACATAAAAAAATGTCTTAAGATAATTTTTTTTTTTGGTCTGCAAAGAAAATCCCTCCTTTATCTTATTTTTTTTTTAAATTCTTCATTTAAAGGAATTAAAAGATAAAACAGAACCTTTGTTTTCTACATGAAGAAGCATCTGTTCAAAGGAAGCGCTGAAAATTAAAACCTGCCGCTGGTGCTTTTATTGAATGAGAAAGAAAACAAAACAGGGACACGTCGCACAAACATTGCAATATTTTCATCTTTAATTATTTGGTGATTTTTTGGATTATAATGGTTCCTTGTCACGAATCTGCTGGTCTTGCAGTTGTAAGGGGTCGAGATGTGCAATTCCCAACCGCGAGAACAGACGGTTTCTGCTTTCAAAGCATTTCAGCTGTATTTTTCACCTGATAAGGCCAATAACGTCATGTTTGGAACACAGAATGGTTTCCATGGAAATAAGAAACTGTCTACATATCGTTTTCCTGCATCTGAATAAACAAACACCTGAGAAAAGGAAATTCTCCGTATGATTATTATGAAATATTGTTTACTGTTGTATCGAGTCTCTCTCCTTATCATCTTGAACAGATATTACACAGCATTAAAAAGACGGAGGGATATTAACCCTTTCGCTGCTGGGGCATTTCACGCCTCGGTGCTGAGCTAATTTTTACTGATTTTGCTCATCATGTTAAAATGCGTTTTGAAGCCTTATTTTAGTATATGTCCCAGACATAGTATATATATCGTTTTTTCCGGCAGACTCGGCAGATTCATAATATATCATTATTATATGTATACGTCATGCCCTGTCTGTATATTATAACAAAAAATGCAATAAAATTTGAATTTTCAATAATTTACAACTTGTAAAGTGTTTTTTTTTCACATTTTAACATGCGAGCAATTGCAGTTATATTTTGTATGGGTGCGCTTGTTAAAAAATTAGAAATGGGGTCTCGTTACATTTTTTTGGGGGGAAAATTACGTGATTTCTATCAAACGCACCTCAAACAAAAATCGTTAGTGCAGCATCATTATTCACATTATAATTGAAATGGGAACAATATTGCTGCATTAGCAAAAAAAAAACTTGTTTTTTTTTTATTTTTAATTTTTATTTTTTTAAAAAAAAAGTTTTTACATGGTCATGTTTTGTATCGTTGGAAAGGCCATGCTCTGGCCGATCCAACGATATCAAACATTAACTCCTAGCTGCCACAGATCGGGAGATAAGGGGTTCATTGGAGCCCCCTATCTCCATCATTGTTGGCAGCTAGGGGTTAACTCCAGGACTGGCGTCATCGTGCTATGCACCATGATGCGAGTCATCAGGGGGAGTTCCCGGAGGCTTTTCTGACATCCAAGATGTCGGCCAGCTCCGGGAAAGGATCACGATCCGGCGCTTTTCTGCGCCGAATCGTGATCCGGCTCCCCAGGGGTTAATGTCAGCCACCGTTTGGAAGGGCAGGCTTTGCCCTTCCAAACGGTGCCTGCCTTAACCTTCTGGCCCCCGGTGATCGGACCTCCCCCTCCCTTTCAGGCGCCTCCTCCGCACTCGCGGGGGGGGCCTGAATTAGAAGTCATTGCGCCGCCGCGATGACATCTAATGGCCCGCCGGGGTCCCGGAGTGCCGGGCTGACATCCAAGATGACAGCCTGCACCGGAGGGACCAGCAATTGGCCAGAATCCCGGCCGATTGTTGCCTCCTGTGCTAAGACGCGCTCAATGTGTCCATAGCACAGGAGGTGCATTTGGCAGGACGCGCTGAGCTAGTCCTTAGCAGCCAAGTGGTTAATTATTTAATTTATTTTATTTAATCCCCTCCCCCTTAGACAACATGCGTACATGGGATGAATTTTAATTTTGCGTAAAGAAAAAAAAAAGACACAATGTAAAATTACCTTTCACCGGCAGCGAAATGGAATTAACCCATTTACATCTACTGTAAGTGATTTTCCGTGAAACCAATGTCAGGAATTAGTGGCTTTATGGAGATACAGTGAAAATGTGCTTGGAAAGCTCAAAAAGCACTTTTTCACACTGTGCACACTATTTGACAGGCAGGTGCTGCCATCTGAGGGCCAGAAAGCATTACTACTTCTCTATAATACAGCTTGCGCTCCGTGGTTTTTGATAGAATAAACGTGAAATGAATTTCATTTGCAATAATACAGCACAGCCTCAGATGGTGTTAACATGATCTTGGACTGATGTGTATGCTACCACTGATCGGGCCATATTACATTCCTAACGCTAACGTTAGCGCTCACCTGTGTGAGCGTTAACGTTAGCTCTGGTTCTCCCCTCGAGCGGGTGCACCATATTACAATCCGAACGTAACAGGTTAAAAAATCCATTAGCGATTCGGAACTTGTGCATTTCAGCGCGAGGTTACTGTACTTTGCACTCCCTATGCTTGACATGGGGATCGCAAAGTGTTAATTAGCGTTAGGATTACAATGTAACACTTAGTGCTGCGGCGAGCATCCCAAGGTTTAGTGCCGTGTTACGGTGCAGGCTGCTGGATTAGCGCTAGGGATGTGCATGGCTGAAAACTTTGTTTCGTTTAGTTTAGTTTCGTTACGTTTTTAAATAATTTTGTTTTTGGAATTTCGTAACTAATTTCATTTTGTATTTTGTTTAGTTTTGGATTGATTTGAAATTTCGAATCGATTCGATAGTTGTTGATATCCATTTGATAGTTCATTTCGAATTCGATAGTTGATATCAATTAGACATGTGCATTCGTTTTAGTACTAAAACGATTTAGTCAGAATTTTGGGATAATTTAGTTTTAGTATGACTCAAGAGATGCGAAACTGCTCAGTACAAAAAACGAAAGAAACTAATATAAAATGCACTACATTTTAGTTTCAGTCCTTTTTGTGATATTACATTGATGAGTGAAGGAGACCAGCAATGAAGAGCGCAACATCGCAACATCCGAAGTTCTGCACCCTCCACATGCCAATGCAGTAGGATGTTTTATACAGAGAGGGGCATTAATTAATGCAGGAGGATGTTCTATACATTATACAGAGAGGGGTATTAATGCAGGAGGATGTTATATACATTATACAGAGAAAGGTATAAATTGAGGAGGATGTTCTATACAGAGAGGGACATTAATTAATTCAGGAGGATGTTCTATATATTATACAGAGAGGGGTATTAATTAATGCAGGTGGATGTTGTATACATTATACAGAGAGGGGTATTAATTAATGCAGGAGGATGTTCTAAACATTATACAGAGAGGATCCTTTTTTTCAGCCCTTTAAATCCAGTGGCTGTGAGCGCTGAGATCGGCTGCTTGTTACATTATGTCTCAGTACAATGTATCAGGCTCAGTTGTTACAGTAGAAAAGACGCAGTGAATTCGGCAGGAAGGGTAGCCAGAGTAGTATATGGACCGATCCAAAGCTGGTCATCAGTACCGGAAACGCCAATAACCGGATATATGCCAAATAAACCAGGAAGATGGGAGTTTAAATGAATAAAATTTATTATAAATAAAACAAATAACGCCCAACACGTTTCGTCTAAAAGACTTCCTCAAGGGCAGTAGTAATATGTAGTATATCAAAAAGTGAAATAATATGTTAGTATGTCAGTTGTTACAGTAACTGACTGTAACAGCGCTCAGAGTTTCAGTAAAACAAGGAAATAATATTGTTCTAACCTCTTATATATAAAAATATTATTTACTAGTTTTACTGAAACTCCGAGCGCTGTGATGAGCAGCAGTCAGTTACTGTAACAGCTTTGCCTGACACGGGGCAGTATTACAATGTTGGTGCTAACTTAACCAGAGCTGTTGTAAACTGAAAACCTCCATTGGCTATAATGGCTCTGGGAAGTTTACAACATCTTTGGTTATGTTAGCACCAACTATGTAATATGGCCCACATTGTGCTGAGAGTGAGAGATACTGTAACAAGCAGCGATCTCAGCCCTCTGAGGAGCCACTACAATAGTAATTGTATCCGTTGGTTTTCGGATGAATGAAATTAGTTTTCATACTAAAGAACTGAAACAAATTTCTTTCGTAACTAAATAAATTGCTTTTTAGGACTAATCCATTAGTTCAAAACGAAATTTTAATAGTCTAATATCAATTATTCAAATTATTTTTATGACGATGACACAGTGTAAAACGAAATAAATTTGTAGTATACCATTCGTTTAGTTTCGAATTCGTATCGTATCGATTCGTTATTCGGAAGTACTTCCGAAATATGAATTATCAAATTTCGTTCCACATTCTAAATTTTAATGAAATGAATGCACATCTATAATTAGCACCTGCACCGTAATATCACGGTAAAACGGGGACGCTGAGGAGAAAACAGCAGGCGCAGGTTTTTCTCCTTAGTGTCTCCATTTTAGCGTTATGATTTTAATATGGCCCATCGTGTATACACGATAACAGCGGTGAAGGGGTTAAAGGAAAGGTTCAAATGGCCCTATATTATTGAGGATATATATGTATACTATATATTAAAGCTTTATACTATTTTTATACAGATTTCAAACATAAAACTTTACATCTATTTTGCCGTAATAAAACATATATATTTTTTCTACTAGTTTGACTCGTTTGATCTGAAGAAAGAAAGATCTGTAATACCTTATTTTTTTTTCGTAGCAGCGTCCAAGTTCTCGAATAGTCAAAGGCTTAATTAATTGAGCAAAACAACAATTTGCAATCTAATTTGCTCTTTCATAATTTACACTTTTATCAATTACTACTGCAGTTAGAAAGTATTCTTTGAAAACCAAGTCAGTGGTTATGTGCAGCACCTCATTAAAGTAGGTCGCTTTGGCATTTTAATGAATCATACCGACTGAGATGTTATTAACCCAGATTTGCAATATTTGCACTTGGGTTGTGCTTTCAGACACGCAAAACAGGGAAGAATTTTTTTTTTTTTTTTTAAAAAAACAAGAAAAAAAATTCAGATTAACCCCTTCACTACCAAAAGGTTTCCATAAAAGCTCTGGCAGGAACCAGTGTTTTTTTTTTTGACAATTACTCTTCATGAATACTATAGTAAGAAATGTATCTGACGTTTCTCAGTCTATTTCTTACTGTAGTAGCCCTATTTGACAGGCAGACCTCACCATCTGCTAGGCAATACAACAGTACTACGGCTGGGGCTCTGAGCTGAATCAACAGGGTATCCGTGTTTTAGACACAGAGTCCCAGTGATTCAAACTTTTTTATCTCCTCAGCTGTCATGCATGAGGTGGTAAAACTTTTAGGGCACACTCTGAAACCCATTGCAAACCAATTTCATTTGCAATAAACAAAATTCCTTTTTATTGCTCAATAATAAGACTAAATTGAGTATACTCAATATTACAGCACCAGCATGTGTTTTGAAGATCGAGTATACTTGATCTTGGAAGTGTAGGGCTTAGGCTGGCCGTCCACTGGGTCTGTAGAAATAATAACAAGCCTGTAATTAGAGATATACAGGGTTATTCAAAGAGAATAGAAAAGTCACCTCACGTTCGGTGACTTTTCATTCTCTTCAATTCGGCTTGATTCAGTGATCCCATTTCGGCGACCCTGCAGTGTATTCAGCAAGCACCACAGGGCCGTTGTAGTGCAGGGAAAAGCCGCCGAAAAGCCGTCGAACACTCACCGCAAAACCCAGGCGAATACACACCGAAACTCGCAAAAATATCTGTGTTAACCCCGACAAACACGCTGGAGAAACCCGAGCAGGAGCCAATCACAGCGCAGAGCAGCCGCCAGAAAAACCCGACACCGCAGACGAATTGAGTAGAAAAAAAAAACAGTACGTTTGAATGTTTGAAAAGTGAAACGCTGTTTGCAAAGAAACTACTGAGCGAAAATGCCTGAAATTTATAAGATCCAATGAATGATAATAAAAAGGGCTGTTACAGAAAAAAGAAAAAACGTTAAAAAAAAATTAAAAAAAATCTGATTTGTTTTCCAAACAAATCCCGAAAAATGCATAAAAGATTCTAAAAAATCTATAAATAAAGAGACTTTTTACTTCAGAATATTATAATAAATGATTTATTAGATATTGGATTAAAATGGGAATATTTTTAACATTGAAGTCTATGGAATTCGCCTGAATAAACCTGAATGGCAGGGCATTTCGGCAACTTTTCCCTGCTGGTTTTTGTTCTCTGAATAGTCAAAGCTATGGGTATTTCACTGCCCTCAAACAGGCACGGAACAGGCACCGTATGTGCAGGCAATTCGCCAACATTTGGCGAACTGCCTGCTCTCTGGATAGCCGAATGACTAAGAAAGATAACCGAACGCTGAATTTCAGCGTTCGGTTACCTTTCGCCAGCAATTCGGACCTCTTTGAATAACCCTGATAGTCATCACAAACCAGATAAGGGATATCTAAAATGTCAATGTAAGATATGAAAGAGGACCTCTTCACCCAACATTGGGTGTGCCTGGGCATACAAGGCTCACCCCCCACCAGCCCCGCACACACCTATTGTTTGTGCTATATTTCCCTGTTAAGGAGTCTGTCTATGAGGGTCTTATTGTATAAAAATATGCTGAAGGCATATTCTAAGTGGTTTTAGGATAATTTGAGAAGGAAAGGTCATCTGAAGCACAAAGGAAATTAAATAGTAGGTGAATGTGAGTAAGAAGTAACTACCAGTAAAGAATAGAATAACATCAGTAAGAAATTATCTTCCCATGCAGACTAATGCAAAATGGTACATTGGAGCCACAATGCTCTAGAGTCGGAATCCTGCAATAATAGCATGGAAATGTCAAATGCTAGTTGGTATCTCCTTGGGAGCTATTATTCTGCATGACTTAAAGGTGACTCAAAGAGGAGCTCATCAATGCTGAAAGTCACTGAGTGATGGGCACATAGATAATACTGAATGAAACATCTTGTTAAAGGAATACTCACTTGTTTTGGGCTATGTAGACTCTATACTAAAACTGACGTTGTAAAAAATATATTTATGCTTATTAGTAATATTATTAATATGTGATGTATCATGAAAATACATTATGTTATATATATAATTTTAAATGTGTTAATAGTACTCTTGCTGGACTGGATTCTCTCCTCATATCCTGATAGAATACAGGAGGCAGGCATTCTCTCTAATAGCTTTAGTGACCACTGTCATGTGTACTGCGTGCGTAAAATAAAGGCTACAAAAACTCCCCCAAAGGTAATAACCACCAAATGTATTCTTGAATCCTTCCTAAGTGATCTCAAACAGCTCCCATGGTACAGACTAAATCTAATCCCAGACCTAGACTGTGCAATTGCATACTTTCAGTCCGAGCTCCTGCAAGTCTGGAATTCCCATGCCCCGCTGCGTAAAGTGCGAGTAAGAGGGACCCATCTCCCCTGGGTTACAGCTGATCTTACACTAACTTACCAGCTTAGAGATTCACTGTGGTCAAATTTCAAGACTACTGGTTCCATTAACGATCACTATGAATACCGAAAATGCCGGAATGCATACATAAAACAAACAAAAATGGCGAAAGCCCATTGCTTCAATGAAAATCTAAACAATAACAATAACATACAAGCACCCCCTGTCCACTCCCAGCCGGCTGCTGTCAAAGTAAACAACCAAACCCTGCAATACCCCCTAGATGTAGCAAATGCCTTTAATGATTATTTTGTTGGATGTGCCACCACCCTGATTGCTAAGCTAGGAAATGACATGCAATCAGAAAGGCTGCACACAGGTCAGACCCCTCCAACTGTGCAAAGACCCTGTATCAGACAGGAATTCAGTTTTAGACCAGTGCCTGTCAGTGTCATTAATAAACTTCTCCGTAACCAAAAAATGAAATACCAGTCTGGACCTGATCAAATACCAGCAATGCTGCTGAAAATCAGTGTGCCGGCAATTGCAAATCCTGTCGCAACCCTAATCAATGAATCACTGGTGACTGGATACATACCCAAACTCTGGAAGACTTCGAGAGTGGTACCTATCCATAAAAGTGGTGACAGTACTTTGGTATCCAACTACCGTCCGATATCATTGCTCCCTGTAATGTCAAAAATTTTGGAAAAATGCGTCTACATACAATTACGTGATTATTATCAATATTGGTACTACTTACGCACGGATCAATCCGGCTTTCGTCCAAATCACTCAACTACAATCGCCCTTTTAAAAGTCTGCAATGAGATCCAAGCTGGGATGGAACAAGGAAACCTAACTGTAGCCATCTTCCTTGATTTTGCCAAAGCCTTTGACACAGTAGACCATGGCATCTTGTTAAAAAAACTTAAAGACTCTGGTATTGGTGATCGCACACTAAACTGGTTTCAATCATATGTATCCGACCGATGGCAATATGTGTCCATTTCTGGCAGCTCCTCCCTCCCCCTCCCAGTCACTTGCGGTGTACCCCAAGTCTCAATACTCGGCCCCCTGCTATTTACACTATTCATAAATGATCTGTCTAACATCTGCAAAGCCTCAACTGTACACATGTAAGCAGAACACATCGTAATCTATACCAGCAAACCAAATCTCCCACAACTGGAGGCCATGCTGAAAGAACAATTCACAGAGGTAGAAAAGTGGATCAAACACAACAAACTTTTTTAAATACTGAAAAAATGGTAACGATGCTCTTTGAAACAGCACCTAAACAACACAAACTGCAAACACCCCATCTATGTGTGGGGACAAAATCAAATGGCACTCTGACCACAGTCACTTCTCTCAAATATCTAGGTATGTGGTTAGACCCAAATCCATCCTTTTGCCCCCACTAAAATTTACCCCAAACTAGGTGCCCTGTACAGAAACAAATCCTGCCTGAGCCCCGTGGTAAGAAAGCAAATTGTGCAACAAATGCTTATGCCAGCCATTGAATACGGAGATTTAGTATATGCAGCGGCCCCGCAAACACACCTCCAGAAACTTACCACATTGTATAACTCATGCTGCCGCTTTGTGCTACAATGTAACTACATGACCCACCATTGTGACATGTTAAAATAGCTAAACTTGCCGTCGCTGGAGACTAAACGCACCCTTCACCTCTCCAACCTGGTGTTTAAGAGCTTTTCTGGTAAGCTGCCACCCTACCTGAATAGACTGCTTCCCCTAGCAGTTCCCTCATCCTATAACCTCCGATCCAGGACCAGCACCTTACTTGCAATACCACAATACAAAAAGACAGTGGCTCGGCCCTCATTTTCCTACAGAGTACCACAGTTATGGAATAACCTCTCAGACGCCATCAAATCTTCCCCCAGTCTAAAGTCACTCAAGAGCTCCCTATTAACATACCTCAATACGGAATGCACCTGTAAACATGTAACATACAGGGTTATTCAAAGAGATCCGAATTGCTTGAGAAAGGTAACCGAACGCTGAAAATCAGCGTTCGGTTACCTTTCTTGGCCATTTAGCTATCCAGAGAGCAGGCAATTCACCAAATCCTGGCGAATTGCCTGAACATACGGTGCCTGTTCGGTGCCTGTTCGAGGGCAGTGAAATCCCCATGAAAAAGCACTGCTTCGGCTATTCAGAGAACAAAAACCAGCAGTGAAGGTTCCTGAAATGCCCTGCCATTCGGTGGTTTAATTCGGCAAGTTTATTCAGGAGAATCCCATAGGCTTCAATGTTAAAAATATTCCCGTTTTAATTCAATATCTAATAAACCGTTCATTATAAAATTCTGCAGTAAAGAGTCTCTTTATAGATTTTTTTAGGATATTTTAAGCATTTTAAATTTTTTATTTTTTTTTAAAAGTCCGATTTTTTTTTTTTAAGTTTACTTATTTTTTCTGTAACAGCCCTCTTTATTATCATTCCCTGGACCTCATATGTAAATTTCAGACATTTTCGCTTAGTATTTTCTTTGCAAACCGTGTTTCACTTTCAATCATTCATGCAAACTGTTTTGCTAATTTATTCACTGCCTCTTCTGCTGTGTCGAAGGCTGCGATCGGCACGTGTTCCGGTTTTTCGGTGTTTTTCGGCAGGTTAAACCAGATGTTTTTGAGGGTTTTCGGCGTGCATTCACTGGGTTTTGCGATTAGTTTTCGTTGGGTTTGTGGCAGCTTTTCCCTGCAATTCGGGGACCCTGCGGTGACTTTTCGAATCTCTTTGAATAACCCTGATAATGACTATTTCCTACATATTTATTTTCGGTTAATCTGCATATTTGTGTTGTTTTTTTTTTATATCTCTCATTGTATTACTTTGTATTTCTGTAACAACTGTAACATTTTAATGCTCTTGAACCCGGAACGTACTTGAAAACGAGAGAAATCTCAATGTATCCTTCCTGGTAAAATCCTTTATAAATAAATAATTAAATATATATGTATATAGTCATGCTCCAGTCGCAGATGGACTCGAGCCCACACTAGGGCCCAAATCGACTCAATGATTTCCAGTTTTTCCTCCTCCTGGTTTTTCCTGCTACTCAGGTGCTACCCATCCCATCCACTATCCAGGCCGGGTTTTCCCTGTTCCTGTCTGGCTGCCTACCTCACGTGTGACCAGCAGCCCTGATGGGGGTTCTACAAAAGACTGCTCTACCCTCTGCTCAATGCTTCTGCATTGTTGGTCAGCATTCCTGAGAGGAAGCTAGAAGCCTGCTCGCCTCTGTGTTCTAGATTATCCTAATCTTCCATTGTCTTTCTTGCCGTGTGCATTCTGCCTCCCAAGTCTCCAATGTCCCTGCCTCCTACAATCTCCAGTGTCCCTGCATCCTCAAGTCTCCAATGTCCCTGCATCCTAAAATCTCCAGTGTCCCTGCATCCTCAAGTCTCCAATGTCCCTGCATCCTAAAATCTCCAGTGTTCCTGCATCCTCAAGTCTCCAATGTCCCTGCATCCTACAATCTCCAGTGTCCCTGCATCCGCAAGTCTCCAGTGTCCCTGGTCCAAGTCTCCTATTAGCCCTGTTCCTGTCCTGCCTGTCTCATGTCTCCAGTTGGTTTCCAAAATCCAGAAGACTCCGAAAACTGGAGTTTTAATAGTCAACTGGACATAATTGTTACTCTCCTCCCTGCTGCTCCTGGATGGTCCTTCTTCACACTAGTGCTCATCCATGGGCTGTAGCACCAGTAAGGGATATGATGGGACCTGCTATGCAACTCCAGTGTGTGAGATGCTGAGCAGGGCCAATGAGAAATTTGCTTGAGCTGCGCAGTATGTCCCTCAGAAAACACTGCCCAATGTCTCCGAGCATGTATCTCGCTGGTGCTGCTACATCATGAGCCTTGTGGCTCCCCATCATGTCCATTGGCTATAGAATCCTGACTGGTATCCAAAAAAACACTGAAAATCCAGAAAGTTTTGGGTCCCAATTTTTCCACATAAGGGATGCTCGATCTGTCCTTTCAGTAATTTCTTTAAAGATATTTCTCTTCACATTAGGGAGAAAAGAAAGATAATTACCGTCATAGTGGAAAGTAATTTAATCAATCAATTTTAAAGATGTTTTCTTTAATAAGGGATAACTAAGAAAATAACATTGTGCAATTTTCAGCAGCAAATAACAGCGACACGTTTAATCAGCTTGGCAGACAACAAAATTAAAAATAGAGCATCCCATTGACGTTCCTGTCTTTGTTACTAATGGGTTAATTATAATCACAGTGTTTACAGCATATGCAGACACCGAAAGACTTCAAATTGACTTGAGCAATTCATCAAAGGTCTCCTGGCTGACATATAACACAGGGAGCGTCGTATAAGTAAAGTCTATTTCTAATTTTTTCTTTGGGTTACAACAATGCCTTGGAGACTCACCAGATACAAGACTTGCCGAATGAGACAAAGGAATTACTTACACGTTCAGAGGCTGCCAGGCTGGCCACTGGGCTTTCGCTTTAATCACGGTCAGCACTTCATCTCCCTGTAAAACAATAAAATAAAAAATATTAACCACCGTCAGCTGTTTATCTAGTCAAGAGTCTCCAATATTCGGCTAAAAGCACCAAGAGTAACCACACAGACACCGGTAATAATGATTATTCACTCAAAGACATCATAGAAACATTACAGAAACAAAGAAGAGAAGCACATGCCAGTATAAGTCACCAAACTAAGCGCACCATGGTCTACAGTCAGCCAGTCCGCTGATTGCACATAGCAAAGAACGGACCTGTTCCATCAGGTTGGTTTTTAAGCATGAGCAGGAATTTTATTGGAAAACAAATATTTTGGTCTTATCCAAGAACCTTTATCAAACATGCTTGATAAAGGTCCTCGGATAGAACGGAAACATTGTGTTTCCAAAAAAATGGCCATTGTGACAGGTCAGAGCCGTTAGGTCAGGGCCGTTGTGACAGGTCAGGGCCGTTAGGTCAGGGACGTTGTGACAGGTCAGGGCCGTTAGGTGAGGGCCGTTGTTACAGGTCAGGGCTGTTAGGTCAGGACCATTAGGTCAGGGCCGTTGTGACAGGTCAGGGCCGTTCTCTGCTTTGTGTGAAGTAACATTAAAATAATAAGACTAGTGGAACTGGTCATTTACTCTTCAGCCTCCATTCAACTGAGTTTATAAGCAGAAACATGGAATGTCGGCTGGTTCAAGAAGCGGTAGCGTCACTGCTCTACAACTGTAGAGACACAAGTTTATGGAATCACTATCTCTGCACTACAACTGTGGAGAAGCAGCTTCGAATCCTAGTCCGAGCACCTCTCCAGCAAGTGTTCTCAGGCAAAACACCCATTGATACACTATCACCTTCCTCGCCATAGTGACTGACTAGCTTGGTGGCAACATCTTGGCAATTCAACTGTGGAGAAGCTGGTTGGAATCCTGTTAAGTCTCCAGAAAGTGTCCTAGGGCAAGACACCCAACAATACATACTTGCTGACCTCACCATATCAGCTGGCTGGCGTGGTGGTAACATCTCTGAACTGCAACTGCGGAGTCGCAGGTTTTGAATCCTGATCAGAGCAAATGTCCTCAGGCAAAACACTCATCTCTATACCCTCACCACCTTGGCTTGCTAGCGTGGTGGCAACATCTCTGCACTACAACTGTGGATAGGTAGGTTTGAATACTAGTCAGAGCACCCCTCCAGCATGTCTCTGCTTTATCTACATCTGTGGAGAGGCAGGTTGCTTATCACTTGGGTAAGATGTCCATCGATAAGTACATGCCTACCACACAATGTATGTTCCAGGAAATAATTGAAAATGAGAGAAATCTCATGGTACCCCTCATGGTAAAACATAAATAAATTTAATGAAAATTACAATAAAAAGTTTTTTGTGCAATAGATATTTCTAAAAACAACAGGGCATTTAAATGTGAATATATTATTCTGTGAAGGTGTCCCTACAAAGCCCTCCTAACACCTTATCTCTCTGGAAAGTACAGGGTTCATGTTAGTTCTCTTGTACTGGAAGAGGTGCGTTGACACATCGTTAGCTCCGGAGCTCTGCTGTGGTTAAGAGCTTCAGAAATGTTACTCCAGGCACATTTGACAGCACACACAAAGTATAATAGGCTGTGAGCCGAAGGTCTTTGTATCCCCCTGTTGTCCGTTTTGTAACAATTTACAGAAGCAGTTTACTTTTCCCATTGCTTTTCTCCTATTTGCATCCTGTTGCCCAATTAAACTACAAACCAAAATAATAAATTACGAGTAATTGACATTCCTCGGTGGACTGGCCTTGGCCTCGAAACAGGAATTGAAATGCCTTTTACATACATTTTCTGCTGCCCTTGCTGGGTTTTGCATAACCTTGTTGAGGCTTATAGCCTCCACGACATGTTAATTGCTGCTTTACTTCATACAAGACCCAAGCAATTAAAGACTAATGCCGGCTGTCCTCGACAGAGAGGATTTTATGAGGGTTATGTTTTCATGCAGTTTTGGTCCTGTGTGACCTGACATTCCAAGAACAAAGAACCTGCTTTTTTTCCTCCTTTTTTTTATATCCAGTGTTTAATAATAAAGCAAGACAAAGGTTAATTCAATTCTTCCATATATGAAGACGTGTTAGCAAGGAGCGAAACGCGTTAGTCCAAGGTTCTATAGGTGTCTCTTACAGGATATAGAAGCACCAAGATGTAGCTTTCAACAGCAATCTGCATCCATCAAAGGCAACCCTGTGCGTTTCAGTGTTTGGTTTTCCTTTTAGCTTTTGGTTTGGGGTTTTAGATTGTCTATGGGATGCATGAATTCCACGAGGCATGTTGGCATAAATAATTAACGCTTGCCACCACAAGCCTCCATTTTTGATTGTGAACTTCTCACTTGCGTTTCATTGTATTCTCCATTGTAAATCATGGAGCCCTGGTGGGAAACCAATTTATTGTGACATGGATTCCACATAAACTATTTTTCATGAAAAGAGAATAATAAATACAATATGTAGAACAGCAGAAGAGGTATTACTGTAACTACAACTGTAGTTTTCCATTCACTTTTATATATGTATAGGTGAAACATATTCACTAATGACCATTTGAGAAAAGCTTCTGACTTGACTCATCACTTCTCAATAAAAAGCAAAGAACAGGACCAGCCCCGCCATATAATTCAAGAAGGCACTTTATGCAGGGTGCAACATTTGACTGTTGATGCAGCCTTTCTAAAGCTTAATGGTTGAACCTGAGAAAGTCTGCACTAGCAGATGAAACGTTGCACCCCAAATAAAGTAGGGGCAATTAGTTCCCAGTCTCCCTCCGCAATCACTCCATGGAGCTGAGTGATCTCGCGTGAGCGAGATCGCAGAGGGCTCGCAGCCTGGCAGTACAGCTCTCTATGGAGTCCATTGGTCTCCAGGAGGTGATTCAAAAGGCGGTGCAGAAGAGCTACCACAAGTAACACTGAGGGCAGAGCTGCGTTCCGAGGCAGGTGCCAAGGTAGCACTTGTCCCTGAATCTAAAGCTAAACTGGGGATGCTGCAGGGAAACCTCCATGTGCAGATTTTTGCTGTTAGCAGCCCATCTTATCGCTAGTTAGGGAATAAGGCGCATTGAGTATACTCGATCTGGTCTAACTCTGGAGAAAATGAAAGGAATTTCATTTATTGGATCCTGCCAGTAGTTTTGTGGAAAATTCACTTGTTATTGAAGGGGTTAAGATGCCTGACTAGCACTATAAAACAAAAGTTAATACAGACATCTGTCATATTATCAGTAACAAAGTAACTAATGGATGCATAACGAATATCTACATATCTAACGAGGGGAGTGAGGCTGTGATGGAATTGACTTTCCTGATGTTAATTCAAACAATTTATTTGTAGGAGGGGAAAGATAAAATGTCAGTTCAGAAATTATTATTCCTGATTTCACTGCAAAAGTCGCTGAGACATCCATCACAGCAGATATTCAAATTACACGGGAGTTTGCATCTATATTTAGCAGAGGGGAGAGGGGGCTGAGGTCTCATTAAGCACCACTTATAAATAAGTAGGCTTATTTCAAGGTTTTTCACTATGGGATTGGAAACAGATTATGTGAAGCTAGAAGTTCACTGGAAAGAAAATGATTTTGCGCGGCAATGTCCGGTGTTCATTTAGAAGGCTTCTTCTTCATATTTCGGATAATTACGTCGGAGCATATGTGTTGAAATTACCAATCCCATCTTGATTTATTTCAAGATAGTTATTATTTGTAAATGTTGCGTGAGAACGGAATGTCAAATGCAATTTTGACATAAATTGATGCTTAGATATAACAATCAATAGCTTGTTTAAGTTACATTTATTATTCCTTTTGTTATTCCGATATGTTTTAATAAAATGATAACGTCTTTTCAATAATGTTTCTCAGCTCTGTAATTCAAGATAAAGATTTTTTTTTTTTTTTTTTTTAATATTATTTCTGGTTTGGGTTTTAATGGTAGGAAAGTTGGTTGAGTATGTGTCTGTAACTGACGCAAAAGTTCTGAATGTATAAAGGGGGGTATATCTGGTAGTATACAGGATAGGCTTGTAATAGAGGGAAGAGATGTTTGCGGCTGCCAATGGGACAGAACCCTGCAGGGGTTGAAGTAAGTATATAAGTTGGCAAGTATCCTCTACCACAACTCCAGACCTACAGCCTTTACATGAAGCCAAAAAGACAGATTGAGTATAAGGGAACTGGGGTCCCCTCTCTAATCTACTTTGGCACCCACCAAAAATTGTTTACAGCAATCCTTCAAATTTGTCAAAACATTGCCCCAAACACAATTAATCTACTTTTTCTTCACCTCATCTCCCCTTGACGCACCACAATGTTTTCCTCCTAGAACTGGGTTCAAACACTCTGAGATTTCTCATTTATCTGCCAATTCCAAAGATTAAACACGTTTTACACGGGATAATCTAACCACTAGAAGAATAAAACAATATTTTGGTAAAATGGCGCTTAGAAAAAGGAGAAGGGGGATTCGCTATAAGTCCCTTCAAATGTGGTGCTTCCCTTCACCAACACAAATAAAAATGAACCAATATAAAGAGAAAAGGAACCAGCGCTTCCCAGAAAAAGAAGAACACACCCAAAAATGTATCTCTAAAGTAAAAAGGAATTCTTACATTAATAAATGTACAACTTGTATGGGGTTTCTTCATAAAGATACCGATCTTTTCATTTATCACTACCTCAAAAAGAGAAAGGCAAACACAATAATAGTGCAGATCAATTTGAATGGAAATTTTTGTGTAAACAGATTGAGTTATATTCAACTCACACTCTCTGAGAGCTGCCCAGCTCTATTGGTTTCACAATGCAGTTTGTTAGGGGCCAATCCGCCGGCCGAATTTCCTCCCGACAATGATTTTCTCAAAACCTCAATAGATAAATGGAGAAGACTTTCATGGTATAATAATGTCTTGTTTAAATGCAAATAAGGTAATGCTGGACCTTACTCACCCTTTATAGAGCTATACCAAGCTCAAGGGACCCAGCGCAGGTAAGAGTTGTTAGGCACAACTATCAAAGCCTTGTTGTAGTTATGGTGTTCCATAAAACCACACGATCTCTTTGAAAGTGGATTTATTCCAAAATAGTAGGAACATACAGCAATGTAAAAATAGTTTACAGAAAAATCGCCAGACGCATTTTACGCTAATAATCGCTTCCTCAATGGCAGTGTGAAAAGTATCCCTAACCACTGTCTTTATGACAAGGCGTTATCTCTTTTATCCCAGGGATAACATTCACTAATGACCATTTGAGAAAAGCTTGTGACTTGACTCATCACTTCTCAGTAAAAAGCAAAGAACAGGACCAGTCCCACCATATAATCCAGCTTGAGAAAGTCCGCACCAGCAGCCGAAAGGTTGTACCCCAAATAAAGTGATTTTTGGATTAGTGTATATGGTGTACCAAGTCCCGTTCTTTCCTTATTGCTGTACGTTGGAGGTGGTACGTTGGAAAGGTGTGTTGGAAATGTTAAAAATAGTACAGAGGCTTGAGAAAATAAGGTCCAGGGTGTTGCCAGCTTGGTGGCTAGGATAGTTGGACCACTGTGTAAGGAGGAGGTGATAGAGAGCAATTTGGCTTTGAGGGGTTGGAGGGAGAGCCGATGGGAATGTTAAAGTATCCAAAGATGAGAGATGGAATGTCAGTTGAGAGAAAGCGAGGGAGCCAAGCTGAGAAATGTTCCAGAAAGGGTTCAGGAGAACCAGGGGGCAGTAGATTACAGCAGCACATATGGGTGTGGCGTAAGAGGTGGGCGGCATGGACTTCAAAGGAGGATAATAGGAGGGAGGGTAAGGGAGGAATAGGCTGGAAGGAGAGGTTGGAGAGAGTAAAAGTTCCATGCCCCCACACTTGAGGTCCCCAGATCTAGGTGAGTGGGACAGTGGTGACCGCCATAGGATTTGGAGGCTGGGGTAGCAGAGTCGGAAGGTGGGAACCAGGTGTCTGTGAGAACTAGGAGATGGAGGGAACGAGAGATAGAAAGGGCGTGAATGTAGGTAGATTTGGTGATGCCGCAGACAGAGCAGGCATTCTAGAGGATAAAGTGTATTGGGAGAGCAGTGGAGGGAAGGGAGGGAACATGGATAAGATTATCAGGATTCCTAGTAGCAGAGTGAGAAGTGATGATAGGGCCGGGGTTAGGAGAGACATCAACGGCGAGCAGCAGTAGAGGAAGAATAAGAGAGGAGGTGAGAGTGTGAGTTCAGTGAGCGTGCGATGACTGGGACCTGAGTGTGTGAGGACAAGGATTGGGAAGAAGTGAAACCAGGACTTGAGTTGAGAGAAGGGGTGAAGGAAAGAGCGTGGAAGAAATACTGAGATTGTGAGGGGCATAGGTATATAGAAGGATAGAACTAATTTAGGTAAGATGCAAGAGAGAGAAGAGAGTAGTAATACGGGGAAAAACATTATAGAGGAAGCTGGTGGGTGGAGGAAAATAAGAGTGGGAGAGGAGAAGGATTCCCTTCATCGCTCACTCTTGTTCATATACCCACATACACCTAATTTATTTTGGGATTTGGCCCCTTTTGACTGATATTTATCATGTTGTACAGTTTGTATATCTGCATATAATATACTTAATCGTCCAGATCTTGCTATTTCATACAACATTTTAAGTACAGTGAAGGAAAAGTAAGAAAAAGCAAAATAAATATATATATATTCCTTAATGCACACTGCCTTGGTAGTTCCAGACCTCCTACGTGCTATTCATATTAATTTCTGATGACACTGTTGCTCCACAACCTAATTATAGATTCACGTAATTGTGTATTGGCTAGAATTCCACATCCCTAGCTTTTGATAGAAGGTTCCCATCCAACCTCTTTGCATATTAACTAAATCACTATCCCCACCTCCACATTGTTATTTCCACACCATTGTCACTTCTGCAGCATCCCTATGTCTAATGATGCATTTATAAATTATTCAGGGTCAGTAAGGTCATATGGTATTCGATATCTTTAAATACCGACAGGAAGATTCAATGCTTTTGCTAGGGAAAACAAAGAAGACCTCTGGGTTAAATTCAGAATTTTCCTCATTCAGTGCTATCTCCTGGCTACAAACACACATTGATTGTAGACTAGATTTAACTTTCCATGGAAACACACTGGAGAAATAACCTTCATTGTGCTTCACCATTCAATATTTTGCATCTACACAACGTTTGGAATTTGTGGTAGGGTTACTGTCTTTCTAGGCATTGCCCGTGAACATCTGAATCAATTTATAGCAGGTCCGTTTGTCCTAAACCAGTGGTTCCCAACCGCGGTCCTCAGGTCCCCTAACAGGTCAAGTTTTCCAGATATCTGAAGCACAGCACAGGTGATATACTTTGCTGCTCAGTGATTGCAGGATTCAGTCTGCTTTTCTCCAAGGTGATCCTTAAAACCTGGCCTGTTAGGGGTACTTGAGGACCAGAGTTGGGAACCACTGCTCTAAACCATAAAGCCTCCGAAAGACTGGAGAATGGTTCCATATGATTTGCCAATCTTTGGTCCGTATTCTAAAATAGAGTCACTAAAGAGAAATATCGGCATGAGATGATAAACCTTAGGGGGCTCCATGCTCTCGACTCTATTCCGAACGAAATGTTGTAGCAGAAGCTGGAGTTGGAATATTTGTGATCTTGTGATTTGTGATCATCCGATATCACGTCTCATCGTCCAACCGATCCTACAACATGCAGGTGAATGGACCATCGTCCATTGCGTCCGGCGTTCGATGTCAGACTTCCAGCGACTGAGAAAGATGTCATCAGATGTGTGATGCTTTCCATTTGAGGGGAAAATCTCAGACATCTGACAGATCCCTGGAGAGAAGATGGATGTGGACAAGCTGATCAGGGGAGTGACTTGGACTGATTTTGATCTGGAAAGGTCAAAGGAAGTGGCAGATGGAGGCTGCAGGTTATTTTAACATGTTCTGCCTTCCCACCTGCTTACTGACTTAACAAAATATATATATATGCAGACACTAGGGTTACCAGGTTGGCCATGTTTCACATATTCAAGCTGACTGGCATTGCATGAAAAGTGCCACCCTGCAACATGGAGAACCCATACACTGCAGGTAGATAAAAAAGGGAATACCAGGTGACTAATCACTACTATGAAACTGCATATCCCATAGGTTTTAAATGTAATTTTTTTTAAAACCATATTTTTTTCTAATTTTTATAAAAAAAAAATTAAAAAGGACTGAGTGTTTCTAAAAGTTGGATGTGCTGGTTTTATATACAACACCAGTTCATTCTGGTTTTGGCAGCCTCTGCACTCCACCTCTGTCTGATCTTCATCGGGATCATCTGTGGTCGCACTACAGATCGCACGCAGTGGACAACCCTAGTCGGACCTGGTCGGACGGCCGACATCGTCCATGGTCTGACGAAAAAGTCAGTCGTCCGACTACGGATCCAGTGGACGGCCAGCCTTAAGCCTGGAGATGCACTGATACGATACATTTACTGAAACATTTTTGTTACCGGACGTCACACACTGTATATGGTCTATAATGAATACAATATTTACTTTTCAATAAAAAAAATGAAGACAATTTTAATTTCCATGACAAAAATTCCCAAGAAGCTGATATGATCAATAGTCAGTGAAGGCAGAATCATTTGTAAATCTGTAGAGAAAATGATCAATCTGAGCTCTATGTGAAATGGGGGCGGAGGGGGGATCCATATTTATTTTGTTTAATAGATTTCATAATTGATCTTGTTTCAAACATTTATTAGGGTTATAAGACAGGTTAATTTATACAATGTTAAAATGTATTTGTCCTGATATCATCAAAACGTAATGTCATCCAGCTTGATTTACAAAAAAACTCAAAATAAACACATTATTTTATATATATATTTATATAAATCACGATTATAGCAGAACGTAGCGATACCTTGTTTATTGGACTAACGTTACCATTAAAATACAAGCTTTCGAGAGTGTAACCGCTCTTCTTCATGTCTGGAAGCTTACTGATCAGTATCCTAGAATTGAACAATAAGACATAAAGGGCCCTATTACATTCCTCGCGCACAATTTTGCGCGGGTGCAAAGACGTGTTAACGCGACGGGCAAAACCCTTTGCGCTGAGGGTCATATTACCACATCCGCGCCAAAAAATGTGCGTTAACGTTTAACGCGGATGGACCTGCGCGAGCATAATGAACTGTGCGCGTCCTATACTTAACACTGTGAGCGCAAATGCATTTGTGCGCTGGTGCGCGCATGGTATTACAGTCTTAGCGCAAAATTTAACAGACAACGTTTGCGCGCATAATTTTAACGTCTTTAAAAAGCTGGTGTTAATGGCAAATTGTAGCAACCTGACCGTACCAAACTGCGGATTCACAATGGAGAACGTCGATGCGCACTTTTATTTACTAAATTCGGCAAAAATGACGGCCACTATCTTGTCTTCCGTCAAAACGTACGTCTGTTGTGCGCAGTCTGCAGAAAAATGACGGACTTGCGTCAAAAATGACGGACTCGCGTCAAAAATGCCGGACTCTGACGGACTCGCATTAAAAATTACATTGCGCAAACTGATTTCTGCGAGCAAAGTACATTTTCGCGCGTCGGTTTTACGAGCGTTACTTTTTGACGGATGAAAAAATGCGCGAGGATTGTAATACCACCGTTAATTTTCGCGCGTTAACGCTTAATGCTGTGCGCACAAAATGCTGCGCTGCGCAAGCGTTTTTGCGTTAGGAATGTAATAGGACCCTAAGGGTCACATGGGTGGGGGGGTTAGATGTCATAAAAAGTGAGAGTCAAATGGTATGTTCACAATGAGAAAACAGATGCAGCGGCCTATTGGGAAAATTACTGGTATCTCGGTTGACCAGTCCTGGGTTATATGTAGGGCCCATTACTTATTTGGCAAGGGCCCCCTGGATCAACTGGGTCTCTGAACATGTCATGGGCTGTCACCCCAAGATGGCTTTGTGTCTATCCAATAAAAAGAGGTGAGCAAAATAAAAAGTGTTGAGAAAAACATCAGGTTGCCGTACAATCCACCCCACATGGACAGCAAAAATTAAAACAAAGTAACACATGTTCTCAAATCTAGAAACAAGTCCATGTTTACATGGATATGATCACTTTACAACTTAATTTCAGCATCCATGCAATTTATTTTGACACCAGCAAGTCTGTCCCAATTTTATAATATGCTCATAATTGAAAAATCTCCTTGCCTCTGTTCACTGCTTCTGTACTCTAACCGCTTAAACTTAGTTTGTATGAGAAAAAATACTAACATGATATCAGGGCCGGTGCTTCCACTAGGCAAGCTAGGCAATCGCCTAGGGCACACTGCCACCTAGGGGCGCAGCCGGCCCCAACCAGGGTCCCATTTTTGTATCCCTTCCTCATTGTTTGCTTGTGTAGCCTGCAGTGGCGGCTCGCAAAGCGGTCCTATTGGAAAACCCTGCTAGCAGCGCAGAAGGTGGGCATCTTATGGTGACGCGCAGGCGCCACCAGATGACGTGTGGGCGCCACAAGAAGCAGATGAAAAAAAAAAGAGGCATAAGAAAGAAAGGCACAGAAGAAAAAAAACAAAAGAAAGGCAAGAAAGAAAAACAGACACGAAAGAAAGAGAGAAAGAAAAAAGAGGGACAGAAGAAAGGCACAGAGGAAAGAAAGAAAAAAAAAGAGGCAGATGAAAGACAGAAAGAAAAGAAAGAGGCAGATGAAAGAAAAGGAGAAAGAAAGAGGCACAGAAGAAAGAAAGAAAAAAGAGGCAAATGTAAGAAAGCAGCAGTTGAAATAAAAGAAAGAGGCAGATGAAAGAAAAGGCAAAAGAATTAGTCACAGAGGAAAGAAAGAAAGAGGCAGAGGAAAGTAAGAGGCAGAGGAAAGTAAAAGGCATAGACCTATCCCAGGCTCGACCAGCGGATGGGTAAAATGGGCACCAAATGACCGTGTGTAGCCCCCGTGCACAGCTTGTGTGTCATCTCTCCCGCAGTGTGTGTGTGTGTGTGTGTGTGTGTGTGTGCGTGTGTCCAGCGCGCACAGTCTGTGTGCCCCCCCCCATTTCAACAGTTGACATTTTTTTCTGGGGGGAGGCACAAGTAACTGGTCTTGCCTAGGGTGCAAAATAGTCTAGCACCGGCCCCGCATGATATTGATATAAAAAAATCCAGTTCACCATTTTTGAAGTTGATCTGTAAATTTGAAAACGGTGTTATTAGTTGTTCCTGCTGCACAGGGTAATCGGTCGATAAGTGATTAAATCTTTTAATCTAAAAAAGATTTGTCAGTTGCAGTTCAGTGAACTAATTACACATTTAGTTTGCACTTTTTCATTCTGTTTTCTTTCAAGGTATTTGAGAAATTTCTCCGGTGAGGCGCGAGAAATACAACAACCCCTTTTCTTGAGGATGTGCTATGTTGCAACAGTTAATAAATTGCTAACAGTTTTTTTTTCATTAAATATCTAATTATTCTTTTTTGGTGTCTCCTTAACCCCTTCGCTACTGAGATCAAGATAACTCGGGACTTCAAGGCACCATCAGGTACCGATATCGCGATATCTCGATCGGCAGCTCTGAAGAACAAATGCAAATTAAATTAGTTTTCTGCAAAATAATTTTGTTTGCTTTTGGACTGCAGAAGGTTCCTCTCAATGTTTTAGCCCTGTGGGCATAATGTCCGAGGTGCTAAAACTGTTTAAAATCAACTGAAGAATGCCCTGACATATTGGGCTTTCAGCAGCCAATGCAGGAAACAACCAGCTGCCGCTGAAATTGCTGTAACTCCATTTGGCCATTAGATGGCACCATCTCCTGGCCAAATAGGTTATTACAGCAAGGAAACCACTAGGAATATTCCCAAATATTTCCTGCTGTATAAGTAATAAAAAATATTTTTTAAAAAAACACTGGTTCCTGACAATGGTTTTATATGGAAAATCCCTTGGTAGTGAAGGGTTTAAACGGACGCTGTCACTTACATAAGCAGTAACTAGATTACTTGTGTATTACAAACAAAACCACTTTAAAAAACAAATGCTGCTTTTACTTTCTTTGATGTAATTGCATAAAAAAGGAAAAATAAAGTTACGTTTTTTATCTCCTGTTTCCATTTTTTTTTTTTCCCATGATGCCCACATTGTCCAAAATATGTGCAATAGTTTTATCTTACTGCTTTGCTTTATATTATACAGTATTTAACGGTCAATGAGGTGAAGGAGGGAATATTTAGATAAGGCTGCAGGAGGTCTATTGTGATCCAGGCTTCCCGAGACATGAGATGGCAGCTGAATGAGATAAAACAGGTAATTTAAAAGACTTCTAATCTAGCCCCTGGTGATGTCCTTTGAATACATCCCACAAAATACAATGATGTGAGTCAGTGATCGACCCATAGACTCTATTCTTTGGCCAAAGCCACACAGTGAGGAGCAAGTGATGTAAAGATACTGTTGGGGCAGCTTAACACAAAATATCATATAACATATAGAATAAAATATTTTCTTAGCTAAACATGCAAGAGAAAAACAAAGTAAGATATCAGCACTATAAAATAAACACAATAAGGACATTTCATTTTTTGTGGTAGTATCTCTTTAAAAAGAAATAAAGGTTCTATTGAGCACGTAAACACATTAAGGTCCCCGTTTCTTATGGTCCATGGTTACTGGAGTGACAGCATTGATTTAACTTGAGTTATAATACTTTCATTTGATTATTAGAGGTTTTATGTAGTTTCTGAGGCTTGAAAGTTGGCAGCTTTCAGCCGTTATCAATTACTGCTGGTGGGTTCATTAAGCTTACTTGGAATGAGCTACAGGTTATGGGCTTCGGTTTATACAAGACTTAAGGAATAATGCTTTGGATGTTTTCCAAACAGATGCAAGCTGTACTGCATGATGTAAAATGTTTTGTCAAAACATTTTTGTGTTAGTATGACAATTAGTATTTGTTTTTGTTTTGCTTTCTTAAACAAAGTAAAATGTTTCTAGTAGGAAATTTACTCACCAAAACAGATAAAAAAATCCCAATTCATATATATATATATTATTTATTCTGTTATACAGATAACACTATTGTCTGTTGCATTTTATCTGTTCGCTTAGATTTATGTGGACCTACACATATGAATAAAAAGAGTCCGCTGTATAACTTAAGGAGCACTGAACCTACATTAGTGTATTGTATATTGATAAATTATATGCTCTCCAAAGTCTTATTTAAAAATTAAAATACTGATGCTTATTTACACTTATTTTTAAGTTCTGACAACGGCCTCTTTTATGATAATCTACATAACAATATAACAAATAGCTAGTATGAGGTTAAGAGTTAGAATCAGTATTATGGTTAGTATTCGGTTTAGGGTTAGAGCTACTTTTAAGGTTAGATTTTATTTATTTATAAAGGATTTTACCAAGAAGGATACATTGAGATTTCTCTCGTTTTCAAGTATGTCCTGGGTTCAAGAAGATGTAGTACTAGGGTTAACATTAGTAACAAGGTTAGAGTTAGGATTGGGTTTAGGGTTAGAGCTAGTATTAGGGTTAGAGGTAGTATTAGGGTTAACATTAGTATTAAGGTTAGGTTTAGGGTTAGAGCTAGTATTAAGGTTAGAGGTAGTATTAGGGTTAACATTAGTATTGAAGTTAGAAGTAGAATAAGGTTTAGGGTAAGTTTTAAGGTTAAGTCCTTTGTAGACAATTGTTCCAAGAAGGTTGGAAATTTAGTTCACAATATATGGTCATCAATTGCTTAAGCCTGCTAACAATGTATTCCTCCTTTAGGCATGTCCTAGCCTTCTCACCTATTGACTGCTATTATGGGATCAACCAACCTGCCAAAAGGTGGAATACATTGGCGTTTGTTGCCAGGCTTAAGCAATTTATGGCCATTTATTGTAAACTAAATTCCCATAATTTTCAACAGAGTTTAGGGTTAAAAATCTTGTAGAAAGTCTTGAATGGGTTAAGACGTGTTGTAATACGGAAGGGGGTAAGAATTACTGGAAGCTTTGAAGGGTTAAAAGTTTGGTAAAATCTTTAAATGTTTCAATGTATAAGCTGCTGTTGAAGTCTTTGATTGTGTTTGTGGAGTGCTCTCTTCCTGGTTTGTTGTATTACATTGTCTTGAGAAGCACCCACATTTTGTGCTTAGTTTAGGTTGAGTGTTGCCCTCCGTGTGTGTACATAAATATATATATATAATATAGTTGATTTATGGTACGTGTTTGGGGTTAGATGTAAATTTGCTTTATTATAGATTTATGCTTTGAGTTTATTCTAGTTAGTATTTGTTTGTGGCAAATCCTCAGATATTTTTTATGATATTTTTTATTGTCAATCTTGTTGCCTTTCAATATTTTTTGTTTCTTACTTGACATCAATTGTCCATGATGACCAATGCCAGGACCAAACTTGGTCATATCTCTTCTTAGTCCTGTAATTTCTCCACGGTTACAGTAACGGATGTAAAGGACGGGGACTAGAGACATTTACTCTAGCTACTCGAGTATACCGCTAGATTTTGGTGAAAATTTTTTACCTTAAAATTGGAGGGGTTGCGTTATATTCGAGACTTCTTTACCGCATGTAAAAAAAAAATTCAACTTGCCTTGCTCTGGATCCCAAGTCTCCCGGAAGTTCCGGTAGTCTCGCTGAAGTCAATGCGGGCTCTCTGTTGCTTGCCAACACTTCAGAAACTCCCGGATTCAGGAGAGGTGGGATCCATCATGGCCAGAGGGCACGCTCGGTTTAAGCCAGTCATTCACCTCGCTCACCTTGGCCGGAAATCGAAATCACTAGTAAAGAAGACGGATGGCCAGTGGCTTCATACTTAGTAACAACTGCAATCATTCTAGAGCAGAGCACCCTGGCCTAAGGAGTAACCTGACTGTTGAGAGAAACTGGAAGGATTTTGTTTACCGGTACAGTATAATTTTGCTCCTCGCGTTATATTTGAGTCTTGAGTATTCTCTCATTTCCATAATAAATCTCTATCCACTGCGTTATATTCGGGTCGTGTTATACTCGAGTATCTACGGTAATATTCTATAAAGGTAAATCATTCTTAACTCCTATTGTGAGTTTCATTTACCTTTTTTTTATTTCACTGAATGATAAATCAGAATTTAACATTAGCTCAGACAGTAATTTCTTTCAGCTATCATAATTAAAAAAGCTTCTCCCTCAACAGCACTTTCAATATTTCAAAGTAGATTTTTTTTCCTTTATGTTTTCCATTTCCCTTCATTCTGTATTTTTTTTATGAAAAAAAGAAGAAGAAAATGAATTAAAAACAAACTATGAAGTTCATCTATCAAATGCAAACTGCGGCAATAACTGCTGCAAAATATTGTACTGGTTTTGTGAAAGAAAAAATAATCGCTCTCACTTTTTTTTATTATTTTGCAAAGATAATTTTGTCTCTTTTTATCTGGCTTAGATAAGTATCCACATGGTTCCTTCTTTCTATTTTGTTTCTGAATTCAATGCCTGAGCAGAAGCCTTGTGGATTGCCTGTGCAGCTCATATTTCGTGTAATAAGGATTTAGATTTGAAAAGTGTCAATATTCCCCTTTGTTAAGTGTAAATGGGTTGCGTGCACACACTGAGTGTAAATTGGGGATTAAAGCAGCACGAGGCTTTGTGAAGAAACGAGTCGGACTGTTGAGTTTCTTTTACATAAAAAAATATTGTTATTTTATAACTTTCAAAAGAAGTTAGCAATTTGGCATCAATACCCCTATGGGCTTTGAAAGTACAAATGAAATCTCTGCTGATTGCAGATCTGAGCATTATAACAAGAACCACGGAATCTTAACCATTAAAAAAGAAGTATTTACAACAAAAATGCATATATGAAACTTAGGAGTGTTGCAATCATAATACAAAAGATTGGTTAACGTTGGTACGGGTAGACATTGAATTATAGCAAATTATGGCAAATAGGTGACGCTTTAGTGAGCTTCCTTATGTTTTTATACTTTAACCACTTTGCTGCTAAGGACGCGCTCAGCGCGTCCTGCCAAGTGCTCCTCCTGTGCTATGGACGCGCTGAGCACATCCTAGCACAGGAGGCAGCAATCGGCCGGGATTCTGGCCGATTGCTGGCCCCCCCGGTGCGGGCTGACATCTTGGATGTCAGCCCGGCACTCCGGGACCCCGGCGGGGACAATAGATGTCATTGCGCTGACGCAATTACATCTATTTCAGGCCCCCCCGCGAGTGTGGAGGAGGTGCCTAAAAGGGAGGGGGAGGTCCTTCGGACGCATTTTTTGTTATAATATACAGACAGGACATGAGATACACATATAATAATGATATATTATGAATCTGCTGAGACTGCCGGAAAGAACGATATACAATATGTCTGGGTCATATAATAAAATAAGGCTTCAAAACGCGGTTAAACATGATGAGCAAAACCGGTAAAAATGAGCTCAGCACACAGGCGTGAAATGCCTTATCAGTGAAAGGGTTAAAAGGATATTATAGGGTTAAACCTGGAGGGGGCAGGATAGGAAGGGTTAAACATTTCCTCTCCTGACCCCCTCAGCACTCTCTCCACCCATTTTAACCCTTTAGTTTCCATAAACTCACCTCAATCTTGCACTGGTATTATATCTATCTGCAAGATACCTCATGCTCCCAGTTCAGCATATCATGTGACCACAGGATGCTGGGCACTCCAGCCAATCAGAGGCTCTCAATGCAGGAAGGCTTTGATGCCATTGGATAAGGCTGGTTCCCAAAGGTCTCCTTAAAGCCCTGGAACCTGAGCTGAAGGCTCTAGGCAGGATTAAGCCCCTGCATCTGGATGGTTGAATCAGCCCTCCGAGTCCAACTTCAGAGGCAGCAGGGAGCTCACAGCAGTGTGCCCACACAGATAAGATTGAGGGCTCACACTGTGTGAAGTGTCACTTTAAGGCTTTTATTTGTAAAACAACAACGACTTAATGGAATCCTTTGTCAAGATGTCCATCCAAATATTTCATCCACATGATTATTTTTGGCCAGCTGCGTTACTCCCTTGTTCATTTGCAAACAGATTGCGATTGTTAATGATGGTGCAGATTTTCCCAGATGACAAAATAAACAGTTGAGTATTCCCCTGAGGAGCCAAGAAAAACCTTAAACAAACGTTAAATAAACAGTGGAGTGGAGTCGAAGCTGGAAAGCGAGCTTGGGGCCATGGGAAAGTCAGTTAATGGGAAAATATGTCGAAATTACCTATTCATCTGACAGTTCCTTGCATTTGTAAGTATTATACAACTGTCTACTTCAAATTATAATAATATTACTAGCAATAATTATGACAATTTATAGAACTTCCCCCTCAAACGGAATTCAAAGTCTTTGAACACTTGCCTTGGAAATAAACCATTTGAACAGTAGAGTAATACATTATTTTCATAGCTCTGCAATCATCCATTATTTGCCACCATATTACATTTTCTGGCCAAAGTGGGTTGTGAAGCCACCTGATAAATTCTTCTAGACAAACTGAAGAGAGAGCATTAGGTTGTATTTTATATAAAACGTGTCAAGGAAGAGCCCACGGTGGAACCATTTGAATTCTTTCAGGGTTATTCAAAGAGATCCGAATGGCTGCCGAAAGGGAACCGAACACTGAAAATCAGCGTACGGTTACCTTTCCTGGCCATTCAGCTATCCAGAGAGCAGGCAATTCGCCAAATACTGGCGAATTGCTTGCACATACGGTGCCTGTTCGGTGCCTGTTCGAGGGCAGTGAATCCCCATAGAGAAGCAATGCTTCGGCTATTCAGAGAACACAAACCAGCAGTGAAAGGTTGCTGAATTGACCTGCCATTCGGTGGTTTAATTCGGCAGGTTTATTCAGGCGAATCCCATAGGCTTCAATGTTAAAAATATTCCCGTTTTAATCCAATATCAAAAAAACGTTAATTATAATATTCTGCAGTAAAAAGTCTCTTTATTTATAGATTTGTTTGGATATTTTAAGCATTTTTTGGGATTTTTTTTTCAAAAAAAATTCCAATTTTGTTTTATTTTTTTATACTTTATTTTCTCTGTAACAGCCCTTTTAATTATCATTCATTGGATCATATGTAAATTTCAGACATTTTCACTCAGTAGTTTCTTTGCAAACAGCGTTTCACTTTTCAAACATTCAGGCGAACTGTTTTTCTAATTTATTCACTGCACTTGTCTGCAGTGTCGGCTTTTTCTGGCGGCTGCGCTGCGTGTGATCGGCTCCTGCTCAGGTTTTTCCAGCGTTTACGGCGGGTTAATCCAGATGTTTTTGCGGATTCCGGTGTGCCTTCGCCCTCATTTTGCGGTGAGTTTTCGGCGGGTTTGCGGCGACTTTTCCCTGCAATTCGGGGACCCTGTGGTGCTTGCTGAATACACCGCAGGGTTGCCGAAACCGGATCGCTAAACCGTGCTGAATTGAAGAGAACGAAAAATCACCGAATGTGTGTTGGCTTTTTCGACTCTCTTTGAATAACCCTGTATGTTGCTACTAGTAAATTGATCCAGATTGCAAAATAGGAGAAAAATATTTAGGAGGAGACCGTAAACACCCAACTGCATTCAGGCAACTCTATTATTATTATTATTATTATTTATTAAGCGCCAACACATTCCGCAGCGCTGTATAAGGTGTAATGGGTAAAGACAGGACAATTCTACAAAACATACAGGAGGCCAGTCAGTAGATACATTCCTGCCAGCAGATACATGAGGATATGAGGACCCTATTCCCGTGGGAATTTACAATCTAGATCTAGAACTCTAGTCAACAGAACACTTTTGTAACTAAGATGAGTAGAGGTAAAACAAAACATAATTATGTCCCTTAAATTCCATTCTATGTCCATATTCCAAATGTTAGATGTTTGTAGTCAGTGAATGTGATCTCACTTAAATGACTCTCTCACAGTGGGTCAACTTCAAAGACAGAATTCATCAAGGAAAACCCTAATGCTAGACCAGCCCATTTAATGGTCACGCCACGGTCAAGGAAATGAAACAACTAATGTTAATTTAGTCGACTATTCATTTTTGTCAAAGGCTTACAGGTCTATTCACTAAAGGTGAAACTCAGGAGAATTGGCAGGAGAAGCGAAAATTCAAGGTCAAAATAGCCAAATCAGAAAAATTCTCCCATTTATCTCACTTTCCAAATCGGCTATATACAGGGTTATTCAAAGAGATTCGAAAAGTCACCGCATGTTCGGTGACTTTTTGTTCTCTTCAATTCGGTTCCTTTTGCCGATCCCATTTCGGTGACCCTGCGGTATATTAAGCAAGCACCACAGGGTCCCCTAATTGCAGGGAAAAGCTACCGCAAACCCGATGAAAACGAACCGCAAAACCCGGCAAATGCACGCTGAAAACCCACAAAACAATCTGGATTAACCTGCCGAAAACCACGGAAAAACCCGAGCAGGAGCCGGTCACACACAGCGAAGCCGCCGAGACCGCAGACAGAGAGAGGTGAATAAATTAGAAAAACAGTTTGCGTGAATGATTGAAAAGTGAAACGCTGTTTGCAAAGAAACTACTGAGCGAAAATGTCTGAAATTTACATATGATCCAATGAATGATAATAAAAAGGGCTGTTACAGAAAAAAGAAGTAAACTTAAAAAAAAAAAAAGGATCGTACTTTTAAAAAAAAAAATCTGAAAAATGCTTAAAATATCCTAAAAAATCTATAAATAAAGAGACTTTTTACTGCAGAATTTTATAATGAACGGTTTATTAGATATTGAATTAAAACGGGAATATTTTTAACATTGAAGTCTATGGGATTCTCCTGAATAAACTTGCCGAATTAAACCACCGAATGGCAGGGCATTAGGCGAACCTTTCACTGCTGGTTTGTGTTCTCTGAATAGCCGAAGCAGTGCTTTTTCATGGGGATTTCACTGCCCTCGAACAGGCACCGAACAGGCACCGTATGTTTAGGCAATTCGCCAGGATTTGGCGAATTGCCTGCTCTCTGGATAGTCGAATGGCCAAGAAAGGTAACCGAACGCTGATTTTCAGCGTTCGGTTACCTTTCTCAAGCAATTCGGATCTCTTTGAATTACCCTGTTGGTCTAGATTGTTCTCTTCTCCTGCCAATTCTCCTTAGTTTCACCTTTAGTGAATAGACCTGTTAGTTGGCTAACGTTCACTGACGAAAAACTAGACTACAACCAACTTATGATGACTAAAACTATGTGGAAAATATATTGACATTTAGTCGACTAATAAAATCTAGACAAAATGTTGGGGGATCAAATTTTATTTTAGTTTTAGTTGTAAACCTTTATGACTAAAACTAAATGGCATTCTGGTCATATTTTAGTCAACAACTAAAACTTTGATGAAAATCTTTTGATATTTGACTAAAACTATGATGGAAATCTAATGGCATTTTCATTAACTGATAAAAACTAGACGAAAATGTTTGGAATGGACCAATTTTAAATTTAGTTTTACTTATAGTCCTTTGACTAAAATGTCATTTAGTTTTAGTCATATTTTAGTCAAAGACAAAAAAAACAGAGTGGTCACAAAACGAGTCGAGGGTCAAAACCGGAAAGACAAAATACAATATCAAAGAATAAACTGGGGGTAAAGAAAACCACACCAGACTACTCTAGGAAGACGAAATGTTATATAGGGTGTAGGACACTCCTATTGGCTGAGAAGAATGAGGAGCTTTACAAAACACACGTGCTCTGAACATCACCAGAATGACACGATCGAGCGTTGCTGAAATGACGTAGGTGCAGACTTACATAGTTGGCATGATGTATCTGATGGCAAACATCTCCAGCATGACACAAGGAGAGGTGAGTGTGATGTGCATGCGCGACACTGCAGAATTCAAATTAAATAAAGATGCAACTATATCCATCCTTGGCCATTATTTGAAAAGGATTTGCCAGTTCAAGGGTGATTTGTAATGTGTCACCACCATGGGCTTGAAACAACTAGCCTCTGGTATCTTGGGAATGTACTTTGGCCATATTCTGGTATTTTTTTTGGCAGGGACCTGTGCACTTCCCTCAGAGACCGAGATACAATCTATCAGTGCATACACAAAATATGTCAACAAATGGTACGTTGATACCATAAGGGACCTATTTTGGATGATAAAACATTTAGGGACAGATGGTCGAGAGGCAATGGAAGAAATATCCATCCCTGTTGAGAGATACAACAAAATGTAGGCAATTTGCAAAGAGAAGAGCCTGCAGTCTAACGATAGCCCTTTTACGATAGGCACGGGGTCTCGTTATGTCACAGATGTCACCAGACTAGTTCTCTAAATATTAAACCTTCCAGGGCTAATCTTCTCCAGGAGCATCTGCTATCACAGAATGCATCACATTGTTCCTTGTTTATTTTTTCCCCCCCCCGGACATAATTTTCGCACAGATACACACAGGACATAAATATTTACTTTACAGACATGTTTTGTAGAATCAATCAGAATCTGTTTGTGTGAAGAACATGTCTTTTCTGTGTCATCGATCATGGTACAGAAGGTCGGCATATACCATCATATTCTCTAGTGATACTAGACATGTCCAAATAATTTTGTGCGTAATTTCGGTTCATCGGAAAAATATGATTGCTTCGGTTCGTCCATCCAAATCTTGTTGGACCGTTGATTCTGTTTATTCGAACCAATCCTGGCTTAAGTCACAATTAATTATTTAATTAAATCCTCAGCCTTGGCAGCAGGTGAGGAGTTAGTTGGCATAGCAGGTGGGTTGCTGGGAAGACCACACTTTTCTGAATCCCATGGCCCTGAAAGATAGGGGAAACTCTTGCCCCCTCTATACGGTGTATATGGGGCTGTATGTGTGAGATGTAAGTGGTTGATTGTGTGTGATTGGGTGTGGTGTATGTGGTTGTGTGTGTTTGTGGGTATGTGTGTATAGGGTTGGGGTGCCGGACAAAATCCCTACAGCCAGGTTCCCTAATGCCAACATCACGACGGCCAACTTCCAGACAGAACAAGTGCTGGGCATCCCAACTTCCCTACACGGCCAACTTCCAGACATCCATAATCCCAGTGGCTAGCCCTAATACTAACACCCTAACCCTAGGTTTAAGGGGGTTAGGGCTAGGTTTAGGGGGGTTAGGGTTAGGGCTAGGCTTAGGGGGGTTAGGGTTAGGGTTAGGTTTTTGGGATTAGGGTTAGGTTTATGGGGGGTTATAGTTAGGGCTAGGTTTGGGGGGTTAGGGTTAGGACTAGTTTAGGGGGTTAGGACTAGGTTTAGGGGTTAGGGTTAGGTTTAGGAGGTTAGTGTTAGGGCTAGATTTAGGGGGGTTAGGGTTAGGGCTAGATTTAGGGGGCAGGGTTAGGGCTAGGTTTAGGGGGCTAGGGTTATGGCTAGGTTTAGGGGGGTTAGGGCTAGGTTTAGGGGGTTAGGGTTAGGGCTAGGTTTAGGGAGTAGGGTTAGTGTTAGCCACTGGGATTTTGGATGTCTGGAATTTGGCCGTCAGGGAGTTGTCTGTGTAGGGAAGTTGGCCGTCAGGGAGTTGTCTGTGTAGGGAAGTTGGCCGTCGGGATTTTGGCATTAGGGAACCTGGTTGTAGGGATTTCAACCCAAACCCATTGGGTTGTATGCCTTTGCCTCTTACATATGCCTTGCTCTAGAAAACAGGAGGGAACTCAAACCTCCGATGCCCCCAGCCACCCCAATGCCCAAAATAAATGTTATTCAAAATACGTGCATATGTCTGTCTGCACGTGCACACAGAATGCCAACATTGTTTGCCTTTTTTGGATACAAAAGCTGTTTTGTTGTACGAAAATCTTCAAGGTTATTTAGTTGGCACCTAAAGTAAGTTTTATTGGCTTCCCATGACCATAACAGAACGCAAGTGGAAATACTTAAGCCACGATATTAATGAATTATGTAAAACGTTGGCTCCGTTTTCTGGATTTGTGCTTCATTTGTGCTTGGGAATTTAAAAGCATTATTGTTTCCCAAACATATTTAATCATTATGCTATTATTTAGACCTCGCAATGAGGACAATTATCCTAAAGACGGAATAAATATATTCTTAATCTGCTATTTCTGTTTCTAACCAACATCTGATACCTTAATTAGTTCGGAGGGTTCCTGCAAATGCTGACACGAAGACAGAAGTGATATTATTATCCTTTATTAAATCTAATTTATCCCCGGGATATCACATTGAAATTTTCAAACTTTTTAATTGGTTGCGGTAATAAAGCTAGAACGCTGATGATTTAAGTGGAAGAAGTGCTAAGTTAATTTTTGTTATGCTAATGTTCTTTGTTATCACCTGTAATTATGTGTCAGGGGGTATTTGAGTAATCTCTGCTTAGTCTTTTCTTTTTTTTATATTATAATTCTATTCCATATCTTTCCTCCTGTGCAGATAAAATACAGTTTATCAGCACTGATAATTAGTCACTGACTGCCATTCATGGGCTTTTGAGATGAAAAATCCTCCATGATGGAAAAGGAGTAAGAATGCCCATAGGTCGCCTTGCATGTCGGCTCTTACCAGGCTATGTTTCGTATCCTGGAATTCCATATGTTGCTTTTGCAAAACCACATAACACGTCGATCTACAGGAATTGAAAAATCCCTTATCTAAGACCCCATGGCATGGCACAGATTGCACAATTCACCGCTTGCTATGGCGGCAAGCAGTGGAAGACTGGGAACAATTAGTTCCCAATGTTCTTCTGCGGTGCCCGCTCGTCTCTGCCCAACCAAGCTCGCAATGAGCTACTGCAGGGTGGTGCTGGTCTCCATGGAGTCTTATGGACTGCAGGAGACGATACCCCTGGCATGGCACTGTGCCACTGCAGGTATGAGTCAGTGGTAGGGTAATATTGCAGCACAAGCTGCTGATACAGTGTCTCGGTCAGAAAGGAGCTATTAGCCGCTTGGCTGCGGAGGGCGTGCGCAACACGTCGTGATCTCGCTTAGCAGCCAGAGATCGGCCTATTGCTGTGGTCTCCTGGTGCGGGCTGGCATCTTAGTGATGTTCATTGCACCGGGCACGATGACATCTATTTCAGGCACCCCTCTCTCTCCCCATCAGTAAGTGCCAGCAAATAAAGGCAGGCACCGCTGGGAAGGGCACTGTCTTCCCTCCGAGGTGGTGCCTGTCTTTAACCCCTTAGGGTCTGGATCGCGATTTGGCGCCAATTGGCAGATGTCACCCAAGCCTCCGGGATCTCCCCCCACCCACCGACGTCATCGGCATGAACATAATGGCTCCAGTTTTGGAGTTAACCCCTAGCTGCCACCTATGGTGGATATAGGGGGTACAATGGCCAGAGCATGGCCTTTTCAATGATACCAAACATGACCATGTTAAAAGTTAAAAAACAAATAAAAAAAATAAAAAATAGTTTTTTTCTATTAATGCAGCACTGTTGTTCACATTTCAATTATAATGAGAACAATGATGCTGCACTAACGATTTATTTGGAGGGGTGTAGCTAAAGACATGTAATTTCTCAGAAAAATAAAGTAAAAGGTTCCCAGTTCTAATTATTTTAACAAGCGCACCCCACATAATATACAGTATAACCACAAAGGCTCGGATGATAAAATGTGAAAAAAAAATGTTTACACGCTGTAGATGACTGGAAATTCCCTTTTTTTTAACATTATCAGGGTTATTCAAAAAGATCCGAATGGCAGCCGAAAGGGAACCGAACGCTGAAAATCAGCGTTCGGTAACCTTTCTTGGCCATTCGGCTATCCAGAGAGCAGGCTGTTCGCCAAATCTTGGTGAATTGCCTGCACATACGGTGCCTGTTTGGTGCCTGTTCGAGGGCAGTGAAATCCCCATAGAGAAGCAATGATTCGTCTATTCAGAGAACAAAAACCAGCAGTGAAAGGTTCCCGAAATGCCCTGCTATTCGGCGGTTTCATTCAGCAGATTTATTCAGGCGAATCCCATAGGCTTCAATGTTAAAAATATTCCCATTTTAATTCAATATCTAATAAACCGTTCATTATAATATTCTGCAGTAAAGAGTCTCTTTATTTATAGATTTTCTAGGATATTTTAGGCTAGGGTCAGACTGAGGCAGTGCGAACGCGCGTTCTGGCGCACTTAATCACGGCCGTGCTAGCAGCAGATGCCGGGCAATGATGGCCAATATACGAAGTACGGTCGCACAAAAGTCCGGCTGCGCAACGCAAGTGGAAAATGAACGCATTTTTTCGAGAACGTTAAACCACTAGTACTGACGTACAGAGTGCGCTGCGTCCGCTAGCGGCGTGTGTGCGTGATTAGGAGACGTCAGACGCTGCTAATGTCCGGCCAACATAACGTCCAGACACAAAAAGTGTTTTATTGATGATCCGTACAAAATCACGGATGAAACTGCGCATAGTATGACCGCTATCGCGTATTCCGTGAAAAAATACGTCCATTCTTCGAACGCACATTTTCACGGACAACGTGAAAAATGCGTTAGTCTGACCCTAGCCTTAAGCATTTTTCGGGATTTTTTTTTTAAAAAAAATCAGATTTTTTTCTTATCTTTTCTTTTCTTTTTATAAACGTTTGTTCTTTTTCCTGTAACAGCCCTTCTTATTATCATTCCCTGGACCTCATATGTAAATTTCAGACATTTTCGCTCAGTAGTTTCTTTGCAAGCAGCGTTTCACTTTTCAAACATTCAAGCAAACTGTTTTTTTAATTTATTCACCTCCTTTCGTCTGCGGTGTCAGCTTTTTCTGGCGGCTGCTCTGCGCTGTGATCGGCTCCTGCTCGGGTTTTTCTGGCGTTTTCGGCGAGTTAATCCAGATGTTTTTGCGGGTTTCAGTGTGCGTTCGCCCTCGTTTTCCGGTGAGTTTTCCGCGGGTTTGCGGCCACCTTTCCCTGCACTACGACAGCCCTGTGGTGTTTGCTGAATACACCGCAGGGTCGCCAAAATGGGATCGCCAAATCAAACCGAATTGAAGAGAACGAAAATTCACTGAATGTGCGATGACTTTTCGATTCTCTTTGAATAACCCTGTATTTGTTATACATATAATAATAATATCTTATGAATCGGCCAAGTCTGACGGAAAAAATGATATATAATTTGTCTGGGTCGAATAATAAAGCGTGACTTCAAATCGCGTTTAAACATGATGAGCAAAACCGGCAAAAATTAGCTCAGCTCACAGAGGTGAAATGGCTCCGCAGTGAAGGGGTTAATGGCGAACGCCAAATGATACAAGACTTTTTCCCTTTCCCAGCTGTCTTTTAAGGGCTAGGTTGTGATCTAACCCTTCTTGCTGGAGGGTCTACACTACAGACACTGCAAATAACACAGATATTTTTGATATATCTTTAAATATTTATATTTTTTTTTTGTATTTTTTTAGCTGATTAAAATGTTTCCGTTTAGGCTGGGGTCAGACGAGCGTAGTGTTCACGTCCGTGATTGCGCCTAAAAGTACGTCCGTGATAGCATGACAGAAAGCCCATTGGAGTCTGACACATGAAGTACGTCCGCACTGAACTGCGGATGCACAACGGCCGCGGCCCACGGACGGCGGACTCAAGGCAGGCAAGAACGTACATCCCCTAGAACGGCCGCACAAAGTGCGCTGCGTCCGCAACGTCTGCATAGCTTTGTGTGTGAGTGATGGAACGTGGTCAGACGGACTGCATTTATACGTCCAGCACTTTTCACGGACAAAATGGTTTTGCTTTTTAATTTATTTTCCCTCCTACATCCGTCAAAATATACATCAGTGAATAAACGGACTGTGTGGCCACTACTGTGTCTTCCGTACTGACGTACAGTCCGTGTGCACAGACGTACAGTCCGTAGAAATCACGCTCGTCTGACCCTAGCCTTACTGCCTTGGACGTACAAGTATTATGTGTTTTATAATAGATAATGTGTTGTTTTTACATTTGTTTTTCTTCTCTTTAGGGCCAATAAAATCATACGCCATAATAAATAACTTAACGGATGGGAAGCAGCTTTCAGAAACATTTCTAACAGTATAGGAACAGAAGCAGCATTTATTTTCATTATTTTTAATATGATATGGGAGCGTACAAAGCTTCAGTGCCCTGAATAGACGGGCAGCGCTTTCTTTACTTCAAAAAGCATCAATCTTGATTTCAATTACACATAGCAAGTAACTGTGTGTAGAAAGTGTTACAAATTCACTTATATACTCAACGCGGATTGCAATCTCTTCGATTGTGAACCATGAGTTGCTCTGCAGCACTCAAAGGGTTAATACAGTGTCAGTCCTTTATTCAAGCACTTCTTTTGTCATTTTCATTCAGATAGTTGTGAACAATTCGGCACGAGTACTAAGGGGGTTATTCAGAGAGCACCAAAATGCCGCCGACATTTCGGTGCTCTCTCGTTCCCCGCATTTCCCTGTACTATGGGGAATCAGAGTTCCCCACCCTGCGGTGAATTCAGTATTCCCCGCAGGGTCCCCGAAGGGCAGGGAAAACCCGCCGCAAACCTGCAGGCCACCTGCCGAAAACCCACCGAAACCGCCGCAAAAAAACATGCCGTACACGTTAGAACACGAGCCGCCGATCACAGCGCAGACCAGCTGCCGGAAAAAGCCAACAAGCTGACGAAATAGGTAAAAGTAGAAAAAAACAATACGCTTGAAAGTGTCAAAATTGAAACGCCACTTGCATAAAAACGACTGAACGAAAAATATCTGGAATTTACCTCCCTGGAGGTCTAATTTTTGGGAAAAAAACACGTCTAAAAGCGGTCTATTTCCCCCCCCCCCCAGCGGTATTCCCGAGTGTGGCTCGGGGTTAAATTCCTACATTGGAAGCGGTAACCCCGAGCAACACTCGGGATGCCGCTGGATACATCACCTTTCCGTGCGCTCCCTCGATGTCCCCAGCTGCCTCCTCTGGCGACCATGACCTCATTACTTCCTGGTTTCCTCCTCGCGAGAAGGAATCCAGGAAGTAAAACGCCGTGATCGCCGGAGGAGACTGCAGAGATCATCGAGGGAGCGCACGGAGAGGTAATGTATACAACCCGAGTGTGTCTCGGGGGTTACCGCTCTCAGCGGTGAAATTTAACCCCGAAACACACTCGGGAACACCATCAGGGAGGTTAACATATAAGGTCCTATGAATGAATATAAAAAAGGTCTGTTACAGAAAAAAAGAAAAAATGCTTTAAAAAAAAAAAAACGAGAAAACTTTTGCCGGAAAAATCCCGAAAAATGCCTAAAAGATCCTAAAAAATCTATAAATAAAGAGACTTTTGCTGCAGAATATTATAATAAACGGTTTATTAGATATTGAATAAAAATGGGAATATTTTTAACATTGAAGCCTATGGGATTCGCGCCTGAATAAACCTGCCGAATGAAACCACCGAACGGCAGGACTATTCGCCAACCTTTCTCTGCTGTTCGGTGTCTCTGAATAGATTAACCATTGCTTCTCTATGGGGGATTTCACTGCCGTCAGACAGGCACCATGCTGGCTGGCAGTTCGCTAAAATTTGGCAAACTGCCTCCTCTTTGAATAGCTGAATGGCCCCCCGAAATGTCACCGTACAGGGAAATTCCCTTTTCGGTGACATTTTGGGGCCAGATCGGCTCTCTCTGAATAACCCCTGACGTGTTTCAGCTCTGGTCTCTGAGGCTGGGATTATTGTAAAATGCGTGGGTAAAGACATGTTTTTTTGACTGCTCCTGATGAAGCCGGTTTTTGTACCGGCGAAACACGTGTTGAGCACTATTTTAATATGAGCATGGTTTTAATATACATATGGTTCTAATATTGCCAATATTGCACGCTCAATCATAGCAGGTTAGTGGAGCACCACTCTATTTATAAGGAGATGACTGGCTATCAGTTTGGCATTTCATGTGCATGCCGACAGGGCGGCAGAAATTGCTGCCAATTTTAATCTTTGTGGATAACTATTTACTGCTGCATCCTGCAAGGATAAGATCTTTTTCTATGGCCCATCATTAGCGGGTTACTAGCAGGGAAAGAATAGAAATCAATATTTTCTAGGGTCAGAAACTAGCCCTCTGTAGGTGCATAATCAGTGTAATCCCACTGGTCCTGGCACCCTAGTTTTGCATGTTCATGCCTATCTAGTGTCAGGTTTCCTCAATAAGAACCCCCTGGACATTTCAGGAAGGGGGACATGACTGATGGCCCGGGGCCTGTCAGTTAAGGAAGGATCTGGAAAGCTGTAGAATCTTTTGGGCCCCTCAGGAGGAGGAGGGGGCTTGACTGATAGTCTGGGCCTGTCAGTCAAGGTGAGATCTAGGGTGTTATTGGTGGTGTGTTTGCAACAATATTGCTTACCTGGGCTATATATGCTGGTGATGGGGGCAGTGTTCTTCCGCTTGTTCCTGCCAGTGTGAGAAGTACATCAAGGTGTGACCCGCCCACCCGCCCTTTGGATTATATCCCGTCGTGTCACAGCTTTTGGCGATTTTCCCTGGACAGCATTGCTTAACCCCTTAAGGACGCAGGGGTGGCGCCTTTAATGGGTCGATTTCGCCGGAGAGGCGTACAGGTACACCTCGCTGACAGGTGCCGTCGCGCTGCACTGATTCGGAGCGCGTCATTGGCTGCAGGGGACGGCTTGATTTCAGGCCGTCCCTGTGCAGCCAATGACACGCGCCACTAGTCAGAGCGCGCAGGCTGCGGGGAGGGGCCGAGGCGGCCCCATTGAAGACAGCGGGGCTTACCTGTACGCCCCGCGTCTTCAAAACCCGCCCGCCGCCAGGACGTCATGGAACGTCCTGCGGCGTTAAAGGGTTAAAGGACGGATAAGCCTCCTTCGGGTGAGGCTGTGGGGAGACGAACCTCGCTTGCGGGGGGACGAGCTCTTGGTTTTGGTACAATGGTGGAACTGCCTATTGCATTGGGGCAATAGGGCAGAATTGTGATTAAGCACTGCGAGTTATGGTTGTATATAGTTAAATAAAGCTGTGGCCCATGCACATTCCAATTTACATATATGTGTTTGTGTCTTTATTCATATTCGGGTTAATGGGGGGTGGGCATGGGCCAGGAAGGTCTCAGGCCTAATTAGTCATGTGAGTTGAAGCCAGGATTTATAATAGGCATTTAAGCCTGAAATTCATATCCAATGGTTTGCACTTCAATATTCTCACTAATGTTGTACAGTTTTCCTGACACAAGCCGTGTCCAGTACATCTCCTATAAAATGTGTTATTCTGGTCTCCTCTGCAGCGTTGTCTTCCATTACTGGTCAATTATTTTGAGCATGGTTTTAATAGGAGCACGGTTCTAATATTGCACGCTTAAGCATAGCAGGTTAATGGAGTACCACTCCTCTTAATGACGTCATTGGCAACCAATTTGGCATTTTATGTGCTTGCTGACAGGGTGGCAGACATTGCCAATCTGATACCTTTGTGGATATTTATTCACTGTTGCATCCCGTAAGGACAAGACTTTTCTACACGGCCCATTAGCTGTATGTCTCATTAGCTGATTATCAGCAGGGAAAGAATAAGAATTAAATCCACATTTTCTAGGGTCAGCAACTAGTCCTCTGTAGGTGCATGATCAGTTACATCTCACCATGGTGTTAGACCCCCTGGTCTGACAGGTTCATGCCTATATAGCGTCAGGTCTTGTATTATAATATAAGTCGTGAGTTGAAGTCAGGATTTATAATTGTCATCCGAGCCTGTGATACATATCCAATGACTTAGGCTGGGGTCAGACTAACGCATTTTTAACGTGCCTTTAGGCGCACTTAATCACGGCCGCACTAGCAGCAAATGACAGGGCAATGACGGACAATATACGATGTACGGCCGCACGAAAGTCCGGCCGCGCAACGCAAGTGTAAAATGAACGCATTTTTTCGAGAACGCAGAACCGCTAGTACTGACGTACAGAGTGCGCTGCGTCCGCTAGCGGCGTGTGTGCGTGATTAGGAGACGTCAGACCAGGGCCGGATTAAGAGCATCATGGGCCTGGTGCTGAAGATTTCGGTGGGCCTTTTTATAAATACTGAGGCACGCACACACTCCGCTATAATACAGAGCACACATACACACACACACTCCATTATATACAGAGCACACATACACACATACACTCTGCTATATACAGAGCACACATACACACACATTCAGCTATATACACACACAGCTATATACACAAACAGACACACAGCTATATACACACACACTCAGCTACACACACACACTCACTCAGCTATATACACACACACTCAGCTACACACACACACTCACTCAGCTATATACACACACACAGCTATATACACACACAGCTATATACACACACTCTCACCTATATGCACACACACAGCTATACACAAACACACACTCCGCTACACACACACACACTCATCTACACACACACACTCAGCTATATACACACAAACAGACACACAGCTATATACACACACTCAGCTATATACACACACACGGCTATATACACAAACACAAACTCAGCTATACACACACAGCTATATACACACACACTCTCAGCTATATACACACACACACAGCTATACACACACACACACGGCAATATACACAAACACACACTCCGCTACACACACAGCTATATACACACACACACACTCAGCTATATACACAAACACAAGCACAGCTATATATACACGCACAGCTATATACACACACACAGCTATATACACACACACAGCTATATACACACACACTCTCAGCTATATACACACACACTCTCTCAGCTATATACACACACACTCTCTCAGCTATATACACACACTCTCTCAGCTATATACACACACACACAGCTACACACACACACTCAGCTACACACACACACTCAGCCATATACACACACACACTCAGCTATATACACACACACTCAGCTACATACATGGCACACACTTGCACATATATACACCAGAGTGACATATGTATAATATTAATACACACCACACATATACACCAGAGTGACACATGTATACACCCCACACACACACAAAATTATTACTATATCAGAGCAGCAGCAGAAGTGGTAAAATTCAAGTAAAGCAGTGTTTACACCTAATCAGGCTGCTTTGCAGCTTAAATTGAAGCTGCTATCTCTAAGCAACCTGGATGCCTGTTAGGTAGGGCCCCCCCCCTCCCATGTCATCCTGGAACTAGTGGGCCAGTGATTAAATAAGAGGGAGGAAATATTTACAAAGCAGTGTGTCCTTCTCTTATCTCCCGAGCCGGATCTTCATCACCTTCACGCTGTGCAGGGAAAGGGGCAGCACGTGGCTTCAAAGAACAGCTCCGCCCCTCAGCCTCTGCCCAAAGGAAATGCTGCGTTTCTATTATCTAAGCGCCGGGTTCTGCTGCAGGGCTGATCAAAGGCCTGGGCTAGGTGCACTCGGCACTCACTATCAGCTGGCCGGCTGTGGGCCTATTTTTAGAAGGGGGCCTGGAGCGACCGCTCCATCCGCCCCTATGTTAATCCGGCCATGCGTCAGACGCTGCTAATGTCCAGCCAACATAACGTCCAGACGCGAAAGTGTTTTATTGATGATCCGTAAAAAATCACGCACGAAAAAATGCGCATCGTATGACGCTATCGCGTATTCCGTGAAAAAATACGTCAATGCGTTCGGAAGCACTTTTTGACGGTCGCTGCAAATAATGCGTTCGTTTGACCCTAGCCTAACACTTCAATATTCTCACTAGTATTGTACAACTCCCCTGACTTAAGTACTGCCCTGCATGTTGATGTATTAAATTTGGTCTCCTCTGCAGCGTTGCTTTCCACTATCGGTCCAATATCCCTGGTCTTCCCCTCTGTGTACTACATGGCTTCAGGCCATCCTGTACCTCTGTTTGTTTGTGGGTAAAGAGCGGGCAAATTTTTTTTTCTGTTTTTTAAAAAAAGCGTTTTTGCTTTTTTCTGTAACAGACTTTTTATTATCATTCATTGGATCTTATATGTAAATTCCAGGCATTTTTGTTCATAGTTTTTTTGCAAACAGCGATTAAATTTTGACACTTTCAAGCGTACTGTTTTTTATTTCCCTACCTCGTTCGTCAGCTTGTCGGCTTTATCCGGCGGCTGGTCTGCGCTGTGATCGGCGGCTCGTCGGCTTTTTCTGGCGTGTTCGGCGTGGTTTTTGCAGCGGTTTCTGTGGGCGTACGGTGAGTTTTTGGTAAGTGCTCGCGGGTGTTCGGCGGGTTTGCGGCGGTTTTCCCTGCACTCCGGGGCCCCTGCGGTGAATGAATGAATACACAGCAGGGTGGGGATCTTTGATTCCCCGAAGTGCAGGGAAGTGTGGGGAACGAGAAAGCACCGAAATGTCGACGACATTTCGGTGCTGTCTGAATAACCCCTACTGTGTTTTTAACGGAAGAAAAAGACAAATGTTTTTTTTCCAATTAAGTTTCAACAGTAAACAGCACTGAAAGCTCACACCCCGTAGAGCTTATTTTGATGATTGCGCTCTTCTCATAGCTGGTTCTCCGGAGCCTTCCTAAATTATAGAGCGTACACACTGCAGCCGGTAAAAGCTGTTCACCAGGGTAGCCAAAATGAGATTCAATAAATCATAGTCAGAGACAAAAAGTGTTGCTATGAGAAACAAATTACTCCAGGCTCATTGTGACATCAGACAATTCCATGTAATTACTTCTTTAAACGTTGGAGCCTGCACGTCTCTCACCTGTTATTTTAACAAAACCAAAGCATTGTATCAGGCATCCATACGGTCACACAAGACCCCGTACCTCTTTAACAATCAGGGTTATTCAAAGAGATCCGAATGGCTGCCGAAAGGGAACCAAACGCTGAAAATCAGCATTCGGTTACCTTTCTTGGCCATTTGGCTATCCAGAGAGCAGGCAAAGCGCCAAATCCTGGCGAATTCTCTGCACATATGGTGCCTGTTCGGTGGCTGTTCGAGGGCAGTGAAATCCCCATAGAGAAGCAATGCTTCGTCTATTCAGAGAACACAAACCAGCAGTGAAAGGTTCCCGAAATGTCCTGCCATTCGGTGGCTTCATTCGGTGGTTTATTCAAGCGAATCCCATAGGCTTCAATGTTAAAAATATTCCTGTTTTAATTCAATATCTAATAAACCGTTCATTATAATATTCTGCAGTAAAAAGTCTCTTTAGTTATAGATATTTATTTTAAGATATTTCACGCATTTTTGGGGATTTTTTTAAAAACAAAAAATTTAAGTTTACTTATTTTTTCTGTAACAGCCCTTTTTATTATCATTCATTGGACCTCATATGTAAATTTCAGACATTTTCGCTCAGTAGTTTCTTTGCAAACAGCGTTTCACTTTTCAACCATTCAAGCAAACTGTTTTTCTAATTTATTCACCTCCTTCGTCTGCGGTGTCGGCTTTTTCCGGGGGCTGCACTGCGTGTGATCGGCTCCTGCTCGGGTTTTTTCGGCATGTTTGACGGGGTTAATCCAAATTTTTGCAGGTTTCGGTGTGCGTTCGCCCTCGTTTTGCGGTGAGTTTTCGGCGGGTTTGCGGCGGCTTTTCCCTGCAATTCGTGGACTCTGTGGTGCTTGCTGAATACACCGCAGGGTCGCCAAAATGGGATCGCCAAATCGAACCGAATTGAAGTGAACGAAAAGTCACCGAACGTGCGGTGGCTTTTCGATTCTCTTTGAATAACCCTGATTGTATCTGTATGTTAAGAGTGCTAGCCACATATCGGACATGTGCATGGGTAAATGATTCTCATCTCCACCTGTTCCCCCTTTTCCCCATAACCAGCAGTAAAGGAGTTAAATCAGGGGAGCTCAAACAGTCCATTGGCTTTTTAACCCCTCATACCTAGCTATGGTTGGAGGATATGGTGGCTAGGAATGGGTAGGAGCTCTGTCAGCAGGATAATGCTCACTGCCACTCTGGAAAAATCGTTCAGGAACGTTTTGAGGAACATGAGAAAGAGTTCACAGTGTTGGCTTGGCACCCAATTTCCCCAGATCTCAATCCGATTGAGCATCTGTGGGTTGTGTTGGAAAAACAAATCCCATCCATGGAGGCCCCACCTGGCAACTTGCAAGAACTGAAGGATTGGCTACTAATGCCTTGGTGCCAGATAGGGATGGGCTTCTGGTTCAAAGTTCGATTTGAATATCGGCTGTTTGCAAACTTTGAACATTTTGGGACGTTCGCATAAGTTCGAGAAAAAAAAAGGTTTAAAAAAAATTCCAAAAAAGCTTAAGATTCTAAAAAATCTACAAATAAAGGGACTTTTTACTGCAGAATATAATAATAAACGATTTATTAGATATTGAATTAAACCGGGAATATTTTTAACATTGAAGCCTATGGGATTCATAAACATTTCCCACTCCTTGTTGGTCAAACATTTCCCACTCATTGTTGGTCAAACATTTCCCACTCATTGTTGGTAAAACATTTCCCACTCGTTGTTGGTCAAACATTTCCCACTCGTTGTTGGTCAAACATTTCCCACTCACTGTTGGTCAAACATTTCCCACTCCTTGTTGGTCAAACATTTCCCACTCCTAGTTGGTAAAACATTTCCCACTCATCGTTGGTCAAACATTTCCCATGACTTCAAATCGCATTTAAACATGAGCAAAAGCAGTAAAAATAAGCTGAGTGCACAGCGGTGAAATGGCTCAGCACTCAGCAGGGAAAGGATTAAAAACTTTTTTTTTTCATTGTTTCCTGTCCCCCAGGGCAGTACCGAGTACCCCATACACCTTTTATGGCCAATATCTTGCATATATGCCCTCTTGGAGGGGACCTTCATTTTCGAACGTTCGAGCCCCATTGACTTGCGTGGTGTTAGCATTGTGTTCGAGTTCGCAGTCAAACTTTTTCGGGTGTGTTCGAGTTCGAATGCGAACCGAACACGGGAGTGTTCGGCCCATCACTAGTGCCAGATACCACAGGACACGTTCAGAGGGCTTGCGTAGTCCATGCCTCGACACATCGTTGGGGGACCTATACAATATTAGGCAGGTGGTTTCAATGTCGCTGCAGATCAGTGGATATATACACAAATGAATCCCTCATAGATCTGCGCTGTTCTAATGTATTCATCTAATTTTCTGGTGCTATATACAGACTAATAATAATAATGATGGTAATTAAAAACGCACTGGCATTATAACCATGATATCTTTAGAGGTGTCTTAAGGGTACATGTAGAATAAAGAAAAAAATATATTACTATTTCATATTTTTTATATATTTTATTCTATGCTTAGCTAATGTCCTATGTGACAATCATCTCAACATGTGATTTATCCCCCAAAAAGAACAAGATGTTTATCTCTTAGTGATTAAAGACTGAATATATTCGATCGAGAGGTGAGAACGGGATTTTTCAAGCCCTCATTTGTGTTCACAGTCAACAAAGAGCGCACTTCAACACATTTTAGATGAGCAACAAGGTAATCTTAAAAGCATTTAAGCAAATTAACCTTTGCATTTAGATGAACGTTTATGCAAGAAACGTATGATATCAAATACACTCGCAGCGTAACGAAAAGCCTGTAATATGCATTGCTAGGTACAGTATGAGTTTACATTTTTGTTATTTTTAACCCTTTCGCTACCAAGCACTCTTTAGTAAAAAAAAATATATATTATCTTAACATTTATTCAAAACACCGGATGTGTCCTTGTTAAATAATGATTTTATTAAATAAATATTATGATAGTGTGCTTGTAAACAAAGAGGCACTTGGTTCTGAAATGGTTAAACAGATATGCAAATTTCCCCTTACTGTGTTTAGATAGGGTGGGAGCAAAAGAGCAACCAGGTTCATGCTATGAAAATATTAATCCAGCTAACAACGTATAGCAGAGATATATACAAACGTACAATGTATGGCAGAGATATATACAAATGTACAATGTATACAAGAGGTATACAAATGTACAATGTATAGCAGAGATATACAAACTGGCAATGTATAGCAGAGATATATACAAACCTACAATGTATGGCAGAGATACCTGTATATACAAACTTACACTGTATAGCAAAGATATACAAACATACAATGTATAGCAGAGATATATACAAACTTACAATGTATAGCAAAGATATACAAACGTACAATGTATAGCAGAGATATATACAAACGTACAATGTATAGCAGAGATAAATACAAATTTATAATGTAAAGCATATATTCTGCTACTGACACGAATTACACTGCAGGGGTTATTCAGAGAGCACCAAAATGTCGCCGACATTTCTGTGCTCTCTCCTTCCCCGCACTTCCCTGTACTTCCCTGCACTTCAGGAAATCAAAGTTCCCCACCCCGCGGTAAAGTCAGCATTCATCGCAGGGTCCCCGAAGTGCAGGGAAATGGCTGCTGAATGTCACCGCAAACCCACCGCCCACTGCCAGCAACCCGCCAGACATCCGGCGCAAACCCACCGGAGGGCCACCGACGAGCCGCCAGGCACAGAAGGAAGTCGACAAGTTGCCGGAAGGGTAAAATAAAAGAAAAGTGTTGAAAGTGCCAAAATTGAACCGCTGTTTGCAAAAAACTACTCAACAAAAATGCCTGGAATTTACATATAGAGTCCAATGAATAATAATAAAAAGGTCTGTTACAGGAAAAATGAAAATCCACTATTAAAAAAATGAAATAAAATTTTGCCGAAAAAATCCCGAATAATGACTAAAAGATCCCTAAAAAAAAATCTATAAAGAGAGGCGAGTGGAAATTACATGAGGGCGAGTGGGAATGCAGAGGCAGGGCAGGATAAAGGGTTAGGTGGGGCAACTAGTGGCGAGTAACTCTTAAGGCCTGGCTAGTAGCTTGGGACTTGAAATTTTGAGCCCTGGTTTAATAGATATTGATTAAAAATGGAAATATTGTTAACATTGAACATCAGGAAATCCAACGTAATTGAAATTATTTTTGATATTTTTAGTGAAAAGTAACAATGTAACATATCTAACATGTATCAACACATTGTACAGCTGGTGTTTTAATATGCTAATAATTTAATGAGCAGGTGTTCCCAACTAGGGATGAGCCGAACGCCCCCGTGTTCGGTTTGCATTCGAACTCTAACCATTTCAAAAGTTAGAGTTCGAACTCAAACACGATCCGAACTCAATGTTAGTCAATGGGACCCGAAAGTTCAATTTTTAGAGTGCCCTCCAAGAGGGCATATATGCTAGGTATTTGCCATAAAAGGTGTATGGGGGTCCGGGTAGTGCCCTGGGGGACAGGAAACAAGGACAAAAAGTTTTAAAAAAAAATGTTTAAATAGGGTTGCACCGATACCGATACTAGTATCGGTATCGGTGCCGATACCGGGTACTGCAGGAGTACTTGGTACCCCCGATATTTTCCCCGATACCGGAAGCCAGCATTGAGCTGGCTTGCCGGCATTCGAGGGGCTGGGGCGGCTGTCCGAATGCTCTATCGGCATTCGGACAGGCCCTGCAGCTGCTCTCCGCATTCATACTTACCTTCCTGAGCGACGCCGGGAAAGTCTTTGCACGTGCGCTCATTGGAAGGCCCCCAGCCACGATCACGTGGGACCACGTGATCGTGGCTGGGGGCCTTCCAACGAGTGCAGGCACAGAAACTTTCCCAGCTTCGCTCAGGAAGGTAAGTATGAATGCGGTGAGCAGCTGCAGGGCCTGTCCGAATGCCGATAGAGCATTCGGACGGGTACCTGGAGCTCTCTGCGATAAGGTAAGTATGATCACGGAGAGTGCCAGGTGAGCTGGGGCAGTATCTACGAGCTGGGGGGGCAAATCCACGAACTGGGCGGGCAAATCCATGAGTTGGGGGCAAATCTATGAGCTGGGGCAGTATCCATGTGTTGGGGCAGTATCCATGAGCTGGGGCAGTATCCATGAGCTGGGGGGCATAATCCATGAGCTGGGGGCATATCCATGAGCTGGAGGGCATATCCATGAGCTGGGGGCATATCCATGAGCTGGGGCAATATCTATGAGAGCTGGGGGCATATCCAGAAGAGCTGGGGGCATATACATGAGAGCTGGGGGCATAATCCATGAGAGCTGGGGGCATATCCATGAGCTGGGGGGCATATCCATGAGCTGGGGCATATGCATGAGCTGGGGACATATCTATGAGAGCTGGGGGCATTTTTATATGAGGTCTGTTCTTACTGGAAAGAGGTCACATGACATAAAAAAAGTATCGGTACACGGTATCGGTGAGTACTTGAAAAAAGTATCGTACTCGTACTCGGTCTTAAAAAAGTGGTATCGGTGCATCCCTATTTTTAAAGGAACAGTGAGTTTTCCATGGAATAAAGGTTAAGAATAAAAACAAAAAATTCCTTCAAATATCGTGCCTAGGAGGTCCCCATAACCTGCCCGTGAAGTGGCGGATTTGTAGGATGTATAGAAACATTTAAAAACAAAAAAATGACATTTCAAATTATGGTAAATGGTTTTCTTTTAATCTATTCATAAACAACTGCTTGGGGCGGCAGCCTGTATGAAAAGAGTAGGCATTTTAGGACACGCAGAACAAATTTAGTGATTTTTTGGCTAAATTATTGTGAAATTTATGCAGGCTTTGGATGAAAGTAACAATAGGTGCTTTAAAAATGGGCCTTTAGTGTCAGCAACAGTGCCGTCACACCGTAACCCTGTGGTATTGTGGAAGAGGGCAGGGTTGGACCCTGCAGCCAAATATTAAAACGATATGAATCTGGTACAGGTGTCAGTGCACCCAACTATTTTGCCTTTGGTGGCAGCAAGTGCCTTCACACCGTAACCACTCTGTGGTATTGTGGAATAGTGCAGGGGTGGACCCTGCCATCAAATATTGCAATGATATGAATCTGGTACACATGTCAGTGGCAGTGCACCCAAAAATTACTGCGCTATAAGGTATGGCAGGATGGAAGCGCACCAACAGTAACAAGCAGCGGAATATACCAGACAGGGGCACAGAGCGAGAGTAGTTGTTATAACAAAACCAGCTCAACAACGTTTAGGCACTAGTACTGCGCTACTGTATATGGTGAGAATTGGCATAACACCAGTCCCGGCGGCTCTGCGTCATCACGCCGGGCCCTGCCCCCTGATCACTCATAGCTGCGCCGGGTGCCGCCAAAGCTCCTGGCATTAGGCCAGCTGGTGTCACCATGCATCCGGGGACCCCCGATCGCCACCCGGGGCCCTGGATGTCACAATATTACAATCCAAACTCAAATGGGTTAAGTAACCAAATTTGTAAGAAGAATAATTAATGCAGCATGCGAATCCTCACACTGCCGGGCAGCACCTTAAGGCCCGGTTCACACCTAAGCGTTTTTCAGCGCGTTCCTGCACGCTGTAAAACGCATAAACAGGGAAATCCCATTATTTGCTATGGGACACGTTCATACCTGGACGTTTTACAGCGCGCAGGAACGGGCTGTAAAACGTCCTACGCCCAAAGAAGTACAGGAGCTTCTTTGGGGCGTATTGCAGCGCGTTCACTCTGCAGTCTATGGCCGTGAAAGCGCTGCAATGCGCGTTCGCATGTTTTTTACGTTTGCGCGATACTCGCGTTAAAAAACGCGCGTATTGCGCACGTAAAAAAAAACGTAGGTGTGAACCCAGCCTTACAGTAGAGTTAATGCAGCATATGATTCCGCACACTGCCGTGCAGCACCTCTACAGTTTGACGATACAGGAATCAGGCGAGTATTAGAAAGAAAAAAAAAAGTTTTATTTTAGTATGTTGCTGGGGACATTTAAAAATGTCCTCGGATTTTATTTTTTTTAAAAAATGTGTTGCCTTACCTTAGCCTGGTGGTCAGTGGGGGCTCCCTGGATCTTGGTTGTGGGGAAGGGGGGTCTGCCGTGGCTCCCTCCCTGGAGTCCCTGCTCCACCTCTCTGCCACATGCACCCGGCTGGCCAGCCTGCACAGTCGCAGCTCTGTCACCCTGCGGCCGCATGCTCCTCAAGGGGTCCTTGGGAGGGAGGCTCCGACGGGCTGCCCTCTACAGTGCCTGATTAGAGGGTCTCATCTGCCTGATGTTTTAGCAACAAGAATGTTTTATCCCATAGGCTTCAATGTTAAAAATATTCCCGTTTTAATTCAATATGTAATAAACCATTGCTTATAATATTCTGCAGTAAAGAGTCTCTTTATTTTTAGATTTTTTTAGGATTTTTTAAGCAATTTTTTAAAAAATAAATCAAAAACATTTTTTTTACAACTTTTGGCGAACACCCCAAAAAGTTCGATATTCGAGAACTTTCGAACGGCCAATGTTCGAATCGAACTCCAAACCGATCGAACCGAACAGCTCATCCCTATTCCAACACTGATCCTCAAGTCCCTCTCCAGGTCAGGTTTGCAGGATATGTGAAGCACAGCTCAGGTGATATGATTTACTGCTCAGTGAATGCAGGATTCAGTCTGCATTTCCCCAAGGTAATCCTTAAAATCTCCCCTCTTAGTTTTAAACCTTAAAATATGGCCTGTTAGGGGGACCCGAGGACCGCGGCTAGGTATATTTGGTAGATTACGAACGAGGAGAACAAAGACAAGAAACAAAGAAGTACACTCAAGGGTGACCAGAAATCATGAGAAATCAATGGTCAAATGAGAGTACTATGTATAAATACCCTGAGAAGTGCAGCTATTGGTTTATGAATGATGATGACATCAGACAGCAAGAGTGACAGAATACAAGTGTAGCATGTGACAAAGATACTCAAGACCGAAGAGAATGAAATGGAAGTGAATGACTTGAGAAAAGCGGGGAGTCATAATTTAAGCCGAGGTCAATACGCAAGAAACATTCAGACAAAGTGGAGCACACTGACGGGTGAACAGAAACCACAAGTGGGCAATGATCCAATGAAATTGCTTGGTATAAATACCCAAGACATAGAAACATAGAAAAATGTCGGCAGATAAGAACATTTCGGCCCATCTAGTCTGCCCAATTACATGGATACTTGACCTGGATTTATCTTTTGTTTAGGATAGCCTTATGCCTATCCCATGCTTGCTTAAATTCAATTACTGTTTTGGCCTCTACCACTTCAACTGGAAGACTGTTCCATGTATCCACCACCCTCTCAGTAAAATAATGCTTCCTGATGTTACTTTTAAACCTTTGCCCCTCTAATCTAAGACTATGTCCTCTTGTTTTGCTATTTTGTTTCCTTTTAAATATACTCCCTTCCTCTACCTTGTGGATTCCCTTTACGTATTTAAATGTTTCTATCATATCTCCTCTGTCTCGTCTTTTTTCCAAGCTGTACATGTTAAGATCATTAAGCCTTTCTTGGTAACTTTTCTCCTTCAAGCCGTACACCATTTTAGTAGCCCTTCTCTGAACTTTCTCTAACATGTCTATATCCTTCTGGAGATACGGTCTCCAGTACTGCACACAGTACTCCAAGTGAGGTCTCACCAGTGGTCTGTACAGTGGCATGAGCACTTCCCTTTTCCTACTGCTAGTACCTCCCCCTACACAACCAAGCATTCTGCTAGCATTTCCTGCTGCTCTATTACATTGACTACTTACCCTTAGATCCTCTGCAATAATAACCCCTAAATCCCTTTCTAACTTTACTGGAGAATGCGGGTAACATGTAGTTATTGGCTGTGACTGATGATGATAATACATGTGTAATGGAGTGTCAGAAGCTCCCCAGGCAGATGCCAAGGAGGGACCTTTGTACTAAGTGCTGTTAAGCCCTTTAGGCAGGTTTGTGCTTTGCTGCATGATGCAGAACAAAGCACACAGTATAATAGATGCTAAACACGAGTGACAGAAGAGATACAGACACAAGAGGAGACCCCGCACTGGGAGTAAAGTAATTGAACGGCCTTCTGAATCTATACAGATTACAGGGCTGGGAAATAAACACCAGAATAAGCAACCAATATGCCCAGCAGCAATGCAGAACCCTGAACTATGTATGAGGTCCTTATAGTTGGCCTCTATCACACAGACTACACTATGCTGCTGAGCAAAGACAAGGAAACAAGATTTATGGAACATGAACAGGAACATGCAAGAATCGTCAGGGAAAAGCCTGGTCTAGATGCCAAAAAGGATTGTTAGCCAAAACCAGGGATTAGGAGCCAGAAGAGTTAATCATACAAGCCAAAGTCATACACAGGAGCCGTTCTCAGACAGACCAGGTCAGCAACAGGATATACAGCATACAGGGTACAGGGAGCAGACAAGAGATCACGCCAGTAGTCATACATAGAAATATCAGAACAATATCAGGTACTCAGTAAGTGAAGACTTATCCTGGACCCAGGATCTGAGCTACTGCTGGTCATATATATATATATATATAGGGCTGGGCAGGTCATGTGACCACAGGCCAAATCAGTCAGAGAATCGAGGGGTGGAGAGCCTGAACTAATTAACTCTGAAACCCACAAGGGCTGAAAAGGATCTGTCTAACCACCAGGGGGCCTGGCTGCAATGTGGAAATGTGACATGGAGTCAGCAGGATGACATCTAGACTATACAGCACTGACAAAATGATACACAGTAACCCCTTTGCTAAAGACGATCAGTTATGCCTGTGTTGGTGGAGCGACACACTTAATGACCCTCAGTGTTATCGGGGTCGGCAGTGTGGTGTGCATAATGATGCTCCATATTGTCAGTGGAGTGACACACGTAATGATGATCTTCAGTATTATAGGGGTCGGCAGAGCGGTGTGCATAAGGATGCTCCATATTGTCAGTGGAGCGACAAACGTAATGACATTCAGTGTTATCGAAGTCGGCAGTGCGGTGTGCATAATGATGCTTCATATTGTCAGTGGAGTGACACACGTAATGATCTTCAGTATTATACGGGTCGGCAGAGCGGTGTGCATAAGGATGCTCCATATTGTCAGTGGAGCGACAAACGTAATGACATTCAGTATTATAGGGGTCGGCAGAGTGGTGTGCATAATAATGCTCTATATTGTCATTTGAGTGACACACGTAATGACCCTCAATGTTATAGGGCTCAGCAGAGTGGTGTACATAATGATGCTCCATATTGTCAGTGGAGCGACACACGTAATGACCTTCAGTATTATAGGGGTCGGCAGAGCGGTGTGCATAATGATGTTCCATATTGTCAGTGGAGCGACACACGTACTGACCTTCAGTATTATAGGGGTCGGCAGAGCGGTGTGCATAAAGATGTTCCATATTGTAAGTGGAGCGACAGACATAATGATGCTCAGTATTATGGACAGGCAAGATAATGTCAGAAAGAATGGCCTTCCAGGACAACTGGCAAAATGTCCCTAGAGCAGTGGTTCCCAACTTAGGTCTTCAAGTACCCCTAACAGGCCAGATATTATGGTATCCCTTGGGGAAATGAAGACTGAATACTGCAATCACAGAGCAACAGATGATATCACCTGTGCTATTCTTCAGGTATCTGGCAAACCTGACCTGTTAGGGGGACCTGAGGACCAGGGTTGGGAGCCACTGTCCTCGAGGAAAGTGAGGTGCTCTTTGTAAACATAATTATGATATGTAATAAATATTACTCAACCCCTCTCCTCTATGGAGAAGTCTCTCTCTCTTTCCCGGAGAGTTTTAATGAATTCATTATTATGTTTATGGACGCTCAGGAGACATTCCACCAGGATCAGAGTTATTTCCTGTGTTTTTCATCCTCGAATCAGCTCATGAGTGTATCTAAAGTAAGCAATACAAGCTTTAATATACAGACACTAGTCCAAAAAGCATATTGTCTCCGCTATCACGCTGCTGCCTCTCTCTTTGTGGTATTGAGTTTTCTTTTAAGTCAGTGACGAGGTAAGAAATTCGAAAGATCTAAATTTCTTTTAATTCCTAGTCATTTAAAGAAAATGGTCCATTTTTTTTAAATGTATTTCTCCTGTAGAATTCGGTAAAGGGAAGCTAATTATCATGCCGTGCCTGTGTCAAAAAAAGAGCAAAAATTGAATTCCAGCACAAAATATGCTATCAAAGACTTGAACATCAGACAGAAAAGTAATTTCAGCCGGACGCGCTATCTGCACAAATACCTCAATTTTATCCTAATGGGTCCGCAGGAAAATGTGACACCGGCTACTGCTAAAGCAGTTCTCATCCTAATGGAGTCTAAGTGAAAATAATAAAGTTATACGGGGACTCTTCCTTCACATCGCATGTGTTCGTTATTGGAAAGGTTTGTAATTGAAAATCAATGATGCTGTGAACTATAATTACATGACAATAAATCAGCGGTATACATTGTATTATGTGTAGCTGATATGCTGCCCTTAGTCTTATATTTTCTCATAGATTATGCATGCATTTTTTAGGAGAACTGTATATTGCTATGCGTATGTGAGGTTTACTACTTGGGTAGCTGATTTTCTGCTGCTTTTCCAACCTAGCTGTTAAACCCTTCACTAACAAAGATCGAGTATACTTAATATTCAAAAGCTCCTGCAGTAGACCAACATTGAGTAAACTCGATCTGGTCATGTTCTGGAGCAATGCAAACAAATTTAGTTCATTGCAAATGAAATTTGTTTGCACGTGAGCCTCAGTATGTAAATTCAAGGCACCTTGGTCATGTCTTCCAAGGTGCTGCAACAGTTTGAACAGTTTGGAGATAACTTTTTCTTAATCAAGAAACAAAGATCTACAGATGTATTATAATACCTGTAGTAGCACGTTTTGCCCAGAATGCAAAGCCCTTTGCCTGTCAAATAAGCTGTGTCTAAACAGTATGAATGTGAATATGTACATACTTTTTTATCCTGTCGTTAGTGGAAAGTTGTTTTCCATAAGTCCACAGGGTTCAGGCAGTGGTCCTGTAGAAAATCACTTGGTAGTAAAAGGGTTTATAAAAGAATAACAAGTGGGACCATTATACTTAATGGCTCATTCATTAACATTAATAACTGGAGACTCTATTATTCAAGCCAAAGTGCAAACTTTGTTTGCGGCTCAGCTCTATTGTCTCCTTACTGTAAATGAATGCTTCCTATACTTTGTATAGGAAGTATGATTTACAGGCCGCTGGAGAACAACCGGCAATTCCATGGTTGCTCATAATTCTCATCATCTCCAGACGATATTCAAAATAAGCATACTGTCTCAGAAAGCCTGATGAACAAAAAAAATCCCTTAGTTACCTCTGGTCCCACAGTTCAGAAAGTGGTGTGATCTGCTGTCTCCTCTGGGTGCATGGGTGGACTCCAGGACACGCTACCATCACTGGTATCAATCAGCTGCTTCCTTCAGTTGCAAATCAGGCAGCTAACATATCGGCTCGCTCATAATATAGCTGGTAAGAGGGAGCCTCTAATGGTTATCGGCGGCTGGTGCCGACTATTCACTTTAGTGGCTTGCTGTTACTACCTGAGTCTGAATAAGACCTGTGTCACTACCTCCTAGATATACATCTGATCGCTGCACGCAGACGGGCTATCCTACACTGCCGATCCTTAGAATGGTTGGTGAAACTACCTGTTTCCAGAAACAAACAGAACCAGAGGTGTACGTGTACAGAACAATAGACACCAGGGGTAAATGCCAGGGATGCTCATGAGCCAGACAACAGGGGTTAATACCAGTAGAGTAGTCAGAGGGATGCCAGGAGTTGGTTTGCCAGAAGATAACGCCAGCCAGATGCCAGATCGGGTAGTTAGAGGAGTGCCAAGGGTTAAGAGCCAGGAGAGAAACGTCAGACAAGCCATAGTTGATAAAAGGTATACACAGGTGAATAAAGCAATGAACACTGAAAGGAGTTATAACCACGTCAGGGCAAGGAACATGTCCCAGTATATCCCTCGGCGGCCGGCCAGTGAGCAGTGAGGAAGGCGCTGCCGGCTGCCGGGACTCCAGTACGGCGTGGGACGTGACAACCTGTAGACAGTTTATTTTAGGAAACAACGGTTCCGGGGAGGGGGGGGGACTGTTAGCCTCCCATGTTTTACAAAAGGAGACCTGGTTCACAGCTTATGCATACAGTTTTCTTCCCTTTGAGATATTTGACTGTTAGTGAAAAGCATGTGTATGTTTAAGGCATAGAAACGAGAATGATTTTCGATCGAAAGTTAGATATTAGTGGATGTACCACAAAGCTTATTTTTCAGGTATTCGAATCAATAAACGTAATAAAATTCTTTGAGAGCTGATAAAACTGTTTCCATTAATCTAGGAGACTGCTTTTTAACCCATTCAGTACCAAGTAATTTTTTTAAAAATAACACTGTCAGGAACCTGTTTTTCTTTTTGGTAAATAATTTTTAATTAATCATACAGTAAGAAATATTTGGGAATATTCCCAATGTATTCCTTACTGTAAAAACCTATTTGGCAGGAAGAAGTCGCCATCTGCTGGCCAAAAGCAGTTACTGCAGTTCAGAGCTCCGTGCAGGATCAGCTGGGGAAAAGTCAGACAGAGACATTCTCAGCTAGTTTTAAAAAGTGTTAGCTCCTCGTGTATCATTCAACAGTGTTAAAACTTTAGGGACACCTTCTGGAGCCAAAATACAAATGAAATTAGTTTGCAACAATCAAATTTCATTTGTAATGGTTCAGTATAAGGCCCAGATTGTGTTTACTCTATTTAGGACTGCTGTGTCCGCTACTGCTGATCGTGTATACATGATACTGGTAGTGAAGGGGTTAAGAAACAATATACGTTATAAGCTAAATTACTAAAATATAATCCACAATTTTTAAAAAATGTATCAACTTAAAAATACAAATGGAGTTGTTGAGGCAATTCCTGGTCTGAACAGAATTGTACCTGATTCCTGTGAATTTTGAAAAAAAATATTTTGTAATTATTTTCGGTATTTTTTATTCTATCAGGGTTATTCAAAGAGATCAAAATGGCTGCCAAAAGGGAACCGAACTCTGAAAATCAGCGTTCGGTTACCTTTCTTGGCCATTCGGCTATCCAGAGAGCAGGCAATTCGCCAAATCTTGGCGAATTCCCTGCACATACGGTGCCTGTTCGAGGGCAGTGAAATCCCCATAGAGAAGCTTCGGCTATTCAGAGAGCAAAACCCAGCAGTGAAAGGTTCCCGAAATGCCCTGCCATTCGGTGGTTTAATTCGGCAGGTTTATTCAGGTGAATCCATAGGCTTCAATGTTAAAAATATTCCCGTTTTAATTCAATATCTAATAAACCGTTGATTATAATATTCTGCAGTAAAAAGTCTCTTTATAGATTTTTTAGGATATTTTAAGCATTTTTGGGGATTTTTTAAACTTATTTTTTCTGTAACAGGCCTTTTTATTATCATTCATTGGATCATATGTAAATTTCAGACATTTTCGCTCAGTAGTTTCTCTGCAAACAGCATTTCACTTTTCAAACATTCAAGCGTACTGTTTTTTTAATTTATTCACTGCATTCGTCTGCTATGTCGGCTTTTTCCGGCGGCTGCGCTGCGTGTGATCGGCTCGCACTCGGGTTTTTCCAGCGTTTTCGGCGGGTTAATCCAGATGTTTTTGTGGGTTTCGGAGTGCGTTCTCCCTGTTTTTGCGGTGAGGGTTCGGCAGGTTTGCGTCAGCTTTTCCCTGCATTACAGCGCCCTGTGGTGCTTGCTGAATACACCCCAGGGTGGCTGAAATGGGATCGCCAAATCGAACCGAATTGAAGAGAACGAAAAGTCACCGAACGTGCGGTGGCTTTTCGATTCTCTTTGAATAACCCTGTAAGTGTACCATAAACTCTATTGCAGCCCAAAACACCTCTTTAAAGCCCCACAAAAAACAACAATATACTCACTGTATTATGTTTGATGTATGCAAACAAAAATAATATTAGATTAAAAAAAACAACAATAATCTAGAGAAGAATAATGCATGGTCTTACATCTAGCCTCGTTTGTTTTAATCAATATGTATCCTGTTGCTTGTCTATGTGTTCTTAAATGGCCAGAGGATGTTGCTATGGAAGATACCATTTGTTTGAGCATTTTTTCCCCAAAACAGCTGTTTCCTTTTATCTAGAATTGAGAAACGCGCATGAGATGGAACTGGGAAAGGCAATAATCATAGTCTGTTTACCATCAAGTGAAACCTAATTGAATTGCTCTTTTTGTCTGTTTGTGTTTTTAAGTTAAAAAAAAAAAGGAATTTTCTCCTGAAAGCATTCATGGAATCACTGCCAAAATGCCGTTTGTTGCATTTCAGATTACAACGGGCTTTGAAAAGGCAATGTGAAATTCTGATGCAAATCAAACCGCCTTTATGTCGCCTCTCTGTATTTTACAGATAAATAATTACGCAGAAAAAAAAAAAGCTTTGTCTTTAATGTGAATGAGTAAGGAGGTATTTGTCTTTGATAGACGGACGAAGAAGAAAAACGAGCTAGGAAATATTCAATGTTTCCAGTGAGGTCAGGGCGTGCAAGAAGAGGACGCTGGAAACAATTAAAGAAACCACGCATCAGCCCGATGTGCACCCTTCTAGGACCTTAACCAAAGAGCCGTAAGGATGAAGTTCAGCATGAAACTGACCCTGACCTACAAAGCTCTCACTAACTCAGCTCCCCACTACCTGTCCTCACTAATCCCCAAATACACCCCAGCCCGCTCCCTAAGATCAAACAGCGACCTGCGCCTAGCTTCTCCCCGCATCACCTCTTCCCATGATAGACTGCAGGACTTCTCACGCGCAGCCCCCACTCTCTGGAACACTCTCCCTCGTACTGTCAGACTTTCCCCTAGTTTCCCTTCCTTCAAACGCTCCCTTAAGACGTTCCTATTCAGGGAAGCCGACCACCCAACTCACTGACGCAACCAGCCCATCACTCTCACCATGCAGTCCATCGCTCTCTCTGTGCAGTCCTCTCCTCCTGTTTCCCACCCCCAATCCTACTAGATTGTGAGTTTCCACGGGAATAGGGCCCTCGTTTCCTCCTGTACTGGTTTGTCAAATGTTGTTCAATATACTGTAACCCTGTCTGCATTGTGTCCATTGTACAGCGCTGTGGAATATGCTGGTGCTTTATAAATAAAGAATAATAATAATAGTAATGAAACCTTTTGATAGCCGAGGTGCTAACATTTTTTAAAACCAGCTGTGGATGTGTCTGAATGGCATCTCCCCAGCTGATTCTGCACAGAACTCAGAACGACAGTAACTCTGTTTGGCCAGCAGATGGCACCTGTCTGCCAAATAGGTTACTACAGTAAGGATTAGCCTGGGGATATTCCCAAATATTTCTTACTGTGTAATTCATTTTAAAAAAGGAAGAAAGAAAAAGGAAAACAAAAAAACATTGGCTGCTGACAGCGGTTTTATGGAAAATTCCTTGGTAGCGAAGGGGTTAAGCAGACTTGTCTTTGAGTCAACACATTGCGCTCTGTGTGCAAAAAGTCGCCACAAACTTGAATATGGCCAAGAAGGGTTAAAGCGACACAGTTATGATTTTTATTTTCCGAATTTAAAAGAAAATAATTAGATAAAGAATGAATGGAAAATCACGAGACGGTCACGCACACACGCTCAGTGCGCGGTCATTGAATTTTAATCTATAGGTAAGATGACCAATAGAGGATTTCTTAGAAAATAAAGAAAACAGGCATTTGACATACTTTAAAGAAATTCCAGGCATGAGGAAATTGTGAGCACATGTTCAGCGCCCGCGGAAACCTTTCTCACCGTCTTCATTTAGCCAGTAACACATGTGCTAACTAAGCCAAACGAGCCGGACCAAAGAGAGGAGTCAGCTAATCCCTGGTGCATCATGCTAGAAAAATATGCCTGTATCTCGGGTTATAAAATATGCTGTGTAATGAAATCCACGTATCCAGCGAAGCGAAAAGTAACGGCATGTTCTGCTTCAGCGCACAACGGACACCTTGCCAAATGGGATCGCAAGTGACACAGATTCTCCTTTAAACGTCCGTTCAGATTCAGTGTTTGTTTATGTATGAGTTCATGTTACACTCAGCCGCCATAAATAACTGTATTGTGTACGTCTTCATACGGAACGGCTATGGATATGCAGTGCTAGCTTGTAACACGGCTGTCTGTGATGATTGGCATTAATACTGTAGAACAGATATTTCCATGCTACGTTCCTCTTGATGTGTACAGGCAGGTTAACCAGTGGCAGAGCATAGTGACAGCTGTCACTCTCAAAGCAGCAGCGATCCACACTAATATAACATCTACTAAGAACAGAACTCCAGAAGACTGAACTCCATTTTTCCTATTTGCATCCAGAAACAAGTAAAAAGCAATCAGATCATCCACACGCTCTCAGACCGAACTCCACTTTTCCATTCTTCTGTGGTAATTTCCCTCTTCCTGGCCAAGATTGTCCATAATAGGACAGTATTTCAGCATACTATGGACAGGTGCCGGACAAAATCCCTACAGCCAGGTTACCTAATGCCAACATCCCGACGGCCAACTTCCAGACAGAACAAGTGTCGGACATCCCCACTTCCCTACACGGCCAACTTCCAGACATTCATAATCCCAGAGACTAACCCTAAAACTAACACCCTAACCCTAGGTTTAAGGGGGTTATGGCTAGGTTTAGGGAATGAGGGGTAGGTTTAGGGTTATGGCTAGGTTTAAGGGGTTAGGGCTAGGTTTAGGGGGGTGAGGGTTGGGTTTAGGGGGTTAGGGTTATGGCTAGGTTTAGGGGGTTAGGGCTATGGCTAGGTTTAGGGGGTTAGGGCTAGGTTTAGGGGGTATGGGTTAGGGCTAGGTTTAGGGTGGTTAGGGCTAGGTTTGGGGGGTTAGGGTTAGGGCTAGGTTTAGGGGGTTAGGGCTAGGTTTAGGGGATTAGGGGGTTAGGGCTAGGTTTAGGGGGTTAGGGTTAGGGCTAGGTTTAGGAGGTTAGAGTTAGGACTAGGTTTAGGGCTAGATTTAGGTGGGTTAGAGCTAGGTTTAGGGGGTATGGGTTAGGGCTAGGTTTAGGGGGTTAGGGAGTGGGGTTAGTGTTAGCCGCAGGGATTTTGGTTGTCTGGAAGTTGGCCGTCAGGGAGTTGTCTGTGTAGGGAAGTTGGCCGTTGGGATTTTGGCATTAGGGAGCCTGGTTGTAGGGATTTCGACCCAACCCTTATATGGACTGATCTGCAGCAGTCCCTGATGGTAGTCATCTCACTATTTCAGGTTTTGTTTTGTTTTCTATATGTTTATCAACACCAATGGAAAACTTACAATAGTAATTGTTTCAATAGCAGTGGTGGACGAAACACAACAAGCCACCAACGTGACAGCAACTTGGCTTCTTTAGACAATAGATACATAACAATAGAAATTATATTAAGTAGTAGACTTGTGCACCGATTTTTCGGTTCGATTCGGTTCGGTTCGCTCGTATTTTGTAAATTTTCGTTTCGGCTCGTTTAGGCCTATTTCCGTTTCGGTTAGTTTCGTTTCGTTTTTCGGATCGACTTTTTTTCGTAATGGTTTTTCCGATCCGATATTTCTGTCGATACGATAATTCTGTCGATACGATAATTCTGCCATTGAGATTTCTCATGTTTTACAAGAAGGATACATTGAGATGGGAATGATACAAAATTACAGAATCAGCGATTATAACCAAAAAATATGTTGTCCGAAATTAAATTACTGAAATGGAACCGAAATCAGGAATGGAGCCGAAATTACGAATGGAACGAAAATGATTTTCGATTTTACACATTTCTAGTCCATTCGAAAATTCCAAACAAATTTTCGTTTCGTTTTCGGAAATTTTTTCGTTTTCGGAAAATTCGGATCTGGAAATTTTCGTAAAATCGGCTGAATCCGAATGCACGAATCGGGAAATTTCGTGAAAATTCCGAAATTCCGAGACCCGAAATGCACATCCCTATTAAGTAGTTCTTTGCCTTTTTAGTGTGACAAGATCCCTATCAAATGCTGCTTCACTCGTTTGCATCAATGTAACACAGATGTGAGCCAACGTTCTGTCGTTGTTTATCATTTTTCTTCCATAATGTTCTCCATTCTTGCATTAAAGCACTTTCCATGTTACACGTGTAGCAGTAAGAAGATAAGTTAAAGATGCCACATGTTTTCACATGAAAGAGAAAAATGTTCTGAGACTGTGGGAATAAAGTCAATCCATATTCCCTGTTGTTCTTAAATGCTGCATCTCAAACGATCCTTGAGTTTCAGCCCCAGAGACTGATAGACATGTTGAGATGTAAAAGCAACAAGAAATAAGTAGGTCATGCAGCTTGAGTTGATATTGTAAACAGCAAAAATATTGTGGTTTAAAAAATATAATGTCGAAAAAATAAAAAACAATGGCGCAAAATCGTGCATATATCAGTTAAATACCAACCTGTTGGATCACCAGACACAGTTGGATCACCAAATCTGTACTCCGTCTTTACTTTTGATCTAGGAAAAAAAAAATCAAAAAAGGAGAGTACATTGCGTAGTATTTTAATAAAAAAATTCTTTAAAATTCTTCAACAAAAAGCACACTCACATTCTTTCAGGCACATAACAAAATGTGCATATATACATTTGCCACAATGGCTCAGACCTCCCGAATAAAATGTCCGATGAACATCCAGGATCCACTTCCAAAGGTCCCAGGTCTCCTCGGATGAGTTCCTCCCGGGATCTCCGAGCACACCGTCAGATCTTTTTCAATAAGTCACTCGACGCGTTTCGTGGGTACGTCTGTCCCACTTCATCAGGAGTTTAAATCAGAATGTTTCCGTCCTTTTTCCCTTCAGTTTATAAAACTCTTTAAAATCGGGTCAAATGCTTAACAGCTGAGGTTTCCAAGGTCTCATCCAATCACAGCATCAATATGGGGATTCCTTCTAATCGTCATACCTTTTCTTTTGGGAAGCTGTAAACCTCAGCACTTCACCTGAGGCGCGTTCAATACCTCAGCCGCTGCAAGTGCTAAGTTAGCAACTTGACATTGAACGCCGTTCAGCCACTCAGCGCTCAGCACTGCTAACTGGAGACCCCGGGGAGGAACTCATCCGAGGAGACCCGGGACCTTTGGAAGTGGATCCTGGATGTTCATCGGACATTTTATTCGGGAGGTCTGAGCCATTGTGGCAAATGTATATCTGCACATTTTGTTATGTGCCTGAAAGAATGTGAGTGCGCTTTTTGTTGAAGAATTTTAAAGATTTTTCTTATTAAAATACTATGCAATGTACTCTCCTTTTTTTTTTTTTTTTTTCCTAGATCAAAAGTAAAGACGGAGTACAGATTTGGTGATCCAACTGTGTCTGGTGATTCAACAGATTGGTATTTAACTGATATATGCACGATTTTGCACCATTGTTTTTTATTTTTTCTACATATTTTTTAAACCACAATATTTTTGCTGTTTACAATATCAACCCAAGCTGCATGACCTACTTATTTCTTGTTGCTAACGGATATATGCACGATTTTGTGCCATTGTTTCTTTATTTTTTTTCGATTTTGGTATTTTTAAAGGTTCCAAGGTACCTTTTACTTTGTGCTGCAATAGATTAAGAACTAAGACAAAAACTTATGTTTACTAAAAAATATAATGCCCTATTCCACTTGAACTGTGAGTAGTAACGAGAAAGTCGCTAAGTATAAGGCCTCACTACTCAATACTAACTGGACTCCTGCTTTCTTAGCCAAGTCACAAACTGCGGTTGCGGCTCCTCTTCTACGGCTAGTTTTTGTACATTCGTGGTTTGTTTCTCTATGAACCACAAATTTCAAGGCAGCCAGAGAATAATGAGCAATTCCAATGTCAATAGTTATTCTCACCTGCAGTCTTATTAAAATTGCAAAATATATACAACATTATATACAGTATATATATATAATATATATATATATATATATATATAAAGCAAACTAGGAGGAGAGCAAACCAACACATACATTCAAAGCTTTTAACAGAAGCTCATACACTATATTGCCAAAAGTATTCGCTCACCTGCCTTGACTCGCATATGAATTTAAGTGACATCCCATTCCTAATCCATAGGGTTCAATATGACGTCGGTCCACCCTTTGCAGCTATAACCGCTTCATCTCTTCTGGGAAGGCTGTCCACAAGGTTTAGGAGTGTGTTTAAGGGAATTTTTGACCATTCTTCCAGAAGCGCATTTGTGAGGTCACACATGGAGATGCGTGATTCGTCACTCCAGAGAACGCGTCTCCACTGCTCTAGAGTCCAGTGGCGGCGTGCTTTACACCACTGCATCCGACGCTTTGCATTGCACTTGGTGATGTATGGCTTGGATGCAGCTGCTCAGCCATGGAAACCCATTCCATGAAGCTCTCTGCGCACTCTTCTTGAGCTAATCTGAAGGCCACATGAAGTTTGGAGGTCTGTAGCGATTGACTCTGCAGAAAGTTGGTGACCTCTTCACACTATGCGCCTCAGCATCCTCTGACCCCGCTCCATCAGTTTACGTGGCCTACCACTTCGTGGCTGAGTTGCTGTCGTTCCCGAACACTTCCACGTTCTTATAATACAGCTGACAGTTGACTGTGGAATATTTAGGAGCGGGGAAATTTCACGACTGGATTTGTTGCACAGGTGGCATCCTATCACAGTTCCACGCTGGAATTCACTGAGCTCCTGAGAGGGACCCATTCTTTCACAAATGTTTGTAAAAACAGTCTGCATGCCTAGGTGCTTGATTTAATACACCTGTGGCCATGGAAGTGATTGGAACACCTGATTCTGATTATTTGGATGGGTGAGCGAATACTTTTGGCAATATAATGTACATTTAAAGATTTTAACAAATTTTAAACCTTTTAAAGCTTCTAACAATTCTTTACCCTTTCAAGATTTCAACACTTTTTAACCCATTAAAGATTTTTTACAAGGTTTTTAACCCTAAACTTGCTTAAAAAATGCCGGGAGTTTAGTTCACAATATATGGCCATAAATTGCTTAAGCCTGACACAGCGCCAATGTATACCATCGAGACAGGTCCTATTTTTGTGTAATTATTATATATATATATTCCTTATCTGGAATTTCAGAATCTGGAAGACTCAAATTTTTTTATTTTTTGAGCTGTCCAGATTTACTAATTCCAGATCAGGGGGCACTCCAGACAGACGCTAGTACTGTGAACAAGATTCCTGAGCACTGTAGCAAAGCATGGTACATGCTGGAAGTCTCTGGGCAGCCCCACTGTCTGACATGCTGCCCAGAATCTCGCTGACACTGGGCAGCATGGCCATTAAGGAAGACTACAGGGCGTTTTCACCATGTGAACACGCTGGTGGCTGCAGCAGACAAAGGATCACGGCTCTCCCGCTGTGCTCTCCTTCCCCTGAAACATATGATTCTCCAGATTCTGAGATCCAGAAGAATCCTAATTCCAGAATGCTTGGGATACTGAGCATTCCGCGTAAAATGTGGTCAACCTATACTGACTTTTAACACAAAAAAAGTTAAATTCTTTACTTAACTCCAGTATTTCAATAAATATTAAGGTGTGTTCAGTCCTGCATTAAAGTGTAGGACAGAGAGAACAAATTGTTCTCTGGTGTCCTTCTCCTAGAACAGTGACATCCCACAAGATCATATCCACATGATCGTACACCTGGCTCCTGTGACTCGCCATGGAGTCCTATTGAATCCAATGAAAAAGCACAGAAGCAAAGCTGTGGGATCCTTTATCAGCCACCTAAGATTACAAGCTGAGCCATGAACATTGCAATTGTCTCATGATTGACCCAGGAAAAGGAGCTTCTAAAATATAACATCAGGAAAGAGGTGTGATGCACGCCTAGTGGGACATTAATTAGAAAAGCCACTTGTGTGGGTGCTCATGGGACCCAGAACATGCCCAGGCTCCCAGTATACAAACAGGAAAGAAGAGGGTGCAGGCATTCCATGTAGTCTTCAGGTGGCATAGGTTTATTAAAAGGTCAGTGACGTTTCAGCCATAAACGGATCTTAATCAAGCTCCTCAAGGCTTTAGGAAGGCCAGTTTATTTTAGAGGCTCCTATTGCTCCTCAAGGCTTGAAGAAGGACAGTTTGTGGCCAAAATGGTGTTGACTTTTTAAAATCGAATGTCCCATTCCAGTGCTGGTTACCAGGGAAACTGGATACACATTGTCACTGAGTAGTCCATTATCCCAGAGGGAGTTGTGGCTTTCCCTACTGGAACCAGGTCTGTCCTGCAATGCTTTAGTCAGGTGTCCTATGGGTGTCTTTTAGTATTCACGTGTCTTCTCAATGTTCCTGATTGAACATTTTGTATTCAATCTAAACCTTCAGCTGATGCTTACGACCCTGTCCGTTTGTCATCCGGTGTGTTTACCTTGGAACTGTCTTGACCACACATTCTGCATTTGTCCTCTTCATTTCAGCCACAGTTTTATTACTTTTTCCTTTTTACTTACTCTGGGAATTTCCTGCTCACTCTACATCTTGAGCTCAAGTTGGCCAAACCTTTGCACCCCTCCATGAATTCATCACCTCTTATCCTAACGTCATTATCCAGTGTCATCTCTATCCTAAACTCATTTCTCCTCATTTCTTCTTATCCTACAATGTCTCGCTACTGCTGTGTTGACTGTCTGCATTGCTTTCTCTGCCCTTTTTATGTCTGTCATCCTTTTCTCCATTCCTCCAGCATTGAGGTTCTTATCACTGAATAACAGCCCAGGCAGGCCTTTAATGGGGTGACTGAAGTGAATGTACTAATAGGTACTTAGCCTGACCCACATCTTTATCATGAACCCATTAGGAAACAACTAAAAAGTGTAGATAAGGACCTAAAAGGTGAAGAAGGACCAATTCACCCGGCTAGCATTATCACGCATTTCTTGTGTGTTTGATAGCAAGAGGTCTCTGCGTTAAGTCAGAAATAGAAAAGAGGGGCAAGACAAAATGCAGCTCTGATAGTGTCTATGACATAATTTGATTTCCCCCCCCCCCTGTGACTTACCCTGGGATAAGCTGACAAAAATTATCCAAAGCAAATTTAGGCATATATGAATTAAGCCTTTCATAGTTAGTTACAAGCTATGGCAGCCACAATAAAAATGCCCCTAGATGAGTTGTTCTCAATCCTGGTCCTCAAATAACCCTAACAGGCAGGTTTGCAGGATATATGAAGCACAGCACAGGTGATATGATTATCTGCTCAGAGATTGCAGGATTCAGCTTGCATTTCCCCATGATTATCCTTAAAATCTGGCCTGGTAGGGGTACCTGACCTTGGGTTGGGAACCACTGCCCTAAGAGACATGTGGGTGTCAAAGAATGCCGTTGGCTCTGAAGGGTTGTAGGTACCTTTCCATATCGCGGATGCTCTAGATCACTGGTGCCAACTGCATCTGATGTTAGCCACTTTGGCCTGACCTAATTTGCATCAGGTTGACATGACTATCACCCTGACCAGATGGCATTTTGATGTGACATTGGTGCAAAACACCCTTTGTCACGAATGAGGTAAAGGGAAACCCTGCATTGGAACTCAACACAACATGACCCATGACATCACACATTCTGTGTAAACTCATTTTTTCCTTTAAAAATCAATAATGATATTTAAGGGTTTGAATAAAAGACACTGAGACCCTCCAGATCATCAAGAAGGATTTCCTGCAAAACCTTCTATTGCTTGGTTAGTGGAAATTACACTTGTGTGCGTTTTTAAACGAGTAATGGAAAGAAAGTTTCAGGCAATGGGGAGGTTTTTAAGTTTGGGACATATTCTAATTTGAAACTATCAGGGATATTCAGAGAGAGATGAAACTCAGGAGAATTGGCAGGAGAATGAACAATCTAGACCAAATAGCAGATTTGGAAAGTGAGATAAAAAGGGAGAATTTTTCTGGTTTGGCTATTTTGATCTAGAATTTTCTCTTCTCCAGTCATTCTCCTGGTTTTCACCTCTCTCTGAATAACCCTGTATGTCACAAAGATCTCCCTGAGATGATCTGGGAAGTCTGTTCTTGCTCCTTACAAAGCCAAAAGAAGGATGGCTCTAATGTGTCTGCTGACAACAGGGAATCGGCCCTTAAAGTTAAAAAGATACAAAGTGAAGCTTAATTTGCGACACAGTTGGAAACGGCAGCATCTGGATTGAGAAAATGTAAAATTGTAAAGTAGTCTAGTATGGCTTAGCACTAAATGACCCAAACGAGCTGTTAGAACTCATACATGACAATGTCTAAAAAAGTATGCAAATAGGCTATAAAATAAAAAATGTAATTTATTAAACAATTGTTTTCTTTGCAGCATAATTGAAAATAATCATTTGTAAAAGTTGTAAGAAATGGAACTCTCTACCGCATGCCATGGCACTGGCAGATTCAGGGAGGGGGCACAGAGAGAGTTTGCCCCCTTGAGCTGCAATCCCATCGTAGGAGATACAGTGGACATTTGAGCCCAAGCAGTGGTGTCACAAGGGGGGGCAGGGGGTGCAGCCCGCACCGGGTGACACCACCCCCCAGGGTGACACCCTACATATTTTTATTTTTTTATTTTTTTTACACAAAAACGTTTTACCAAGAAGGATACATTGAGATTTCTCTCATTTTCAAGTATGTCCTGGGTAGGCAAGGCCTAGGCTGGCACTTTCCAGGGGGCGGCAAAAAAAACACCACTAAAGGAGATATTCACAGAGCACCGAAATGACGCAGACATTTCAGTGTTCTGTTGTTCCCCGCACTTTGGGGAATCAAATTTCCCCAGTGGATTCACTGCAGGGTCCCTGAAGTGCAGGGAATCAGCCACCGAATGCCGCCACAAACCCGTCTCCAGCTGTTTTTTAAAAAAACTACTGAACGAAAATGCCTGGAATTAACATATAAGGTCCTATGAATGATAATAAAAAGGTCTGTTAAAGAAAAATGAAAAACTGCTATTAGAGAAAAAAAATTATATTTTTTTTGAAAAATTCCTCAAAGATCCTAAAAAAAGAAAATCAATAAATACAGAGACTTTTTACTACAGATTAAAGGAATAAATGGTTTATTAGATAAAACCAGGAATATTTTTACATTGAAACCTATGGTGTTCGCCTGAATAAACCTGACAAATGAAAACATCGGACATCAGGGCATTTCTCTGCTGTTCGGTGTCTCTGAACAGATAAGGCTAGGGTCAGACGAGCGCAGTGCGAACGCGCGTGCAGGCGCACTTAATCACGGCCGTAGTAGCAGCAAATGCCGGGCAATGACGGCCAATATACGAAGTACGGTCGCACAAAAGTCCGGCTGCGCAACGCAAGTGGAAAACGAACGCATTTTGTCGAGAACGTAAAACCTCTAGTACGGTTGTACAGAGTGCGCTGCGCCCGCTAGAGGCGTGTGTGCGTGAATTGGAGATGTCAGACACTGCTAATGTCCGGCCAACATAACGTCCAGATGCACAAAGTGTTTTATTGATGATCCGTACAAAATCACGGATGCAAATGCGCATCGTATGACCGCTATCGCGTACTCCGTGAAAAAATACGTCCATTCGTTCGAACGCACTTTTTCACAGACAACGCGAAAATGCGTTCGTCTGACCCTAGCCTTAACCGTTACTTCTCTATGGGGATTTCGCTGCCTTCAAACAGGCACCGTACTTGCTGGCAGATCGCCAAAATTTGTGTGTGAGCATATCACAGAGCTCCACAGTAATAAACCTCACAGTAATGTGTGCCGTGTATGAGCATTCAGTGTTATATGTGAGTACTGATTTATGAGTAAGAGTAGTTAATAAAAAAAACAAACCGTAAAACTCAGGGGGGGGTGACACCATGAGTTACCGCACCGGGTGACACCAACCCTAGTGACGCCACTGAGCCCAAGTATCTCTGTTCCATAGACCCTACATGGTCATTTTAGGTGCCATTAAAAAGCACAGGCCCTGACCTTTCCAATGATATCACATATTTATTTATTTTTTATTTAGAAAGGATTTTACCAGGAAGGAGACATTGAGATTTCTCTCGTTTTCAAGTACGTCCTGGCTTCAAGAACATTAAAATGTTACAGTTGTTACAGAAATACAAAGTAATAAATGCAAGATATTAAAAAAAAACACAAATATACAGATTAACAGAAAATAAATATGTAGGAAATAGTCACTACGTTACATGTTTACAGGTGCATTCTGTATATAGTCACTATGTTACATGTTTACAGGTGCATTCTGTATATAGTCACTATGTTACATGTTTACAGGTGCATTCTGTGTATAGTCACTATGTTACATATTTACAGGTGCATTCTGTATATAGTCACTATGTTACATGTTTACAGGTGCAGTCTGTGTATAGTCACTATGTTACATGTTTACGGTGCATTCTGTATATAGTCACTATGTTACATGTTTACAGGTGCATTCTGTATATAGTCACTATGTTACATGTTTACAGGTGCATTCTGTATATAGTCACTGTGTTACATGTTCACAGGTGCATTCTGTATATAGTCACTATGTTACATGTTTACAGGTGCATTCTGTATATAGTCACTATGTTACATGTTTACAGGTGCATTCTGTATATAGTCACTACGTTACATGTTTACAGGTGCATTCTGTATATAGTCACTATGTTACATGTTTACAGGTGCATTCTGTATATAGTCACTATGTTACATGTTTACAGGTGCATTCTGTATATAGTCACTATGTTACATGTTTACAGGTGCATTCTGTATATAGTCACTATGTTACATGTTTACAGGTGCATTCCGTATTGAGGTATGTTAATAGGGAGCTCTTGAGTGACTTCTTTAGACTGGGGGAACATATGACCATAGAGAATGCACGCAAAGCGGAATCAAATTAAATAAAACTGAAACAATATGTGGGAAAACAAATTTACATAGTGAAAATTATTTACTGCGAACCGTACACCAGATCTAAAATTCGTATAGTGCCCCCCCCCCTCAAAACTTATTTCTGGATCTGCCCATGACCCGGGGAACAAAAAAAAAAAAGAACGATAAAAGAAATTTTTTAAAAATCACTTCATTTGCAAGTATTACTTGTTAAAAATATATATTTGTCAATACTCTGTATTTTGTCAAATCATTATTTTTTTTATGCCTTATAAAGGCTTATAAGAAATCTAAATTAAGAGCCACATCAAGCTTTTGCTTGATTTCTTTTTTAGAGAAAACATATTTTGTGTTATGCATAATTCCACATGCAATGTGCGACGTTTGACACTTTATCTTTTTTTCTCCGTTTCACAGTTCTTTAGAAATACACAAGTTCTTTAGAAATACACGTCGGACATGTTTTTAAGAAGGGATTGCAACAGATTGTAAGGGTAATTTCCTATGCTTCAAACCATTTAAGATTTCCTCCTCCTGAGAATCCTATTTAACACCCCTGCAGGAGATCCATTAGATTCCTTTTCAGCGCTCCTTCACACTGAGCAGCCGTTTCTGTCTTTAAAACTTAATGTGCTATTCTTCAAGCAGTATCTCAATGTATTACACAATGTATTTTTTGATTTCCCTTCCGAGGAAGGATTTTACGTTCGTGATTATTTCGCATTCTACAAATCTCCATGGCTCGGGACGAAACGTTCACGTGTGCTGAATTCTCAAAGATCTCAAGACAGACCGGAGTAAACTCCATACCTCCACGTCCACTACCTCTCTGCTAATTGGCACCCCTAGCGAGCATTCCTGGACCAATGAAACAGTTTATTCTTTCTTTCCAGACAGCTTGATATGAGAGTATATTGAATATATTACTTTTATTAAAATTATGCAAAAAAACATAAGATACTTTCATAAAGTCGAAAAAAGAATTTCTTTTGAAAAAATCTAAATGTTCTAAATGGTTTTGGTGCAAATTAAAACTTTTACCAGAAGCATCTTTTACATGTTTGGTTGGGTTGTGATGGAGTAAGGATGGATTATTAAGGGGTTTAGGGTTGTGAGTGGAATGTTAAAGCTAGGGAGTTTGTACTTTTATTGAGGCTATGGAATTAGGGTGGTGAGGTGCTAGTATTTGGACTAGGGAGTTTGGGTGTTGAAGCTCTAGTGTTGGCTTGGGTTAGGGAATTTTGTGGTGAGGGTATAGTGTTGAGTTGGGAAAATATGTGTGATGAGAGTTTAGTGTTGGGTTTATATGTGACATTAACCGTCAGCTCCAATGTGTTCATCAATGGTGCCGCTTCCAGAAATGGATTTGGTGCCTATTAAAACATTTACAAAGAGCATTGTTTACAATCATATTCGGCTGGGTTGTGAGAGATTAAGGCTGGGTTATTGAGGGGTTTGGGTTGTGAGAGATTAATGATAGGGATTTGGGGGCTTTGGTTGTGAATGATTAGATTTGTTGATGGAATGTTGAAGCTAGAGTTTGGACTATGTTGTTGAGGGTAGGGAATTGGGGGAGACTAGTATTAGGGCTAGGGAGTTTGAGTGGTGAAGTACTAGTGTTGAGCTAGGGAATTTGGGTGGTGGGGACTAGTGTTGGGTTGGGAGAATATGGGTCATAAGGGACTAGTGTTGGTGCTAGAGAGTTTGGGTGATGAGGGACTAGTTTTGGGATTTTTAGAGTTTGAGTGGCGAGGGACTAATCTTGGGGTTAGGAAGTGTGAGTGGTGAGGGTCTAAAATTGGGTTTATAGTCTTTAGGCTGGAGAATTAGGGTGGTGAGGTATTAGTATTTGTACTAGGGAGTTTGGAGGGTGAAGTACTAGTGTTGGTTTAGTCTAAGGAATTTGGATGGTGAGGGACTAGTGTTGAGTTAGGTGAATGTAAGTGGTGAGGGACTAATGTTAAAGCCAGGAAATATGGGCGGTGAGGGACTAGTGTTGGAGCTAGGGAGTTTGAGTGGTGATGGACTAGTCTTGAGGCCAGGGAATGTGGGTGATTAGGGACTACTGTTGGATCTAAGGAGTTTGAGTGATGAGATACTACTGTTGGGACAAGGGAGTTTGGGTGCTGAGAGACTAGTGTTGGGTTTACAAGGTGTCAGACATTAACTGCTAGCTCCAATGTGATCATTGATGGTGTGGCTCTGAGAAATGGTCTTACGTTGAATTACATGAATGGTAAGACTCTCAATAATTCTGCTTAAGTGTAACAGCAATTAGCATCCCTTTTGATGTGTTATATCTCATATCTGGGGAACTTGATTGACTACGGATTGTTTTAAGGATATGTGACCATGGCTTATTCCATTCATCCCAACATTTTCTGCCTGCATTGAGCCTGTCGACATCGCTCCATGTTTTTGCCTGTTTCCCTTGGAATACAAGTAATCGTTCCCTGCTCCTCTGTGGCTTGACCATTGCATGTTTTTCCGAGCTCTCATAGCTTCATCCTGCCTAACCCTGGTCATGTGTCAACATCCTTCTACCTGTTCTTTTGGTTATATGCTAATGAACGGTACTTTTATTTGGAGGCCATTTATCTCCCCAGTGTCTACTTTGTTGTAAAATAATGGTGAGAGGGAGATGCTTTTTAATACTCCTCAAGTTTTTCATAGAAGCACATAAATCAAAAATACTGCCCTTACTTTAGCTTCGCTAAGATTCACGGCTCTGTATAAATAGATTCAGTGTTTCTTGTCTAACAATGTCCCACGGGTGAAGCTGCGTTTACACACTCTAGTAGTTTGTGTCATATTTGTATTTCTTGCCGGCCCTTGGGAATTCCACTGAGGCTCTAGCAATGTGGTGGCCTCGGCAATGAAGCTTTAGATCGATGTTGTTTTTCTTTCTTGAAGAAACAGTAACGCTCCAGTATTGGTGTTCGTCTTATATGAAAAAACTAGATCATTTATCGATGTCACCATAAACTTATTGGCAAATATTTAAGCAGAGAGATATGTTTTCATTTCTATTTTATATCACATATGAGTCTGTCGTTGTTAAGGGTTGTCACCCTTATAATTTTTTCTCATTTCTACAATTTCTTTTCAATGAAAAACAAAATTGCTGAAAAAATCCCGAAAAATGCCTAAAAGATCCTAAAAAAATAATAAATAAAAGACTTTTTACTGTTTATTAGATTTTGAAAAAAAAAGGGAATATTTTTAACATTGAATCCTATGGGATTCCCTGAACAAACCTGCAGAATGAAAACACCGAACAGCAGGGCACTTTGGCAAAATTTGAACTGCTTACTCTCTGAATAGCCGGATGGCCCCAAAATGTCACCGTATGGGGAAATTCCCTGTTTGGTGACATTTCGGGACCAGATCAGCTCTCTCTGAATAACCCCTTAAATACAGCAGAGACAGGACAGGAATGAGGTTGACTAAGGCTAAGGTCAGATGAAAGCAGTTTTAACGTGCGTTTAGCCGCACGAAATCACGGCCGTGCTAGCAGCAAATGACGTCCAATGCCGGGGAACACACGAAGTACGGCCGCACGAATGTTCGTCCGCGCAACGCAAGTGGCAAACGAACGCATTTTTTCTAGAACGTCAAACCGCTACTACTGACTTACAGAGTGCGCTGCGGCGGCATAGCGGCGTGTTTCCGTGATTAGGAGACGTCAGACGCTGCTAATGTCCGGCTAACATAACGTCCAGACACAAAAAGGGTTTTATTGATGATCCGTACAAAATCACGGACGAAAATGCGCATTGTATGACCGCTATCGCGTATTCCGTGAAAACATACGTCCGTTCTTTCGAACGCACTTTTTCACGGACAACGTGAAAAATGCGTTCGTCTGACCCTAGCCTTAGGGATACACAGAACACAAGATAGAAACAGAGATGTTAGACAGGAAGAGGGATGACTAAAGGAACTAGAGTTGTGCATTCGTTTCATAAAAATTTAGAATTTGGAACGAAAATTTGATAATTCGTATTTCGGAAGTACTTCCGAATAACGAATTGATACGATACGAATTCGAAACAAAACGAAACGGTATATAACAAATTTATTTCGTTTTACACTGTGTCATCATCATCAAAGATGAATTTGAATAATTGATATCAACTATCGAATTTTAAATGAACTATCAAATGGATATCAACAACTATCGGATCGATTCGAAATTTCAGATCAATCCGAAACAAAACGAAATACGAAACGAAATTCCAAAAACTAAATTATTTAAAAACGTAACGAAACTAAACTAAGCAAAACAAATTTTTCAGCCATGCACATCCCTAATAGGAAAACAAAAGCAGGGTAAGAAATAAATACACAGGGAATTTACAGCCGCTGAATAGACAGAATATGGGCTGGATTACTGACAGGGCCAAATAATACTGGTTACAGGGCTGAAAGCAAAAGTCCAGAGATCCAGGGATAGCAAGGATATGGTTTGCACTGAAGGGTCTTGGAATAAAGGAATCCTTAAAGACAACAGGAAACACCGGAATGTTTGGTGAACAGGAGCAGTAGGAGATCCTTGAAGGCAGTAGAGGGGTCTTTGGTAAATAGCAGAGTCTTTGTTACACAGGAGCAGGGGTTCAGGTACACAAGGTTCTTAGGAGAGCAGGCTTCTTGTTTCTCAAAATGAAACAAAATAATGAAGCACAGTCTTATGGGTCCTCCACCCTTAAGTAGTGATAGATAAGGCTAAGGGTTGGGACCCGAGCACCTGTATCAACTATGATTTGTGGTAGAATCCAAAATTGTGCAAATCACAGTGTGAAAAGTGCTGCCAGGGTTATAGTCAGGGAGGAGCTGCGTTTGTCTTAGCTTTCTTGCGGCGCCTGCGGCTAGGACCGTGACACAGCTATCATGTGACACAGCAAACCATAGCAAATGTTTTACCATTTCTTCCACAGCTCCAGACAATGCGTTGTGAAAAAAAATGCTATTGGATTCGTAGATCTTACTGCCCATCTTTTCCCCCTCAAATCAACATTTACTGGATGTCCCTTAACCACTTGGCTGCTAAGGACGCGCACAGCGCTTCCAGCCAAGTGGTTCTCCTGTGCTATGGACGCACAGGTTCTCCTGTGCTATGGACGCACGTCTTCTGTAAGGGGCAGCGGTGAAAGTCAGGCTTTAACCCCTTGGGGGCCAGATCGGGTTCCTCTCCCGGAGCTGGCTGACATCTTGAATGTCGTCCAAGCTTCCGGGATCTCCCCCTGACGACTGGCGTCATCGTGCATAGTGCAATGACGTCAGTTCTGAAGTTAACCCCTAGCTGCCAAACCAATGAACCCCCTATCTCCCGATCCGTGGCAGTTAGGGGTTAATGAGCATGGCCTTTCCAACGATACCAAACATGACCATGTTAAAAGTTAAGAAACAAAATACAAAATAAAAATGAAAATAAAAAAAAATAAATATTAAAAAATAAATAATAAAAAAAAACATTTTTTTTTTGTTTTGTTTATGCAGCAATATTGTTCCCATTTCAATTATAATGTGAACAATGAAGTTGCACTAACGATTTTCGTATGGGGTGTATTTGTTAAAAATTGTGTAATTTTCCCCCCAAAAAAAATGTAACAAGTCCCCCATTTCTAATTTTTTAAAACAAGCACAACTCATACAAAATATAACCACAAACGTTCGCATGTTAAAATGTGAAAAAAAAAAACTTTAGACGTTGAAAATTATTGAAAATTCTAATTTTATTGTATTTTTTGTTATAATATACAGACAGGACATAACGTATACATATAATAATGATATATTATGAATCTGCCGGGTCTGCCGGAAAGAACGATATATAATATGTCTGGGTCATATACTAAAATAAGGCTTCAAAACACGTTTAAACATGATGAGCAAAACCGGTAAAAATGAGCTCAGCACAGAGGTGTGAAATGGCTCAGCAGCAAAAGGGTTAAACATCAATCATCCGTTTTCTACCCGAGAATTGGACAAAGGATGCAGCTCACATAAGAGAATGAATTGAGCTCCTTCTCTTTCCCCTTGTCTGATATACGACTTGCTCTCACAGGGTTATTCAGAGAGAGGTGTACATCAGGAGAAGTGAAAATTCTAGCAATGTTATTCAGAGAGTGGTGAAAAGCAGGAGAATGACTGGAGAAAGGAAAATTCTAGGTCAAAATAGCCAAACCAGAAAAATTCTCCCATTCATCTCACTTTCCAAATCAGCTATTTTGACTTAGAATTTTCCATTCTCCAGTCATTCTCCTGCTTTTCACCGCTCTCTGAATAACCCTGTAGGTCAAAATACCCAAAGCAGAAAAATTGTCCCATTTATCTCACTTTCCAAATCTGCTAGTTTGTCTAGCAGGGTTATCCAAAGAGATTCGAATTGCTTGAGAAAGGTAACCGAACGCTGAAAATCAGCGTTCGGTTACCTTTCCTGGCCATTCGGCTATCCAGAGAGCAGGCAATTCGCCAAATCCTGGCGAATTGCCTGCACATATGGTGCCTGTTCGGTGCCTGTTCGAGGGCAGTGAAATCCCCATAGAGAAGCACTGCTTCGGCTATTCAGAGAACACAAACCAGCAGTGAAAGGTTCCCCTAATGTCCTGCCATTCGGTGGTTTAATTCGGCAAATTTATTCAGGAGAATCCCATAGACTTCAATGTTAAAAATATTCCCGTTTTAATTCAATATCTAATAAACTGTTCATTATAAAATTCTGCAGCAAAAAGTCTCTTTATTTATAGATTTTTTAGGATACTTTAAGCATTTTTCTGAATTTTTTAAAAAAAATTAAAAGTCCGATTTTTTTTTTTTTTTTTTTTCAGTTTGCTTATTTTTTTTGTAACAGCCCTCTTTATTATCATTCCCTGGACCTCCTGTGAAAATTTCAGACATTTTCGCTCAGTAGTTTCTTTGCAAACAGCGTTTCTTTTTCCCAGATTCATACAAATGGTTTTTCTAATTTATTCACTGCCTCCTCTACGTCACAGCTGCTTCGGCTCTGTGTGATTCGGCTCCTTTTCGGCTCCTGTTCGGCTCCTCTTCGAAGGTTAACCCTTTCGCTGCTGAGGCTTTTCCCGCCCCTGTGCTGAGGTCATTTTTTACCTGTTTTGCGCATCATGTTTAAACGTGTTTTGAAGGCTTATTTTAGTATATGACATCGACATATTATATATCGTTCTTTCCGTCAGACTCGGTAGATCATAATATGTCATTATTATATGTATACGTTATGTCATGTCTGTATATTATAACAAAAAATGCAATAAAATATGTATTTTCAATAATTTACAGCGTGTAAAGTGTTTTTTTCCACATTTTAACATGCGAGCAATTGCGGATATATTTTGTATGGGGTGCGCTTGTTAAAAAAATTAGAGATGGGGTCTCGTTACATTTTTTTTTGGGGAAAATGACACCATTTTTAACAAACGCACCGCATACAAAAATCGTTAATGCAGCATCATTGTTCACATTATAATTGAAATGGGAACAATATTGCTGCATTAACAAAACAAAAAAAAAAAAAAAAAGTGTTTATTTTTTTTTTATTATTTTTTTTTTTAATTTTTTTTTATTTTATTTTATTTTTTTTTTTTTTTTACAATTTTTTTTACTTTCATGTTTGGTATCGTTGGAACGGCCATGCTCTGGCCGATCCAACGATATCAAAATTTAACCCCTAACTGCCACGGATCGGGAGATAGGGAGTTCATTGGAACTCCCTATCTCCACACTTCGTGGCAGTTAGGGGTTAATGCTAGGACTGGCGTCATCGTGCTGCGCACGATGACGCCAGTCCTCTGGGGGAGTTCCCGGAAGCTTGGCCGACATCCAGATGTCGGCCAGCTCCCGGGAAGGATCGCAAATCGGCGCTTTTCAGCGCCGATTTGCGATCCAGCTCCCCAGGGGTTAATGCCAGGCATCATTTGGAAGGGCAGGCTGTGCCCTTCCAAATGATGCCTGGGTTAACCCCCTGTGCGCCGCCGATCGGGAGAGAGAGAGGTCCGAAGGACCTCCCCCCCCTCCCTTTCAGGCGCCTCCTCCGCACATGCGGGGGGGGCGCCTGAATTATGTGTCATCGCGGGGGCGCGATGACACATAATAATGGCGGCCACTGCTCCGGATGCCGGGCTGACATCCAGGATGTCAGCCCGCACCGGAGGGGCCAGCGATCGGCCGGTACCCGGCCGAACGCTGACCCCAATGCGAGGACGCGCTCAGCGCGTCCTCCGCATACCAGCGGCAATGCTGAGGACGCGCTGAGCGCGTCCTTAGCATTGAAGTGGTTAATCCAGATGTTTTTGCTTGTTTTCATAGTGCATTCGGTTAGTTTTCGTCAGGTTTTCGGCAGCTTTTCCCTGCAATTCGGGGACCCTGTGGTGTTTGCTGAATACACCGCAGGGTCACCGAAATGCAATCGGCAAAAGGAACCGAATTGAAGAGAACGAAAAGTCACCGAACGTGCGGTGACTTTTCGAATCTCTTTGGATAACCCTGTAGATTGTTCTCTTCTCCTGCCATTCACCTGGTTTTCACCTCTCTCTGAATAATTTTTTGGGGTTAACGAATCACCCAAAATACGGGCAAATTACAGCTGGTCTGAAAATGAACGCAGAAGCCTAGTCTCTAATCTCATTGAAGGAACATGAGAAGAAGTGGAACATATGGAACATTTTCCCATTTAGTCCTTAGAGTTCAATGCATGAGCTGTTGCACTTTTGAGAAATTAACATCAATTTAGAATGCTTGAAGAATGTTCGTGCATCAAATGAATCTGCAATCATCAACTGAAATAAGCAATCATCTTCATCTCTGGAGTTGTAGGGATAAACAATAAGTACATGCAACGTGAGGTATAACCTAGCTGAGCGAGTAAAAATCAGGCAAAAATTAAAAGTAACAAGAAAGAAAAAGACAAACAGGGTTATTCAAAGAGCTCCGAATTGCTTGAGAAAGGTAACCGAATGCTGAAAATCAGTGTTCGGTTACCTTTCCTGGCCATTCGGCTATCCAGAGAGCAGGCAATTCGCCAAATCCTGGCGAATTGCCTGCACATACGGTGCCTGTTCGGTTCCTGTTCGAGGGCAGTGAAATCCCCATCAAAAAGCACTGCTTCGGCTATTCAGAGAACACAAACCAGCAGTGAAAGGTTCCCCTAATGCCCTGCCATTCGGTGGTTTAATTCGGCAAGTTTATTCAGGAGAATCCCATAGGCTTCAATGTTAAAAATATTCCCGTTTTAATTCAATATCTAATAAACCGTTCATTATAAAATTCTGCAGCAAAAAGTCTCTTTATTCATTGATTTTTTAGGATACTTTAAGCATTTTTCAGATTTTTTTTTTTTTTTTAAAAAAGTCCGATTTTTTTTTTGATTTTTTTTTCAGTTTACTTATTTTTTTTGTAACAGCCCTCTTTATTATCATTCCCTGGACCTCCTGTGAAAATTTCAGACATTTTCGCTCAGTAGTTTCTTTGCAAACAGCGTTTCATTTTCCCAGATTCATACAAATGGTTTTGCTAATTTATTCACTGCCTCCTCTACGTCACAGCTGCTTCGGCTCTGTGTGATTCGGCTCCCTTTCGGCTCCTGTTCGGCTCCTGTTCGGCTTTTTCGAAGGTTAATCCAGATGTTTTTGCTTGTTTTCAGCGTGCATTCGGTTAGTTTTCGTCAGGTTTTCGGCAGCTTTTCCCTGCAATTCGGGACCTGTGCTGTTTGCTGAATACACCGCAGGGTCACCGAAATGCAATCGGCAAAAGGAACCGAATTGAAGAGAACGAAAAGTCACCGAACGTGCCGTGACTTTTCGAATCTCTTTGGATAACCCTGAAAGTCTACTCTCCATTGCTTCACAATGATTTATCAACATGCAAACATGCACTTATTAATAAAAAATTACGGGCCCTATTACAATCTTCACGTCAAAACGCAGGCGCAAGGAAGGAAAAACTGCGCCCGCAGTTTCCCCCCTTGCGCCTGCGTTTTAATGCTGGATTACAATGCAGGCGCAAAAAATGCTGCCTGCATTGTTTACGGGCGTTAAAATCCTGGGTGTTAAAATCCATAGGACTCCATTGAGTTCCCCCTGCCGGTCACATGACCAGCCAGATCTCGCCTCGCGAGATCCGGCCGGTCGGTGTAGTGATACGCAGGGAGAGACTGGGGGGACTTTTCCCCCCAGTCTTTTCCTGCTCCCGCCTGCCGGAGGAGGCGGTTGGAGCCACGGTCCTCGCCACGGGACAGAGGGTGAGTATACGCTTCTATTTATACTTTTTTTTGCTGGTGTTAACGGATTCTGCAGAAGCGGAATCCGTTAACACCAGGTCCTGGCTCTGGTTAACTTTTCGCTGACCAGAGCCAGGCGTTAATCAGGGTTGAGACTTTGTAATCCAGCGCTGATTAACACTTTACGCTCCCCATGTTAAACATAGGGAGCACAAAGTACAGTAACCTCGTGCTGAGAAGCGCAAGGTACCAAACGCAAACGGGTTTCTTAACCCATTTGCGTTTGGATTGTAATATGCGGTAAATACCACGGCAAACATTTGCGTTAAGAGTGTAATAGGGCCCTACACGTTTTACAAGACATGTTTTACTTTTTCATGCTGGGTTCGATTAATTCTTGCAAAAAATACGCAGTGATACATCCAACTATAGTGAGGAAAAAATGTAAACGTCTTAGTCAATAATTGCCCCAAAGCTTATTTTGGTGGATACAAACCCTACTAGCAGAGTTATACATTTTGAGGAAATACATAGAAAGTGGCTTGGGGTGGAACAAACATACAACGAGACTTGGAGGGAAACAGGAATTCCAGAAATCTTAGAAGGGAGAATGGAAAAATATATGTATAAGGGTTTGGGTTGGACATACATTTGCAATAGGGATGGCAGAAGGGAATAGACATACCAAGGGGAGGAGGGAACAGAAATATAGAAACCCCGGACAAGGGTGGGCAAATATACAATGGGGCTTGAGAGTAGGGTACAGACATATCAAGGGGGTGGGGAGGAAGCAAAGAAATACAAAGAGGATGGATAGTGGTAGGAAAACATACAAAGGGGCTTGAAAGTAGGGTATAGGCATATCAAGGGGCTGAGGAGGATGGCAAAGAAATACAACGAGGCTGGACAGGGGTGATACAACATGCAAAGGGTATTGAGAAATGGGTGTAGCTATGCTAAGGGCCTGGGGAGGATAGAAAAGAATACAAAGAGGTTTTACAGGGGTGGGAAAACATACACATGGGTGTTACAGTAGGGTACATACATATCAGGGGCTGTGGATGAAATCAAAGAAATACAAAGAGATTAGGGAGGGTGGGTACACAGAGGCTTTAGAGGGGGTATAGACATATCAAGGTACTGTGGATGAAATCAAAGAAATACAAAAGAGGTTAGGAAGGGTGGGTACACAGAGGCTTTAGAGTGAGGTATAGACATATCAAGGTACTGTGGATGAAATCAAAGAAATACAAAAGAGGTTAGGAAGGGTGGGTACACAGAGGCTTTAGAGTGAGGTATAGACATTTCAATGGACTGTGGATGAAATCAAAGAAATACAAAAGAGGTTAGGAAGGGTGGGTACACAGAGGCTTTAGAGGGGGTATAGACATTTCAATGGACTGTGGATGAAATCAAAGAAATACAAAAGAGGTTAGGGAGGGTGGGTACACAGAGGCTTTAGAGTGAGGTATAGACATATCAAGGGACTGTGGATAAAGGCAAAGAAGCCCAGATTGGTTGGACAGGGGTGGGAAACCATACAACTTCAGAGAGTGGGAACAGACATATCAAGGAGCTGGGAACAAAAGAAATGAAATACATAGAGGATTGACAGGGGTGGGATCTGTGCACAGTAGTGGACGGGGACATAAAAATACATTTAAAGAAGGTATGATTACAGAGAAGGGAAAATGACAAAAAGAGCATGGGACTGAAACACATGCCCAAAGATACAGGGGTTGGGAAAAGAGAGAAACATGTGACGGGGAGATGGGAAGAGTACTGCGAGAGGAGAATGAATACATCATGCAATATGAGAAGAAAATGGGCATTTATAGCCGCGGGACAGGAGATAGAGAGATAATATGAAATTCAAATACTGCAATCAGAATGACATACATATAAAACGAGCCTAACAAGCCCATCCGTGGTTTCATACAGCCAGAACGCACCAAATAACACATGCATATACAGCCTCACAATGTAATGCACGTCTTTCCCTGCATTTATACACACGTTTACTTTTAATGCAAATATGTGTCTATATATTCAACCTTTACACAAACTACAAAACACTCTGCATACCAAAACACTCAACACAAATAAGTATAAGCATACACGTAGAACTCTAATGACATGACTACAATATATTATCTGCCGGCAAGATCCATTTTTATTGCACTTGTCGGAATCAGAAAACTCTTTTTATCATCCGTGCAACTTGAGATCCTCGTCACATTCCACAAACCAATTTCCCAGTTGATAAATCTCTGATACCAAATACCATCATCTCCTAAAATCTTACGACCAGCGCCTAATATTTTGTGGACATTCAGACAGATCTCTAAAAGCTGCTAATATTTCTTCTATAGCACCCAAATGACCATTTCTGACCCCAGTGTAGCATTTATTTTGCTCTACTCCATAACTCTAGTTCAAAACTATTTATGAAACTGATGTAGGTTTTTTACAAAAACAAACAAACAAATAAACAGGATTCGAGATAAAGGGCCCTATTACATTCTTCGCGCGCAAAAACGCATTAACGCGAGGGGCAAAACCCTTTGCGCTGAACGTCGTATTACGACGTTCGCGCACAAAATGCGCGTTAACGTCTAACGCGAGTGACCCTGCGCGAACCCTTTGCGAGCGCAATTTAGTGCGCGCATCCTATACTTAACATTGGGAGCGCAAATGCGTTTGTGCGCTGGTACGCGCATGGTATAACAATCTTAGCGCAAAATTTAACGTACAACGTTTGCGCACATAATTTTAACGTCTTTGAAAAGCTGGTGGTAACGGCAAATTGTAACAACCCGACCGTACCAAACTGCGGATTCACAATGGAGAACGTCGACGGTCGATGCGCAAGTTTTATTTTACTAGATCCGTCAAAAATGACGGCCACTACCTTGTCTTGCGTCAGAACGTATGTTTGTTGTGCGCAGTCCGCACAAAATGACGGACTCGCATTAAAAATTACATTGCGCTCACTGATTTCTGCGTGCAACGGTACTTTGCGTGCATTTTTGAGCATCAGTTTTACGAGCGCAATTTCCCGACGGATGAAAAAATGCGCGAGGAATGTAATTCCAGTGGTGATTTTCGTGCGTTAACGTTTAACGCTTTGTGCAAAAAAACACGCGTTTAGCGTGCGTTTTTGCATTAAGAATGTAATCGGGCCCAAAATGTTTTAATCCACTTTATTTTGGCAGTGTGAGTGGAGTGATTGGCTCTGAGCTTCATCAAGAATTTGCGCAGGGCAGGGGCATTAGAGGTTAGGGTTATGCTATGGCTGCGAGCCAAAATATTCATTTCACATGACATTTTGCAGCCTTTTTACAATCAGGCAACTAGAATTTATACTGACTTAACCATGGACATGCAAAGAGCTGGTTTCCAACCAGACAAAATAATTATTGGTTGATAAACCACCATAGATATTTGTACCTTGTGTGCAGGGGTCTAGTCCTAAAAAAAAAAAAAAGTAAGTGAGGGAACTCTCCGATGTTACTACTTCTCAATCAACCATTGACATGTCGCACTTAACCCACCATTCCACGTGAAAATTTGATATCAATGTTTAACCGTAAAGATAGGCTGGGTTTTATGGAATCCTTGTGATTATTGTAATAAAAATTACATATTTCTGGTGAATTAATAAGGAAAAATATGATTGGAACCTAATTATAACTTCTCAATGTGTGAGCCAAAAGGGAACGAGTTCACTCTAAGAAAATAGAGTACGAACTGCCTTACCACGCGATCCTGTTCAACTTGACCCCCTACTTATGGGTATGTTGATAACAAGTATATATTTTTTTGCCAGTCAGAAGAACGTGAAACGTGTGTCAATTTCAGAACCCTGAATCTGAAAGCCCTATTCCTGAAGTTCCCCATAACGTTAAAGTGGACCTGTCATGGACCAAACAGCTTTAGCTCATTTGGAAGATCATTGAAATCTATCTATACATTGTATTAGTGAAAATGTTTCAAATGTATAGTTTGATGTAACAAAAGGATCAGAATTTAAGCTTCCAGTCTCACCTTTCAATCAGCTCTGCGGCATGCCGCAAGCCATCAGTCCTGGGAGAGTGATTTCTTCAAGCAAAGCAGGAGAACACTCCCCAGACCTATTCTCCTGCCTGCTTTCATATTAACTACAGCGCTTTTTCTCCATGATGCCCCATTGGGAGTTCCCCACCTTCTTCGTGTGCATTAGAGCAGTGATTCTCAACCTTGTCCTCAAGACCCTTTAAGGCCAGGTCTGCAGGTGTCTGAAGCACAGCACAGGCGATATGATTTGCTGCTCAGTGATTGCAGGATTCAGTCTGCATTTCCCCAAGGTAATCCTTAAAATCTCCCCTCTTAGTGGGTCCCTGAGGACAGTGTTGGGAACCACTGCATTAGTGTACACCAACATGACGCACGACCAGTAGTTTCGCCACTTGCGCATGTACATTTACATTGGTGACGAGCGAGCATGGGTTCAGGGGCTCACGTATGTGCTTGAAGATCTACATTGATGATGTGCGATTTCACATGATATCGGACAACGCTGACTAGCTGGCAAAGTAAAGGTAGCTCTCAGCTTCACCGGCAAATGTGGTACAAGCTAACGGCGGAGCAAGAGCTTGCAGGAAAGGTCGATGCCCGTAAAGGAGGCAAGATGGCAACATTTAGCCAAGAAAGAGTCAGGTAGATAATAGAAAAAAAGCTAACTCTGTTGCATTTTTAAGAAAGGAAAAAATTTTTGAGGATATTTGTGCAACGCACACAACATACTAAATAAACAAAATCATAATACAGACAACAGGATAACTTTAAAGAGGGACTTTAACCTCCATGAACATTTACTGACATCTGCACAATTGTTTTTTAAATAGTTTAAGTTATAAACTCACTTTCTATCCAGCAGTGTCCGACTCCTTCTCCACTTTGGCTCCAGGGCCTCCAGAATGCAGAAGTCTCTGGAGCTACAGTATTTGCCTGTGTTTATTGCATGCAGCGTTCGCCCACTAGTTATGGGAATTAGTGCTGCACGCACACACAGCAGTGGTACCCGCAAGCGACTGCTTAGTCAGGCTTGGCGCATGTGCAGACTGGTGGATGTGCGTACAGCACCAATGCCCAAAGTACGCTGATATCATTGGTCCCCAAGATGGTCCATGGTAACCGGATATTCAAAATCCCATCTGCTGAGTGATAGCCGTGTGGGTGAGGGAACTCCTCTGCTTCACAAAGTTGTAACAGCCCAACAGAGTTGGAGGGATGGTGGGAAGCATGTGGGGAGGAAGGGGATCATTCCAAGGAGCCTAACCACTTAGATAAGCTAAAGTAGACAGGATGCACACAGTGTCCCTTTAATTATAAGACTTTACATATATTACTGTGTGACAGTATTAAGCCTACTGGTAAATGTATAAAAAAGTAAGGAAAGCTAGTTAAGAGCAATTTATACATATAAAATAATCACAATCAGAATCGTATTAATACCATTTTATTTCTATAGTAATTGAACTTTGTGAAACAATATCCATACTTCACGTCTCCTTGGCTCCTGGTAATGAAGCTCCCTGTTTGACATCTTGTGAGTGTGACAGTAAATCAGTAATACAACTTTGATCCCAGATGGCATCAGAGTAATATCTTAATAAAATGAATATGTTAGAGGAGGAAGACATTTGTGAAATAAGCAACAAGATGGTAATGTTCTCTCTAACAGGATTAGATCAGAAAATATGGAGACTTTCTACTAAACGTGGTGAAAAAATATGATGAAAAGGGACAAGCAGTACACTATACCTTAATGCAATAGAGTAATATATGAGTTGAGTGCCCTACAACCGGAATTCTAAAAACCACAGTTTTCAGTGGATGACGGTTATTGTTTCACTATGCTTGGCAGTGCCTCTTGCTCCTGTCCTGCCTTATCCTGCCATTTCCCATGCTCCTACCATGCCCCCCCATGTTCATCCATCACCAGCCTGTCTCTCCATGACACTGTGCAACATGTCCCTTGCTGGTGCTGCACAACATGTCCTAGCGTGTCCATCGCTGGTGCTGCTCATCGTTTCCGAATGTGACCGCTGGCCGAATCACTCAATCATCTCCTACTGTGTCCTTGTCAGGATTCCAAAAGCTGAAGTGCTCATGATCCAGAATATCTTGGATGAAGGGTGCTCACCCTGAACTTCAAATCCACAATGAGTGCAATGTAGGGGGATTAAATAAAAAGGGGACTGTCTATGAAACATGGTGAGACCAAAGAAACAACAAATGTTCTGAGAGTGGCACTAAGCTTAACCTAAAGTACTAAAGCCTCTTTCTTGGACAAATTGTAGAATGCAGCCCCCCCCCCAACTTGTGGCATCCTAACTCTTTCAATGCCTTAATACCCTTAATGTGAAGGGTTCAATTTAATTTGGCCCGATAGCTGGAATGGTCAACTTTTTTGGCAGGTTTTTTGGTCATTTTCCAGTTCGGGGAATTAAAACCCGGGCATACCAGCATTTCGACTCCCGATAAAAATTCAACTCAAATATCGGCTCTCATGGCCAAACTTCACTGGAAATGTTAGCAATTCAAGTAGAGTTTATTGGTATGCTGATACACAAAAAAATATGAAGTGTTGAAAGGCAAAAGTGTTGACAGGGAAACATGGAAAAATCACAGTGATATCACAACGACCACTTGAAAATTAAATTTAACTGCTGATTTATGAATTGAAACCTAACCCTAGCCTTAAAATCTTTACGGTTAGGGTTCTGGGGTTGTGGCTATTTTTAAAGTTAGTCTTGCTAGCAGTGATTCATTGGATACACTTTCACCGTTTCTTCGTATTTTCTTCGTATTTTTTTACCCAAAATTGTTTAACGAGTTTCAATTTAGCTAAATTTGGTGACAGCCAAATATTTTCAGTTGAATCCTGACGATATACATATTTTTTTTTAAATATCTGCCAATGAAATTAAATCGAGCACTTAAACCCAGGGTCAGAAAGCTTGGTCCCCCAGATGTTATGGAACTTCATCTCCCATGATTTTCAGTCACTCATTAGGTTGGTTGAGACTTATGGGATATGTAGTTCCAGAAGATCTGGAGGTCCAAGGCTGGTGACCCATGCCTTGAAACTTTGAAGTGTCCATGTTGTGCCATATGGTCATGGATCTTGTACATCATCAGGAGATTTTTCTCCTCCGTAAGCACTTGATTAATGTTGAAGAAATCAGACTTGTCAAACCTTCTTATAATTAACTTCATGCGCCGATCCCGAATCGGTGTAGTTTAGAGAGATGCATTTAACGGAAAAAGACTTCATAAAATGATACCCATTTCCGATCCTAATTACGGAGCTCGTAGGAGGATTTAATTGCAAGTGTAACACCCAAGATAAATCATTAGGAAGTTTTGAGATGCTGTGGAATGCAGCTTTCTTCAGAGTTTGAGAGGCCGGAGAATAGGTAATTGTTTCTAAAAGAGTTTTTCTCAAAGGAGATTTTTAGAGAGAGGGGAAAAAAAAGATAAAAGCTGACCTTGAACAAAATATAAGATGAGAAATAAATTATAAAAATGTATCAAATTAGACGTTTTCAATTGGGAAGAATCAAAGGAGAATCATCTCATGTTACGTGCGGTGGTATTACCGCCTGCAAAATATACGTGTTTTGGAAATTTAATGCATTTTAATTGTCACTCAAAATCTAATTTCCATAATTCACAACCCTCAGGAAGCCTTCAAGATAATATTGATGGGAAAATCCCTGACTGCTCCTCTCAAGCTAATGCAGAAACTGCCATGGAGCTTTATGTAATTTTCTAATGTTTAAATGCATAAATATGTTACCCATTACGGACCATGTAAAAGCTAAAACAAGAAAAAAAAGCATATATATTTTTGTTCCAAAGCGATGGCATTGTTCATTTGTCACATATAAAATGAGCAATACCACTGCTATTATTCACCTTCTCATTTCCCACGCCGCGAGCAAGCTCAGAGTTTTATACTTAGTCATATTATTTATAAACAATCATCCTCCAAAACACAAGTGAAAATTTTCATCTTTTTCAGTTTTGGTTAAAATGGTGTATTTTCTCCGAAAAATGCAGTAACATGTACCCATTTCAATTTTTTTTTAACAAGAATTCCCTATAGAATACAACCACAAAGGTTTGGATGATAAAATGTGAAAACATAATTTTACACGTTGTCAATGATTGAAATCTGAATGGAAATTTAGAGCCATCACTTTTTCTTTATAAACAAACTGTCATTTTTTCTCCACTTGTAAATAAGTGTCATAGTGTTGAATAATATAGAGCTATTCTGCGTGCCGTGTCAGTTCTGTGGTTTTCAGTGACTTTATGAGATTTCATTCAGTGCAGAATCGAGCACGTTCAACAAAAATGTACAAATATTGTTTTGCAAACCATTTTGCAGAAGCTCTACCTTGTTAATTCTAATAATCAAACTCCTCCTTGGTTTGTCACATTTATTGATGCTTTTAAATCCCAGTGCTGAATAAACCTGTCACCATCTTCCATCATTTGTATATTGTAAAAACGGGTGCATGACAAGCAGAACCTGAAAATATTTACCCGAAAGACAAATTGATCAGTAAACAAATACATTCAGTATTGTAGAAACTTGTTTACTTTTCCAGAGCTCAGTTATTACAATTTTTACTAATTATTTTATTTATTTTATTACCTTTACGATCTAATATATATATATATATACCGTGGCAAGAAAAAGTATGTGAACCCTTTGGGATTACGTGGAGGTTTGCATGAATTGGTCACAAAATGTGCTCTGATCTTCATCTAAGTCACAACAATTTGAAAAACACAGTCTGCGTAAAATAATACAACACAAACATTATATGTTTTCATGTTTTTATTGAACAGTGCAGGGTGGAAAAAGTATGTGAACCTTTGGACTTAATAACTGGTTGACCCTCCTTTGGCAGCAATAACCTCAACCAAACGTTTCCTGTAGTTGCAGATCAGACCTGCACAATGATCTGGAGTAATTTTGGACCACTCCTCTTCACAAAACTGTAGCAATATTCTTGGGATGTCTGGTGTGAATCACTCTCTTAAGGTCATGTCACAGCATTTCAATCGGGTTGAGGTCAGGACTCTGGGCCACTCCAGAAGGTGTATTTTGTTTTGTTGAAGCCATTCTTTTGTTGAATTACTTGTATGCTTTGGGTCATTGTCCTGTTGCATCACCCATCCTCTGCGGAGCTTCAGTTGGCGGACAGATGGTCTTACGTTTTCCTGATGAACTCTGGAATTCATTTTTCCATCAATGACAACAATCCGTCGAGGCCCTGAGGCAGCAAAGCAGCCCCAAACCATGATGCTCCCTCCACCATGTTTTACAGTGGGGATGAGGTTTTGATGTTGGTGTGCTGTGCCTTTTTTTCTCCACCCATAGTGTTGTGTGTTTTTTCCAAACAACTCCATTTTGGTTTTATCTGTCCACAGAATATTTTGCCAGTAGTGCTGTGGAACATCCAGGTGCTCTTTTGCAAACTTCAAACGTGCTGCAATATTCTTTTTGGACAGCAATGGCTTCCTCCATGGTGTCCTCCCATGTACTCCATTCTTGTTTAATGTTTTCCATATTGTAGATGTCTCAACAAAAATGTTAGCATGTGCAAGAGATTTCTGTAAGTCTTTAGCTGACACTCTAGGATTCTTCTTTACCTCATTAAGCATTCTGCGCTGTGCTTTTGCAGTCATCTTTACAGGACGACCACACCTAGGGAGAGTAGCAACAGTGCTGAACTTTCTCCATTTGTAGACAGTCTGTCAACCCGTGGACACATGAACATCAAGGCTTTTGGAGATACTTTTGTAACCCTTTCCAGCTTCATGCAAGTCAACAATTCTTGATCGTAGATCTTCTGAGAGCTCTTTTCTGCGAGGCATGGTTCACATCAGGCAGTGCTTCTTGAAACCAGTAAACCTAAAACTGGTGTGTGTTTTTAAAGGGCAGGACAGCTTTCAGCAACACATCCAATAATATCACACTGATTGGACTCAAGGTTGGCTCACTCCTGGCTCCAATTAGCTCTTGGAGAAGTCATTAGGCTAGGGGTTCACATACTTCTTCCACCCTGCACTGTGAATGTTTACATGTTCTGTTCAATAAAAACATGAAAACATATAATGTTTTCGTTGTATTATCTTAAGCACACTGTGTTTTTCAAATTGTTGTGACTTAGATGAAGATCAGAGCACATTTTATGACCAATTCATGCAAACCTCCACGTAATCCCAAAGGGTTCACATACTTTTTCTTGGCACTGTATATATATATATATATATTTTTATATATATATTTTTATATATATATATATATATATTTATTTTTATACCATGGGGATGCACTCTAGAGGGGTTATTCAAAGAGAGCCGAATTGGCCACCGAATTGCACTGGACGGTCAATATTCCCAGTACCGTGCAATTTCGTGGCAATTCGGCTATTCAAACAGCTGACAATGTGCCAAATATTGGCGAATTGCCAACAAAATACGGTGCAATTCAGCAGCAGTGGAATTCCCCATAGAGAAGTAATGGTTAATCTATTCAGAGAACACCGAACAGCAGAGAAAAATTGGTGAAATTACCTAATTTTCGGTGGTTTCTTTCGACGGGTTTAAACAGGCGAATCCCATAGGTTTCAATGTAAAATATAATTCCCCGTTTTTATTAATTTTTTATTCAACCGTCTATTCTTTTCATTTGCAGCAAAAAGTCTCCTTATTTATTTTATAAAAAATTTTTAGCCATTTTTCCGGATTTTTTTCAGCGAAACTTTTGATTCCGTTTTATTTTTAAATCGCGTTTTTTATTTATTCTGTAACAGACCTTTTTATTGTTATTCATGGGACCATATACATTATTTCCATGCATTTTCATGGATTTTTCTTATTCATTAAATGCCATTTAAAAGTTGTTTGTTTGTTTTTTCTTCTTGTGGTTTTACCACAGTTCGGCGGCTGGTCATCTTTTTCTGGCAACGTTCGGCGGCTGGTCGGCTTTTTCAGCAGCATTCAGTGGTCTGTTCGGTGGATCGTCAGTTGCGTTTGATAGTTTTTTGGCAGCGTTCGGCGGGGTTATCGGCGGATCGATTCTGCACACTTTGGGGACCCTGCGGTGAATGCTGAATTCACCACAGGGTCGGCAAATTGAGCTTGCCGAAGTGGGCCGAATGGATAACTATTATTAATAATATTATTATATAATAATAATAATTTATAATATAATAATAATAATAATATAAAAATATTACTAATAATAAATGAATAACCCCTTTAGGACTTTGAAGTAAAACAATAACGTTTATTATATATGGTAAATACAGTAAAATCTGCTTGTGCTGATGTTTTTCCACTTACTATCTCCTTTTCTAAGGGACAAGACACATGCTTTTATGTATATTTTATACTCGGTGGAAACATCCTATTTGGGTAAAAATTATTGCTTTTTCCAGTGGTATGTTTCACACTATTTCTTATTTTATCATATTTTTTTATTGTATATATACCCAAAACCCTCTCACGTCTCCATCTCTAGATTTCAAACGAGCTACAGTTAAGTCCTACAAGCAAGGAAATGACACTCGTCTAGCATTTTACAGACATCTGACATTTTGGAGCTTTAAATCCAATAAAAGGGCAGCACAAATAAAATTTCAGAACATTTAACGAAGTTACAGACTGTATTTTGTGTTGTCACAAGTAACCAAAGATCAGATATTAACTTCTGTTTCAATTCGATGTCGACTTCGACAGATCAGTAAAATATCACTCACAGAACCCTCCGAGGTGTCAAAATGCCCAGCAGTGGTCTACATCCTGCCGCGTTATTAAATATGTTACCATTATATTAACATAATCAGATTATCGAAGATTCCCTATGATAACATTTTGCAAAAGTTAACCTTAGTTACATAATGTGACTACAGAATTAATCGCATTTTACCAATTAAAAAACACTTAATAAGCACTTTCTACCTAAACGTGGAAGGAGATGGCCTTCACTGACATTATGCACTGGCGACAGAAGACTGACACATTATAAAACAGTCTGAAGATAGTTACAGCACACAAAAAACAAAGATCTTTAGCATTCCTTTAAATTGGCTGTATAGATGGAGCATTAACAAAGCTGGGAAAGCATGTAGCTATTACTATAGGGGTTATTCAGAGAGCACCGAAATGTCACCGACGGGGAATCAAATCCCCCGACCCTGCCGTAAATTCAGCATTCACTGCAGGGTCCCCGAAGTGCAGGGAAAAGAGGCTGAACGGAATGGAAAAATCGCCAAAAATCCACTGAAAATCCTGATGATACGATCCGAAAAATCGGATTGATCCGAAACGAGGCAGGAAACCCGCCGAACGTACCCGACGAGCCACCGCAAACCCGCTGAACACATCCGAAAAAGCCAAAGATCTTCCGAACACAGCGCCGACCAGCTGCCGAAATAAGCCGTCAAGCTGACAAACAAGGTAAAAATTTTTTAAAAAAATTTAATTTGTAAATGAGAATTTGATGCAGTGTTTATTTTTTAAATATTTTTATTAATAAAGAGTGTCTCAGGGCCCTGAACTGTAATTACATGCAATAGAAAGAAAGAGGCGTTTTTAGAATTGCTTCTCGAAATGTACGAGCAGGAATGGGAAGAACAGCTGGAACTCTACTGGAACTGACACTTTAAGCACTTTATTATTACTACTACTATATAGTTCTTATAATTTCTGCCATTTATATGTTGACTACTCGTCAAAAACCACTAGAATGCCCACTTAATAGGTATTATTTCCAGATCGCTTAACAGAAGAAGGGAAGGGAACGATTATTCAAAAGAAGCTTTCAGCCCACCTACACGAAGAATATAGTGCCCTCCAATATATTCATACCTGTTGTAAATATAGGCTAAATAGGCTTTGAAAATGTTTCTTTATTGTTTAACCTTTTCCTCTTTTGTTCAAAAATTACACAAACATACTCTGCTCTTGTGGATATGAAACAATCACAAACACAACACAGGTTTGTCCATAAAACCCAAAAAAATACATCTTTATTAAATATATGTATAGCAATTACAATTAGAAGTATTTGTAGAGCGCCAACAAATTCCATAGCTCTGTACCAAGGGAGGAGAAAATAATCAAATAAACATACAAGTTAGACACACACTGAGAACAATGGGAGAAGAGGACCTTGCTCAAGAGCTTACAATCTAGGAGTACAATTATTATTAATATTATTGTTATATAATTATTATTAATATTAATAAAAAAATATTTTTGTACATAATACAGCTCCTCTTCAGGCCAGTGAAGCATCAGCCTGCTTTAAAATAGTGGTTAAATGGGGGCTAAATTAACATTTTTATGGGTTGTTTTTTAACAAAAAACCTGTATACACATTTTTGGTAGTGAACATGTTAGTGCCTTAACACATTAACAGATCGTTAGGATTCTAAAACCGCTTCTTAGGCTGCTGTCAAGACGAGCGTAGTGTTCACGTCCGTGATTGCGCCTAGGCTAGGGTCAGACGAGCGTGATTTCTACGGACTGTACGTCCGTGCAGTACGGACATTCAGTACGGATGACGCAGTAGTGGTCACACAGTCCGTTTTTTCACTGAAGTTATTTTGACGATGTAGGGGAAAAAATAAAATTACAATAAAAAAACATTTTCGTCTAAAATATGATATTAAGTGCTGGACTATATATGCAGTCCGTCTCACCACGTTCACATCAATCACAGCAAAGCTATGCAGATTTGTGGACGTGGCGCACTCCGCACGTCCGTTCTAGCAGTATACGTTCTTGCCTAACCTGCGTCCGTTTGCAGATCCGTCATGCGTCCGCAGTTCAGTGGCGGACGTACTTATGTGTCAGGCTCCAATGGACTTTCTTTCATCCTATCACGGACGTACTTTTAGGCGCAATCACGGACGTGAACACTACGCTCGTCTGACAGCAGCCTTAAAGTACGTCCGTGATAGCATGACAGGAAGCCCATCGGAGTCCGTTACACGAAGTACGTCCGCACTGAACTGCGGACGCACAACGGCCGCGGCCCACGGACGCAAGGCAGGCAAGAACGTACAACCGCTAGAACGGCCGCACAAAGTGCGCTGCGTCTGCAATGTCTGCATAGCTTTGTGTGTGAGTGATGGAACGTGGTCAGACGGACTGCATTTATACGTCCAGCAATTTTCACGGACAAAATGGTTTTGCTTTTTAATTTATTTTTTCCTCCTACATCCGTCAAAAATAACGTCAGTGAAAAAACGGACTGTGTGACCACTACTGCGTCTCCCGTACTGACGATGTCCGTACTGCACAGACGTACAGTCCATAGAAATCACGTTCGTCTGACCCTAGCCTTATTGCCTTTAAAATTATTATTTTTACTATATTTTCAACATTACATTTTGAATATATCAAAATTTCTTCTAATTGTTTAGTACGTATGCTAAATAAATATATATATATATTTATACTGCCTGTATACAATATTAACCCCTTCACTCCAAGATCAAAATATCTCAAAAATCGAAGGTACAATCTGGTGACCCGATATCGAGATATCTCGATCTGCTGATCTGCAGCCCAAAAGCTAAGGGATTTCATTTGTTTCAAGCGAATTGCATTTGCTTTTGGGCTGCAAAAGGTGCCCCCAAAGTTTTAGCCCTGTGGGCATAATGCCCAAAGAGCTAAAGCTGTAAAATCAGCTGCTGAATGCTCTGAAATATCAGGCTTTCATCAGCCGATGCAGGGAGAAATTAAAGAAAATAGACCTGCAGCTCAAACCTCCGCAACTCAATTTGGCAGTAAATGGCGCCATCTACTGGCCAAACAGGTTATTTAAAGTAATAGCTATTTATTACTGTATAATTAATTTTAAATGATTTTACAAAAAAACACTGGTTTCTGACAATTTTTTGGGGAAAATCACTTGGTAGTGCAGGGGTTAATGATGGCAGTTTAGAAATGTCCACATTGCTAAGGTTAATCACAGCTGCTGCTCCCAGTCTTTATGCCAACAGGCAATACATGTATCAGTCAAAAGAATGGCTGGGTTATGCTGCACACTGGAAAAATCCAGCTTCTAATCTGTTTTGTCTTTGTGCCCCAGAGGTAAAAAGCATGAATACTGTGTTTTGCAATAGTAATTTCATGGGTTCAATTACCTTCCATTTGGTCTGGGTCTATAACATGTCAAAGTGCAGTAATCTTCTGAATGTCTCGCAGAGGAATGTCCTCTTATACTCTGTTTCCTGCTTAAGATGAAATGCGCTAAATTTTACATTATAATATGCATGAGATTTAAAATATATCCGCTCTATCCCATTCCATATGGCTGAATTTGCAAGACGAGTGAAATAGCTTTCCATGTACAGATGAAAATTCAATATTCATAAATGTATGACCGGTATTACTTGGACCTGTCAGAGTTTCCTCCAGACATTATTTTTTAAGAGCTCTTCAGATTCCACTCTCATTATCCACCAGGAACAGCTAGCTCAGCAGAGCTCACGCACAGCTCTAATGTGAGATACCTGGGTATCCTAATCCATACCGTTCCGGGTTCAATTTGATAGAGAATGTCTTGCTATGCCGAATGTCAAATCGATCAACTTCAATGATGATTTACATATTGTACATAAACAAGCTATGCTATCTGGGAAAACAATGGAACACCAGGCTTCAGAAGAGCAATAACAAGACAGCTGGTCGCCGAGTTACGAGAACGCTATGTTCTGAACAACTGGTCATAAGTCCATTTGGACGTTCAGTTGGACAAACAATAACGAGGGCAGCATAAGGGTTAGTGAGGGTGGTGTGTGTTAATCAGATGTCAGATGCTCCTATCATGCTGCCTGCAAATTAAAAAAAAACGGTTGTGGTTGCAAGTATGGACACGTGGGTCACATTGGTTGCATGTATGGACATATGGGTTACAAGGGTTGCAAGTATGGACACATAGGTCACATAGGTTGCAAGTATGGACACCTGGGTAACATGGATTGAAAGTATGGACACATGGGTCACATGGGTTGCAAGTATGGACACATGGGTCACACAGGTTGCAAGTATGGACACATGGGTCCCATTGGTTGCAAGTATGGACATATGGGTCACATGGGTTGCAAGTATGGACACATGGGTCACATGGGTTGCAAGTATGGACACATGGGTCACATGGGTTGCAAGTATGGACACATGGGTCACATGGGTTGCAAGTATGGACATATGGGTTACATGGGTTGCAAGTATGGACACACAGATCACATAGGATGCAAGTATGGACACATGGGTCACATGGGTTGCAAGTATGGACATATAGGTCACATAGGTTGCAAGTATGGACACATGGGTCACATGGGTTGCAAGTATGGACACATATGTCACATGGTTGGTAAGTCAATGAGTAGGTGCAGTGGAGAAAAATCAGGGAGTAAGGATCTTCTAACCATGTGTTCAGCAGGCACCCACACACCCCAAAGATGTGGAAGAACCCCTACAAAGAGAGATACTAGGATAGAAAAGAGGAAGAGGGGAAATTTGGTCCCTTCTAAAGTAGGACACTTCAGCTGTATTTAATGCCTCTTCATTTTAACTCCTTCACTAACTAGATTGACTATACGCGATCTGCAAGGCACCTCCTGGTGTCCCGTTAACAAGTAAGGTCGATATGGAGTTCCACAGGAGCAATGCAAAGTAATTTTGTTTAGTGTATATTGCATTTTGGCCCCAGAAAATGCCCCTAAAGTTTTTGCACTGTGGCTATAATGCTTAAGGTGATAACACTTTTAGCACAAAATGGGGACGCTATGGAGAAAAATGCAGGCGCAGATTTTCCCCGTTCCATTTTAGCGTTAACCAGAGAATAGAATAAATTAATGCATAAATTTCTCTAGTGCAAAATCCAAAATTGTAACCATGCTCCTCTTTACTAGCGGACTCATTCAGGGACTTCTTAAACTTGAAGGGCTCTATCACCTTCACCTCCTTCAAGCTAACATTAGCGTCAGCGTCAGCGTAAGCGCTAGCTTAAAGGAGGTCATAGCGCTGCACCCAGAACGCCTTTAAATCGCTAACGGGATAAAAAAAAAACATTAGCGCTCGTTAGCGCTCATTAATTAGCGATTCATAGTGTGAGTTTACTGTCCCTATACCTAACATGGGGAAGAGCAGTACAGAAACGATGCTGCCAGGTTTCAGAGGGTGCGACATGACAGTCCCTGAGTGCGTCCGCTACTAGAGACGAGTATAAAGGCCTCCAGGGACCGAAACGTTGGCATGCCATTTTAATTGGTAGAAATAAACTTTGGATTTTATGCAAGAAGCGCTGAGTACAGCCTGTTATCTTTTGAAGATATATGTATCTTACCCATATGGGCTTTTGCACCAGGGCACAAAGCTTTTTTCCTAAGATACCAGAACTGGGAAAACGAGTGTTTTCCTGCTGATATATTATATATTATATCCAATGGACTTGCACAAAGTTTTTCTAGCACGTCAGTTTTCCGGCGCTGCAGTTGTCACCACCCGCAAATGTATAACTCCTATATTAATATATATATCGCAATATGAGACACACTCTGGATGCTCGTTCTAGTGTTTTACAATGTTTATTTACGATCAATTTTTCAGTCCCAGAAGGATTTCCTTTTCTTGAAAAAAAGTCCTTCGGGCCTGAAACTTTGATCATAAATAAAAGATTGTGAAACATTGGAGGAGCCTCCAGAGGGTATTTCAGCTTAATACACAATTCTGCTGGCAGTTGCAACATTGGAGCATTCGTGTCTTAGGGAAGCCTGGGTGCAGGTCCCATGGACATTATATATATATATATATATATATACACTCATTAAAGTTATGGTGGAGGGCAAAAAGTTAGATTTAAAAGCCTCCACACAGCAAATGATAAAGTTTATAACTGTAGAAGACATTTACACATCCCAGCAATTCAGAGAACTGCTTCACAGAGCTCATGTGCTACATTCCCCATATGCAGCAAGGAGCTCTGGGTAACACATGCAAATGATGTATGCAATTTCTCACTTTTTTGTATCCTGGGACTGTTTTAACACAGAACCCTCTTACCAGTGCCGTGCCATACTATATAGTTCACTATGTCTGCAATTTCAGGGCAGTTCATCCATGAACTAAGCTGTATTTTTGCCAAATACAGGCAAAATGACAGTGAAATACGGTGCATTTTGCCACAATTTGGTGCAATTCAGCGGCGTTCTGCGGCACAGAAACTGTCCCATAGAGAACTAATGACAGAATCACAGAACGCTGAATTGCATCAAAATTGCAGGTATACACTACAGCAAGGCTCAAAATTTCCACTCGCCTACTCTCATTTGGCGAGTGGAAATTAAGTGAGGGCGAGTGGAAATGCACACGCAGGCAGCACAATAAATTATTTTGTGCTACGTATTCCGGCGGTGCCACCGTGCAGCACCCCCTTCCCTGGGCTGCATGGTGGCAGAGATCAGCTACCTAACCTGACAAAGCTCGTCTCTGTCACTGACAGGGTGGTGGAGAGGAGCTTCCCTGCCTCCTCGCTCTGCTCACACTGGGGTCTGATGACTGGGTATACATGTATCTGGTGTCTGATGTCTGGGTATTAATGTTATTTTTGTAACTTTATGCTAAATAAAACCTTTAACAGTGTAATTCCACAAGATAATTTAAGGGGGTGTGTTTAGGGGCAGAGTTAAGGGCTGTGTAGGGTTTAGGTGGAACAACTGGTGGCGAGTAACTCTTATGGCCTGGTTAGTAGCTTAGGACTTGAAATTTTAAGCCCTGCACTACAGTATTCTGATTTTGGTGATTTCAATAGGTGTAAACAGGCAAAGGGAAGTGCTCATGCCACTGTACAGAGCACTGGTGAGACCTCACTTGGAGTACTGTGTGCAGTACTGGAGACCGTATCTCCAGAAGGATATAGACATCATAGAGAGAGTTCAGAGAAGGGCTACTAAAATGGTGTACGGCTTGAAGGAGAAAAGTTACCAGGAAAGGCTTAATGATCTTAACATGTACAGCTTGGAAAAAAGGCGAGACAGAGGAGATATGATAGAAACATTTAAATACGTAAAGGGAATCCACAAGGTAGAGGAAGGGAGTATATTTAAACGGAAACAAAGTAGCAAAACAAGAGGACATAGTCTTAGATTAGAGGGGCAAAGGTTTAAAAGTAACATCAGGAAGCATTATTTTACTGAGAGGGTGGTGGATACATGGAACAGCCTTCCAATAGAAGTGGTAGAGGCCAAAACAGTAATTGAATTTAAGCAGGCATGGGATAGGCATAAGGCTATCCTAAACAAGAGATAAATCCAGGTTAAGTATCCATGTAATTGGGCAGACTAGATGGGCCGAAAGGTTCTTATCTGCCGACATTTTTCTATGTTTCTAAATTAATAATGTAAAAAATGTAATACCATATTTAATTATTTGTTTTGAAGACCATTTATTATTTTTACAAAAAATTTTTTATTTTTTAAAAGACCTTTTTATTATTTTTAAGAAACATTTTTATTATTTTTTAAAGGACCTTTTTTATTTATTTTGATACAATTTTTACATATTTTTATTGTTTTACTCTCTTTTTAGAATAGAAGACTTCCTATTTATTTATTTATTTTCCAGTTGGGTGGAATTCGCCGAGGTCAATTAGGTGCTTTTTTGTCTGATATCTGCTTCATTCGCTTCATTTATGGCACAATACGGTGACCATTGGGTGAATAGCGAATGCACCGAATGGTGCCGAACTGCTCCAAAATTAAATGCACTGAAATTTAAGTCAATTTTGGTGCCGTGTGAAAAACCCTCATAATGTCCTAGGGAATACTGACAGCACTCAGGTTTCTTGGAGACATAAATGCTCTGGAGATACCTAGAGCTGGTGTATCAAGTTGAAATGCATAATATATTTAAGTATCCTGGATCATGAATTCTTGCAGGAATTCAACGTTTTGCTACACATTTGATATTTCAAATTAATGTTACGTTTTAATTCTTGGCACAAAAATCTGTAATGAAGGACTAACAGGGTTATTCAAAGAGAATCGAAAAGCCACCGCACGATCGGTGACTTTTCGTTCTCTTCAATTCGGTACGATTTGGCGATCCCATTTCGGCCACCCTGCGGTGTATTCAGCAAGCACCAGTGGCGTAACTAGAAACCTGAGGGCCCCGGTGCAAGAATCCATGAAGGGCCCCCCAACCCCCCAAAAAAGATCCATATTTTTACCTTTTTTTTTTCCTGCAATATAATAAAGATAGTATTGCCCCCAGCTCACATGGACATATATATTGGCTCCAGCTCACATGGACATATATTGCCCCCAGCTCACATGGACATATATTGCCCCCAGCTCACATGGACATATATTGCCCCCAGACCACAAATGGATATATTGCCCCAGCTCATGGAAATACTCCCCCAACACATGGATATACTGCCCCAACACATGGATACTGCCCCAGCACATGGATATACTGCCCCAGGTCTGCCCCCCCAGCTCCTCATGGATATACTGCCCCAGCTCTGCCCCCCAGCTCTGCCCCCCAGCTACTCATGGATATACTGCCCCAGCTCTGCCCCAGCTCATGGATATACTGCCCCAGCTCATGGATATACTGCCCCAGCTCTGCCCCAGCTCATGGATATACTGCCCCAGCTCATGGATATACTGCCCCAGCTCTGCCCCAGCTCATGGATATACTGCCCCAGCTCATGGATATACTGCCCCAGCTCTGCCCCCCAGCTCCTCATGGATATACTGCCCCAGCTCTGCCCCAGCTCATGGATATACTGCCCCAGCTCATGGATATACTGCCCCAGCTCTGCCCCCAGCTCCTCATGGATATACTGCCCCAGCTCTGCCCCAGCTCATGGATATACTGCCCCAGCTCTGCCCCCAGCTCATGGATATACTGCCCCAGCTCTGCCCCCCAGCTCCTCATGGATATACTGCCCCAGCTCTGCCCCCCAGTTCATGTATATACTGCCCCAGCTCTGCCCCCCAGCTCATGGATATACTGCCCCAGCTCTGCCCCCCAGCTCATGGATATACTGCCCCAGCTCTGCCCCCCAGCTCCTCATGGATATACTGCCCCGCATAGGGAGAGGGACGGCCAGCGCGCGGCTCCCAGATTCCGGCGCTGATTGCCGGAATCTGGCAGCATCGCTGGGCCCCCCTCCAGTGGCGGAATGCCAGGGCCCGGTCGCAACTGCGACCGCTGCGACCCTGGTACTTCTGCCACTGGCAATATTTGATGATATACTGCCCCAGCTCATGGATATACTGCCCCAGCTCTGCCCCAGCTCATGGATATACTGCCCCAGCTCATGGATATACTGCCCCAGCTCTGCCCCAGCTCATGGATATACTGCCCCAGCTCATGGATATACTGCCCCAGCTCTGCCCCCCAGCTCCTCATGGATATACTGCCCCAGCTCTGCCCCAGCTCATGGATATACTGCCCCAGCTCTGCCCCCCAGCTCATGGATATACTGCCCCAGCTCATGGATATACTGCCCCAGCTCTGTCCCCCAGCTCCTCATGGATATACTGCCCCAGCTCTGCCCCAGCTCATGGATATACTGCCCCAGCTCTGCCCCCCAGCTCATGGATATACTGCCGAGCTCTGCCCCCCAGCTCCTCATGGATATACTGCCCCAGCTCTGCCCCCCAGCTCATGGATATACTGCCCCAGCTCTGCCCCCCAGCTCATGGATATACTGCCCCAGCTCTGCCCCCCAGCTCATGGATATACTGCCCCAGCTCTGCCCCCCAGCTCCTCATGGATATACTGCCCCAGCTCTGCCCCCCAGCTCATGGATATACTGCCCCAGCTCTGCCCCCCAGCTCCTCATGGATATACTGCCCCGCGTAGGGAGAGGGACGGCCAGCGCGCGGCTCCCAGATTCCGGCGCTGATTGCCGGAATTTGGCGGCATCGCTGGGCCCCCCTCCAGTGGCGGAATGCCAGGGCCCGGTCGCAACTGCGACCGCTGCGACCCTGGTACTTCCGCCACTGGCAAGCACCACAGGGCGCCATAATGCAGGGAAAAGTCGCCGCAAACCCACCGAAAACTCATCGCAAAATGAGGGCGAATGCACACCAAAACCCGCGAAAACATCTGGATTAACCCACCGAAAACACTGGTAAAAACCAGAGCAGGAGCCGATCACAGCGCAGCGCAGCCACCGGAAAAACCCGACACCGCAGACGAAGGAGGTGAAGCAACAAGAAAAAACAGTACGCTTGAATGTTTGAAAAGTGAAACGCTGTTTGCAAAGAAATTACTGAGCGAAAATGTCTGAAATTTACATAGGAGGTCCAGGGAATGATAATAAAAAGGGCTGTTACAGAAAAAATAAACGATTTAAAAAAAAAAAAAGGAAAAAAAATGTTTGCAAAAAAATCCCCAAAAATGCCTAAAAGGTCCTAAAAAATTTATAAATAAAGAGACTCTTTACTGCAGAATATTATAATCAACGGTTTATTAGATATTGAATTAAAACGTGAATATTTTTAACATTGAAGCCTATGGGATTTGCCTGAATAGACCTGCTGAATTAAACCACCGAATGGCAGGGCAATTCGGCAACTTTGCCCTCTGGCTGGGTTTTGCTCTCAAAATAGCCGAAGCATTGCTTCTCTATGGGGATTCACTGCCCTCGAACAGGCACCGAACAGGCACCGTATGTGCAGGCAATTCGCCAGGATTTGGCGAATTGCCTGCTCTCTGGATAGCCGAATGGCCAGGAAAGGTAAACGAACGCTGATTTTCAGCGTTTGGTTACCTTTCGGCAGCCATTCGGATCTCTTTGAATAACCCTGTAAGTGATGAGAAACCGAAATGTCAGATATGACTTCACATGATGTTGTTACCAACTGTTTTTTGTTCCAATATGTGAATAAACACAATAAACAATAAGAATAGAACCAGGTGTCTTTTAGATGATTTTTTTTCTTTTTTGCTAAAAAATGGAGCTGCGGTTGAGTCTCTCGGAATACTAAAACCCTTCTAAGTAATCATTGTCTTTAGGTAAAACCATACATATCTTCTATAATTATCATTAAGTGCGAAAATCGCTGGGGTAGGGGAAGCAAAGAAGCAACAATTCCATGTAAGTGTATATTATGTTTTCACAGTCATCATTTCAGCTTGTAGAGTGTAAAAGGTAGGATTTTACCCATTGTTTACTCTGAATTTAAGGTGTTTGAATGCCATATACTATCATGTGACAAAAAATAAGCTTAAAATAAATAAAAAATAATAATAATAAACGTGAAATAGCGTTACATTACTATGTAATGATACAAACTGATTGGGCTACATTTACATTGTTTCTGAATTACAAGAAACTGTGCTTCTATACATTTACATTATACTACAGCAAAAAGAAATATGTTTATATAATTAATCAATGAATTGTAAGAGAATTTCAAGCAAAATTGCAATTTTAAAGGGACACTCTACACACCCTATCCACTTTTACTCTTTAAAGTGGTCAGCGTACGTAGAGGTGGAGTGCCCCCCTCTCCTCCCTCCAGCCCTGTTTTGCTGATATCACTCTGTGAAGAGGAGGAGTTTCCTCTGCCCACACCGCCGTCACTCGGCAGATCGGAATTTGAATATCCCGCCTGCCAAGGACCAACTTGGGGACTGATGATGGCAGCACGGTTTGCCTGCTGACACCATTGTGTCTTCGAACACTTGCCCCAACCACCGTTCTGCGCAGGCACTTGCGTAACTTGTGTGACTCTCAGCTACTTAGGCTTCATACCTTTTGCCGTATTTCTTCTTCCATTTTGACTGGAGACCCCAGCTCTGCAACTTGTTTTACTCCTTCGCTAGAGAATCCTCCATATTCCCACAGGACATATTCTTTAGAGTGGGACCCACCGATGATTGCTGACCAGTGATTGGCTCTCCCTTGTGAAGACAAAATAAGTTCCTATAAGTAACATGCATTTGATAATTTAGGGTATACCGCGTTGATTTTCACAAGTAGACATGTTTCAGACAATCAAGACCCAAAGTACTGACGTTAGATCAATTTCAGCTCCATGCAATCTGTGATGACCAGTGATGACTCTGAGTTGACCAACCCGTGTTAGCCAAAATATCAATTAAGAAACTTTGGGCCCTATTACATTCTTCACGCAAACGTTTGCGCCAGCGCAAAAATGCTTTAACGCGAGGGGCAAAACCCTTTGCGCAGAACGTCGTATTACAATGTCAGCACAACAAACGCGCGTATACGTCTACCGTGGGTGAACCTGGGCGAACGCTGCGTGAGCTTACTGTACTTTGCGCGTCCTATACTTAACATTGTGAGCGCAAATGCGTTTGTGCGCTGGTACGCGGATTGTATTACAATCTATGAGCAGTTTGTAACGCACAGCTTTTGCGCGCATAATTTTAGCAACTCCAAAAAGCTGGTGTTAATGACAAATTCTATCAACCGGGCCGAAACGAAATACACCAGCCCAAAACAAAATACGCAGCAAAGTATAGTTACACATTCTACACATACCCAAACCAATAAAATGGAGAAGTTGTGTGTGCATTTTTTATTGCTGCAGCATATATGCGCAGATTGACTTTGACAGGCGCAAAAACTTAACGTGAGACAATTGTGGTTCTTAATTCTGATTGGCTGAATCGCGTGAAAAAAACAATCCGCACACTGATTTCTGCGCGATGTTAATGCGCGCGCGTTTTTGCACGTCCGTATTACGCGCGTTATTTTTGGACGGATGAAAAAATGCGCGAGGATTGTAATACCAGCGTTGTTTTACGCGGGTTAACGTTTAACGCTTCCAGCAAAAATTCACGCGTTCTGCGTGCGTTTTTGCGTTAAGAATGTAATAGGGCCCTTTATCAGCAGAACCAGTCTTACACGTGATAGAAATATTTAGGAGGATAAGAACACCCATGCAATCGTTTTCACAATCTGTATTCCACATTCCGAAGATATTTACTACACCCTCACATATTTGGATTGAGTTCCATAAACTTCTACTATCCATTGCATGGCAGGTAGACGTAAAAGTGAAGTGGCACGAGGAAAAAATAAAAGCTAATCGAGCATACAATCAAGAAAATAGTCTTCCTTCTCAACTGGGGAATTATGACCTTCACGTTTATATAAATTATTCCCAATATTTACAGTTTTTATCTGTTGTAATGGAAAAATGAATTTGTTTCACTTATGATCTTGTCCCCAGCTTTCCATAATCTGGAATCGAAGCAAACGGTTACCTTTATTACTCCCTTCTTTCAAACCTTTACCTCCCTTTTTTCCCATCTACAGTATCAACGTTGCTTTAATTCTGAACCTCTTTCCAATTTATTGTCACTGATTCCAGAATAAGCAGAGTATTGCAGTACACAGGGATTTATTTATTTTCAAATTGGATTAACAATACATAATAATAATTTTTTTGTTTGTCATTCCGTGCGACTCCTGAGAATTTTGATGTTCCAGAGGACTTTTGCGTTTGTTCTCCGTTTTGATTTTCATGTGTGCTGCTCTAGATTGACTTGTTTTAGACCAAAGTGTCTTTTTCTCACTTTTTTATCAGGGTTATTCGAAGAGCTCCGAATGGCTGGAGAAAGGTAACCGAACGCTGATTTTCAACGTTCGGTTACCTCTCTTGGCCATTCGGCTATCCAGAGAGCAGGCAATTCACCAAATGTTGGCGAATTGCCTGCACATACGGTGCCTGTTCGGTGCCTGTTCGAGGGCAGTGAAATCCCCATAGCTTTGTCTATTCAGAGAACACAAACCAGCAGTGAAAAGTTGCCGAATTGCCCTGCCATTCGGTGGTTTCATTCGGCAGGTTTATTCAGGCGAATCCCATAGGCTTCAATGATAAAATATTCCCATTTTAATCCAATATCTAATAAACCATTGATTATAATATTCTGCAGTAAAAAAGTCGCTTTATAGATTTTTTGGGATATTTTAAGCATTTTTTGGGATTTTTTTGGCCAAAATTATTTTCCGATATTTTTTTCTTATTTCTTTAAAAGTTTTTTCTTTTTTCTGTAACAGCCCTTTTTATTATCATTCATTGGATCTCATATGTAAATTTTGAAAATTTCACTTTTCAAACATTCAAGCGTACTGTTTTTGGTTTTTTTCACTCTATTTGTCTGTGGTGTCGGGTTTTTCCGGCTGCTGTGATCGGCTCCTGCTCGGGTTTTTCCGTCGTGTTTGGCGGGGTTAATCCAGATGTTTTTGCGGGTTTCGGTGTGCATTCGCCTGCGTTTTCTGGTGAGTGTTCGGCGGCTTTTCCCTGCACTACGACGGCCTTGTGTGGTGCTTGCTGAATACAACGCAGGGTCGCCAAAATGGGATCGCCGAATCAAGCCGAATTGAAGAGAATGAAAATTCACCGAACGTGCGGCAACTTTTCGATTCTCTTTGAATAACCCTGTATGTTTATGCTCCTGAGGACTTTTACGCATGTTTTCTATTTTTCTTTTCATGTGTGCTGCTCTATTTGACTTGTTTTAGCCCTTTGTGACTTTTTCTCACGGTTTAATACCCTTGCCTGTATGGCAAATGTTCAAAAATAAAGATTAATAAAAATTAAAAAAAACAATACAGAATAAACAACACAGTACTATAAGACAAGATTCCAAGAGTACTGCTGTTTCTTCAGTTTATCGGACCTTATCTATATGTCAGTAAACTGGACTTGCAAAAAGTCTTGGAGAATAAATACTTCTGGTTGTGGGTGGATTTGAACCATTACTGTTTTGTGCATTGCACTGACCCCCTGTACCACCGGGAGACTCTGCGCTCTCCACAGAACTCTGTGTAAAGGTCTACATCTGATTCTGTCTAGTTAAGATACAGATAGTCTAGCAGGGTTATTCAGAGAAAGGTGAAACTCTGGAGAACTTTTGGAGAAGTGTAAATTCTAGGTCAAAATAGCTGATTTGGAAAGTGTGAGAATTTTTCTGGTTTGGCTATTTTGACCTAGAATTTCCAAAAGTTCTCCAGAGTTTAACCTTTCTCTGAATAACCCTGTTGGAGTGGTTCAGACATGGTACCTGGGGAATCAAGAGTCCAACCACTCAGGGTGAACACTTCCTCATAATTCACAGGTGACCCAAATCCCCAGGGTCTTTGCATTAGTTGACATCACTTTGACCTGTCTTGGTTGGAGAAGATGCAGCAGGACATCTACCTGTATAACGTGTTCTGCACAAGTCTCCCCAACATCTCTACTGACTTTCAATTAGGGATGTGCGTTTCGGGTTTCGGAATTTCGGAATTTTCACGAAATTTCCCGATTCGTGTCTTCGGATTCGGCCGAATTTCCGAATCGGATCGGACCCGAAAACCGATAGATCCGAAAAGTTTTCCGAGCCGAAACGAAAAATTTTCGGATTTTTCGAATGGACTTGAAATGTGTCAAATCGAAATTTATTTTTGCTCTATTCATGATTTCGGTTCCATTCGTGATTTCGGTTCCATTTCGGTAATTCTGGACATCGTATATTTAACTATTATCGGTTATATCGCTGATTCTGTAAATTTTGTATTTGTAAATGCGTATCACTTGTTTCTTGTGGCATTCGGGTCAGTTTAGCGTTTTTTAAATCGTTTTGTTCCTTGGCTTTCATACCATTTTAATATGATTAAATAAAGTTGTGAAATGTATATTCAATTATTCATAAGAAAAAAAGGATCTTTATTTAATAAAAAAAACACGATAGAATCGCCAGAATTATCGTAGACACTTTGAGGAGAACAGAAGTTCCGAAAAAACGAAAATTTCCGAAATTTCCGAAAAGTCGATACAAAAAATGAGCAAAGTGACACGAAAATACGAAAAATGGTCGATATTCCGAAAAAAAAAATGTACACGAAAAACGAACCGAACCGAATCGAAACAGAAATCGGTCGAAACGAGCCGAATCGAAAAGTTTAAACATCCGAACAAATCGAACCGAATTGAACCGAAAAAAAAATCGGTGCACAAGTCTACTTTCAATCTGACAAGTATTAGTTTCAATCTAATTTCTCCGTCTAGTAGACATGTGCATTCGTTTTAGTACTAAAACGATTTAGTCAGAATTTTGGGATAATTTAGTTTTAGTATGACTCAAGAGAAACGAAACTGCTCAGTACAAAAAACGAAAGAAACTAAAATAAAATGCACTACATTTTAGTTTAAGTCCTTTTTGTGATATTACATTGATGAGTGAAGGAGACCAGCAATGAAGAGCGCAACATCGCAACATCCGAAGATCTGCACCCTCCACATGCCAATGCAGTAGGATGTTCTATACAGAGAGGGGCATTAATTAATGCAGGAGGATGTTCTATACATTATACAGAGAGGGGTATTAATGCAGGAGGCTGTTATATACATTACACAGAGAAAGGTATAAATTGAGGAGGATGTTCTATACAGAGAGGGACATTAATTAATTCAGGAGGATGTTCTATATATTATACAGAGAGGGGTATTAATTAATGCAGGTGGAATTTGTATACATTATACAGAGAGGGGTATTAATTAATGCAGGAGGATGTTCTAAACATTATACAGAGAGGATCCTTTTTTTCAGCCCTTTAAATCCAGTGGCTGTGAGCGCTGAGATCGGCTGCTTGTTACATTATCTCTCAGTACAATGTATCAGGCTCAGTTGTTACAGTAACTGACTGTAACAGCGCTCAGAGTTTCAGTAAAACAAGGAAATAATATTGTTCTAACCTCTTATATATAATAATATTATTTACTAGTTTTACTGAAACTCTGAGCGCTGTGATGAGCAGCAGTCAGTTACTGTAACAGCTTTGCCTGACACGGGGCAGTATTACAATGTTGGTGCTAACTTAACCAGAGCTGTTGTAAACTGAAATCCTCCATAGGCTATAATGGCTCTGGGAAGTTTACAACAGCTCTGGTTATGTTAGCACCAACTATGTAATATGGCCCACATTGTGCTGAGAGTGAGAGATACTGTAACAAGCAGCGATCTCAGCCCTCTGAGGAGCCACCACTACAATAGTAATTGTATCCATTGGTTTTCGGATGAATGAAATTAGTTTTCATACTAAAGAACTGAAAACGAATTTCTTTAGTAACTAAATAAATTGCATTTTAGGTCTAATCCATTAGTTCAAAACGAAATTTTGTGCTGTGCACATGTCTACCGTCTAGTCAATTACCTTTATACATTTCTCTCCTATCTTCCTCTCCTCACCACTTCTCCACTTTTACAGGGTTATTCAAAGAGAATCGAAAAGTCACCGCACGTTCGGTGACTTTTCCTTCTCTTCAATTCGGTACGATCCCATTTCGGCCACCCTGTGGTGTATTCAGCAAGCACCACAGGGCCGTCTTAGTGCAGGGAAAACCCGCAACAAACCAGCCCGAACACTCACCGCAAAACCCAGGCGAACGCACGCTGAAACGGCAAAAACATATGGATTAACTCCTCCGAACACGCCGAAGAAACCCGACAAAAAAACCAGTACGCTTGAATGTTTGAAAAGTGAAACGTTGTTTGCAAAGAAACTACAGAACGAAAATGTCTGAAATTTACATATAAGATCCAATGAATGATAATAAAAGGGGCTGTTACAGAAAAAAGAAAAAACGATTAAAAAAAACTCGGAAAAATATTTTTCGCTAAAAAATCCAGAAAAATGCCTAAAAGATCCTAAAAAAATCTAAATATAAAGAAACTTTTTACTGCAGAATATTATAATAAACGGTTTATTAGATATTGAATTAAAACGGGAACATTTTTAACATTGAAGCCTATGGAATTCGCCTGAATAAACCTGTCGAATGAAACCACCGAATGGCAAGGCATTTCGGCAACTTTTCACTGTTGGTTTTTGTTCTCTGAATAGACGAAGCATAGCTTCTCTATGGGGATTTCACTGACATTGAACAGGCACCGAACAGGTACCGTATGTGCAGGCAACTCACCAACACCAGCTGGGTGGAGTAGAGGTAACATCACTGCTCTGTGTGGAGAGAGCCTGTGAAGACATGGGTTCAATCCCAACGAGCAACTTCTCCAGTAAGTGTCCTTGGGCAAAACACCTAACAGAATATACTCACCACCCAGGACATAATTGAAAATGAGAGAAATCTCAATGTATCCTTCCTGGTAAAATCTTTTCTCAAAAAAATTGGTGAACTGCCTGCTCTCTGGATAGCCGAATAGCCAGGAAAGGCAACCGTACGTTGAATTTCAGCGTTTAGTTACCTTTCTCCAGCAATTCGGATCTCTTTGAATAACTCTGATAGTCTCCCCTCCGTTACCTTCATCGTATCTCGTCTTGCCACTTTGTATTTCCTCCCAGCACTGCATATTACCTCGTGAAGTTTATTAGTACTGTACAAATTAATTTGTTGCATTAAATAATTAATTCTCTTTGATACTTTCTCAGGATCCTGAAAAACCACCTCTTCACAAATGTCATCCTTGACTTCAAATGATCGCCTCATCATCAATAGGAATGAGCTGTTCGGTTCGATGTGTTCGGAGTTCGATTCGAACATCGCCAGTTTGTATGTTCGCAAACTACGAACATTTCCGCATGTTCGCCCACAATGGACCACAATGCACTTTTCCACTGGCATGAAGCTTGTAATTGGCTACAGCCTGCACCTGACCACAGTTTAGGTGCAAGACTATACCAATCACGGCTCAGAGTCCTGATTGGGCAAATTTTGCCCAATCATGGGCTCACAGAGCAAAGTCCCGCAGCACACTATATAAGGCTTCACACAGCCTTCAGCACGCGTATTTTGAGAGGAGATTGTTGTGTTAGTGTGTGTTCTCACTGCCAGTCTGGCAGCAGCTATTGGGGGGGGGGTCTCATTTCTACAAAATATCTGGGAATTGTTGTAATCTTTGTGTTCTCACTGCCACCAAAGGCACAATATTTGGCTGCACTGACACTGACGCCTATATTACCAGGTTTATATCATTTAAAGTTTTTGGACCGCAGGATCCAAACCTGCACTCTTCCACAATACCACAAAAGGGTTACGGTGTGAAGGCACTTGCTGCCACCAAAGGCACAATATCTGGGTGCACTGACGCCTTTACCAGATTCATATCTTTTTAATATAGGACCACATGGTCCACCCCTGCACTCTTCCACAATACCACAGAGGGGTTACTGTATGATGATACTTGCTGGCCTGTCACCAAAGGCACAATATCTGGGTGCACTGACGCCCATTACCAGATCAAAAACTTTTCAATAAAGGACCACATGGTCCACCCCTGCACTCTTCCACAATACCACAGAGGGGTTACTGTATGATGATACTTATGAATAGATTAAACTTATGAAAAGACTAAATTTATGAATAGATTAAAGGAAAACCATTTACCGTCATTTGAAATGTAATTTTTTGTTTTTTACATATTTCTATACATCCGAAAAATCGGCTACTTCACAGGCAGGTTATGGGGACCTCCTAGACACGATATTTGAAGGAATTTTTTGTTTTTATTCTTAACCTTTATTTAATGGAAAACTCACTGTCCCTTTAAAAATGTTTGTTTTAAAACTTTTTGTCCTTGTTTCCTGTCCCCCAGGGCACTACCCGGACCCCCATACACCTTTTATGGCAAATATCTTGCATACAGTATATGCCCTCTTGCAGGGCACTCTAAAAATCGAACTTTCGAGTCCCATTGACTTGCATTGAGTTCGGTTCGTGTTCGAACTCGAACTTTTGAAATTGTCTGAGTTCGAATGCGAACCGAACACGGGGGTGTTCGGCTCATCACTAGTCACCAACCCAACTCTGCAAAGGTTTATTAGACCTCATTTCTTTCACCCGTCACACCCTACAGTTATCCCAAGCCATTGGAAACTCATTTTTCTCCTACTTCTCGCTAATGTTGCTTTTGTTCTTATTAATGTGTTTACTGATCTACATTCATAAAATCATAATCTACGAGAAACATAAAGTAATGTAAATAATCCGAAGCTCCGTAGAGCATACCGGATGCCTTATGGGTGCAAAGTACACGGCGTTTATCCTTTTAAAAAAGCTAATAAGTCACAATTTGAGGCTATTTTCTGTTGTTTATCCTCCTCCAGCTAAATATATTTCATTGGTTTCCAAGAGCAACGACAAAAAAAAAATATCTTCAAGATTCTCGTTACTTCTACCCATCTGCAACTGCACTAATTTCCCTGTTCTGGCAAAACATGAAGAGCTGTCCTCCTTACAGCTGCTACCCTGAAGGACCGAGCTCATCTCTCTCAATAATAAAAGTGATTTAACAGATAAATGACGGTATAGTATACAATCTAGTTTGTTGCTTACATGTACATAGCAATAGACTATTTCTCCAGTCAGTTAATGATGTGACTTAGAATAAAAAAAAAGTGAAAATGTATTTTCTTTTCCTTTTTCTTTTAGATAAAACACATGAGCCAAAGAATAAAAACATGTTAAGCTTCAACAATATACAGGGTTATTCAAAGAGAATCGAAAAAAGCCACCGCGCGTTCGGTGACTTTTCGTTCTCTTCAATTCGGTACGATTTGGCGATCCCATTTCGGCGACCCCGCGGTGTATTTAGCAAGCACCACAGGGTCCCCGAATTGCAGGGAAAAGTCGCCGAAAACCTGCCGAAAACTTACCGCAAAACGAGAGCGAACGCACACCGAAACCCGCAAAAATATCTGGATTAACCTGTCAAAGTCGCCGTAAAAACCCGAGCAGGAGCCAATCACACGCAGCGCAGCTGATGGAAAAAGCCGACACCGCAGACGAATGCAGTGAATAAATTAAAGAAACAGTACGCATGAATGTTTGAAAGTGAAACGCTGTTTGCAAAGAAACTACTGAGCGAAAATGTCTGAAATTGACACATGAGGTCCAGGGAATGATAATAAAAAGGGTTGTTACAGAAAAAAGAAGTAAAGTTAAATTTTTTTTAAAAACAAAAATCCCGAAAAATGCTTAAAATATCCTAAAAAATCTATAAATAAAGAGACTCTTTACTGCAAAATATTATAATCAACGGTTTATTAGATATTGAATTAAAACGGGAATATTTTTAACATTGAAGCCTATGGGATTCGCCTGAATAAACCAGCCGAATTAAACCACCGAATGACAGGGCATTTCGGGAACCTTTCACTACTGTTTTTTGTTCTCTGAATAGCCGAAGAATTTTCTTCTCTATGGGGATTCACTGCCCTCGAACAGCCACTGTACGTGCAGGCAAATCGCCAAAATTTTGCGAATTGCCTGCTCTCTGAATAGCCGAATGGCCAAGAAAGGTAACGAACGCTGATTTTCAGAGTTCGGTTCCCTTTCGGCAGCCATTCGGATCTCTTTGAATTACCCTGATAGTCTTCTTTAGCCTCATCCTGTTTTGTAATCACAGTGTTACATGATTCATAGCTGTGAAGCTTCATCTGATTCTCTTTGTATTTAACTTTAGTGAAACGCCAGCGTTATTTTCTTTTTGTGGTGCTGCAAACCAATGTTTTTTGCCATTGTTTTCAATATCTGACATGCACTGGTGGCACTGGAATAACCCCTTAAATTTATTTATTTATTTTAGTTTGGGAAGAGACGTTAATAATAAAACATTTGTTACTGTTACCAGTTAGGTCGTTTTTGCTGCTGTTCCTTTTTCCATGTTTTTGTTTTTAACCTCAAAATGGAATTTTTTGGTGAGAGTATCAGTAAAACCCACCATCTTAACTGAGAAGCAGCAAGAGAGTGTGCAATTGCTCAGAGGAGCGACATCCGGTTTAATTAGGCAGGACTCATTTTACTAGAGGTGCCTTGACACGGCAGGTGAGCTTATATTTCAATGGCCATTCAAGTAAACCAAAACCTCTGACGCAACACTGCTTTTTCTGTATGTAACCATTGTTTTTGCTAGTGTTTTCAATATCCACCATGCATTGGTGGTACTTGAACAACCCCTCAAATTTATTTATTTTTTTAGTTTGGGTGGAGTAGAGGTAACATCACTGCTCTGCATGGAGAGAGCCTGTGGAGTCATGGGTTCGATCCCGACGAGCACCTCTCCAGTAAGTGTCCTTGGGCAAGACACCTAACGGTACATACTCGCCACCCAGGACATACTTGACAACGAGAGAAATCTCAATGTAGCCTTCCTGGTAAAATCCTTTCTAAAAAAAAAACGTTAATAATAAAACATTTGTTAGTATCTTTACTTTTACCAGTTAGGTCATTTTTGCTGCTGTTCCGTTCCATGTTTTTGTTTTTAACCCCAAAGTGGAATTATTTGGTGAGGGTATACATAAAACCCACCATTTTGCCTCTTAGCTGAAAAGCAGAAAGAGAGTGTGTAGTTGCTCAGAGGAGCGGCTTCTGGTTTCATTAGGTAGGACTCATCTTACTAAAGGTGCCTTGATGGGGCAGGTGAGCTCACACTTCAATGGCCATTCAAGTAAACCAAAACCTCTGATTGTATTTAGTTTCACATGGAGTTGTATAGAAATGAGCCCAGGTGACACTTTTTTCTTGTTATGTTTCATACATGAACTGGGTTGCTACTCCTGGTCGCTGCAGCCACCCTGCTGGGCATGGACGCCACATCGCTTTTTCTGTATGTAACCAATGTTTTTTGCCACTGTTTTCAATATCCAACATGCATTGGTGGTACTTGAATAACCCCTTATATCTATTTATTTTTTTAGTTTGGGAAGAAATGTTAATAATAAAACTTTTGTTAGTATCCTTACTGTTCTAGTTGTGTTTTTTTTTAAAACATAGCAATTAATGGGACACTCTGTGCACCCTGACCATTTTAGCTAATTAAAGTGGTCAAGCTGCATGAAGTACCCACCCCCATCCCCTTCTCCCTCCAGTCCCATTTTGCAGATATCGCAGTGTGAAGCAGAGAAATTTCTCCTCCATCCATGCAACTGGCATGACGGGATTTGAATATACCACCTGGCGGGCACCAAATTATCGGCTGATGATGTCAGCAATCTTTCCATACTGCTCTTTCCAAAAGCAGAATTTAATTACAGAAAACATACGATCTTACAGCGCAGTAAAACATGCAGGAGAGAGGTCATTTTAGGCACCCGTCTGATAATAAGTATCATAATCTCTATTTGAATGGAATGTCTAACATGCATAGGATGGCATTCGAAGACATCATTTGTGTCATACCTTTTGGCATAAATCATGTTCTCCACTAACTGTACCTGAATTGAATCGTGTCAGAGTGATGCAAATGGATAATAAACTTGCCTGAAGGCCTGTAATAAATGCATTGACATCTCTACGGCATTCTGACATTGAGGGTACTTTAAACGGCAAATGACATGTTGACCTTATGAAGGATAACCTGAGTCAATGTCATAAATTGACACATTTTACACTATTTGGATAAACTGTACAAAGCAATTCTATGGCTTCGGTTTTTAAATATAGAATCTTCTTCACCGCGGAATCCCATAAAATGCTCATTTGTAATTTTGCACTTTTTGAACTTGTCATTATACTGTATATGTTGCCTCGCCCAATGAAGTTTTTTTTATTACTATTATTTCCTTGAGGAAACCTGGATTTAGTGTGTCTGCCTATCATGAAGAACCTACAGGAACCAATCAAACTGTCAGGCATATCTTTCTAGAGTAGCCATTATTAACGCTGAGGAACTGTTTTATATGACAAAAGAGCAGATAATATGAACTATGAACGAGTATAACTAAACATTATCCCCAAAATAAAGCGAAGCCTTGAACACAGAATGGTCTATCCAGTGGCTAGATCACTTCAATCTAACAAGCCACTCCATCCACAACCTCCAAATTAAAATCCTCAAAGGAAATTTTAAAGACCCTCGTGAACGTACGACATTTGAAATGAGAATGATCACATATTTTAACACCATAAAAGAAGGACTCAATGTGGATTCTGTCTTTTAACTCACTATCATAATGTCATATAACATTCAGCATTGTACTTGGTTTATATATATTTTTTTCTCTCTTTTGCGTTTTTTTATTATTTTCTTATAGGTTTTATTTTCTTCTTTAAGTTGGGTCATTTACTCTTTCCTCCTAAGTACCATCATCAGATGTTCACCATGATGCTTATCTGTGTGGTTTTATGAGCCTATAATCTGTCCTCTGTTTATTTACCTTACTTGACCATAGGATTCCACTATTAGTATTTCCGACACCCATCCTACCCCCTTTCTGCTTGGCTCTTTATTGTTCAATTCTATGATTTTGGTCAGTTTAGCATCAAGACCTGAGGTAGAGAGGTACACCCTTGAAAGCTTGTCTTTTAAATGTAAATTATATATATATATATATATATATATTGTGATATATCAGAATTGTATGTAATTGGTGATGTGAAAGGAAAGGCCAATTGAAAAAAAAGAGGCAGAAAATTATTCTGTCATCCGAGTATTGAGGACTGCAGATAAGATGTTTCATTAAAGCGTCTCTCTCTCACACTAAGAATAGAAGGTCACGTCTTTTCTATGCAACAATGGGATCATATTTTAGAAGAGAAAAAAAAACATGTTCCAGTAATTATATGGTTAGATATTTCAATGAGCGTGCCCTTGCCTGTCAGAGAACCCTTTGGGACTGTTTTAAATGCTAAAAGATGCATTATTTTGAACATTTCTATTTTGTAGCAGGAAGGCTAGCAACACAGCGCACTATTCCGCAGGTTGTCACTTTTCAAAAGTGTTTTACTGTATCTACAGAGCAATAACGTTGACGTCTAAGGGAAACAATGCACGGTTTCAGAGTGCTCAGGGCTGGCTGATGCCAGGAATACTATGAATAGCTAATGTGCAATTTAATAGAAAGTTAATATTGCAATATATATTTATGCTTCTTACGTGGATAATCCTTTGGATGTGACTTCTCTGACCAGTTTCCGAAGAAGGTTAGCCTGTATTTAGCAGTTCCACAAGCACAGCAATCTGGGATTGACTTCTCATTGGCTCCTTCAAACGATGATTCTGTGAAGGTGATGATATAACAATAAAAAAATCATGTATCATTGTTAATTACATACTGCATAAGGATTTTATGTTATTATCCGTAATTTAAATAGTGCCACAAATTGTGCAGCGCTTTACAAGATCAGTTGATACATTGGAATATCACACATGGATGATGACCTGATTCAGCGGGTCCCTGTTCCCAAAGGAATTTACAATCTATGAGATGTACAAGTATTGTGTGAGGTAGGCGCATCCATATTATTAGGTGCCTTGCCCAAGGACACTTGCTGCTGGTGTCTTCTAAGTGGGATTGTGTCGTCTTTCCATGATTGTAGAGCAGCGACCTGGTGGTTAGGATAAACCCGCATCTCATAAAGTTGAGACTTGCTTCTCCACAGTTGTATTGGACGGATGTGCTGAATAGTATTTTGACTTGCTTCTCCACGGTCAAAAAGCAGAGATGTTACCACTGGACTCCACAGCCAATATGGTGCGATAGGCTAGTATGTACCGTCAGGTGCCTTGTCCAAGGACACTTACTGGAGAGGTGCTCTGACCGGATTCGAACCTGGGCCTCCATGGATATAGAGCAGTGATGTTACCTCTATTCCACCCAGCCAGGATTTTATATTTTTTATATATCAATCATACATGTATGCAGGCAAATCATTAGGTTTTCACCCATGACACATCCAAAACAGAGGCCAAACAGGACCAACCGCCAACCCCTTACATGTTATTGATATACTTGTATGTATTATATTTGTATGTAGGGGGACTGGTAGATGACTGGGTTGTTGACATATGTTATATTATGTTGTTGTGCCATGAGTATAGTAAAGGGATACGTTATTGAAACATACAGGGTTATCCAAAGAGATCCGAATTGCTTGAGAAAGGTAACTGAACGCTGAAAATCAGCATTCGGTTGCCTTTCCTGGCCATTCGTCTATCCAGAGAGCAGACAATTCGCCAAATCCTGGCGAATTGCCTGCACATACAGTGCCTGTTCAGTGCCTGTTCGAGGGCAGTGAAAACCCCATAAAAAAGCACTGCTTCGGCTATTCAGAGAACACAAACCAGCAGTGAAAGGTTCCCCTAATGCCCTGCCATTCGGTGGTTTAATTCGGCAAGTTTATTCAGGAGAATCCCATAGGCTTCAATGTTAAAAATATTCCGGTTTTAATTCAATATCTAATAAACCATTCATTATAAAATTCTGCAGCAAAAAGTCTCTTTATCTATAGCTTTTTTAGGATACTTTAAGCATTTTTCTGATTTTTTTATTTTTTTTTAAAAGTCCGATTTGTTTTTATTTTTTTTTAAGTTTACTTATTTTTTTCTGTAACAGCCCTCTTTATTATCATTCCCTGAACCTCCTGTGTAAATTTCAGACTTTTTCGCTCAGTAGTTTCTTTGCAAACAGCGTTTCATTTTCACAGATTCATACAAACTGTTTTGCTAATTTATTCACTGCCTCCTCTACGTCACAGCTGCTTCGGCTCTGTGTGATTTGGCTCCTGTTCGGCTGCTTCTCTGCGTGTGATCGGCTCCTGCTCGGGTTTTTCGAAGGTTAATCCAGATGTTTTTGCTTGTTTTCGGCGTGCATTCGGTGGGTTTTGCGGTTAGTTTTCGTCAGGTTTGCGGCAGCTTTTCCCCTGCAATTCGGGGACCCTGTGGTGTTTGCTGAATACACCGCAGGGTCACCGAAATGGGATCGGCAAAAGGAACCGAATTGAAGAGAACGAAACGTCACCGAACGTGCGGTGACTTTTCGAATCTCTTTGAATAACCCTGATAGAGTTCCCTTTTACTGTTGCTGACAGTCTCTGCCCAATTGTTTTTTAATTTTTTTCCAAATTCTAGGTGATTTTACTCACTTTTTCTCCCTCCCCGCAAGCTGCTCCTTTTATTTTGCTCAGGAACCCTCAAACCCGGAAGTCACTGAAGCTTTTCTGTGCAATTTATACTCCTACGCAACTTGCGTAGCATAAGAAACGCAAATTGTGCACCGCTATGGGACTTGCACACTTTACGTATGCAAGTTCCATAGCGCCTGTGCAGAACGATGGATCAGAGCTGCACGAATTTGCAGATATGATCCATCGGCTGCCTCTCTGACACCGCTCGTTCCAGCGATTGATCTGAGAGAGGGTGACATTTGCACGCTCCCTGCATACTGACGTCACTAGTGACCGGTCTGGTCACTGGCAGCTGGGAAATTAAAAAATCCCTACATCTGGTGACACTGGGTGTGTTGGAGGAAACTGGAATCGCTGAAGCGCACCGAAGTGAGCCAAACGAGAAAGCACCGAAATTCCAGTGAAATTTCAGAGTTTCTGATTAACCCCTTTAGGGTACTACTCATAAACACTGCAAAAATATCACTTTAATATTTTTTAGTAGAATCCATCGACATTGTCGCTTTTCCAATCAGTAAATAAATCCGAAGGAAAGATATGCTGTAAAATATTACAAAATACATTCAAATGTGTCCTTGGGCAAGACACCTAACGGTACATACTCGCCACCCAGGACATACTTGAAAACGAGAGAAATCTCAATGTATCCTTCCTGGTAAAATCTTTTCTCAAATAAAAAAAATTAAGGTAATCTCACCTGGTTCACACATTCTTTTTGTGAGGGATCCCTCATCTTGAAAGTAAATGATCTTTTTCTGTACAATACTTGCTCTGTGAAAGAAAAAGACCAGGATTAAGGCTAGGGTCAAATGAAAGCATTTTTACACGCGAACGTAAAGAAGTGCGTCCGAACGCATTGACGTATTTTTTCATGGAATACGCGAAAACGGTCATACGATGCGCATTTTTGTGCGTGATTTTTTACAGATCCAAACCAGGAAACTTTGGGTGTCTGGACGTTATGTTGGCCGGACACGAGCAGGGTCTGACGTCTCCAAATCACGCAAACACGCCGCTAGTGGACACAGCGCACTCTGTACGTCCATACTAGCGGTTCTGCGTTCTCAAAAAAATGCGTTCATTTTCCACTTGCGTTGCGCGGCCGGACTTTCGTGCGACCGTACTTCGTATATTGGCTGTCATTGCCCGTCATTTGCTGCTAGTGCGGCCGTGATTACGTACGCCAGAACACACGTTAAAAATTCGCTAGTCTGACCCTAGCCTTAATAGTCATATCATTCCAGTCACGCCATGTAGGATACATTGGGCCCTATTACATTCTTAACGCAAAAACGCACTCTAAACGCATGTTTTTTTGAGCGAAGCGTTAAACGTTAACACAGGAAAATCACCGCTGGAATTACATTCCTCGCGCAATTTTTCATCCATCGGGAAATTGCGCTCGTAAAAGCGAAGCGCCAAAATGCGCGCAAAGCACCGTTTACCATAAGTAAATGAGTGAGCTCAATGTAATTTTTTAACGCGAGTCTGTCATTTTGTGCGGAGTGCGGACTGCGCACAGCAGACATGCGTTCTGATGGAAGACAAGGTAGTGGCCGTCATTTATGACAGATCTAGTAAAAAAGAACGTGCGCATCGACGTTCTCCGTTGTGAATCCGCAGTTTGGTACGGTCAGGTTGTTCCATTTTGTTTTGCCGCACCCACCCAGCCTTTCAAAGACGTTAAAATTATGCGCGCAAACGTTGTCCCTTAAAAGATTGTAATAACATGCACGCACCAGCGCACAGGCGTATTTGCGCTCACAATGTTAAGTATAGCATGTGCGCACTAAATCGCACTTGCAAAAGGTTCGCGCAGGGTCACTCGCGTTAGACATTAACGCGGATTTTGTCGTAATACGACGTTCAGTGCAAAGGGTCTTGCCCCTCGCGTTAATGTGTTTTTGCGCGCGTGCACAATTATGTGCGAAGAATGTAAAAGTGCCCATTGTGTTTTGTTTTGGATTTAACATTAATGCCTAGAGACAATAATTACTTTCAGGTGTTTGCAGCTCAATGTCAGGTTGGAGCTAAACCATAAATACAATGTTTCTTTTTCTTTTTTTTTTTAAGATGTATTTCAAAGGTCAGCATTCGCAAATCATGCTGTGTAACTACAGGCTTCTGAGTTATTGTTAGAGCTGGGAGTGCAACATAACAATACATAGAAGACTTCCTTGTGGAAACATTTTAAAACCAAGAATTTCTATTAATATATATTATGGTTGGTCATCTTTTTCATAAGGAGTACAAAGAAAGACAATTGTTAAAGTGGACAAGCAAGACATATACATTTCACTAGACTTCGGTTGGGAAAAATTCAAATTCGGCTGAATATTGGCGATTTCAGCAATGAGGAAGCATCTGAATCATTTACAAAATACGTTTTATGAATCTATCTAAAAAGACCCAAATATCATTGTATCGATTGGGATCACTGAAAGCAATTGCATTCACTATGCAATGAAAATCCCTTAATCCTAATTGTAAAACACGAATAAACAGTAACCCTAACCCTAAAACAAGCCTAACCTAAGATGTAACCGTGAGCCTTACCCAATCATAAAATAATCAGTAATAGTAATCCTAACCCAAAATGTAACCGTGAGCCTTACCCCAAGCATAAAATAAGCAGAAATAGTAATCTTAACCCTTAAAAAAGCAGAAATAGTAACCTTAACCCTAAACATAACCCTGAACCTAACCCTAAAAGTAGCTGTAACACAAACTATAAAAAGAAAAACATGGAGAAATGGTAATCCTATATGTAACCCTAACCCTAATCATAAAAAACAGTAGTAACTGTAAGAAAGTTTGGAACCCTAACGGTAAAAGTAACCCGAACTCTAAAAGTAATCCTGAACCTAACTCTAGCCCTAGTCCTAAATTTAACTATAGCCTCAAACATCAACGTTAACTCTAACCCTTACCCTAAAAGTAACAATAAACATAACCTTAACCCTGTTTATTAAATAAGCAGAAATAATAATCCTAACCCTAAAAGTACCCTGAACCTAACCTTGAAAGTAGCTGTAACAAGAACCATAGACAGTAACCTTAAATGTAATACTAAAAGTAACCCTAACCCTAAATCTAACCCTGTTTTCTGATTATGAATCTCCCAAATATTCTGAGCCGATCTGGTAGCAGGTCGGTCCAATATTTTCAGATCGGTCTGAATCAAACTTTTCTAAATCTGGAATATTTCTGAATCCAACATATTTCGATTCAGAAATTTCCAAATTGAAATGAAATTTTTAGTTGTCCACAGGTCTAACAGTAACCTTAACTGTAAAACAAACAAAAAGAGTAACCCTAATCCAAAAAGCAACCCCACGCCTGATCCAAACCATAAAACATGCAGAAATGGTAACCCTAATCATAAAACAAGCAGAAATAGTAACCCTAATGGTAAAAGTATCCTTAACCCTAAAAGTAACCCTGAACCTTACTCTAACACCAGTCCTAAATTTAACTCTAATCCTAACCCTAAAAGTAACTCTAACTCTCACCCTTACTCCAAAATTAACCATAAACATAACCCTAACCCCGATCATAAAAGAAGCAGAAATAGTAGCCCTAAAATGAAACTTAAACCTAAACGTAACCATAACAGTAAGTACAACACTAGCCTTCAATGTACCCTTAGCCCTAACTTTAAAAGTAAACCTAATTGTAGCCCTAACCCTAGAAGTAACCCTGTTTTCTGAATATGAATTTCCCAAATATTCTGACCCAATCTGATAGCAGGCCAGTCCAACATTTTCAGATCAGTCCAAATTGTAAATTTCCAGATCTGAAATATTTCTGAATCAAAAATATTTGGATTAGAAAATTCCGAACCAAAGTTTTTCATTGTGGACAGGTCTACATTTCAAAGGGGCATTTATTCCTGTTAGCTATGTACATTTCTTTGATTCAAAAACTTATAGAAACATAGAAAATGTCGGCAGATAAGAACCTTTCGGCCCATCTAGTCTGCCCAATTACATGGATACTTTACCTGGATTTATCTTTTGTTTAGGATAGCCTTATGCCTATCCCATGCCTGCTTAAATTCAATTACTGTTTTGGCCTCTACCACTTCAACTGGAAGGCTGTTCCATGTATCCACCACCCTCTCAGTAAAATAATGCTTCCTGATGTTACTTTTAAACCTTTGTTCCTCTAATCTAAGACATACAGGCAGTGGCGTAGCGTGGGGGGGGCAGGGGGGGCCGTGGCCCCGGGCGCAGTTTTGTTAGGGGCGCATAATTTCTTTTGAAATTATGCGCCCCCAAAACTTGTGGCCCGACTGACCCGCCGGGCCTCGGGCGCCACCAAAGGGCCCGTGGGTTGAGGGGACCCAGCTCCCGGGCAGCGGGAGTGCCTGCCGGCTGCCCGGTCCTGAACAGTGAGTCGAGTCCGTCCTGTTGATTGGAAGGGGCCTGCGTGCAGGCGCAGCAGGTCACGTGGTCCGTCTAATCAGGTGGTACTGAGTCTCTGTACCACCTGACTGGCCGGACCGCGTGACCTGCGCACGCACGCAGGCCCCTTCAAATCAACAGGACGGACTCGACTCACTGTTCAGGACCGGGCAGCCGGCAGGCACTCCCGCTGCCCGGGAGCTGGGGCAATATCCAGGTGAGAGCTGGGGGCAAATCCATGAGCTGGGGACTATCCATGAGCTGGGGACTACCCATGAGCTGGGGAATATCCATGAGCTGGGGGGCAAATCCATGAGCTGGGGCAAATCCATGAGCTGGGGACTATCCATGAGCTGGGGGGCAAATCCATGAGCTGGGGGCAAATCCATGAGCTGGGGACTATCCATGAGCTGGGGGGCAAATCCATGAGCTGGGGACTATCCATGAGCTGGGGCATATCCATGAGCTGGGGGGCAAATCCATGAGCTGGGGACTATCCATGAGCTGGGGGGCAAATCCATGAGCTGGGGCAAATCAATGAGCTGGGGGGCAAATCCATGAGCTGGGGGGCAAATCCATGAGCTGGGGGGCAAATCCATGAGCTGGGGCAAATCAATGAGCTGGGGAATATCCATGAGCTGGGGGGCAAATCCATGAGCTGGGGCAAATCCATGAGGTGCTGGGGCAAATCCGTGTGCTGGGGCAATTGTGTGAGCTGGGGCAAATCCGTGAGCTGGGGCAAATCCGTGAGCTGGGGCAAATCCGTGAGCTGGGGCAAATCCATGTGTGAGCTGGGGCAAATCCATGTGTGAGCTGTGGCAAATCCATGTGTGAGCTGGGGCAAATCCATGTGTGAGCTGGGGCAATATCGATAACGTGTCCACAGGTTGGGGGGGGGCGCACAATTCTTGGCTGGCCCCGGGCGCTGACAACCCACGCTACGCCACTGCATACAGGGTTATTCAGAGAACGTGAAAAGCAGGAGAATGACTGGAGAATGAAAAATTCTAGGTCAAATTAGCCAAACCAGAAAAATTCTCCCTTTCATCTCACTTTCCAAATTGGGTATTTTGACCTAGAATTTTTCATTCTCCAGTCATTCTCCTGCTTTTCACGCTCTCTGAATAACCCTGTATGTCTATGACTATGTTTTGCTACTTTGTTTCCTTTTAAATATACTCCCTTCCTCTGCCTTGTTGATTCCCTTTACGTATTTAAAGGGACATTCTAGGCAACATGACCACCTAAGCTATTTTAGGTGGTCATGATGCCCGGAGTATCCTGCCCTCTGTCCCCCCTCCCTCCGCTCAGCGGTTCAGCTCAAAAAACTGAAAACAGCTGAGAGAGGCAGAGAACTTTACTCCGCCCTCCCAGCTGTCAGTCAGCAGAGCGGGAATCATATTTCCCGCTTCTGCCGACTTTTGCCGAGTAGGAGACGTCATCGCGCTTTCAGCACGATGACGTCTCCAACTCACCGCAGAAGCTGGCGGCTCCCTCTTCGGGTTAGTGTTGCGCGCATCCTCTTGCGCGCAACACTAATCCTCAGAGGGAGCCGGGAGGAAGCCTGCCGATTGGCTGGCTTATGTGAGAGGCGCGCATGCGCGCTTCTCACGTAAACCAGAAGCCAAGACGCAGCAAGAAGGACGGGAGCGGAAGAGGAGGGAGGGAGTATAAAAAAAAAAAAACGCCGCTGGAAACAAGAGGATTTTAGGGTAAGTATTGCAGTTACAAAAAAAAATAAAAAATCTAAAGATTTATTAAGGGAATAGGGATAGGTTAGGGTAAAAAAACGGGGGGTGATTTTTTGAGTAGAGTGTTCCTTTAAATGTTTCTATCATATCTCCTCTGTCTCGTCTTTTTTCCAAGCTGTACAAGTCATTGAAAAAATTCATCACTGTTCAAATGAAACCAAGCACATTCATGATTTCATTAAAAAAAACTAGATGAACTTTTAATGTTTACGGGCATTTACCTAACCTTTCAAATGTCTCCTAAATTATTTAGCTTTCATTTTCTTTTATGACAGAGAATTATTAATATGGCAATCTAGTTCTAAATGGCACATCCGAAATAGCACTGGAAGACAGGATTATTTATTAATAGACGCTTTATAAAATGTGAGAAAATAACCCACTCTCGTCTCTTACCAAACCTTTATACATGTCACCCTGAAACAACAATTATACAGGTTGGAGGCGATGATTTGATTTTCAGGTCTATCGAGCTAATGGAATAACTTGCCATTTTAATTTTTTTCTTCATTGAAATCATCCGAATTGCCAAATTTATGAAAAATTATAAACGTGTCATTAAAGTAAACTTTTTGAGTCTACAAATGACACATATGTGTATTTTTGTGTGTCTGTGGCAACGTAATGTTTTTCATCACGGGTGAAGAACAAACAACCAGCTCATACAGGGTTATTCAGAGAGCACCGAAATGTCACCGACAATTCGGTGCTCTCTGATTCGCGTACTTCGAGAGTCAGATTTGTTGAAACTGCGGTGAATTCAGCATTCACCGCAAGGGTCCAAGAAGTGCAGCAAATCGGCCGCCGAACAGCTGCTGCAAACCCGCCAGCTGCCGCCACCAATCCGCTGGACACCCGCAAACTCACCGGACAGCCACCAAACGCATCCACAAGCAGCCAACAACCCGCCGAAAACACAGCGCCAACCATCTGCATAAAAAAGCTGCCAAGCTGCCGAACGGGTAAATCTCCTGAATGAAAACAGTTAACATCAAGGCATTTCACTGACATTTCAGTGCTGTTCGGTGTCTCTGAATAGATTAACCACTGCTTCTCTATGGGGATTTCACTGTTGCCAACCAGCACTGTATTTCACGGGCAATGCGCCTGCTTTGTGAATAGCTGAATGGCCATAAAATTGCACCTTATGGGGAAATTCACTGTTTGGTGCAATTTTGGGGCCAGATCGTCTCTCTCTGAATAACCCCTATAGTCTTTAATCATGGAATTTAGTTGCACTTTAAAAAAACATCAAAAATATATTTTTTTCCTTTTGTAAGACTTCAATCAGATTTTTCTTTTATTTCTTTCTTTCTTTATTGTTTTGCTTTCTTTTGGATCACTAACAACAACAAAGGTAGGAAATGTTGAATGAGATGCTCTTAAATCCCTTTGATGGTTGAGGCGTAAGAGGATGAACTAGCGCTTCCGTTGAGCTAACTTTCATAACATGGTAGCACTGTCAGGTGAGAGATATCAGAGAAGGAGATGATGGAAGAATGATTAGAGGAGAGGAAGATGTATGAGAAGATCCTCAGCTTTCCCAGCTGTTAGATTTATTTTAACTGTATCACTATCAGGGTTATTCAAAGAGATCCGAATTGTGGCCGAAAGGTAACCGAACAGTGAAATTCAGCGTACGGTTACCTTTCCTGGCCATTCGGCTATTCAGAGAGCAGGCAGTTCGCCAAATGTTGGCGAATTGCCTGCACATATGGTGCCTGTTCGGTGCCTGTTCGAGGGCAGTGAAATCCCCATAGAGAAGCAATGCTTCGTTTATTCAGAGAACACAAACCAGCAGTGAAAAGTTGCCGAATTGCCCTGCTGTTCGGTGGTTTCATTCGGCAGGTTTATTCAGGCGAATCCCATAGGCTTTAATGTTAAAAATATTCCCGTTTTAATGCAATATATAATAAACCGTTGATTATAATATTCTGAAGTAAAAAGTCTCTTTATTTATAAATTTTTTAGGATCTTTTAGGCATTTTTGGGGATTGTTTAGCGAAACCTTTTTTTCTTTTTCTTTTTTTTAATCGATTTTTCTTTTTTCTGTAACAGCCCTTTTTATTATCTTTCATTGGATCTTATATGTAAATTTCAGACATTTTCGTTCAGGAGCTTCTTTGCAAACAGCGTTTCACTTTTCAAACATTCAAGCAAACTGTTTTTTTTTTCACTCCATTCGTCTGCGGTGTCGGGTTTTTCCGGCGGCTGCTCTGCCCTGTGATTGGCAGCTGCTCGGGTTTCTCCGGCGTGTTCGACGGGGTTAATCGAGATGTTTTTGTGCGGGTTTCGGTGTGTGTTCGCTGGGTTTTGCGGTGAGTTTTCAGCAGGTTTTCGGCGGGTTTTCCCTGCACTCCAACGGCCCTGTGGTACTTGCTGAATACACCGCAGGGTCGCCAAAATGGGATCGCCAAATCACACCGAATTGAAGAGAGCGAAAAGTCACCGACCGTGCGGTGACTTTTCGATTCTCTTTGAATAACCCTGTATATAACCATGTAATGAACGAGCATTAACGAAGTTGTGCACCGACTGCAAGTGTTCAGTTTTGAGGATTGACATTAGCTTAGCATTTTACTTCTGCAAAAATCCTTACCATCTCCATTTTAACGTTAGATATGGAATAGGGCTCGAAGAGTCTCTAAGGGACTTTCCCACAGTTTTAGATGCTGTCTGGAGATTGAAAAGCAGAGGGAGCTCACTGCTTGTTAATTCCAGCGGTTACTTGTATTAGTTATGGTTACTTTTAGAGTTAGGGTCTCTAGAGCCATCGCAATGATAATTACTGTTTATTTAGACTGCGTGTATGTGTATGTAGGTTTTAATGTGTTGGTTACAGAGTAAAGGGGTTAAGTAATTTAAAGTGGTTATCCGTTGCACAATTGGATTGTAGTAGTTTTATGGAAAACCACTTTATAGGGAAGGGGGTTTATTGCGTAATGGTACATTGGGGATTTTTATAAAATGGCTCCAGTAGACAGGTCCAATAGTTTTTGAAGGTTCATTTGATACATAGAAAGATAGAAAAATGTCGGCAGATAAGAACCTTTCGGCCCATCTAGTCTGCACAATTACATGGATACTTTACCTGGATTTATCTTTTGTTTAGGATAGCCTTATGCCTATCCCATGCCTGCTTAAATTCAATCACTGTTTTGGCCTCTACCACTTCTACTGGAAGACTGTTCCATGTATCCACCACCCTCTCAGTAAAATAATGCTTCCTGATGTTACTTTTAAACCTTTGCCCCTCTAATCTAAGACTATGTCCTCTTGTTTTTTTCTTTCTTCTGTTTTTCACTCATATGTTCCAATAAACATCCTTTATGTAATAGGATAGAATCCTTTCTACATTATTGAGTTTGCAGACTTCTACCAGTGGAAGACTTATTGACTACCCAGGACTCTGAAGGGATACCAAGGCCTCAAGATAAGCTAACTACTGAGGGCCATTGGTACTCAACCATTGGAGGACCTGTGGACTACCTAGGATCCTGAAGGGATACCAAGACTACAAGACGAGACAACCACTGAGGGCTATCGGGTGAGCCGTGTGAAACACCCGCAGGCGAGGTGATCGAGCCTAACGAGGCTCTGGAAAGTGTGAGTGGATCCATCCCCCCCCCCCCCACTTTTTCATTTTTGTGAAAGCTGGACTTCACTATTATACATTTTTTTTCCTTTTAGGAATACTCCGACGAACTATGAATTGTCCAAGACAGTAAAATATTTACCCTATGTTATAACGTATATCTTTTTCTCTATACGGAAGAGATTCCCTTTATACCGTGGACGCGGGAGCGCTGAGCACCGGTTCTCTGTCTTTTTTGTTGTATTTGGTGTGGTTTGGGACTGCACTTTTGGTGCTCTGGGCAACGGGGTTCACGTTTCATTTTGCTCTAAGTGTCTGTTCTCCACATTTTCCCACTGTAGGATAGCCTTATGCCTATCCCATGCCTGCTTAAATTCAATTACTGTTTTCCCCTCTACCACTTCTACTGGAAGACTGTTCCATGTATCCACCACCCTCTCAGTAAAATAATGCTTCCTGATGTTACTTTTAAACCTTTGCCCCTCTAATCTAACACTATGTCCTCTTGTTTTGCTACTTTGTTTCCTTTTAAATATACTCCCTTCCTCTACCTTGTGGATTCCCTTTACGTATTTAAATGTTTCTATCATATCTCCTCTGTCTCATCTTTTTTCCAAGCTGTACATGTTAAGATCATTAAGCCTTTCCTGGTAACTTTTCTCCTTCAAGCCGTACACCATTTTAGTAGCCCTTCTCTGAACTCTCTCTAAGATGTCTATATCCTTCTGGAGATACGGTCTCCAGTACTGCACACAGTACTCCAAGTGAGGTCTCACCAGTGCTCTGTACAGTGGCATGAGCACTTCCTTTTTCCTACATGAATCAAAGAAAGGACATCCCAACGAATGAACCAAGTAAGGACTAACAATGGAAGAATTTTCATGTGTGCAATTTAGTTCGGACGCCCCTAATCCGGAATTCTAAATTTTTAGGCTTACCTTCCTGATGTTCCGAATAGGTCTTGCCGCTCGGGAAAGCGTCTCCAAGCAGACCACAGCACACGCTGGGAGCATCTGACAGCCCCAGTTTGGGACATGCTGCCTGGAGTCAGGTTGACTCATGTTTGCGGAATAAGGCTGCACAGCACTCGCAGGGTGTGTACATGCTGGTGGCTGCAGCAAGAAGAGAATCACAGCTCCACTCTCGCAGTCTCCTTCCTCTCAGATATCGGATTCTCCCAGATTCTGAAATCCGGAATAATCTGAAACTCGGGGTCCCAAGCATTCTGGATAAGGGGTGCTCAACCTGTAATTTTGGTTCATGATGGTGCACCTGCAAGTAAAATTAAATCAGAGCATCTCACCTGCTCCTAATCCATACACCTTAGCTCTTCAGGTGGGGATACAGTGCCCCCTATCTTTAAAGGCCATGTGTGTGTCTTGATTAACTTTTTTTCGTCTGTTGCCACAGTGGGGATTTAATTAAATAATCGATTAATTGCATGCTACCATATCTACGTACATTCACTCATGCTCATATTCCAGCAACATACTGATTTTAATGAAACAAAATAATTAGTCTGAATCAATGGCCCACCCAAATTCAGATGAACAGAAGTGATCATAATTTTAAGACCAACTACAAGAATCATATATTTTGCCTCCCCACATGTTTAGTCTCCAGAAACTCTTACGGGAGCCTGTCCACATCTTGGTTGCTATTCCTAGCTTTGTCTTTTAAGCCCTCCTGACCTTTAAGCTGTTCTGATTCCCATTGCTCGCTACATGTGTTGAATGTTGTTTACTATGCAAGTCCTATGGGGTCTCCTTGACCTTATCTTCATTCCCAGTGTGCTCTATTTTCTGTAAAACCACATTTATCTAAGCTATGGCCGCAGGTGTGTTTCGCTATGCTCCTGGACGCCAAACACACGTTGGCTAGTCGATCGAACTAATAGAGCCCACTTATGTCCTATAATTATAACAATAATTCTCATTTGAATTGTTTTTTTTCTGGGAAAATAACACTGGGAGAAGAAAAACACTATAAAACAGCAAATATTACATTATTTTACAGCAGAACCAACACATAGTTTTTATTGCCCATCACCTATTCAGATACCTGTATAGATGCAAATTATGTATAGGTTGAGTAGCCTTAATTAGAAACGTTCGGAAATACGAGCATTTCAGATGTCGTGATTTTCAAGTGTTTGGAATCCATTATCCGTAGAGGAGGGAATGAGACGGGGTGGCCCTCAAGTAAGAAGCTGTTCAGCAATAGCGAGGGATATGCTAAGTAGAGTAGCATTGGTGTGTTCTTCTCTGGCGCTGCGCAGCATGTCCGTCACTGGTTCTGCTCAACGTGTCCCTCACTGGTGCCAAGACCCTCAAGTGAGAAGCTGTTCAGCAATAGAGAGGGACATGCTAGTAGAGTAGCATTAGCGTGTTCCTCTAAGGCGCTGCGCAGCATGTCCCTCACTGGTGCTGCTCAACGTGTCCCTCACTGGTGCCAAGACCCTCAAGTGAGAAGCTGTTCAGCAAAAGACATGGACATGCTAACTAGTGTAGCATTAGCGCGTTCCTCTATGGCGCTGCACAGCATGTCCCTCACTGGTGCCAAGACCCTCAAGTGAGAAGCTGTTCAGCAATAGAGAGGGACATGCTATGTAGAGTAGCATTGGTGTGTTCCTCTATGGTGCTGCACAGCATGCCCCAGTCCCTGATGCTGCTCAACGTGTCCCTCACTGGTGCCAAGACCCTCAAGTGAGAAGCTGTTCAGCAATAGAGAGGGACATGCTAAGTAGAGTAGCATTAGCGTGTTCCTCTATGGCGCTGCGAAGCATGTCCCTCACTGGTGCTGTTCAACGTGTCCCTCACTGGTGCCAAGACCCTCAAGTGAGAAGCTGTTCAGCAATAGAGAGGGACATGCTAAGTAGAGTAGCATTAGCGTGTTCCTCTATGGCGCTGCGCAGCTTGTCCCTCACTGGTGCTGTTCAACGTGTCCCTCACTGGTGCCAAGACCCTCAAGTGAGAAGCTGTTCAGCAATAGAGAGGGACATGCTAAGTAGAGTAGCATTAGCGTGTTCCTCTATGGCGCTGCGCAGCTTGTCCCTCACTGGTGCTGTTCAACGTGTCCCTCACTGGTGCCAAGACCCTCAAGTGAGAAGCTGTTCAGCAATAGAGAAGGACATGCTAAGTAGAGTAGCATTGGCATATTCCTCTCTGGCGCTGCGCAGCATGTCCCTCACTGGTGCTGCTCAACGTGGCCCTCACAGGTGCCAAGAAAAACACTGCAATGCCAGGAGAAATGACAGCACTGACGTAGATGCTGCCAAAATGTAAGGAATATGGATAATACAAAGTCTCCGAAAGCTTCAGATTTCAGAGTTTTTGGAATTCCAGAATCCTGGTTTAGGACAGCTTGTTTCTGCAATTCTGTACATGGTAGGCAAACTAATATAACACTAAATGTACGCCTGTAGCCTATATTTCAAATTTGTTTGTGCATGAACAGAATGCTCGGAACCACAAGCATTTCATATTTTGGGATTTTCCAGTTTTCGGAATCCTGCAAGGCTTAAAAACAGCTGGAGGGGAAGGTTATGTTGCAGGGGTCAGTGAGTGAGAAGTTGCGTAGTGCCATCGAGGAACATTCTGGCACTGCTTAGCATGCATGTCCCTTACTGGTGCTGTGCTGCAGCAAACTAAGAAAACGTGAAATGTACACTTGAAGTCTGCATTTCAGATTTGCTTGTGCATGAATACAATGCTTGGAACCCTGAGTATTTTAGATTTCTGGATTTCCCAGGTTTTGGAATCCTGCAAAGATTACAAATAGTCGGAGAGGATTGGTTGAGGCAGTGGGGCTACGAGCGAGAAGTTGCGCAACACCAGTGAGGGACATGCTGCGCAGCACCAGCAAGGGGCATGCTAAGCAGCACCAGCTGGCGCAGCTCACCGGTACTGCTCAACATGTTCCTCAATGGCAGCAGGTAACACACTGCAGCATCATGAAGAATGACGGCACAGAGCAGAACATAGCAGAAAGGTAAGTAATATGGAAGACTGAAAGTCTCCAAAAGCATCAGATTTCAGAGTTTTACAGAATCTAGAATCTTGAATTCAGAGTGCTTGACCTGTACACAGTAAGCATACCTTGAAAACATGAAATGTACACTTGAAATCTGTATTTCAAACGTGCTTGTGCATAAACAGAAAGCTTGGAACCATGAGTATTTCAGATTTTGAGATTTTCTAGTTATTGCAATCCTGCAAGTATTACAAGTAGCTGGAGGGGATGGGGATGAGCCAGTGGGACCACGATTGAGAAGTTGCAAAGCACCAGCAAGGAACATGCTGGTGCTGCTCAGTCAGCATGTCCCACACTGGTATTGCTCAACATGTCCCTTTCTGATGCTGAGGTACACAGTGCAGTGCCAGGAGGGACGACACCCAGACAGAGGAGGATGCAGCAGGAAGGTAATTAATATAAATGACCAAAAAGCTTGGAATTTCAGAGTTTAGGAACTTAGAATCCAGAATTAGGGGTGCTTAGCCTGTACACAACAAGCTAATTTGGAAACCATGAAATGTACACTTGTAGTTTGCACTCAAAATGTTCTTGTGCACGAAAAGAACCCTTGGAACCACAAGTATTTCAGATTTTGGGATTTTCCAGTTTTTGAAATCCTGCAAGTCCCTCATTGGTCAATGGTCCCTGAATGGCACCAAAGAACACACTGCAGAGCTAGGAGGGACACCAGAAATGTACACTTGTGGTCTGCATTTCAGATTTGCTAGTACATGAACAGAGTACAAAATTAAAATAAAAAAGGTAAATATTAGAACAGAATTAGTTTTTTATTTCAAATTTACATATATTATTATACAGATTTTACATATATTTTTGAATGAACCTTGAACCTACTTTTTGAGTTTTTTTACTCCCGTATAGAAAGATAGTTATCCATGAGCTGGTAAGAACAGATTGTACTATATAAAAACCTCTTCTTTCGACAAATTGATTCAAGACTCAGACGTTTTGTTTGGTTTCTCAAAGTATGGCTGGACGAAAACAAAAAAAAGATAAAATCCATTTTTTCTGTTCTTGTGAAATTGGTGAAATACGTTGGCAAGTCATTCATAATGTAAATTTTTGTGTTAAGAAAGAAGAAAGGCAGAGAGATGTGAGTTTTAATGTTTAATGAGCGCCGCGTTCTGTTTATGATGTCTCTGCAATGTTGTCACGTACTTGGACCACATCAAAAAAAATTCATCTATTTTCTGGAGTCAAAACGGGGCATCTTTCTTCCTTTGCAAAATGATAAATTAAAGCCTGTGCATTGCAAAAAGGCAGCTGGTGGGAAACATGCTCCGTCTGCTAAAAACTGGGAAAGTCTGACGTGTTTTGGCCGTGTTTGCTGTCACAAAAAAAAGTGCGAAATAAAGTTTGGGCAACGTTTTTAAAACAACAAACATAATACTTAAAACAAAATGCAATATCGTCTTATTGATTGATACATCACGGTTGCAGAGTCATAAAGGACACTGGGGAGCACAGTTCCTCCACTATTTTTGCAGAAGGAATTTAAGGGGTTTTTTGCTACTCTCCGAATGTGCCACTGAATTGACTGAACAGTGAATTTCACCGTTCGGTGCAGTTTCGGGCCAATCCGTCTATTCACTAAGCCATCAATTTGCCAACTACTGGCAAATTGACAGCAAACTATATTGCAATTTGCCATAGCATGCCACAATTCGTTCAGCAGCACAAAAAATGCGCCATAGAAAACTATCATGTCTTCTATGCACAGAACGCCGAACTGTGCCGAGTTTGGAGTAGATCTTATTAGGGGCGGAGTTGGTGCAATGTTTACAGTAGGTCTTAATAGGGGCGGAGTTGGTGCAGTGTTTACAGTGGGTCTTATTAGGGGCGGAGTCGGTGCAGTGTTTACAGTGGGTCTTATTAAGGGCGGAGTCGGTGCAGTGTTTACAGTGGGTCTTATTAGGGGCGGAGTCGGTGCAGTGTTTACAGTAGGTATTATTAGGGGCAGAGTCAGTGTAATGTTTACAGGAGGTCTTATTAGGGGTGGAGTCAGTACAGTATTTGGAGCAGGTAATATTAGTGGCGGAGTCAATTTACTAGTTGGAAAGGGTCTTATTAGGGGCGGAGTCAACACAGTTTTTACAGTAGGTCTTATTAGGGGCGGAGTCGGTGCAGTGTTTACAGGAGGTCTTATTAGGGGCGGAGTCTGTACAGTGTTTGGAGCAGGTAATATTAGTAGCAGAGTCAATGTACTAGTTGGAAAGGGTCTTATTAGGGGCGGAGTCAGTGCAGTTTTTACAGTAGGTCTTATTAGGGGTGGAGTCGGTGCAGTGTTTACACAATGTTTTATTAGAGGCGGAGTCAGCGCAGTGTATACAGTAGATTTTATTAGGGGTGGAGTCAGTACAGTAATTGGAGCAGGTAATATTAGTGGCGGAGTCAATATACTAGTTGGAAAGGGTCTTATTAGGGGCGGAGGCAATGCAGAATTTGGAGTTGGTATCATTAGGGAATGAGTCAGCACAGTGTTTGGAGTATTAGAAAAAATAATACTTCCAGCACTCTTCAACACTCGACCTGTTAGGGTCGAAACGTTTTGTTCATGTTGTGCTGAGGAATAAATCCACATTTAATATTGAAGAGTGCTGGCATTATTTGTTTCTAATATTGTCTATTAGATTTGGGAGTGGATCCATTCCGGGCAGAGCGGTGAGCAGTCATTGGAACTATTGCTTGATATTGACAGTTTTTGGAGTAGGTATTACCAGAATCGAGTATGGAAAAGGCAATAATGGTTGGGAAAACCATTGGTAAAATAAAGAACGTGCAAGATAATGCATGTTATATTTTTATATAAATTTACAAATTTGTTCAACTGTTTTATACATTGTATCACATCATCTACTCATATATACCAAATTCCGGTACAATGGTGCCGGTACCAACTTCCGTACGCTAAACATCCTAAAGTGAAATCTTGATATATTCAGGAAACTCGGTGGCCAAGGATAGAAGAATTGTCGTTTTGATATTTCAGATATAACCAGCTCTTACTTTAGATAAAATCCCTATTGTTACCTGTCCTAGTAAGATCAGTGGTTACAATTTGTCTTGCCCTCTCATGTGGCTTTCCTCTCTTTTTTATATTTCCTCTTCAAATTATTTTTAACTGTGATAGTGTGATAGCCATAGAGGTAGTATTAGGCAACAAGCTTCAGAAGATAAAAGGGAACATCGCCTTTGATTTAAAGCTTTTCATCCGACAGAGAGCAAACTATAGATAGAGGTTATGTGTCATCTTTGGAACCGGCGATATGAAACATTTCCATCTTCCTTTCAATCTAGAAAATGGAACTGCAAAATACATGTTAACCATCTTTTATTTATTTTATTTTACAAGACCCAGACAGGTCATACACTTTGAAACAGGTTTATATCTCTGCATGTTTAAGTACGGTGATACATTTGCTGTCTGCACATTTCCTACCTCGAAGGTAAAAACACTTCCCTTCCCACTCGGTATGTAACTAATATCACAGGTCTACCACCCATGCTGGACTATATTTTAACTAGATCAATACCAAAAGTGTGAATGCAAGTTTTGGCTTTAAAAAAAAAGGAAAGTGTTATAAATATATATACAGGGTGTCCTTAAAGTCTCTTTACAATTTCAAAAATTTATTACAAAGGCAAATGAACAGACAAATAAGTGAAAATTATTACAAAATGAGACGTATATATTTACGTTTTTTTGCCTCATTTAATACACCTCTATATGGGCACCATTAGTTGCACGAAGCACATCAAGACGGTAGTCGATTTATTGCCATGTTGGCTGTAGCATCCCCTCATCAATGGTGGCAATGGCATCAGATATCCTCTGCTTTAGATTAGTGACGTCCCGTACCTTTGTTTCATACACCATGGGCCCTATTACATTCTTCCACAGACATTTGCGCCAGCGCAAAAACGCATTAACGCGAGGGGTAAAACCCTTGGCGCTGAACGCCGTATTAATTTGTCAGCGCAACAAACGTGCGTAATCGTCTACCGCGAATGAACCTGCACGAACGCTGCGCGAGCCTACTGTACGTCGCGCGTCCTTTGCTTAACAGTGTGAGCGCAAATGTGTATGTGCGCTGGTATGCGGATGGTATTAAAATCTATGCGCAGGAATGAACGCATAGCCTTTGCGCGCATAATTTTAGCAACTCCTAAAAGCTCCTAAATCTGAATGTACTGGCCGAAACCAAATACACCAGCCCATAACAAAAATACAGCACAGTATAGTTACACATTCTACACATACCAAACCAATAAATTTGAGAAGTTGTGTGTGCATTTATTATTGCTGCAGCATATATACTCAGATTGACTTTGGCAGGCGCAAAAACTTAACGTGAGATAATTGTGGTTCTTAATTCTGATTGGCTGAATCGCGTGAAAAAAACTGTGCGCACACTGATTTCTGCGCGCAACTGAACGGAACTGCGCGAGCAATATTTAACGCTTAGCTGAGCTGAGGTTTACGCATTTTATTGCTCGACAGATGAAAAAATGCGCGAGGATTGTAATTCCGGCGGTGATTTGCGAGCGTAAACGTTTAACGCTTGCCGCACAAATTCACTCGTTGCGCGTGCGTTTTTGCATGAAGAATGTAATTTAGCCCCATATCTTTGACATAACCCCATAGAAAGAAGTCGTTTTTCTTCGGCGAGACATCAATTACTGCAAATGTTTACCTTGACCTTTTGACTGAATACGCGGCACCACAACTACATGACCTTCAACCAACCATCATTTTCCAGCAAGATGCTGCACCACCACATCGGGGACTGCATGTTCGCGGGTTCCTAAATTAAACATTTCCAGACCGGTGGATTGGAAGGGGTGGCCCAATTCCCTGGCCACCTCGTTCACCAGATATTACTCCCCTCCACTTCTTTCTATGGCGTTATGTTATAGATATTGTTTTGAAACACCATCATTATCTTGAAATGCCTGTAGCCATGACATATGAAACAAAAAGGATAACTTATCCAAGAACAAAAACAGGGGTGGGAGTGTGGGGAGCTTCCAAACCTGGAGGCGGGCTTTGCGCCCCATCTCCGCCAGGAGGCGTAGAAAGGGAGCATGATCTTTGTCCATGGGGGGGAAGGATACTGAGGCATGTGAATTCCTTCGTCAGGGGGAGGGAGATGCCAAATGTGGAGGTACAGTAGAGCTGCAGGTGGAAAACTATGTAGTCTTCCCAGGGCTCACACTTTTTAAAACGATCTGGGAACTGTCCCTTATGACTTTTCCCCAACTGATCATGAACGGAGCTCATAACTGAAGTCACTCCATTTGGTCAGCAGGTGGCAACATCTGCCTGCCAAATAGGTTATAACAGTAAGGAACACTGTAGCGCTCACTCCCGGAGGAGCCGCCGAAAATGAACCACGGGTCAGTCTCCCCGCACTAGGGAATAAATATACTCCAACACCGTTGTGAGTTTTTATCATTTAAATAGTTTACTAAAATAGTAAGCAGACGTTGAAACACGGTATTCACAGGTATTATTACAGTATTTTCGTATCGCGGTAAAACGCGTAGCGGAAAAGAAACGAAACACGAGGCTTCGTATTTCGGAAAAATAAAATATTCGCAACCGAACAGAAAAAAAATGCAATTGCCTGATAGCTCGGTAAAAAGGGACACGTAGCGAAACCCAAAAAATACAATCTCTTCGTATTACGGTAAACGCGCAGCGGAAAAGAGAAAAATATAATTCGGAACGTATATTTAACCCCTGTTCCGAATCGTAACAGAATGAGTCCTGCACAGGTTAAGTCCCGGAATGTAAAAGGTGTGTATGTGTGTGTGGTACCCGGGTACTGTTCAACTGGCCAGTGAATTTACTGTCCAGCTCACCGCCTGCTCTCTGTACCCGATCAACTCGTGGTGACTCCTTACTCGAGGTCTTCGGTTGGTTCAATCTGCAGCAACTCTGGAGGGCTCCTTCTCCTTAGGCTGAATGACCTGGTAAAAGAACTGACAGGTCTCACTTGCGCTCTGGCCTAGGCCCTCTCGCGATGTATGGCACTGCGTCTGCTCTCTCTCGTTCCCTGGCGCGCTCTGGCGCGTTCTCCACGAGGTTCGGGATGTAAGTCTCCTGTGTCCCACCCACTTCCTGTTTCTTTGCAAAGCACGCCGGGAAATGTAGTCCCAATGTCTAGTGTCTCTAATCGCGATTGTCTCCATCTTGTGGCCAAAAATAGGTACTGCCGGCAGCAAGATTTTAACACAGCGCTACAACACATTGGGAATATTCCCAAATATTTCCTACTGTATATTTAATTAAAAATGATAACAACGCGGTATTCTTTTGATATGTCATAGGACACTCGAGGTTACCACGCACTTTCAAACTCCGCTTTATTAAATAAAAATACAAGAAACTCCTTTTTTACATTTCCAATTGTTTAGCAATTTCTCTAGAAATGCAACATACTGGAAAGCTTCCGAGACCGCGCTTATGAAATATATTAAGTCGTCTTATTTGAAATAATAATATAAAAAAAGGTTCTCGATTTCTAATTAGATTGGAACACTAAATCAAAGTGCCTGACAAGAACTTTCCATTTCCTTGGAAATCGTAGTCATCGAGGCCTGCCAGGTTTGGTAGTTTGATGAAAACGCTCACAATACACTGATTAAAATATACACAGTGTTCTCTGGTTCCAACCGCGGGTGTATATTACAGATGTGTTATAATAGACGGGGTGATGGCAGGCTGTCTGCTGTAATTTATGGTGTGTGCATATGCACGTAATTGAAACAGCACAAGTTTCATTTGGTCATCAAAGCATACTCTTTAAAAATAAGTACACGCGTCTTTATAGAAGGGCTGGATACATTTTTCCAGTAATTAAACATCAATATCTTGCTCACATCTTTCAAACTCATTTTATTCCTTGAATTTTTTTACTTCTTGTGGGTTTTTTTTCCTCTTCGTTTTTTACTTCAGTTCCCTCAACTCTCTGTTCTTTCTTCTATTACATTTCTATTGTCTTAAATGTTTTATTTCTCCATTGGTGACATTTGACTGACAAATAGGTTAATACAGTAAGGAATACATTGGGAATATTCCCAAATAGTTCTTTGTATTAATTGTTATTATCAGGGCTTTTTTTCAGGAGTTACTCAGGGGTAACCTCACCACCAGCCAGAACTAACAGAAGAAAGCATGATGCTCCTCCCTCCGCCTGCAGTGGCAGGCAGAGAATCAGAAGCGCTCGGCAGCTCAAATTGCTCCTAAACGCTTCCGATTGTCAGGAGTGTATGTAGGGACTGATAACCCCTCCCCCAGTAAGTGACGAGGGAGGGCTGCTCCCCCCTCTCTCTGAAGCCACTGAAACTTTGAACAGCATGGGGAGGGGGGGTGCAGCATGTTTACACAAATCTGCCAGAGCTGCGGATTGTCAGGCAAGTGGTGTGATCAGAGGAGCTGGCACTGTAAGGCGGTAGTGAGTTATTGCTGTGGAGCTCATACACACTGCGCATTACTGTCAGTGTCATTGCTGTGGAGCTCATACACACTGTGCATTACTGTGAGTGTCATTGCTGTGGAGCTCATACACTGCGCATTCCTGTGAGTTTCATTGCTGTGGAACTCATACACTGCGCATTTCTGTGGGTGTCATTGCTGTGGAGCTCATATACACTGCGCATTACTGTGAGTTTTATTGCTGTGGAGTTCAAACATACTCAGCAAAACTGTGAGTTTCATTGCCGTGGTGCTCACAAATGCTAGGGGATTATCCATTCAGTGCCATCGTTGCAAAAAAAACAAAACAGCTAACAGTCCTGCAATACAGATTTTTCTTGCAACAGAGGCACTTAGTGGATAACCCCCATAGGGTTACAACAATAGTTGTAGTTCCTTTAAAGGAACACAGAATTAGAAAATATGGTTCCCATTTATAGTGTCTTCCTTTAAGTGAGCTACAACTATTGTTTATGAGGACATGAAAATAGTCATAATAATCAGTTTTTCGCTGGACGTGAGAGAGTAGCCCCACCTATATTTCCAGAAAAAAAAAACACTGGTTATTATTATTATTATTGTATAAATATTTCTTAAATCTTGATTTTACAAAAGAAACACTGGTTCCTGACAGTTACTATTTGGAAAATCACTTATAGGGTTATTCAGAGAGAGACGAATTTCCCCGTTTGGTGCCATATTGGGGCATTCGGCTATTCGGCATTCGGCATTCAGCATGTACAGTGCCTGTTTGAAGGCAGTGAAATCCCCCATAGAGAAGCAATGGTTAATCTATTCACCGAACAGCAGAGAAATGTCAGAGAAATGACCTACTGTTCGGTGCCTACGTTCGGCAGGTTTAACCAGGCGAATCCCATAGGTTTCAATGTTAAAAATATTCCAGTTTTTATCCAATATCTAATAAACCATTTATTCTTTTAATCTGCAGTAAAAAAGTCTATTTATTTATTGATTTTTTTTTAGAATTTTTTTAGGCATTTTTGGGGATTTTTTAAGGAATTTTTTTAAAAAAAAATTTAATAGCAGTTTTTCTTTTTGCTGTAACCGACCTTTTTATTATAATTCATTTCATGTTATATGTTAAGTTCAGACATTTCCGTTCAGTAGTTTTTTTTCAAACAGCGTTTCAATTTTGACACGTTCAATCGTATTATTTTTTTTCAGATTTTTACCCGCCCGGCAGCTTGTCGACTTTTTTCTGCGGCAGGTCGGCGCTGTGCTCGGCAGCTCGTTGATTGCATTTGGTAACTGTCCGTCGTGTTTGTGGCGGCTGTCCGGCGGGTTGGCGGCAGCGGGCATCAAGTTTGCGGTGGGTTGGCAGCGGTCGGCCGGCGGGTTTGCAGTGGCATTCGGCGGTCGATTCCCTGTACTTCGGGGACCCTGCGGTGAATGTTGAATTCACCGCAGGGTGGGGAAATTTGTGCAGTGAACGACAGGAAACGTGCAGGGAAGTCGGCGACATTTCGGTGCTCTGTGAATAACCCGTTTAGAAGTGAAGTGGTTAAATATACTGTTTCATGCCATTAGTCAAAGCAACAATATAACATATTTTCTGGCATCAATATATATATATCTATATACTTAATTCAAGCCCGTACCAAGACACACTTCATCGTCATTTAATTTATACTTGATTTAAAAAGGCATATGGTGTGCATTAACCTACAGGAAACCGCAAGGAAGCACGAGGAACATGAATTCATGCGAAATAGTGATTACTTTTAAGCAGAGTCATAATCAGAATCCAAGGGATTCCAAGTAAATAAATTTGACAAACTATGAACGGGACATGGCAGGATTTAGCCCAACTAAAGTGAACATGCTTATAGTAAAATATCGGTTTCCCGCAGCATGTATAAAGCGGGATAATACACCTTTCAGAGGTGATTTATTCTACAGTTTAATTGAGGTCTTCTAGGAAAAACAAATGTTCCCTGCCACTGCAAACTATCTGATCAAGATTCTAAGGATATGTAATCCCTTCACTACCAAGTAGGGATGAGCTGTTTGGTTCGATCAGTTCGGAGTTCGACTCGAACATTGGCAGTTCGAAGGTTTGCGAACTTCGAACTTTTTGGCGTGTTCGGTTCGAGTTCGATTTTTTTTTCTAGAAAAGTATAAAAAATGCTTAAAAAATACAAAAAAATCTAGAAATAAAGAGACTCTTTACTGCAGAATATTATAAGCAGCGGTTTATTAGATATTGAATTAAAAAAGTACCTAATGTCTAGGTGCAAAGATTCTCACCTCTAAATGACCTGTGCTCTCAAACGGCGTAAACAACAGGTGTTTAATTAGTGTTTGGAAATAACATGTGTTTCTAATTAGCAATTAGAATTTGATACATTGCTTGCAGACTGGGTGGGGGCTCCTGCACATGTATGAACAAACACTGTGCTTGTTTTGAATTCTAAGAAGTGTTCATTTCTACTATATGATCCTCTCTGATATGCTGTTTAACCCCTTAAGGACCAGGGCTCTGTAAAGCCAATCATTAATGATGTAGATGTTATGTCATTTGTTATCACGGGCTTAATAAAATCTTTATCACACTCCTTAGATTTAAACGTAATATTCCAGTATTTGTATGTCCTCTCCCAAGGGCCTATGTGAGCATGTAATCATTATTGTGTTAGAAATGTCTATCATAAAGCGTACAAGCTGAGTCCCTAGAGTCTCTGACTATCCATTGTCATATATACCTTGCTTTATACATCTAATACATTCCCTCATCTAACAGGATAGTAGCCAGTCCCTGTGCATTTTAACCCCTTAAGGGTGGCTAGGTGTCGTGTGTGGGTCTCTGATGGCAATGTTTCTATACATCCTACAAATCCGCCACTTCACGGGCAGGTTATGGGGACCTCCTAGGCACGATATTTGAAGGAATTTTTCGTTTTTATTTTTAACCCTTATTTTATGGAAAACTCACTATTCCTTTAAAAACTTATTTTTTAAAACTTTTTGTCCTTGTTTCCTGTCCCCCCAGGGCACTACCAGGACCCCATACACCTTTTATGGCAAATATCTTGCATATATGCCTTCTTGGAGGGCACTCTAAAAATCGAACTTTTGAGTCCCGTTGACTTGCATTGAGTTCGGTTCGAGTTCGAACTCGAACTTCTGAAATTGTACGAGTTCGAATGCGAACCGAACACAGGGGTGTTCGGCTCATCCCTACTGGCAAGTGCTTTTTTGTTGCATAACATTTTATCGTAACATTTGTTTGAAACATGGCATGCAAAGTTTTAAATATAGGGTAAAATAGAAATTTTAGAAATTTTTCCTTCTGAGACAGTAAAAAAAATAAAACAATGTTAATTTGCTCATTTTTAATTCGTCATGTATTAGTTTATCCTTCACAGAACTATTGCTGGAATGAAAGATTCTAAGCTCTAAATGATGTCACCATTTTAAACAATCTCACACTGGGTCTGCATTATCAGCATACAGGCAGAAACGGCCTTTGTGGCAAATCCAGTAAAAGTGATAAGGATAGATAATAAAATGTTCAGATCTCCTGCTTATGGGGATTTTTATTGATCATAATGAGATTATTAGCAATGTAGCTTCCACAAAATACCAATATCTGTATGTGCTGCATAATTCCTACGAATGGGAATTACAGTAACATCTTGCATCTGTACTGTCCAGGGATTTTCAGTCATTTTAACCCCCTGCATCATATCCCTCTACAGCAGTGAGTGACCCAAAATATCTCCCTTTATTGTGCCCTCTCTCTCTGACTGTCGTAATGAAGCAGCAAAGTTTGTTGAATTTTTTGTTAGCATAAGGCTTGGGGCTGCTGTTTGCAGCTTGTTTACAGTAATACAGGGTAGCCGGAGAAAGTAACACCTTGTATCTGTACTGTAAAGGGATTTTCAGTCATTATAACCCCCTGCATCATATCCCTCTACAGCAGTGAGTGGCCCAAAATCTCTCCCTTTATTTTGTCCTCTCTCTCTCTGACTGTTGTAATGAAGCAGCAAAGTTTGTTGAACGTTTTGTTAGCATAAGGCTTGGGGCTGCTGTTTACAGCTTGTTTACAGTAACACAGGGTAGGTGGAGACAGTAACACCTTGTATCTGTACTGTACAGGGATGTTCAGTCATTATAACCCCTGAATCATATCCCGGCACAGCAGTGAGTGACCCCAAACCTCTCCTTGTATTCTGTTATTGTCATGCCTCAGCCCGAGAAGCCTGCTTTTTCATCATATGTTATTATTTTTATTATTATTCTTTATTTATAAAGCGCCAGCATATTCCGCAGCGCTGTACAATAAGCACAGTATAGACAGGGTTACAATACATTGAACAACATTTGACAAACAGTACAGGAGGAGATGAGGACCCTATTCCCGTAGGAACTCACAATCTGGGAGGGTTGGGGTTGGAAACAGGAGGAGAGGACTGTAAGGTGAGAGTGATTGATGTTCTGTTGCTCTATGTCTGCGTCCACTCAGGGGTTAATTACCTGTGCCAGCTCCTGAGTGGGTGTGCTTAAAACCTTGTCACACCCTTCTCTCTCATTTTGTGTTCCCCATCCTAGCTACTGTGAGGTTCTGGAGCTGCCTCTTCCTGAGTCTGTCTGCATTCCCCATGATCCTCTGTACTGTTATTGTCTACAGTGTTCCTGCTTCATCTGCCTGCATTTACTCAAGGTACTTTGCGAAGAGCTCCTGGTTCCTACTTGGTGGACACTGCATAGCGCACTATCCCTGGTATATTGTGACCACACCTGTGGCTATCTGCATTCAAGCCTCGCTCCACAATCCTGCTCTCAAGGTACATTGCGAAGAGCTCCTGGTTCCTACGTGGTGGACACTGCATATCCCACTATCCCTGGTGCATCAAGACACTACCTCTGTGCAGAGAGACTTGTATATTTTGTTTCCAGTACTCTATATTGTGTATAGACTGTTTGCTGTGTACCTACCTTTTCTGGAATACACTTTATATACTTATACAGCTTCCTGTGTCTGCCTGATTTGCTCTCCCCCAGCTCTTGGGAATATAAACTTTAAACCTAAGGCTCTGCCATGGCTCCATCGTGGCGCGAGTCTGACAGCTATACCCCTGGCTGTTGTAATGCAGCAGCAAAGCTTATGAACTTTTTGTTACAATGGACAGAAGAGCTGTTCCTTGCAGCTTGTTTACAGTAAGAGAGAGCGAAAGGAATAGATAAGACAGTGGAGTTCCTTACTCCACGGGAGGCACACTAACCGTGGGATTTGAGATGTTAACAATTGCTTTTCAATGTAATAAATACCTTGCAAAATCAAGTTAATTCGATTTTTGGAGTAAAGGGGATAAAACTTTATTTGCAACCGTGAAATATTACTATATATGTCTTTAATTGATAAATTTAAGGAGTGTCCGTTAAATGAAGAGAAACGTTCACAGGCTCTTTTATTAGGGTTAAGAGCGAGCCCTCGCATATGGTTCTTGCTGTAAATTTTAACTAGGGATTAATGCGGCTTGCGTTGAGATCTCCGCGTCGTGACATCTTTGCTTTAAGAAAAGGTTTCACAAGAGGGATTTAGTAAGAATTCAAATAAAATATCACAGTTACCATGCAACAGTAGAAAGGCCAGAGCAGGACATGCTGAGAGGAGTAGCACCACTCAATACAATGATCAGAGGATATTTTCCAGTTTCCTTTTGATCAAAGCATGTCAGATAGATCGGAGCGTTTCACGTGTTTTGATTATTTACACCTATTCCTTGTACCATTCTCTGGAGCAGGTTACCAGTAGGAAATCACGTAACGTTATATAAATATTATCATTTTTAATACTATTCTATACAATGAGAGATGAAAGTGCCCTCCCCAAAAAGTTTCACAGTTATGCTCCTCCTAGAAAAACTTTACCACACAAAGGGCTCTATCACCTCCTTCAAGCTAAGACTAGCGTCAACGTTAGCGCTAGCTTAAGGGAGGTCATAGCACTGCGCCCACATCACCTTCAAATTGCTAACGGGTTAAAAAACCCATTCGCGCTCGTTAAATTGCGATTGATAGCGCGAGTTTACTGTACTTTGAGCTCCCTATACCTAACACGGAGAGCGCAAAGTGAACGCACAGGTTAACTAGTGTTGGGATCACTTGGTTACTAAGAGCTGGCACTAACGAAAAAGTTACCATCAGCTCAGAGGTGCAGGTAATGGATTGCTCTGCTGCAGAATCTGTTACCTGCAGCTCAAACCCCCCCCAAAAAAATCACATACGCACCTCTTATCCCATGGTGGGAACGGTGGCCCGATCCGTTGCTTCTGGCTGCCGGGAGCAGAGGGAGACTGGAGGAAGAAAGTCCCCTGTCTCCCTCCGCGATCACTCCGCCAGCCAGCAGGATCTCACAAGAGGCGAGATCTTGACGGTCATGTGAGCCTATGGATGCCATGTTGGGGACGGTGCTGTAGCGCTGCCTCCAGCCTCCGCGAGCTTTGCGATTGCTAAGGGGCAGGCTGCCAGACTCGATGCCTGCCCCGCGATCTGCTGGGGAAACCGGGGCCAAAGGGGAAGTATCAAGTACTTTCCACCATTGAAAATAGTTAGTTGCCTAGAAATGTCAATTTACAGTGATTAGTTTATTTTAAATTGAGAGCACACACATGATAATAGAGAGCATGCCTGCGAGGAGAATACTGGAGCTAGGAGATAAGTGTTATTTAACTGCAGGCATAGATCCAGGACTACTTTATATCCTAAGTTTTTCTACGATATTAAATTTTGCTTAATTGTGGTGTATGATAATCTCTATCAGCATCCATGCCCCCAATCTAAAGCCATGCTTTGATTATAAAACACGACAATCGCATTTTGAGAATGTATTTATATTTTAATTATTTTTTAATTAATATCATTCAGCCTTAAACTATATTTTTCTCTGTCAGCCAAAAGATATATACCCAATAATAGTCTAAAAGTTTCACAGATCCTAATTAATTAATTGATTAACCCTTTCGCTGCTGAGGCTTTTCCCGCCCCTGTGCTGAGGTCATTTTTACCGGTTTTGCTCATCATGTTTAAACGTGTTTTGAAGGCTTATTTTAGTATATGACCCAGACATATAATATATCGTTCTTTCCGTCAGACTCGGCAGATTCATAATATGTCATTATTATATGTATACGTTATGTCATGTCTGTATATTATAACAAAAAATGCAATAAAATATGAATTTTCAATAATTTACAACATGTAAAGTATTTTTTTTTCACATTTTAACATGCGAGCAATTACGGTTATATTTTGTATGGGGTGCGCTTGTTAAAAAAATTAGAGATGGGGTCTCGTTACATTTTTTTTTGGCGAAAATTACGCGATTAACAAACGCACCGCATACAAAAATCGTTAGTGCAGCATCATTGTTCACATTATAATTGAAATGGGAACAATATTGCTGCATTAACAAACCAAAAAAAAAAACAAACTTGTTTACTTTTTTTTTTTATAATTTCTTTTAAAATATTTTTTTATTATTTTTAATTTTTATTTTTTTAAAAAAACTTTTTTCACAGTCGTGTTTGGTATCGTTGGAACGGCCATGCTCTGGCCGATCCAACAGTACCAAACTTTAATCCCTAGCTGCCACGGATCGGGAGATAGGGGGTTCATTGGAACCCCCTATCGCCACCGTTGGTGGCAGCTAGGGGTTAACTCCAGGACTGGCATCATCGTGCTATGCACGATGACGCCAGTCCTCAGGGGGAGTTCCCGGAGGCTTGGCCGACATCCAAGATGTCGGCCAGCTCCGGGAAAGGATCACGAACTGGCGCTTTTCAGCGCCGATTCATGATCCGGCTCCCCAGGGGTTAATGAGAGCCACCGTTTGGAAGGGCAGGCTGTGCCCTTCCAAGCGGTGCCTGTATTAACCCCCTGCTCCCCGGCGATCGGGAGGGAGAGAGGTCTGAAGGACCTCCCCCCTCCCTTTCAGGCGCCTCCTCCGCACATGCGGGGGGGTGCCTGAATTAGATATCATCGCGTCGCCGCAATGACATCTAATGTCCCCGCCGGACTCCCGAGTGCTGGGCTGACATCCAAGATGTCAGCCCGCACCGGGGGGGCGCAGCAATCCGCCGGAATCCTGAGCGCGTCCGTAGCACAGGAGAACCACTTGGCTGGACGCGCTGAGCGCGTCCATAGCAGCCAAGTGGTTAATCTTAACCCCTTCACTACCAAGTGATTTTTTTAAAAACATTGTCAGAATTTTTAATTAATTATATGGTAATAAATATTACTGTAAATAACCTATTTGGCCAGTAGATGGTGCCATCTGCTGCCAAATTGAGTTATAGAGGTTTGAGCTGCAGGTCTATATTTTTTTCTCCCTGCATCGGCTGCTGAAAGCCTGAGATTTCACAGCATTCAGCAGCTGATTTTACAGTTTTAGCTTTTTAGCCACAGGGTAAAACTTTGGGGGCACCTTCTGTTTAAATGGCTTCTGCAATAATAAACTTTATATATATATATATATATATGTAAAATAATCAGTAGGTGTCTTAGACTAGGACCTGTTGCCGAATGCTGTGACAGGCTTAAAGGGACACTACCACTTACATAAGCTGTAACTAGATTACTTGTGCATTACAAATAAAACCACCTCATAAGAGGAACAGTGAGGTTAGGTATTTTATCTCCTGTTTCCATTTTGAGTTTTTCTCAATATGCAACATTTACCAATATGTGCAAAAGTGTTACTTTACTCCTGTGGTTTATCTAATCTACAGTAAAACAGTTAATGAGGTGCAGAAGGGAATGCTTAGATAAGGCTGCAGGGGACAATTGTTCCCCAGGCTACTTGAGATACGAGATGGCTGCAGAATGAGATAAGACAGGGAGTTTACAAAACTTCTAATCTACCCCCTGGTGATGTCCTTTGAAAACATCCCACACAATACAATGATGTGAGTCCGTGATTGACCCATAGAGTCCATTCTATGACCAAGTCACACAAGGAGCAGCAAGCGATGGCAAGATACTGCGGGGGGGGGGAAGTTTGCAACACAAAAGATCACACAATGGATGCACCTAGTGACATATATAGAAGAAAATATCACACAATGGATGCACCCAGTGACATATATAGAGGAAAAATAAGACAATGGATGCACCCAGTGACACATAGAGGAAATATCACACAATGGATGCACCCAGTGACACATATAGAGGAAAATATCACACAATGGATGCACTCAGTGACACATATAGAGGAAAATATCACACAATGGATGCACCCAGTGACACATAGAGGAAAATATTTTCTTAACTAAACATACAAGAGAAAAACAAAGCACATGTAAGATATCAGCAACATAAATAGGAACATTTCATTTTTTTTGTTGGTAGTGGCCCTTTAAGTAAGATATGGTCATATTTTGTTATCTAAACTCCCATCATTTATTACCTGAGTTAGTTTGTGGAAAATCTGTAAAAATTAAATGAATACATAAATAAAATCTTTTCAAATCTTTTTGGCTCGGGTCAGACGAGCGCATTCTGTGCGGACTGTGCGTGCGTGCACAACGGCCGTATTTTCTGACTGACGACAAGGTAGTGGCCACACGGTCCGTTTTTGTGACTGACGTTTTTTTTGACTGATGTAGAAGAGAAAATAAATTAATATGAAAAACATTTTGTCCGTCAAAAATGCTGGACGTCAAAAATGTAGTCCGTCTGACTACGTTCCATCACTCACACACAAAGCTATGCGGACGTTGCGGACGCAGCGCACTCTGTGCGTCCATTCTAGCGGATTTACGTTCTTGCCTAACCTGTGTCCGTTTGTCGCGTCGGTTATGCATCCGCAGTTCGGTGCGGACGTACTTCGTGTGTGGGGCTCCATTGGTCATAATAATAAGCTATAACGGACGTACAAATGTGCGGTAACACTGATGTGATCAGTGCGCTCGTCTGACACGAGCCTAAAAACCTTGAATGTCTTTTAAATCTTGAGAGAAAGGGGGGGGGGGGTGAAGATCCTGAGGACGAGCAACAGCACTAATGGCCTGCTCTACGGTGGGTGCCCGCTCAGGTCTCACAAGGTTTTTGCTTGATTGTGCCATTACAAGGATTAATTCTCCATATGCAAATCAGTCTGCTCTCACCCAATGAGGGTGGCCAGTACTGACTGCCAAGGACGTCATCCCTGCACCAGAGGTGCAGCAACCCCCGACGATCGTTTTGGCCTTGTTAGGCCTCGTCAGGAGGGTATAGCTGACACCCCTCTAGGCACATCAAGCAAGGGGTCCACGTCTGGATGACCCTGTATAGTTATAGTGAGAGTAAGGGGGGGAGGTGTGAGGATCCTGAGGACGAGCAACAGCACTAGTCCTTTAAATCTTATAAGCTTTGTGATGATGAATTTTGTGTAATAGAGTGCCCTCTTCTTGGTTTGTTGTGTCTATTTCTCACAAGAAGACCCTCCCGTTATGCTTAGCAAAGGTTTTGAGTGCTACCCCTCTGGTTGAGAGATATATACAGTGGCAAGAAAAAGTATGTGAACCCTTTGGGATTACGTGGCGTTTTGCATGAATTGGTCATAAAATGTGCTCTGATCTTCATCTAAGTCACAACAATTTGAAAAACACAGTCTGCTTACAAACATTATATGTTTTCATGTTTTTATTGAACAGAACATGTAAACATTCACAGTGCAGGGTGGAAAAAGTATGTGAACCTTTGTACTTAATAACTGGTTGACCCTCCTTTGGCAGCAATAACCTCAACCAAACGTTTCCTGTAGTTGCAGATCAGGCCTGCACAACGATCTGGAGTAATTTTGGACCACTCCTCTTCACAAAACTGTTTCAGTGTAGCAATATTCTTGGGATGTCTGGTGTGAATCGCTCTCTTAAGGTCATGCAACAGTATTTCAATCGGGTTGAGGTCAGGACTCTGACTGGGCCACTCCAGAAGGCGTATTTTGTTTTGTTGAAGCCATTCTTTTGTTGAATTACTTGTATGCTTTGGGTCATTGTCTATATATATAGTAACTACTTTAACTGATATTTTTTTTAAATAACTAGTATTATGATTATCTTCATTTGTGCTTCACTACTAAATTATGGTTGTGCGCTCAGATTCACATTCACGCTTCCTTACGATGGCAAAAAAAAACTACAAAGAATTATTAACAAGGGGAAAAAAACCAACAAAGCACTTTTGAAGTTGTCATTTGTTACTTTGATTAATGTATTTTTTTTCCCAAAGCATTGTAATCATGAATATTCTGATTACTTCAATCCTTTCTTTCAGGCCCTTCCCCCCGACGAATATCTGACAATATCAGTAAAGTCAAATTAAACATCTGTTTTGCGAAATAAACCAGGCTAGTGATGACAGCTGTTCCAGAATGTGAAACGCGGTACAGCTGTCAGACTGTTTAAATTAACAATGGCTCTCATTTGCTAATGGTAACAAGGAAATAATGGTGTGTTTCTCTCTTCTTCTTTTTTTTTATTGCGTGCGTGTATAAACACAAACTAATAATTCTAACAACCTACAAAAAAAACATTGAAGAAAGGAAAGCAAGTAACGGTTGTGATGTGTCGTTCGCAGAAACGTTAAATAAACCCGTCATTTGTTTTACATCTGCCAAGCATCTGGAGAATACACATGGGGTAGCGCTGCAGCAATTTCCATGTCAGCGTATTAGAACCATCAATTGCTTTTATAAACAGAGATTTCTATCTGATACTGTCGAAAAGCTGCTGTGCAATATGTCCGAAAACCGTAAAACCGCACTTAAGGCTTATTGCAAAACGCGTTGGAACATTAAAGAACTCTTAAAGACACATGAGGAACAAAAGATGCATTCGAGTGAGATTTATATAAAATATTACACTTTGAGATATAATAGGAGCATGTAAGATGCTGGAATAAAATGTATTGGATATTGATGTCTTTATCTGGATGGATTCAATGCATGATGACTGACCATACACTGCAGAGTAGAATGAGCTGAGGAAACCTGGGTCATCAGTAAAGACTGGCATGAACAGAAATCTAACGCCAATGCCAGTGGCCACCTATTTGAGGTTACTTACAACATTTTGAGCACATTTTACAATCAGGGTTATTCAAAGAGAATCTAAAGGTCACTGCACGTTCGTTGACTTTTCGTTCCCTACAATGCAGTGCAATTTGGCAATCCCATTTCGGCGACCCTGCGGTGTACTCAGCAAGCACCACAGGACTGTCGTAGAACAGGGAAAAGTCGCCGCAAACCCGACGAAAACTCACCGCAAAACCCAGCGAATGCACACCGAAACCCGCAAAAACATCTGGATTAACCCCGCCAGAGACGCCGGAGAAACCCGAGCAGGAGCCGATCACAGCGCAGAGCAGCCGCCGGAAAAACCCCACACCGCAGAGGAATGGAGTGAAAAAAAACAAGAACAGTACGCTTGAATGTTTGAAAAGTGAAACGCTGTTTGCAAAGCGAAAATGTCTGAAATTTACATATGAGGTCCAAGGAATGATAATAAAAAGGGCTGGTACTGAAAAAAGAAAAAAACGTTAAAAAAAAAATAGATATTGGATTAAAACGGGAATATTTTTAACATTGAAGCCTATGGGATTCGCCTGAATAAACCTGTCGAATGAAGCAACCGAATGACAGGGCAATTCAGCAACTTTTCACTGCTGGTTTTTGTTCTCTGAATAGACAAAGCTATGGGGATTTCACTGCCCTCGAACAGGCACCGAACAGGCACCGTATGTGCAGGCAATTCGCCAACATTTGGCGAATTGCCTGCTCTCTGGATAGGTGAATGGCCAAGAAAGGTAGCTGAATGCTGAATTTCAGGGTTCGGTTACCTTTCGGCAGCCATTCTGATCTCTGTGAATAACCCTGAATATCTTTGTCACCTAAGCTTACTTACAACATTTCAATCCAAGTAATGATCAAAAAGCAAAAGATGAGAATCCAGGCAATGCAAAAATCTGTGAATTGAAAGGAACTTTTATTTCAGAAGTTGCGACGTTTGGGCTGGAATCAACCTTTTCCAAGGGAAACGTTGCAGCTGAAATAAAAGTACCTTTTAGTCTACTGCTTTTTTGAGTGCCTGGATTCTCATTCTTTGTTTGTATACTCTATACGTGTTCTGGCCACTCTAGGGTTCATGAGCACCCAGCAGGATTACCCACTCGACATGCCATCTTGCGAGCGCCTCCTCCTTTGCTGTTAATTAATTGACAACAACTTAAATTCTCAAATTGTTTTACTCAACATTGGCTTAACTAATCGCATAGGGAAACATTGTCTAATACTCGTTATTTAGCCAATGTTTGCTTTTGAGCTTAGCCAAGCCAACGATGCCAGTAGAACCAGTAGAACTTCTCGATTTCAGTTGAGTTGAGCTTGTCGTTGCCTGTTCGGCACTCAGTGAACAACGCCCGACTCTAGCACTACTAGCGATATACTGCTTTCCGTTTCAATTTCTTTGGCATAGTCTCAAGTTTAAGTCAAAGAATCAATTTAAGGATCTTGCACATCCATCTTGGATGAGCTGAGAGTGGTTGCCCACCCACCCATGAGGTTTCAGAAACTGTTCTCCAGGGATTGTTTCTAAACGAAGTTCACTGGAGACATTGCTTAACAGCTTTCATTTCTTAATTGGATAACAGTTCCTTTCTGTAACCACCTTGATCTTTAAATCAATTATTGCATGTTGACAGATATTTAAAGAACCAACACTTGATCATTCACTACCCAAAGTTATTACCCCCAAAAGGAGCCAGTAATCTTCTTGATAACTGCCATTTACTCTTGTAAAGACTGAGCAAATTTCTCATGTTTATACACGATGGTGAAAGTATATCTTAATTAATAGTTTACATATTTATATTACTTACTTGAGGATTACACAACCGGTGCCAATGGCAGGTGCTGTCCATAAAACCTGGATACGTGTCCTACGCCTCGGTGTGCTCTCTGTGACAGCTACAGGACAGTTAGTCATATACTGCGTATCCTCTTCATCTATTATCTAAAAGAAAAAAATAACCAATTAAATCAAATTAACTTAATAATTTAATTAAATTAAAAAGCCAGTTAAATGCCGGGACAAAACCTCGGTGTGCTCTCTGTGACAGCTACAGGACAGTTAGTCATATACTGCGTATCCTCTTCATCTATTATCTAAAAGAACAAAATAACCAATTAAATCAAATTAACTTAATAATTAAATTAAATTAAAAAGCCAGTTAAACGCCGGGACAAAACCTCTAAAGGATGTTATACTACTGCTGTAATATAGACACAGAGAAAAGAACATAGGACTCCTATAATGAAGGTTAACATATTTGTGTAGAATTTCTACTTAGTCTTTTTGGGTAGATTGACTGGAAAATGCATCTAGAAGAAGGTGACAGACAAGAAAGTCTGTCTTAAAATCTTTGTTTCACTTACATCGTCAAGTATATGTAGAATGTCGTCTCACTATTCTGCCTAAAATCAGGCTACAGGTTGAACACCGCTTATCCAGAATGTTCGGGACCTCAAGCATTCTGAATTCTTACGGATTTCAGAATCTGAGAGAATCTGACGTCTGAGAAGAAGGAGATCATGGCAGGAGAGTCGCAAGCCCTTCTAGATGGATCCACCAGTGTGTGCGAACGATAGGATCGCTCTGCAGGGTTTCTTTGTGGACATGATGCATGGAGTCAAAAATCCAGCCGGCTACGGAAATTCCAGTATTTGGAGTCTTCCAGATTTTAGAATTTCCGATAAGTGGTAATCAACCTGTACATTTACTATGTCAATCACCTCTTTTTTATGTTCATAATGTTTACGTACTAGATTGTAATGATGAATTATTTCTATGTCCAGCAGAGGATGATGTGAGAGCAACCTTGTTGGAGGCTCTCTTCCACAACCCTCTTTTTGACTTGACCAAGAAGGCAACACGTTGAGTTTGTTAAGGAAGGACAAATATGTGAATACATGTGATTGGCTTATAGATAGAATACACTGCCCACTGATCAATGAAACGGTGGTGTGTCATGTGGATCTGCACCCACATAAGTAAGGATTTCGGAGACCTCATCAAGCGACATCACATTGACTATAAATATCAAAGCGGTATCCATTTTTGAGGGCTTATCCCACAGAAATCAAACATGGCTTTAAATCAGTTAAGCCACCATGAACTTGCACATATGAAATTATCAGAAGTGCAACATTGGCCTTGCATTTTTCCAGTTTTTGATTGGTCAGGTAAGGATTAATGTTAATATCATTAACATTACATCCGACTCACTAATACACTCCATCTCCCCAACCAATCCATCACTTTCACATTGAAGGCCTCTCCTCCTGTTTCTCATCCTCCAGCCCCTCTAGATTGTAAATTCCCACGGTAATAGGGCCCTCATTTCCTTCTGTGTTGGTTTGTCAAATGTTGTTTGGTCTCAAATGTATCGAAACCCTGTCTATATTTTACCCATTGTTCAACTGTGCGTAGTATGCTGACGCTGTATAACTAAAGAATAATAATAAGTTACAACAAATATATGCAGGGTTATTCAGAGAGAGGTGAAAACCTTGGGAATTGGCAGGAGAATGAACAATTTAGACCAAATAGCCAATTTGGAAAGTGAGATAAATGGGAGAATTTTTCAGGTTTGACTATTTTGACCTAGAATTTTCAATTCTCCAGTCATTCTCAAGGTTTTAACTTCTTTCTGAATAGCCCTGACAGTATAATAAAACATAACAATTGGTTTTTGAGAACATAACACCAGCTGCATTATTTTAGCTACACCCCTCATCTGCAGCATTTTTTTGATGACATCTATCACAGAGGGACTGTACATTGTAATGTCATTAGAATATGGGCACCGCCACACTGGAAAGCTGACAGATCTTCGAGTGGTAATTGCAGTTAAATTCGCTGTCAATTGGTTACATATAAAATTGTATTAATACACTGGGATCAGCACTTTAAATGAATTTACATAACGAAGATTTCAGGTATTAGAGGCACTAATTTATACGTTTGTGTGGCGTGGAACAGCTAGAATTATATTCTTTAACATTATAATATTATTCTTTAATAAAGTTTTTCATTCTTGAACTTTTTTTCTTTGATGTTTAATATTACGACATTGAATTTACTCATCTGTATGTGATTTCTGAATGTGCTCATCTGAATATACTGATTGAGCAGGCTTATCCATCAATGGGTTTTTTCTACCCTGATGGCACAGCGGGCATATTCCAAGATGGCAATGCCAGGATTCATCAGGCTCAAATTGTGCAAGAGTGGTTGAGGAAGCATGAGACATCATTTACACACGTGGATTGGCCACCGCACAGTCCAGACCTTAACCCCATTGAGAATCTTTGGAATAATGTGCTCGAGACGTCTTTAGATAGATAGATAGATAGATAGATAGATAGATAGATAGATACACAAGCTGATCAGCTACACATTAAAACCACATGTGAGGTCAATCACTGTGATTATATGGCTACATATATATTGGGCAGCAAGTGAAAAGTGATGACAGTTTGTGTGACAGTCTCCTGTCATCACGATGACCACTACAAGCAGCTTAAGTGAACATGGTGGCTTGAGTGTTTCATTAGCAGTGGCTTTAGACACAACCATACAAGCAATCTACAGTGAACACAATCCCTTATTGAAGAAGCAGAACCCTTGAAGTAATACGAATGAAGATATTTTCTCCCATAAACTCTATTTCAGCAATTCCACTAAGAAAACACACAAAAACCATAAACATTATAATACAATAAAATAAAAAGTAGCAAAAACTTTCAGATTTTTGGTTGAAACAGCAGAAATAAAACATCCATATTAACCATGTCCATAAGAGTTGACTGCCATGTTCATGTATCTCTATATGAAGGAGGCATCGAGTGATTGATGACGTCTTCTGGGAAAATCACATTGTAATTGTTATGAAAATTCTATTAGGTGATGACAATATCAATAGTTCCCCTCGCATTTTGTCTTATTTGCAGGTCTATTACATCCACGCAAAGCCGAGTTACAGCCAAAAGGTCTGTGCGTTTTTCGTCAAATCAGATGGTAATACATGGCTACCATTAAGGGCACTGCTGCTGCTTTGTTCGACATCAACTCCATCACAATATCCTTAGCCGTAATTGTACAAAAAATATATCAAATGACAAAGCAAATGATTTCCTCATAAATATGTAGAGTAGAATTACAATCAAATAGGCTATTAGAGGCAGCTATTCCCTTACGCTAGACTAGAACGCAGGGAGCTTTCTTTTAAATCAGACCCCCCCCCCTCCCCGAATTGTTCATTATATTGTGAATTACTTTTTGGTGAGTGATCATATTCCAAAGAAGAGTCATTATGGTGTATATTAAAACCACTTTGAGCAAAGGGAGGGCGGTTCGCAGACGGATCACTTCGTCTCGGGGCTGTATACATTTTTAGTTTAGGCTCTGGGAGGTGAAACTAAATTGCCATGTTTAGAGCTCAGTGTCTCTTCCAAAGAATGTTGTTCCAAAATCCTTCAGTGATTCATCAACCAGCTCGAATTTTATAAAGTTAGGAAGGCTATGAATATCTATCAGATGTTTAAATATTCTTCTGGCTTCTGCTCTCATGTAGGGATTGTTCATTTACAAGGGAATGCTCCATACATCTCAACAAACTACGATCCTTGCAGTGTTGTACCATGCCTTTTCACTGCTCAGGTTCAAAAGGCCAGCATGGGGCATATACCTGTATATATGCCCCATGCTGGCCTTTTGGACCTGAGCAGTGAAAAAGCATGGTACAACACTGCAAGGAGCTGTGGAATTTGTCATAGACCGGATCAGGAATGGCAGCCAAAAAAATGGCTGTCAACAATAAAAGTGTCACGTACCTCCTGGATATAATGTCTAATCCCTATACGCAGACAAGCTAATCTACACTGACGGTCCTTTAAACGGCTGGAATTTCTACCTATCTTGAACACAACAATCAGATATCAGGGTTTAATACCAGAGCGGACTGTCAACCAAATGCCAGGGATTGTTATGCCAGAAGGGATCGTCAGCCAAGTGTCACAAGTCATTATGCCAGAAGGGATCGTCACCCAAGTGACAGGGGTTAACAGCCAGGAGAATTGTCAGACGAGCCGGGGTCATACACAGGACGACAGGTAGAAAAAAACACAAGTGAGCACTGAGGAGTGAAAACCACGTCAGGGCAAGGAATCAAGGCTCAGGTTCTGCATTTAGACTCAACGGGTGCCGCATCATCACGCTGCGCCCCACCTGCGACCTCGAACCGTGACCTCCTCCCTCATCTATATCACTTGGCAGCCGGCCATGTATGTGCAGCTCAAACTTTGCATGTATCATAAAGATCTGTCATTGCTGGAGATCATTGTTTTATGGATGCTAGATAGGATGCTATATATAAGCATCATGCAGGCAAATAAAGTGCCCGTCCTGACATGCTGCCTAGGCCGTTGTCCTCCTGGGCCCCCCTCTGTACGTCACTAGATCCTTGCACTGGCTATGGTTTATGTGTATCTCGTGTATCTTACATAGTTCTACATAACTGCAACAATGTCCAAGTTGCAAGAATCCCTGCAGCTATACACAACGAGCCTGATTCCGAGACAGCCAGTAGCAGGGAACCACTATGTGGAAATATTGGTTCAATAACCTACAATAAGGAGTCACTAAGCTAAAGCATGCAGCTCAGTGGGAATAGTGGCTCCAGCCGTTTAGTTATTGAGTCATTAACTTAATGTCTGGGATGAAAGAGGGCTCTAGGTTTCTTACGCTGTCAGAATACTTGAATGGCATGAAATGGGCATGTGACCCTCTTGACAAGCTCTTATGTGTCACACTAACCCCATGCATTGTTTTACGATGGAGTTTGCAGAGCTTGATTATGAGGTAGTACCATTACCTGCAATTTCTGCTGAGTGACTGAACACGGTTCACGTATTCTCTCATGTCTCTAAAGTACAGCAACTAATGGAATAAGCACAGTGTTGCAGGTAAAGTAAGCCTCCTGATTGGGCGAAACACTTCCTGGCTTTGGCTGGGCTCACTTTAAAAACAGTCGGCATTAACAAATAATGCAGTAATTCCAGGTGTATCTTTTTATTATGTTAAAGCTATTCTTCTTATTTTATTTTATAACATATGCTTTTTATTTGAGTTTTTCATTGCAGTGGGATATGGGGTACATAAAAAAAAGACAGATGTGAGGGAAGGGACCTTATTTGCTTAATGCTTTCTGTGTAGCGCACTCAGATATCTCCTTTCACTGGAAGTATTCTTTATGAACATGTAAGCACCAATTAGTGAAAAAAAAAAAAGGATTGCTCTGAAGTTATTGCACAAAACATAAAAGGTCAAAACTCCTCTGCGTGATCCTCTAAATGTAACAACCCCGAGGAATCATTTTATTAGGTCCACGTGTGGAGCATGTGGTCATTATAAATGCAACCAGGTCTGCAAGGACCAAAAAAACATAAAGATAAATGGAGAATTTACTAGAGATTTCTGATCCTTGAAAGAGGACACAAGAACCGATGCTAAACGTCTTGTTATATGATTATTATTTAAATCTAAATTAATAATAATAATAAATATTATTACAATAAATAATAATAATAAAAATTATAATAATAATAATAATAAAAATTATAACAATTTGTCAAATAAAATGCATTGGGCTATATTTCATAGTTAATGTAGTGTCTCAATATGTAATGGTTAGGGCTGGCATAGTGTCTCCTATGCCTAACATGGGGAGCACAATTGATTTTTAGCATCTCGATAAGAGAGGTATTCCAAGGTGCTGTCGCAAATTACCGTCGGGACGCAAAATGAAGAATTTTAACAACTCCTGAAAGCTGGTGCTAAATGATTCTGCAAATGAAAAATCCTTTAAAACACTCCAAACCCTCCATTAAATCCCATAGTCACCTCTCATCCTGTGGCGGAAAGGGAGGCCAGATCCACCACAAATCGTTTCTAGTCTCCCCCATGATCATTCCATGGAGTTGCACAAGAGCGAGGTCGTGCAGAGCAAGAATAGTGAGAAACAAGAGGGGTGTTTGTGAGGGTCCTGAGAACGAGCAACAGCACAATGGCCTGCTCTACGGTGGGTGCCCACTCAGGTCTCACAAACAAGGTTTTAGCTTGCTTGGTGCCATTACAGGGATGAATTTTCCATATGCAAATCAGCCTGCTCTCACCCAGAAAGGGTGGCCAGTGCTGATTGCCAAGGACGTCATCCCTGCACAAGAGGTGCAGCAACCCCCGACGATCGTTTCAGCCTTCTTGGGCCTCGTCAGGAGGGTATAGCTGACACCCCTCTAGGCACATCAAGCAAGAGGTCCACGTCTGGATGACCCTTTACAATTATAGTGAGAAACAAGAGGGGTGTTTGTGAGGGTCCTGAGAACCCAATAAGGCCGAAACGATCGTCGGGGGTTGCTGCACCTCTCGTGCAGGGATGACGTCCTTGGCAATCAGCACTGGCCACCCTTTCTGGGTGAGAGAAGGCTGATTTGCATATGGAAAATTCCTCCCTGTAATGGCACAATCAAGCTAAAACCTTGTTTGTGAGACCTGAGCGGGCACCCACCGTAGAGCAGGCCATTTGTGCTGTTGCTCGTTCTCAGGACCCTCACAAACACCCCCTTGTTTCTCACTGCAATTGTAAAGGGTCATCCAGATGTGGACCCCTTGCTTGATGTGCCTAGAGGGGTGTCAGTTATACCCTCCTGACGAGGCCCAATAAGGCAGAAACGATCGTCGGGGGTTGCTGCACCTCTCGTGCATGGATGACGTCCTTGGCAATCAGCACTGGCCACCCTTTCTGGGTGAGAGCAGGCTGATTTGCATATGGAAAATTCATCCCTGTAATGGCACAATCAAGCTAAAACCTTGTTTGTGAGACCTGAGCGGGCACCCACCGTAGAGCAGGCCATTTGTGCTGTTGCTCGTTCTCAGGACCCTCACAAACACCCCCCTTGTTTCTCACTGTAGAGCAAGAAGCCTGAAAGCGCAAGCCTCCATGGGTCATATGGTCCCGGAACATCGATATTAAATAAATAATACTTTTATTGGGTAAAACAAATAACAAAATGATGAAATATCAATTAAAAATAAATTAATAATCGAGTCGCGTTTCGTCAAACTAGAGTCTGGCTTCATCAGTCAGTCATTTGAATTTAACCTGTCTTTGTGTGATGAGAGTTACAGTCCACAGTCCCTGGACCACAAGAGACCCCTGAACTCCGAGGCCAAGCTAACGCAAGCCAAATCCTCAAGAAAGATTGCCATTCTTAAAATTTAGAAACTGTTTCTGCAGCACAATGGAGGGTTATCAACTTATTGTCAGTGTCTACCAATGTTGAAACAATAATAAACATCCGCAATACAGATAGGAAAAATCAAAGAACGGCAAGGGAAGCTTCATTAAGGAAGACAACCCTGTCGTTCTTTCAATTTCTCTCTGGATTGTGGAAGGTTATCGTAGCTGCAACAATGACGATATTCACTCTTTGCAACAACATTAAACAACGGTAGTGATGACAGAAAAACCCCCAGAGAAGGTTTCTCCAGCGCGGTGTCCTGACTAGGGATGAGCTGTTCGGTTCGATCTGTTTAGAGTTCGCATCGAACATCGGGCGTTCGGCTGTTCGCGAACTCCGAACATTTCCGCGTGTTCGCTGCATGTTCGCCCACAATGCACCACAATGGACCACAATGCACTTTTCCACTGGCCTGAAGCTTGTAATCGGCTACAACCTTGCACCTGACCACAGGTCAGGTGCAAGACAGGTGCAAGACTATGCCAATCACGGCTCAGAGTCCTGATTGGGCACATTTTGCCCAATCATGGGCTCATAGAGCTAAGTCCCACAGCACACTCTATAAGGCTTCACACAGCCCCCAGCACAAGATTTTTGAGGAGATTGTTCTGTTAGTGTGTGTTCTCACTGCCAGCAGCTATTGTGGGGGTCTCACTTCTACAAGAAATCTGGGAATTATTGTAATCTGTGTATTCTCACTGTCAGCAGCTATTGTGGGGTTCTCACTTCTACAAGATATCTGGGAATTGTTGTAACCTGTGTGTTCTCACTGCCAGCAGCTATTGGGGGTCTCACTTCTACAAGATATCTGGGAATTGTTTTTAATCTGTGTGTTCTCACTGCCAGCAGCTATTGTGGGGGTCTCACTTATTCAAAATATCTGGGAATTGTTGTAATCTGTGTGTTCTCACTGCCAGCAGCTACTGTGGGGGTCTCACTTCTAGCAGATATCTGGGAATTGTAATCTGTGTCTTGTCACTGCCACCCATCAGGGGGTCTCACAGACATGTAGCAGATATCTGGGAATTGTAATCTGTGTCTTGTCACTGTTGCCAGCTATCAGGGGTCCAATCAGGGGTCTCACTGTCCTATAGGTGGTTTCTGGGAATTGTAATCTGTGTCTTGTCACTGCCACCCATCCAGGGGGTCTCACTGATTTATAGGAGGTTCCTGGGAATTGTAATCTGTGTCTTCTCACTGCCAGCTATCAGGGTGTCCCACATACTTCTATCAGATATCTGGGAATTGTAATCTGTGTCTTGTCACTGTTGCCAGCTATCAGAGGGTCTCACTGATTTATAGGTGGTTTCTGGGAATTGTAATCTGTGTCTTGTCAGTGCCACCCATCAGGGGGTCTCACTGATTTATAGGTGGTTTATGGGAATTTTAATCTGTGTCTTGTCACTGGCTGCCAGCTATCAGGGTGTCTCACTGAGTTATACCAGAGTTCTGGAAATCTTTAATCTAGATAACACAGTTGAATCAGAGTTCTGCATATCTCCAATTTTTTATAATAGAGTTGAATCAGAGTTCTGTATATCTTTAATCTATATATCACTCACCATGTAAGAAAGACCAAAAAGGACAGGCAGATGCTCCCAGACACAGATAAGAGGGCAAGCAGCCTCTGTGTCGGGAGGCTGTGCCTCTGGTCGTCGTGGACGTGGTGCATCCTCTGCAGGGGCACGCTTGTCCTTTCTAACATAGAAACATAGAAAAATGTCGGCAGATAAGAACCTTTCGGCCCATCTAGTCTGCCCAATTACATGGATACTTAACCTGGATTTATCTTTTGTTTAGGATAGCCTTATGCCTATCCCATGGTTGCTTAAATTCAATTATTGTTTTGGCCTCAACCACTTCAACTGGAAGGCTGTTCCATGTATCCACCACCTTCTCAGTAAAATAATGCTTCCTGATGTTACTTTTAAACCTTTGCCCCTCTAATCTAAGACTATGTCCTCTTGTTTTGCTACTTTGTTTCCGTTTAAATATACTCCCTTCCTCTACCTTGTGGATTCCCTTTACGTATTTAAATGTTTCTATCATATCTCCTCTGTCTCATCTTTTATCCAAGCTGTACATGTTAAGATCATTAAGCCTTTCCTGGTAACTTTTCTCCTTCAAGCCGTACACCATTTTAGTAGCCCTTCTCTGAACTCTCTCTAAGATGTCTATATCCTTCTAGAGATACGGTCTCCAGTACTGCACACAGTACTCCAAGTGAGGTCTCACCAGTGCTCTGTACAGTGGCATGAGCACTTCCCTTTTCCTACTGCTAATACCTCTCCCTACACAACCAAGCATTCTGCTAGCATTTCCTGCTGCTCTATTACATTGACTACTTACCCTTAGATCCTCTGAAATAATAACCCCTAAATCCCTTTCCTCAGATGTTGAGGTTAAGACTGTATCAAATATTCTATATTCAGCCCTTGGGTTTTTACGTCCCAGGTGCATTATCTTGCACTTATCCACATTAAAACTCAATTGCCACAGCTCCGACCATTTTTTTAGTCTAACTGGTGCTGGCCGTCTTAAGCAGCAGCAACATACAGAGGATCTGCAGGATTGGCTAACCATGCCATCCTCATCCTCAGAGTCCTCTGCCAGCCAGACGTCTAGTGGTTTACAGTCCACCTCAGCTGCCAAAACATCTAATTCAGCCTCCATGTCCACAGCTACTCCTGCCGTAGCCTCACATGGAGGAGTCAGCTATCACACATGGAGGAATCAGCTGAATTGTTTGACTACAATGACAGTGACATGCTGCTTGAGGATGCGCAGCAACTCCAGTGCTCTGATTCAAACTCTGAGGATGAGGAAGGGAGTAGAATCAACCTAGAGGAAGGGGGTGCCAGTGACACACAAATAACTGGCACTCATTTTGCCCCAGCAGCTGCAGCATACTGCCAAGTTGGCTCCAGTGACGAGGAGATAGGGGGTGATGATGACAATGATGATGAGGTCACTGACTCCACCTGGGTGCCAGATCGAACAGAGGAGTCAAGTGAGGAGGAGGCACAACAAACACGAGGCATAACTTCCTCTATGACCAACCGTAGCAAGTCCAAGGCATCAGATGTCAGAGCTGCTCAGGTGCAGAGCGCTGTTGTCTCGCAGCACACGTCCAGGATCTCTGCTGTCTGGGAGTTCTTTAAGAAATGTGCAGCAGACCCCACCGTTGCAATTTGTAATCTATGTCAGATGAGGATCAGGCGTGGGAAAGACATCCAACGCTTGGGTACCATGTGCTTGAGGCGACATATGACCACCTGCCATGCATCAACACTTTGCATAGGTCCTCCTCCTCCTCCTCATCTGTCTCTACCCCCATTATTTGTTCTGCCATGCCATTGCCTACAACCTCCACTGACAGGGATGATGCTACAGTAATGGGTGTACCAGGTCCTTCCTCACAATGTGACAGCATCCCATCAACTGAAGATTTAAGCAGTCAGATTACGTTGCCCCAGCTGCTGCAGCGTAAGAAAAAATATAGTCCCAACCATCCCCAAGCACAGCATTTAAATGCCAGCTTAGCAAAATTACTCGCATTACAGCTGCTGCCTTTTCAGCTGGTGTACTCTGCTTCCTTCCGCGAATATGCTGAATGTGCTGTACCACAGTGGCAGGTTCCAAAACGCCATTTCTTTTCACGGAAGGCCATTCCAGCACTATACCAGCACGTGGAAGACAATGTTATGGAGTCATTGGGAAAGGCAGTCAGCAGCAAGGTGCACATGACTTTAGACACGTGGTCCAGCAAGCATGGACAGGGCCTTTATACATTTCCTTCACGGCACACTGGGCAACTCTGATTGCAGCTGGGAGGGATCCAAGACGGGGCTCTGTGTGGAACTTGTTCATCCACCACGCCTCCAGAAAGCTGCTTGTATGAGGTCTGTCTGCTCCACCCCCACCTCTTCCTCCTCCTCTGTCTCTGGCGAAGTGGTAGTTAAACCGACGCGTGACAGGGGCTATGCAATGGCTCAAACAAAAAGATGCCATACTGTGCTTGAGCTGGTTTGTTTAGGGGACAGGAGCCACACCAGGCCAGAAATTCTGTCAGCTCTGCAGGGGCAGGTGCAGAGATGGTTAACTCCATGCCAGCTTCAGCTAAGAATGGTCATCTTTGATAATGGCAGCAACCTTCTCTCCACCCTACACCAGGGTAAGTTGACTCATGTACCATGCCTAGCACACGTCCTAAATCTGGTGGTACAGCATTTCCTAACCAGGTACCCAGGGCTGACAGGGCTTCTCAGCCAGGCCAGAAAAGTCTTCAGCCACTTCAGACGGTCATTCCCAGCGAGTGTTCTCCTGGCAGAAATTCAAAGAGAATTCCACCTTCCCATAAACTGTTTGATCTGTGACATGCCCACCAGGTGGAACTCGACATTAGCAATGCTGCAGCGTCTGCACAAGCAGCAGAGGGCCATCAATGAGTACCTGTGTGAGTATGGCACAAGGACAGGTTCAGGTCAACTTGGTTCCCCCCCGCAGTGGCTGATGATCCTCATTGACTAGGAAGACTCGGAAGCTAATGCCACCTCCAATCTATGCTGCATGGGCTCCTTTATCCTGCAAAGCCTGCTAAAGGACCCCAGGATTTGTGCTATCAAGGAGAGGGATCATTACTGGTTGGCAAGCCTTCTTGTTCCACGATACAAGGGTAAAGTTACAGAGCTCATCCTGCCCGCACAGAGGGAGGACAGGATGAAACAACTTGAGTACGCTCTAAAGCGACACTTGTGTAACACCTTTCCAGGCACTGGTAGGATACCAAGTGATGACACAGGTACTTCTGAGGCTGCAGATGATCAGAGGAAGATCGGCGAAGGCCGGGCCGCTTGACTGATGCATTTTTTAATTTTTTTAGTCCACGACGCCCAGGGACGTCAAATGTAGGCAGCCATTGCCAGCGTCTTCACCATATGGTGCAGGACTACCTAGGGGCAAGGGCAGACCTGGATACCTTTACAGCAGATGATCCACTGGCTTACTGGGTGTTGAGATTGGATCACTGGCTAGAATTTAGCCAATATGCTATGCAGCTACTAGGTTGCCCTTCATCCAGCGTGCTTTCTGAAAGGACGTTCAGTGCCGCTGGAGGTTTTGTCACAGACAAAAGAGTGCATCTGTCCACTGACTCTGTAGACTGGCTGACATTTATAAAAATGAATCAGTCCTGGATCAGCAGCTATCAATCCCCTGATACTGACGTAACTGAATAGATCGGGGATCTCTTTTGCATTACCAAAACCTCCACCACTGCACTCTTCCACAATACCACAAAGGGGTTACGGTGTGAAGGCACTTGCTGCCAACAAAGGTAAAATATTTGGGTGCACTGCCACTGACGCCTATACCAGATTCATATCATTTTAATATTTGACCGCAGGTTGCAAACCCTGCACTCTTCCACAATACCACAGAGGGGTTACTTACGGTGTGAAGGCACTTGCTGCCACCAAAGGCACAATATTTGGGTGCACTGCCACTGACGCCTGTACCAGATTCATATCATTTTAATATTGAACCGCAGGGTCAACCCTGCACTCTTCCACAATAGCACAGATGGATAACGGTGTGACGGCACTGTTGCCGACACTAAAGGCCCAATTTTAAAGCACCTATTGTTACTTTCATCCAAAGCCTGCATAAGTTTCACCATAATTTAGCCAAAAAATCACTAAACTTGTTCTCTGTGTCCTAAAATGTCTCTTCTTTTCATACAGGCTGCCGCCCCAAGCAGTTGTTTATGAATAGATTAAAGGAAAACCATTTACCGTAATTTGAAATGTCATTTTTTTGTTTTTAAATACTTCTATACATCCTACAAATCCGCCACTTCACGGGCAGGTTATGGGGACCTCCTAGGCATGATATTTGAAGGAATTGTTTGTTTTTATTCTTAATCTTTATTTCATGGAAAACTCACTGTTCCTTTGAAAACGATTTTTTTTAACTTTTTTTCCTTGTTTCCTGTCCCCCAGGGTACTACCCGGACCCCCATACACCTTTTATAGAAAATATCTTGCATATATGCCCTCTTGGAGGGCACTCTAAAAATCGAACTTTGAGTCCCATTGACTTGCATTGAGTTCGGTTCGTGTTCGCGTTCGAACTCGAACTTTTGAAATTGTTCGAGTTAGAATGCGAACCGAACACGGGGGTGTTCGGCTCATCCCTAGTCCTGACACCTGGAAAGGATGCTAAATTCTCGGACATTACGTTGTAGAAGCACACATTGGGCAGGAATGTTTCAGCCATGAGAAACTAATGACTTTTTTTAACTTTCCAGACAGACATTAACAAATAACCCTGTTTTCGGTCCAGCTTGCTGTATTTACTTGCCATCCTAATTACCGCAGATCGTCGTGCCAAATTGGCAGCGGAGAAACATAATAAAAATACAAAACGTTGTATCATAATCAAGAAGCGAAACTTTCCCTTCTTGTAACCTTTTACTAAAATTTCTGCATATCGGGGCTTTTAAATCCTTCTCAGAAAAATCAATTAAATAAAAAAATAATAAAAAATAACAATATATTCACCAGGTAAAGCTATTTTAGCACATTGTCTGACTTCCTGTTGATCAAAACTACTGCCAATAAGTGAGATTGTTCTGTGCAGAGTTTTCTTCCCCAGCACAGTAAGTAATTTATAGTTTTATATTGATTTTTGGAGTTCTAAGCACAAATGGAAAATCAAAATGGTTATTATTGTATTTTTTTTAGGTTGTTTTCTTAAAATAATGTTTGAATCGAAGGCCAAATTCTTTATGTCCCTCGTTATTATGCTTTATGCATTCGCTCTGGTTTGCATCGGGACTTATAGAGCTCTATTACATTCTCCGCGCAAATTCGTACGCGCAGCGCATTTTTTTTTGCACGCAGCGTTAAACGTTATCGCGCGTAAATTAACGCAGGTATTACAATCCGAGCGCATTTTTTCATCCGTCAAAAAATATTGCGTGTAAAAAAAGACGAGAAAAAAACACGCACGCATTAACATTGCGTGTAGAAATCTGTGGGCAGACTGTTTTTTCACGCGATTCAGCCAATCAGAATTAAGAACCACAATTGTCTCCCATTCAGTTTTAGCGCCTGTCAAAATCAATCTGAGTATATATGCTGCAGCAATAATAAAAACAAGCACAACCTCTCCATTTTATTGTTTGGGAATGTGTAGAATGTGTAACTATATCGTGCTGTATTTTTTTTTTCGTGCTGGTGTATTTAGTTTCGGCCAGGACGTTCAGATTTGCAGTTACCACCAGCTTTTAAAAGACGTTAAAATAATGCGCGCAAACGTCGTTCGTAAAAAGTTGCTCTTCAATTGTAATACCATCCGCATACCAGCGCACAAACGCATTTGCGCTCACAATGTTAAGTATGGGATGCGCGCATGAACTTGCGTTCGCGCAAGGTCACTCACGTTAGACGTTAACGCGCATCGTATGTGCGAACGTCGTTTTATGACGTTCAGCGCAAAGGGTTTTGCCCCTCGCGTTAATGCGTTTTTGCACACGCGCACATTTTTGCGCGAACACTGTAATAGAGCCCATAATCTTCTGGATTCCCAAAAGTATAATCCTCTAGTCTAGATTGTAAGCTCCTCTGTGCAGGGCCCTCCACATCTCTGGTCTCTGGTTCTTGAGTTCGTTTGTAAATTTGTTAGTTTGATTAAATATTTTTACTTTCTTTTTTTGCTTTTTTTAATTTAAATTTAATAAAAAAAATTGTCTTAAACCTTTTACTGGAAAAACCGAATTAACTCGATTTTGCACTGTAATAAATTGTAAAGCAATCTTTAGCATATCCATTTTGCATAGCTTTTCAAAGCAAGATTATCTGTCTCCAGCTACCCTGTATTACTGTAAACAAGCTGCAAACAGCAGCCCCAAGCCTTATGCTAACAAAAAGTCCAACAAACTTTGCTGCTTCATTACAACAGTCAGAGAGAGAGTGCAAAATAAAGGGAGGGATTTTGGGTCACTCACTGCTGTACAGGGATACAATGCAGGGGGTTATAATGACTGAAAATCCCAGTACAGTACAGATATATAAGGTGTTACTGTAATTCCCATACACAGGCATTATGCAGCACATGCAGATACAAGGTGTTACTTTAATTTCCATACACAGGCATTATTCAGCACATACAGACACAAGGTGTTGCTGTAATTGCCATACACAAGCATTATGCAGCACATACAGATACAAGGTGTTGCTGTAATTTCCACACACAGGCATTATGCAGCACATACAGATACAAGGTGTTGCTGTAATTTCCATACACAGGCATTATGCAGCACATAAAGATACAAGGTGTTGCTGTAATTGCCACACACAGGCATTATGCAGCGCATACAGATACAAGGTGCTGCTGTAATTGCCATACACAGGCATTATGCAGCACATACAGATACAAGGTGTTGCTGTAATTGCCATACACAGGCATTATGCAGCACATACAGATACAAGGTGTTGCTGTAATTTCCATACACAGGCATTATGCAGCACATACAGATACAAGGTGTTGCTGTAATTGCCATACACAGGCATTATGCAGCACATACAGATACAAGGTGTTGCTGTAATTGCCATACACAGGCATTATGCAGCACATACAGATACAAGGTGTTGCTGTAATTGCCATACACAGGCATTATGCAGCACATACAGATACAAGGCGTTACTGTAATTTCCATACACAGGCATTATGCAGCACTTACAGATACAAGGTGTTGCTGTAATTACCATACACAGGCATTATGTAGCACATACAGATACAAGGTGTTACTGTAATTACCATACACAGGCATTATGCAGCACATACAGATGCAAGGTGTTGCTGTAATTTCCATACACATGCATTATGCAGCACATACAGATATTGGTATTTTTTGGAAGCTGCATTGCTAATAATCTCATTATAAACTTATCTCATCTGTATATTTGTGCAATTTTTTTTAATATTTTGCATTTTATTACTTTGTATTTCTGTAACACTGTAACAATTTAATGCTGCTGAACCCAGGACATACTCGAAAACTAGAGAAATCTCAAGTATCCTTCCTGGTAAAATCCTTTATAAATAAATAAATAAATAAATCATTGTTATTATATGTCTGCATCACATTTACTGTATTTGACACAATGGCCATTTCTGCCTGTATGCTGGTAATGCAGACCCCTTGTGACATTGTGTGAGATAAAGGAAACCAGCTAGATTTCAGAACATTTCACATCAACATTATTTCTGTAAAGGATAAACGAATACATGAAAAATTAATCTCACAATAACGATTTCATGCACAATTTCTATTTTAGCCTATTTTTAATTGTTATCTTTGCATCCCGTGTTTCAAATAAATATTATGGTAAAACAAATTTCAACAAAAAGCGCTTGGTAGTGAAGGGGTTAATCTGTATGTGCGTCTCCCTGTCTGTATGTGTGTTTCTGTGTCCGTGCTTCTCTGTCACACTCTCTACCCTGTCTTAGAATAGTTATTGTACTCTGGTAAAGTTGACTGTTCGATGGCGGAGCTTCCTTTTAATAACCTGGGAATTCAGAGAGTCTAGCGGTGGCAGATTGTGAGAACATTAACGTTCCCATCATTGCTCCGTTAAGCATGCATCATCTTGTACTTGTGAGGTCCCAGCGCTGTGCATAGGTTAAAGGGCGCAGACACTGGGGAGAGACCTAACATCTGGCCGGAGGACTTTCCCTGGAAATGTGCTGGAGCAGCAGCGGCAACAGCTGTGTAGTCATTTGCCGAACATGCTGAAACGTGACACACTGTCTATCGATTTAATGTTCAGTTCACATTGTGTCGTGTCCGTCTGATCATAGAGAAGAGAAAAAAAGGGGGGGCAAGTAATATCCAAAGGTATGAGGAGTTCTTTCATCAGAGAGATTGACTGGATCCCTAGATTGTAAATTCTTCTGAGCATGAACATATGGAACCCTTAATAACCCCATCACAAATCTGTCATTGTTTGTGTTCTAGGTAAACAAAACAAACAAACCGTGTGGATCTTGAAGGGCCACTGTGACCACAACATCAAATGTCCTTATTGTGTTTATTTTATGTTGCTGATATCTTACATGTGTTTTGTTTCTCTCTTGTATGTTTAGTTAAGAAAATATTTTACTCTATATGTGTCACTGGGTGCATCCACTGCGTGATATTTTGTGTTGTAAACTGCCTCCCCCAAATCTTCACATCACTTGCTCCTCACTGTGTGGCACGGGCCATAGAATGGAGTTTAGGTTCGGGTCAGACGAGCGCAGTTATCACGTCCGTGTTGCCGCACATTTGTACGTCCCTGGCAGCATAGCATTCTGACCAATGTAGCCCCACACACGAAGTACGTACGCACAGATGTACGGACGCATGACGGACACGGCAAACGGACGCAGGTTAGGCAAGAACGTAATACTGCTAGAACAGACGTGCAGAGTGCGCCACGCCTGCAACGTCCGTGTAGCTTTGTGTGTGAGTGATGAAACGAGGTCAGATGGACTGCATTTATACGTCCAGCATTTTTGACGGACAGAATGTTTTTTTCATTGTAATTTATTTTCCCTGCTACATCCGTCAAAAAATACGTCAGTGAAAAAAACGGAGTGTGTGGCCACTACCTTGTCGTCAGTCAGAAAGTACGTCCGTACTGCACAGACGCACAGTCCGTACAAAATGCGCTCGTCTGACCCAAGCCTTACAGGTCAGATCTATAAAAAAAAAGGACTCATATGGATTGCACTTTGTGGAATGTATGCAAAGGACATCACCAAGGGGTAAATCATAATGATACTAGCTCATTAGCAGATCTCATTCAGCTGCCATTTCTTATCTTGGATAACATAGACAACACAATAGATCTCCTGCAGCCTTGTCTAAATGTTCACTCCTCCATCCAAACCTCTTCACTATTGGTTTATCCTATAGCACAGCTGTGTATTATTTGTTTATTATTTACATTCTGACTTCCCCATGTTACATTGTAAAGCGCTGCAGAAAAACTTGCTGTTGTGTAAATTATGCCAATGATGTTAGACGTCAACAAGGAGCTCTGGGAAGGAGACGGGGTGATGCCTCTTTGGTGAAAGACTGTCCAGATGAAGGACTGTCCCTCCAAATCAGAGACATCAAGAGGATAAGAAAAATGACAAGGTCAGAGACCTTGACAAGAAGCAGGAATTGATCTACCAGGATAGGGCCATAACCTTGGGTATAACACCCGGTATAGTAGATGAGTAGATGAGTCGTGATGCTGACCTTGTTTTAACTCTTCACCTTATTTAATTTTGGACCTCAGGCTGGTTATGGTAGATGGTTGTTGTGGTATCCAGAGACGACCTCTCCTTCTGGGAGTTATCCACTAAGTCCCCCTCTGTCTAACTTCTGCATTTCATGATTTATCTTTTCTATTGTTTGCTAGCTGCGTATTTTAGGCGACTCAAACCGCCGAGGTTAGCCGTAGGGAAATACTAATAACTCCCTCTACTCCCACCTACTTCTCTTTATGGGTTATATTACCCTGTTGTCCTTTCTCACAATTTTTCACTTAATTTTTCATTTTTTCTCTTTGTGCTGGTTTTTCCTTTTAAACTTCATTACTAATAAATACTTTTTTTTTAAAAAATCTGCAAATCTACTACCTTTGTTTTACAGGCCTCTTCTGCCTACATCAAGAGGATAGCAGCCATAATTTAACCTCTTCACTAGCAAGAGGAACCTGTGACTTTTTGGAAGATCATTTTTTTTATTAAAAATACAGTAAAACATATTTTTGAATAATTCCAATGTATTTCTTGCAGTAATAATCTATTTGGCAGGCAGATGTTGCCATCTACTGGCCAAATGGAGTCACTGCAGGTGGAACTGCAGTATGTTGTTCCATGTATCCGCTGGGGAAAACCTGTTATGTCAGTACATTCCACAGTCGATTTTAAACTGTTTTAGCACCTTTGGCATTATGTTCACAGGGCTAAAACCTTTGCGGCACCTTCTGGAGCCCAAAAGCAAATGGAATTAGTTTGCAACAAACTAATTTCCTTTTGTAATGATGCAGCATAGCCCTGGATCGTGTTAACACGATCTCGGGCTGCTCTGTCTGCTACCGCTGTTCGCGTATACATGATCATGGTAGTGAAGGGGTTAAAGTTTGTGGATTTAATCAATCTCAGTAAAACCTTTTCGGCTACTTTAGAAAGTCCTAAATCTGCTTAATAATGGATCTTAAATCCTTAGAAACTGCAGTGTACGAGTTTGCACGTTCCCAGTAATGTCCATTACATATTTCTGTTGGAATTTTATACGTAAAATTTATTTTATGTAAAATCATTGTTTTTGCATTTATTTTAAATGTTTAAGTGCTTTTGTTCCTGGAGAATTCGTAACAGAAACATATGAGCGAGTGAGTGAAACATTTTCCATTTGCACCTACAGCTTTTGCCAGGAATCGTCTGCTCCGGGAGTTACGGCCTCGTGTCAATCTCTTCTTTACTAAGCTGATTGGTGCAGAGAAAGTTCACATATAAGGCTAGGGACAGATGAGCGCATTTTCTGCAGCCACCGTCAAAATGTACGTCGATGCGTGCGCACGCATTTTTTCACGGAATACGCTTAAGTGGTCAGACGATGCGCAATTCTGGACGTATTTCATGACGGTGGGGTAAAAAGAAGTCTAGGGAAATCCGGCTGTTTGAACGTTATGTTGGCCGCACACTAGCAGCGTCTGACATCTCCTAATCACGCACACACGCTGCTATGCGGCCGCAGCGCACTTTGTACGTCAGTAGCAGCGGTTTCACGTTCTGATAAAAATGCGTTCATTTGCTGGTTGCGTGGTGTCGGCGCACTTTCGTACGCACGTACTGCGTATATTGGCCGTCATTGGCCGTTATGTGCTGCTACTGCCGCCGTGATTTAGTGCGCCTGCACGCGCGTTCCGACTGCCCCACTCTGACCCTAGCCTAAATGGAAATATTATGAAATTGACTTGTTTTTAAGTTTATGTCTATTGGAATTTGACATTTAACGCCTAGGTGTGTTGTGTTACGCAGCTGGCAGGAACGCAACATGCGGAAATCTGCACAACTACAGTATGCTCCGTCAAAGCAACATAGAAGGACATTCCTAGAATGATGTGGGAGATGGTTCTGTTGTGGCATGTATCCAATTCCAAAAGAAAAGGGACTGTATGCCAACCCTGGTGTAAACCTACCCAGTACTGTTGCAAACCTACCAGAGCGATTGGCCAGATTCCATCCTAGACAGTAAGGGCTCTATTACATTCTCTGCTCAAATTCGTACGCGCAGCACAATTTTTTTTGCGCGCAGCGTCAAGCGTTATCGCGCGAAAAGTAACGGTGGTATTACGATCCGAACGCATTTTTTCATCCATCGAAAAATAACGTTCGGAAAACCGATGCGCAAAACGAAGAGTGATACACGCACAGTAACGTAGCACACGTAAATCAGTGTGCGGACTGTTTTTTTCATGGGATTCAGCCAGTCAGAATTAAGAATCTTAGGCTGGGGTCAGACCAGCGCACTTTTAACGTGCGTTCTGGCGCACATAATTACGGCCGCACTAGCAGCAGATGACGGGCAATGACGGCCAATATACGATGTACGGCCGCACAAAAGTCTGGCCGTGCAACGCAAGTGGAATTTGAACGCATTTTTTTGAGAACGCTGAACCGCTAGTACTGACGTACAGAGTGCGCAGCTGCGGCATAGCGGCGTGTGTGCGTGATTAGGAGATGTCAGACACTGCTAATGTCCAGCCTACATAACGTCCAGACGCAAAAAGAGTTTTATTGACGATCCGTACAAAATCACGCCCGAAAATGCGCGTCGTCTGACCGTTTTTGCGCATTCCGTGAAAAGATACGTCAATGCGTTCGGACGCACTTTTTCACGTTCGCGGGGAAAAATGCTTTCGTCTGACCCTAGCCTTAATTGACATCAATTTACCTTAATTGACCTTAATTGACACATGAACGGGAAATCCCATTGTTTTCAATGGGACCCGTTCACACCTGGGCGTTTTAAAGCGCGCAGGAGCGTGCTTTAAAACGTCCTGCGCCCAAAGAAGTCCAGGAGCTTCTTTTCGGGCATACAGCAGTGCTTTTGCGGCCATAGACATAGCCGCGAACACGCTGCAATGCGCGTTCGTGGGGTTTTTCGAACGCGCATAAAAAAAACACGCATTGCGCGATGCAGCGCTACATCCAAGTGTGAACCCAGCCTAACACCAGCTTTTTAGGAGTTGCTAAAATTATGCACACAAAGGCTATCAGGGTTATTCAGAGAGAGAGAGGTGAAAAGCAGGAGAATGGCTGGAGAATGGAAAATTCTAGGTCAAAATAGCCGATTTGGAAAGTGAGATAAATGGGATAATTTTTCTGGTTTGGCTATTTTGACATAGAATTTTCCATTCTCCAGCCATTCTCCTGCTTTTCACCTCTCTCTAAATAACCCGGTATGCGTACATTCCTGCGCATAGATTGTAATACCATCCGCGTACCAGCGCACAAACGCATTTGCACTCACAATGTTAAGTATAGGACGCGTGACGTACAGTAAGCTCGCGCAGGTTCACCCGCGGTAGACGATTACGCGCGTTTGTTGCGCTTACAATGTAATACGGAATTCGGCGCAAAGGGTTTTAACCCTCGCGTTAATGCGTTTTGCGCCGGCGCTAACAGTTGCGTGAAGAATGTAATTTGGCCCCTGGTGTTTTATATTTACCCAACAACAAAACAAAAGAAACTGCACACTTGGTAAGAACGTGAATATGCTCGACATCATTGACTCGCATCCTGGAAACCATCTCTGACAAGATTTCCCAGGGCATTCTTTTTCTATTAAAAGCTGAAAACTGTAGGAAACTGATATCAGTCGGCCGATATGGAGAGAAATAAAGTACAAGACAGCGGTAACTGTTAAATTCTGGAGGGCACAAACAGAAAGCAGAGTAACTGTAACATCACATTAGTAAGTAAGCCGCAGTGCGTCTGTCATGCAAGCATGATAGCTGTGCGCTCTGACAGCGCGTTTCGTAGCAAAATGTACACATAACATTTTTTGTTCTAATTTTACTTTCATCTTGAGTTTATTTGTCAATCCAACTTTTTTAAAAATTGTCAATCCCATCAATGAAAAATGTAATGAGTGGGGAATATAGTGGGCTGAGTACACCTCGGAGCATTGGGCATGGAGGGGTACCATGCTTTGTATTACTGGTGTTCACTGATGTACCCACCAGCTACTGTAGCAACCCAGATTCAACACATACAGGGTTATTCAAAGAGATCCAAATGGCTGCCGAAAGGTAACCGAACGCTGAAAATCAGCGTACGTTACCTTTCCTGGCCATTCGGCTATCCAGAGAGCAGACAATTCGCCAAATGTTGGCGAATTGCCTGCACATACGGTGCCTGTTCGGTGCCTGTTCGAGGGCAGTGAAATCCCCATAAAGAAGCAATGCTTCGGCTATTCAGAGAACACAAACCAGCAGCGAAAAGTTGCCGAAATGCCCTGCTGCTCGGATGCTTCATTCGACAGGTTTATTCAAGCGAATTCCATAGGCTTCAATGTTAAAAATATTCCCGTTTTAATTCAATATCGAATAAACCGTTGATTATAATATTCTGCAGTAAAAAGTCTCTTTATTTATAGATCTTTTGGATCTTTTAAGCATTTTTCGGGATTTTTTTGCAAAAAAAAATTCCGTTTTTTTTTTTATTCTTTATTCTTTTTTTTCTTTTTTCTGTAACAGCCCTTTTTATTATTATTCATTGGATCATATATGTAAATTTCAGACATTTTCACTCAGTAGTTTCTTTGCAAACAGCGTTTAACTTTTCAAACATTCAAGCGTACTGGTTTTTTTTTTCACTTCATTCGTCTGCGGTGTCGGGTTTTTCCGGCGGCTGCTCTGCGCTGTGATCGGCTCCTGCTCGGGTTTCTCCAGCATCTTCCGCGGGGTTAATCCAGATGCTTTTGCGGGTTTCAGTGTGCATTCGCCTGGGTTTTGCAGTGAGTGTTCGGCGGGTTTGCGGTGGCTTTTCTCTGCATTACGACGGCCCTGTGGTGCTTCCTGAATACACCGCCGGGTCGTCGAAATGGGATCGCCAAATCACGCCAAATTGAAGAGAACGAAAACTCACTCTTTGAATAACCCTGATAGTAAATGTTTTTGAGCTATTAAACCCATTGTGGTGACGGGTGTTCTGCCTCTTGTGGATTGAACCCCTCTCCACTTCACCATACCACACACATCAGAGGGAGTTACCAGAATGATCTCGTGCCCCAGCTGTGTAGAAATCTCTTCATTCGATGACATATCATGACAGTCGTTTGTCTTCTAATAATGGCCTTTGTGACCACCTGTGGCAAATACCGATCCATGGATCAGCCCCTCCCCAAGGTATATTGTTGCATTGTTGCTGGGGTCAAGTCAGCAAATGTATCTCTCTCAGGATCCTGGTTTCAGTTGAGGAATTTCCACAAAGCAAAGTTGAGGCGACGGTAGGCAGGAACAGGAAGAGGGCTATTATCAGGACCTGGATAGGCATGTCATCAATCTACCCATTGGAGCAGGACCACAAGAGGCAAGTATCAACTCCTCTGTGTAGGTGATGGTCAGTTGACCTGGGAAGGAACTCAACCTCCAACCACTGGTATAGAACACCAAGAGGCAGGTATCAATTCCTCTGTGTATGTGATGGCCAGTCAACCTGGACAGGAACTCAACCCTCCAACCACTGGAATAGGACACAAGGAGGCATGTATCAGCCCCTCTATGTAGATGATGCCAGCTGACATGGGTAGAAACTCAACCCTCCAACTACTGGAATAGGACACCAGGAGGCAGTTATCATCCCCTCAGTGTATATGTGATGCCATTCAACCTGAGTAGGAACTCACCCCTCCAACCACCGGAATAGGACACCAGAAAGCCGGTATCTGCCCCTGTGTTCGTGATGTCATATGACCTTAGTAGGAACTCACCGCTCCAACCACAGGAATAGGACCCCCGGATTCAGTTATCAACCCCTCAATGTAAGTGATTCCAGTTGACCTGGATAGGAATTCACACCTCCAACCACTAGAATAGGACACCAGGAGGCAAGTATCAGTCCCTGAGTAGGTCATGCCAGCCAACCTGAATAGGAACTCTTCCCTACAACCACTAGAATAGGACCCCAGGAGGCAGGTATCGGCCGCCCTGTACAGACAATACCATCCAACTTGGATAGGATCTCACGCCTCCAATCACTGGAACAATACACTGGAACACTGGTATCGTCCCTTCTGCCTAGACTTCCCCGTACACTGCCTTTACATAGGTGTCCGAGGCACACTCAGTGTGAAAGGGTTAAAGATCTTCCTTTCTCCATCCTCATAAGTTAGACACAGCAAATAACCTATTATTATTCTTTTTTTATAAAGCACCACCATATTCTGCAGCGCTGAACAATGGGCACAATATAGAGAGGGTTACAATACATTGAGACTGATCAACATTTTGACAAATCTGTACAGGAGGGAATGAAGGCCCTATTCCCGTGGGAATTTACAATCTAGAAGGGTTGTGGGTGGGAAACAGGAGGAGGGGACTGCAAGGTGAGAGTGATGGGCTGTAAGGTGAGAGTGATGGACTGCAAGGTGAGAGTGATGGGCTGTAAGGTGAGAGTGATGGGCTGTAAGGTGAGAGTGATGGGCTGTAAGGTGAGAGTGATGTACGGCAAGGTGAGAGTGATGGGCTGTAAGGGGAGAGTGATGGGCTGTAAGGTGAGAGTGATGGGCTGTAAGGTGAGAGTGATGGACTGCAAGGTGAGAGTGATGGGCTGTAAGGAAGGTGAGAGTGATGGGCTGTAAGGTGAGAGTGATGGGCTGTAAGGTGAGAGTGATGTACGGCAAGGTGAGAGTGATGGACTGTAAGGGGAGAGTGATGGGCTGTAAGGTGAGAGTGATGGGCTGTAAGGTGAGAGTGATGGGCTGCAAGGTGAGAGTGATGGGCTGTAAGGTGAGAGTGATGGACCGGTTGGGGCAGTGAGGTGTATTAGTTAGGGATGTGCGTTTCGGGATTTCGAAATTTTCACGAAATTTCCCAATTCGTGTTTTCGGATGCGACCGATTTTCCGAAAATTTTTAGATCCGAAAATGGCAGATCCGAAAAGTTTTCCGAGCCGAAACGAAAAATTTTCGGAATTTTCGAATGGACTTGAAATGTGTCAAATCGAAATTTATTTTTGCTCTATTCATGATTTCGGTTCCATTCGTGATTTCGGTTCCATTTCGGTAATTCTGGACATCGTATATCTAACTATTATCGGTTATATCGCTGATTCTGTAAATTTTGTATTTGTAAATGCGTATCACTTGTTTCTTGTGGCATTCGGGTCAGTTTAGCGTTTTTCAAATCGTTTGTGTTCATTTTTTTTGTTCCTTGGCTTTCATACCATTTTAATATAATTAAATAAAGTTGTGAAATGTATATTCAATTATTCATAAGAAAAAAAGGATATTTATTTAATAAAAAAAAACACGATAGAATCGCCAGAATTATCGTAGACACTTTGAAACGAGGAGAACAAACGTTCCGAAAAAACGAAAATTTTCGAAATTTCCGAAAAGTCGATACAAAAAAACTAGCAAAGTGACACGAAAATACGAAAAATGGTCGATATTCCGAAAAAAAATGTACACAAAAAACGATCCGAACCGAACCGAATCGAAACAGAAATCGGTCGAAACGAGCCGAATCGAAAAGTTTAAACATCCGAACAAATCGAACCAAATTGAACCAAAAAAAAAGTCGGTGCACAAGCCTAGTATTAGTGAGTCGGGTGGTAGGCTTGCCTAAATGGGAAAGTCTTTAGGGAAACTAGGGGAAAGGGAAACTAGGGGAAAGTTGGGCAGTACGAGGGAGAGCGTTCCAGAGGATGGGAGCTGCATGTGAGAAATTCTGCAGTCTATTATGGGAAAAAGTGATGCGGGGACTAGCTAGGCGCAGGTCACACTTTAACCTTAGGGAGCGGTCGGACTGGGTTTATTTGTTGATTGGTGAGGAGTGGGACAGGCAGTGGGGAACAGAGTTAAATAATTTAGGTTTTAAAGGGGTTTAAGGGGTTAAAGATATTGTCTTATTCAGCTTGGAAGTGAACTGAATGCACACTCCAAACATCTGTAAGCTACAACAGCAAAAACATTTCATTTCGAAAACAAGGAAACATAAACATTAAAGAAGAAGAGCTGAGCGGCCCAGGCGGTATAATTATCTGGCACTGTTACAGAAACACACACAATTTACACAAACTCCTGCATTACTGGAAAGCGTTTGTTTACTATAAACCTAGGTCACGTATACAATCCAGTAAGATACGAACTGCCCCAAACCGAGGAGGCCAAAAAGGAAAAAACCGATCTGCATTGGGGACTTGTTTCTTATCTCTACCCAGGCAAGGATGTGTAAAATGACTAAATAATCGCAAGTAGTGCTTGTCAAATTGACACTTTGTGAGACATGCTGCGTACATGTTCTCGACTAATCAATACACTGCCTGACCAAAACAAAAATTCACACATTGTTTAGATAAGCTCATGCAATGTCCCAGGATTTATTTCTGTCCGAGTCACATTAATCTGTGGTCAAGATCTTGTGTTGATGATGGGAGAGTCACAGCGCTGCGTAAAGTCTTCTCCAGCACATTATCTCAAAGATTCTCTATGGGGTTATGGTCTGGACTGTGCGGTGACCAATCCATGTGTGAAATGATGTCTCGTGGCCCCTGAACTACTCTTGCAGGTTTTTCCATCATTGTTTTTTTTCTCCCATGATGGCACAGCGGGCATATTCCAAGATGGCAATGCCAGGATTCATCGGGCTCAAATTGTGCAAGAGTGGTTCAGGGAGCATGAGACATCATTTTCACACATGGATTGACCACCGCACAGTCCAGACCTTAACTCCATTGAGAATCTTTGGGATAATGTGCTGGAGAAGACTTTACGCAGCGCTGCGACTCTCCCATCATCAATACAAGATCTTGGCCACAAAATAATGCCGCTCTGGATGTAAGTAAATGCTGTGACATTGCATGAGTTTATCGGAATGATGCCGCTGTGAATGCGTGCCGCAATCAAAGCAATGGATTATTAGAATGTGTGGGCACTATTACATTCTGTAATTCACCTGCGTGAGCATTAACGTTTGCCGCGGTATTTACCGCATATTACAATCCAAACGCAAACGGGTTAAAAAACCCGTTTGAGTTTGGTACCTTGCGCAGCGCTGCATGAGGTTACTGTACTTTGTGCTGCCTATAATTAACATAGGGAGCGCAAAGTGTTGCTTCGCTGATTAACGCCTGGCTCTGGTCAGCGCAAAGTTAACCAGAGCCAGGACTTTCTGCAGAATCCGTTAACACCAGCTTTAAAAAATAAAAAAACAAGCACATACTCACCCTCTGTCCCGCGGCTCCGATCGCCTCCTCCGTCCGGCATGAGCAGGGAAAGACTGGGGGAAAAAGTCCCCCCAGTCTCTCCCTGCGTATCACTACGCTGACCGGCCGGATCTTGCAAAGCGAGATCTGGTCAGTCATGTGACCGGCAGGGAGGAACTCAATGGAGTCCTATGGACTCCAGTGAGTGGATGCTCGCGGCTGCGCACAGCGCTGCCGCGAGCATCCCGGCTTTTTACGCTCGATAACAATGCAGGCAGCATTTTTTGCGCCTGCATTGTAATCCAGAGTTAAAACGTGGGCGCAAGGGGAAAAACTGCGGGTGCAGTTTTTCCTCCCTTGCGCCCGCGTTTTAATGCTAAGAGCGTGATGGAGCCCTGTGACTTTTTTGGCCAATCAGTGTATTTTTAACCGCGTCTGTGGAAATATTAAACTAATTAGGTAATTAATGACACCACACTTCCAAACTCAACACGCTAACGGTTTACCTCCCAAACAGGGACAGCATTCTTTGAGGAGGAATGTTTGGAGATGTGTTTAATGGTACTCAGTGGACCGTGTGCCCTGTAAGCCATCTAGATGGAGGGGTATGCTAGTACGAAGAAGCGAAAACCAACATACTGATTGGACCTCTACCATGTATCTCTTTGAGGAAGAGCACAAGGGGGCTTCAGATGTCAAAGAGGGATTGTTCCTCTCGAGGTAGGACACTTGGAGATAACACAATGAACAAGTGCATGTGAAACCAGGCACTTTCACTGCTGCTTCTCCACCTCTTTGGGATTGGGGTTGCAGCTGCACGCAATGGCTGGGAAATCTCTCTCTGTATTCGACATTCTTTTTAGATTCTTGAGTGAAACACTCGGAGCAGGAATAAATTACAGGATTTTTTTTTTGTACTGGTGGTGGGCCTCCAAAGAGATTTTTAAGACCTCAGAGAGCGCCTGGATCCAGTAATTTGTTAGCAGCAATTTCGTGAGTATAATTAGAGTAGCTTTGTTCTATTATTCTCGACGAACAAGACACGCTAAGTATCGCCCCCTTTTTAACCCTTACTTGTGCAACCTCTTAGAACGGACACGCATGCAACCCTTCAGGACCTTCAAGTCGGTTTCTCCAACAGAAAACAAAAAAGACAATCCTCATGATAGACCGAGTCCTAGAGGTTTGCGAGGTTTGCGGTTCTACTGAACTACACGTCCTGTTCTTGTATGCATCTTAAAAAGAAATGAATTTCTGCCAAAAAGCATTGAACCTTTTAGTCTGAAATGTTATTACCAGGCCGGTGGGTGAGGTAGATGTTTTTTTCTGTGCATGGTGTAAACAACAACATGACTCAATTCTTCCAGCTTCGACGCAACCCTTAAGGACGCTTCCATATGGTCGTTAAGAGAGGTCTTGACCTTTTGTTAGATTTGCAAGTACAAAGTGTCAAATGTTCAAGTACCTCCGTATTCATACGATACATATCTAAGAGCGAGCTGACTCGGTTTCCTTCAGACGACATGGGATCACTTCCAAAAGAATATGAGATTTTTCTTTCTCTAGTCGAGAAGCATTATATATTATATTGTTTTCATTCTTTGAATGGGTTAATTAACTCTGGTTTCTTTCTCCTTTGATCAGTTCTGCTGCGCTGCCAAAAAACCTGATGCTCGCTCGGTAAGCGCACGTACAAAAGAAACAAGTGTATAATTTTATTTTTCTATGATATAATATAATAACAAAACATACTGTGAAACAAATGCGCATTCATTGCTGAGTTTGTGTACAAAGAAACAGGCAGGAGAATTTCAATACATGAAGTGATGTGTGATTGCAGATCTGTGGATATATGTTTTATTTTCCTTCTGTCTATCAGATCAAGGTGACAGTCCATGCATTGATGGATGCGTCTGGCAGAGAATCCTAAAATAATCACCCCGATAAATGTTTCATAAATCCTGTGGAGCGGGGAAATATGACATTCTGTAATCTCATTCACCCGAATAAACGTATGGAAAGAAGAAAAATGCACATGGGATATTCTTATAGCGTTCAATTGTAACATAGATACAGTATATTCGATCTACAAAGTGCATCATATTTCTCTTCTTTAACCCAAGGATCTAAAACTCCCACCCCCTCCCTGTGTTTATGACATACAATTCCCAGAATTCTTTGCATGCCACAGATCGGTGGTTCCCAACGACAGTCCTCAAGTACCCCTAACAGGCCAGATTTTAAGGACTACCTTGGAGAAAACCAGACTGAGGCCCCGTTCACACTGTGCGATTTGAAAGTCGCGCGATTTTCATATTCGCGACATAGTGCGATAATGTCGCGCGACGTCGCAGTTTTGTGCGATTTTTGCAAAGCACCACCAATGCAAATCGCAAAATCGCAGATAGCAAATCGCAAAAAAAGGGTCATGTACCTGCAACATGCTACCGCGACGCGCGACATTGTGCGGCAAGATGTGAACAGCTCCATTGAAATGCATTGGAGAAGCTACACAGCGCGACGTCGCGCGGATTTTGCTGCAACGTCGTGCGGATTTTGCTGCGACGTCGCGGCAAAATCCACACGATAAATTGCGCAGTGTGAAAGGGGCCTTAATCCTGCAATCACTGAGCAGCAAATCATATCACCTGTGCTTTGCTTCACATATCCTGCAAACCTGACCTGTTAGGGTGACCTGAGGACCACGGTTGGTAACCACTGCCATAAAAGACCAGAGACTTGTGGGAATTGAAGTTCGGAAACCTCTAGGGTAGGGATGTCCAAACTCCGGCCCCCAGATATTCCTGAACAACAACTACCAGAAATCTGACTGCATTAGGTGAATGGAGAAGCATGGCAGTTGTAGTACATGGACATCTGGTGGGCAGGAGTTTGGACATCCCTGCTCTAGGGGTTGGCAGAGCTTGAGATCCCTGCTTTAACCGCTTCACTTCCATTATTGAGTATTATTGGTCTTCAAACGCTCCTGCAGGTGCCTTGAGATCGAGTATATTCAATGTGGTCTGATTCTGATATAATGCAAAGGAATTTTGTTTACTGCAAACAAAATTCATTTGCAAATGGGCTTCTGAATATACCCTAAAAAAAATTCAACACATTGGACATGACAGTGTTGAAATTATTTTAAAAGCTTTAAGAGCCATTTCTCCACCACGGAAACACAAAACCCAAGCTGTAACGTACATGTAGTAGCACTTTTTGGCCAGCAGAGGGAGCCAATTGCCTGTCAAATAGGACTTGCCTACTGTGAGCATATACAGAGGGACATATCTGTATGTATTTACTGTCTGGGTAATGAAAAGGTAATTTTCCATAAAACCACTCGGTTCTGCTAGTGGTTTTATGGAAACTCACTTTGTAGTGAACAGGTAAAGTCTTTTAAAAGTATTGCCAAATAATTACTTTTTTTTAAAACTTTTTTAGATGTATAACAGCTTGTCATTGCTGCCATCATTGTTACTCTACCCTTCTGTAAGCTGATCCCAACCCCTTATCCCCGGCTACTAAACAAAAACACATCAGTAATAGTTTACATTATTATTATTATACTTTATTTAAATAGTGACAGCATATTCCGCAGCGCTGTACAATGGGCACAATATAGACAGGGTTACAATACATTGAACAACAATTGACAAACCAGTACAGGAGGAAACGAAGCCCCTATTCCCATGGGAATTTACAATCTCTCAGCAATCATGGGGGAAAGAAAACATCATAGAGCTGAGGACCAAAGAGTAAGACCACTGAAATCTGCTAAAAAAAAAATAGGATTAACTCCTTGTAGGCAAAAAAGTAAAAATACAATACTTAAAATTGCTAAAATGCTTCTTTTACCAGATTGGGTTTATCTAGACTTACTATAAAACCCACTGGACTTTATAAATAAAGAAATAAATTTAAGTGCGTAGAGAAATAAAAGTTAATGTAACAAAAACCATCCTAAAAATGTTACTGAAAAAGGTTTTACCCTGCATGCATGATGGGTATTTATTTTACATTACGGACCTCTCTCTGAACGGTTGTCATTCAATATTTTAGGTACCAAAAATGTAAAGTGAAAGCATTCTCCGACGTCAGCGGAAGATACACTGACGCAAAAGTATAGCTGGTGGGGACAGGGCAACATCTTCCATGGTCACCTACACCACGGGCAGTGCGGGCCCGTCCATGGGTCCCGATGGAGCCATGACTACAGAGGCCCGTTCAGTTTCTCAGCAGCTGCTGAATTGCTCCATTGCAGCAGTTCAGTTTGCAGTAGCCGTCTCACTGAACGCTTTGGCTGTGAATATTGAAGCGAAAGGGCGGAGGATTGCTTAATGAAAGGTGCCGTTTCTGCAATATCCACTGTTGTTCGTTTTATTACCACTTTAGTGTTAATGTTTACCATGTTTCAATAAATATTTGGGGCCCTATTACATTCTTAACGCAAAACGCACGCTAAACGCGTGTTTTTTTCGCGCGAAGCGTTAAACGTTAACACACGAAAATCACCGATGGAATCATATTCCTCACGCATTTTTTCATCCGTCGGGAAATTGCGCTCATGAAACAGACGTGCAAAAATTGCGTGCAGAAATCAGTGAGCACAATGTAATTTTTAACGCGAGTCCGTCATTTTGTGCGTACTGCGCACAACAGACGTACGTTCTGACGGAAGACAAGGTAGTGGCCGTCATTTTTGACGGATCTAGTAAAAAAAAAACGTGCGCATCGACGTTCTCTGTTGTGAATCCGCAGTTTGGTACGGTCAGGTTGTTACAATTTGCCGTTACCACCAGCTTTTCAAAGACGTTAAAATTATGCGCGCAAACGTTGTCCGTTAAATTTTGCGCTAAGATTGTAATACCAGCGCACAAACGCATTTGCGCTCACAATGTTATGTATAGGATGCGCGCACTAAATTGCGCTCGCAAAGGGTTCACGCAGGGTCACTCGCGTTAGACGTTAACATACATTTTGTGCGGGGACGTCGTAAGGCTAGGGTCAGACTGAGGCAGTGCGAACGCGCGTGCAGGCGCACTTAATCACGGCCGTAGTAGCAGCAAATGCCGGGCAATGACGGCCAATATACGAAGTACGGTCGCACAAAAGTCCGGCTGCGCAACGCAAGTGGCAAACGAACGCATTTTGTCGAGAACGTAAAACCGCTAGTACGGTTGTACAGAGTGCGCTGCGTCCGCTAGCGGCGTGTGTGCGTGAATTGGAGATGTCAGACACTGCTAATGTCCGGCCAACATAACGTCCAGATGCACAAAGTGTTTTATTGATGATCCGTACAAAATCACGAACGCAAATGCGCATAGTATGACCGCTATCGCGTACTCCGTGAAAAAATACGTCCATTCGTTCGAACGCACTTTTTCACAGACAACGTGAAAATGCGTTCGTCTGACCCTAGCCTAATACGACGTTCAGCGCAAAAGGTTTTGCCCCTCGCGTTAATGCGTTTTTGCCTGCACGCACAATTGTACGTGAAGAATGTAATAGGGCCCTTGGTGTTTTGGTCCACCAACACTTCAAACTGACCATTTCCTTATTGGATCATTTCCTCCATGGAGGCAGCCATCTTTCCAGCGGCACATTCACAGGGGCGGCGTTTTGTGCCCGACTCTTCCCCCCAATTCAGAGCCTGGGACCTGGGTCAAAGCAGAGAGCACAGTTCAGAGCCCCGTTCAATACCTCAGCAGCTGCTGAATTGCTGCAGTGCAGCAATTCAGTTTGCTGCAGCAGTGTAATTGAACGCTTTGGATGCGAATTTTGAATCCAAAATGGCCGACGATTTTTTAATTAAAGATTCAGATTGTTTTTCGTGTCACTCGGACAAAATATGATAAAGAAAAGCAGTCAGCACAATTCCGTTTTGTATGCACACACCACAAATGATAGTTTTTATTGAATAAACGTTATGTTTACATCTGAAACAAAATATAAATTGAACTGTAATATATGTCTATGTACAGGGGGAAATAATAAATAAATATTTTGTGCTTTGGTGAACAATAACCTCAAAATTAACATTGCTGTACGGAATTGTTACTTGCTTTATGGCGGCGGCCATCTTGCTGCACGGCATTGTTACTTGCTTCATGGCGGCGGCCATCTTTAATACGTCACACTCAGCTACTCGCAGCATCTCCTCGGGTCGCTGCAAGTGCTAAGTTAGCAGTGCTGAGCGCTGAGTGGCTGAACGGCGTTCAATGGCAAGTTGCTAACTTAGCACTTGCAGCGGCTGAGGTATTGAACGCGCCTCAGGTCTGCAGCTCAGCTGTTCGGAGACACACATCCCCTCACCTCTGCATGGTTCCCTCAAGAAGGGCAGAGGCTCTGGGCAGGGAGGGAGCAGAGGCAGCTGTTTCATGTGGTGTAAATAATAACAGTACAATACAAGCCGTTAGTGTACAGAAGCCATGTTCTTATATGAGTGAGCAGAACAGGAAGAGGGAATGCAACACAGGAAACAAGTGCAATAGAGATAAACATAACACTCATAGCAGCAGCTTCTAAATAGGGGGAGGCTGGATTCCACCATTTCTTTCTCTTAAATTCCCACTGATTATGGTGAAAATCCAACTTGAACTGTGAGGCAAAGAGAAGGGGTGTGACCTTGCAACAAGTGCCTGCCCCCTCCAAATTTTTCCACACTCTGATCTGCAAAGCAACACAAAAGGCAGGAGAGAGAGGAGCACAGATTGTGAGGGAGAGAAAACTGGGAAGGAGGGGGTCACATGGGGGAAGAGAGAGTTTCTGAGGGAAAGGAGGAAGACATGAGGGGACATGGGAATGAGCAGGACACAGAGAGGACGAAAAACAGGCAAGGAAGGGATGGTGAAAAAAACAGAAGACTATGGAGGAAAAGCACAGAGAGGACTGAGGAAAAGCACAGAGAGGACTGAGGAAAAGCACAGAGAGGACTGAGGAGGAAAAGTACAGAGGACTGAGGAGGAAAAGCACAGAGAGGACTGAGGAAAAGCACAGAGAGGACTGAGGAAAAGCACAGAGAGGACTGAGGAGGAAAAGTACAGAGGACTGAGGAGGAAAAGCGCAGAGAGGACTGAGGAGGAAAAGTACAGAGAGGACTGAGGAAATGCACAGAGAGGACTGAGGAGGAAAATCACAGAGAGGACTGAGGAGGAAATGCACAGAGAGGACTGAGGAGGAAAAGCACAGAGAGGACTGAGGAGGAAAATCACAGAGAGGACTAAGGAAAAGCACAGAGAGGACTGAGGAGGAAAAGCACAGAGAGGACTGAGGAGGAAAAGTACAGAGAGGACTGAGGAGGAAAAGCACAGAGAGGACTGAGGAGGAAAAGTACAGAGAGGACTGAGGAGGAAAAGCACAGAGAGGACTGAGGAGGAAAAGCACAGAGAGGACTGAGGAGGAAAAGCACAGAGAGGACTGAGGAGGAAAAGCACAGAGAGGACTGAGGAGGAAATGCACAGAGAGGACTGAGGAGGAAAAGCACAGAGAGGACTGAGGAGGAAAAGCACAGAGAGGACTGAGGAGGAAATGCACAGAGAGGACTGAGGAGGAAAAGTACAGAGAGGACTGAGGAAAAGCACAGAGAGGACTGAGGAGGAAAATCACAGAGGACTGAGGAGGAAAAGCACAGAGAGGACTGAGGAGGAAATGCACAGAGAGGACTGAGGAGGAAAAGCACAGAGAGGACTGAAGAGGAAAAGTACAGAGAGGACTGAGGAAAAGCACAGAGAGGACTGAGGAGGAAAAGTACAGAGAGGACTGAGGAGGAAAAGCACAGAGAGGACTGAGGAGGAAAAGCACAGAGAGGACTGAGGAGGAAAAGCACAGAGAGGACTGAGGAGGAAAAGTACAGAGAGGACTGAGGAGGAAAAGCACAGAGAGGACTGAGGAGGAAAAGTACAGAGGACTGAGGAGGAAAAGTACAGAGGACTGAGGAGGAAAAGCACAGAGAGGACTGAGGAGGAAAAGCACAGAGAGGACTGAGGAGGAAAAGCACAGAGAGGACTGAGGAGGAAAAGCACAGAGAGGACGGAGGAAAAGCACAGAGAGGACTGAGGAGGAAAAGCACAGAGAGGACTGAGGAGGAAAAGTACAGAGGACTGAGGAGGAAAAGCACAGAGAGGACTGAGGAGGAAAAGTACAGAGGACTGAGGAGGAAAAGCACAGAGAGGACTGAGGAGGAAAAGCACAGAGAGGACTGAGGAGGAAAAGCACAGAGAGGACTGAGGAGGAAAAGCACAGAGAGGACTGAGGAGGAAAAGCGCAGAGAGGACTGAGGAAAAGCACAGAGAGGACTGAGGAGGAAAAGCACAGAGAGGACTGAGGAGGAAAAGCACAGAGAGGACTGAGGAGGAACTCAGAGGGGTTTGGAGCAGATAAACACAGAGGGAACTGAGGAGGAGAAACACAGGGGATTCAGAAACAGATTTTGAAAAAGGAGTCACTATTATTAGTATTATTATTATTATTATTATCCTTCATTTATATAAATAGTTACATAAACAAAACCATGAGGAAGAAAGGGGGCAGGAGTTTTTAGGGAAGAGTATGACACATAAGGTGAATAGAGGGAGTGAATTGGTGCTGGGAAGGTTATGATAAACGACATCTGCTACAACGAGCTTTCTGGCCTTCACTACCTGCACCCTGTTGCTCATACTCTTACAACAGTGATTAGACAGTTTGCTGCATGTATAGTGTGTTCTGTGCATACAGTATGTGCGGTGTGTTCTGTGCATACAGTATGTGCGGTGTGTTCTGTGCATACAGTATGTGCAGTGTGTTCTGTGCATACAGTATGTGCGGTGTGTTTTGTGCTTACAGTATGTGCGGTGTGTTCTGTGCATACAGTATGTGCGGTGTGTTCTGTGCATACAGTATGTGCGGTGTGTTCTGTGCATACAGTATGTGCGGTGTGTTCTGTGCATACAGTATGTGCAGTGTGTTCTGTGCATACAGTATGTGCGGTGTGTTCTGTGCATACAGTATGTGCGGTGTGTTCTGTGCATACAGTATGTGCAGTGTGTTCTGTGCATACAGTATGTGCAGTGTGTTCTGTGCATACAGTATGTGCGGTGTGTTCTGTGCATACAGTATGTGCGGTGTGTTCTGTGCATACAGTATGTGTGGTGTGTTTTGTGCTTACAGTATGTGCGGTGTGTTTTGTGCATACAGTATGTGCGGTGTGTTCTGTGCTTCCAGTATATGCAGTGTGTACCTGTATTCAGGGGTCAAGTCCTAAAAAGAAGCGTGAGAACTAACCAAGATTTCTGTCCTCCAAATACCACTTATCACCTCACGGATAAACTCACTCTTAACTCTGATATAATATGTATGCATGTGGATTTTAGGAAAAATATATGCTAAAGCCTACATTTATTGTGCCTTAACAGGGAAAGACATGATGCAGCGCCTGAATATAATCTTTATACTGTGTGAGAACTGTGTTCCCACTGCAAGTATAGAGGAGGAACTGCCTTCCCACGTGTTCCCCCTTGCCTGTGCATGTGTTTTGTGTATTCCATATATATTTTTCATATATTTTCATATATAATTTATTTTTATAATACAATTGTTTTGAGTTTTGTTGCTGTGGAGCTCGGTGATATACTCATACAAACTGCACATTACTGTGAGATTTATTTCTGTAGATACGCTCATACACACTGCATATCAATGTGTGTTATATTGTTGCGCAGCTCTGTGATACCCTCATACACAGCGCACATTACTGTGAGTTTTATTGCTGTGGAGCTGTGTGAAACGCTCATACACAGAGCACATTACTGTGAGTTTTATTGCTCTGCAGCTCTGATACACTCATACACAGTGCACATTGCTGTGACTTTTATTGCTGTGGAGCTCTGTGATACACTCAAACACAACACACATTACTGTGAGTTTTATTGCTGTGGAGCTTTGTGATACACTCATACACACTGCACAATGTTGTGAGTTTTATTGTCGTGCAGCTCTGATATGCTCATACATAGCACACATTACTGTGGGTCTTATTGCTGTGGAGCTCTGATACGCTCATACACACTGCACATTACTGTGAGTTTTATTGCAGTGGAGCTCTGATATGCTCATACACACTGCACAATGTTTTGAGTCTTATTGCTGTGGAGCTCTGTGATATGCTAATACACAGTGCACATTACTGTGAGTTTTATTGCTGTGGAGCTCTGTGATACGCTCATACACACTGCACATTGCTGTGCAGATCTCTGATACGCTCATACACAGTGCACATTTCTGTGAGTTTTATTGCTGTGGAGCTCTGTGATACGCTCAACAACAACACACATTGCTGTGAGTTTTATTGCTGTGTAGCTACCCCACACTTCAGCTTCTAAACCCCCACTTCAGACCATGATATAACATGATAACGGTGTGGTTTGCAGGGCAGTTATTCATCCTCGGACACAGGCAGCACAATGTCTTAGGCTGGCCTAGACCAGGGGTATAAGTGGTGAAGGTGCTCATGGTGTCCCTTACAAAATTACTCACTACAGAAAATTCTGGCAACGTATAAAAAAAAAAAATCAATTTATAAAACATATAAAATAGCATGAGGATTGGAAGCATGAAGAGCAGAAGGCTCTGGCATAAGGACACAGATGGTCAGGGATAGATTTCAGGAAATCCTTGTCTCTGCAGAGATAGAAGAGGATAAAAAAGGAATGTAAGTATGCGTGGGATAGTCTTAGTCATTTCCTCAGAGCAGCAATATAGCAATTATGTCCCGTTTCTTTACATTATGCTTCAAGCAAGGACAAGGGATGGATTGTGTGTTTGAAGGTAGAACGGATGACCATTTTCCCTTTAAATATTATTTTTTTATCATCTCTCGTGGTGGAATGTGCTTTCGTAAATTTAAGCGTAAGTGCATGTATGAAAAAGTATCTGTCTGAATAGGATTATTTTAATTGGAAGGCTTCCAAAAAGTCATGATCCATACTAGAAAGAAACGACAGATAATGATATGGGGTTTTAAACCCCCCCCCACCCCTCCAAAAGTATGTCCATCGTTAGAGAAAGGATGAAGTGATAACTGGGACCATGAGATTACACAAGTGGCCGCCAGAATGACCTGATGTGGCATCAAATACCCAGAACCCTCCTCCAGCTGTTGGCTCCTTTAGATAGGTTTCTCGTAATAATGGGTGTAGGCAACCATTGTCTTTTATTTTTCTTTGGAAAGATACTGAATGGTTCCTGTTTTTACAAACTCTGTGAATAATTCACTGGGCGTCTGGATTGAAAGACAAGGGGATTTTACAATAGACTAAACATATGGCATTATAGAGTCATCACCTCTCCATATTATATACCAACGGCGGGTGTATTAGTAAGTAAAATTTTTAGTTCTAGTTCGGTTCAGTGACTTGCCTCGCCCTATCAAACTCTCCCCTGATCTTTGGGCCTTCAAGAAATCCCTCAAAACCCATCTCGTCAGATTAGCACACCACATCACTGATGCAACTCATCCCTCTGCTCACCTACTCACACAGGATCGAAGCCACTTCTATGGCCCCACCATTTCGACCACTGGCACTAATGATCCTGACATCTAGTAAAACTCCCCTTGTCTTCCTCAACCCCAATATCTCGAGACTGTAAGCTCCTATGAGCAGGGCCCGCTACACCTCTTGATTCCAACCTATGTCCATTTATCTGTATCTTGTTCTCTTTGGTTATTGTAAAGTGCTGCAGAAACTGTTGGCGCTATATAAGGCTGGGGTCAGACGAACGCAGTGCGGACGCGCGTGCAGCCACACTTTATTATGGCCGTAGTAGTAGCAAATGATGTCCACTGACGGCCAATATACGAAGTACGGCCGCACGAAAGTTCGGCCGCGCAACGCAAACGGCAAACAAATGCATTTTTTCGAGAACATAGAACCGCTAGTACTGACGTACAGAGTGCGCTGCGTCGGCATAGCGGTGTGTGTGATTAGGAGACGTCAGACGCTGCACATGTCCGGCCAACATCACCTCCATTTGTTTTTAATAGCTCCGTCAAAAATCACGCACGAAAATGCGCATCGTATGACCGCTATCGCGTCTTCTGTGAAAAAATACGTCAATGCGTTCGGACGCACTTTTTTACGGACGATGCGAGAAAAAAAGTTTGTCTGACCCTAGCCTAAATGATGACAATAATAATAATTATTAGTTAATAATTTTAAGTTTTATTTGAGCCAGACTGATAGTGTTACCAAGACATTAGTAAGGAATAGGGATGAGCTGTTCGGGTTCGGACGGTTCGGGGTTCGACCCGAACTTAGCCTGTTCGGGCGGATTGCGAACCCCGAACATTTCCGTGTGTTCGCCGCATGTTCGACCACAATGGACCACAATGCATTTTCCCACTGCCTGAAGCTCGTAATTGGCTACAGCCTTGCACCTGACCACAGGTCTGGTGCAAGACTGGTTGAACACTATGCCAATCACTGCTCAGAGTCCTGATTGGGCAAATTTTGCCCAATCATGGGCTCACAGAGCTAAGTCCCGCAGCACACTATATAAGGTTTCAACGCGCCGATTCTGCACGCATTTCAGAGGAGATTTCAAAGAAGATAGATGTGTGTGTTGTTACTGCCGGTCTGCCACGCTACTGGGGGGGTCTCATTTCGACCAAATATCATGGAATTTAGGTGATGTGTGTCTTGTCACTGTGCCAGCAAGTTTTTTTGGGGTTTACGACTTTATTTAAAACATTTGTGGATTGAGGTGATTTTCTGGGTCTTGTCACTGTGCCAGCAAGTCTTTTTGGGTCTCATTTATACCAAATATCAGGGAATTTAGGTGATGTGTGTCTTGTCACTGTGCCAGCAAGTTTTTTTGGGGTTTACAACTTTATTTAAAACATTTGTGAATTGAGGTGATTTTCTGGGTCTTGTCACTGTGCCAGCAAATCTTTTTGGGGCTCACTAATTTCTTTAAAACACTTGTGAATTAAGGTGATCTGTGTCTCGTCATACAAAAAGTACCATGCTGTATTTTGGGGCTCACTAATTTCTTTAAAACACTTGGGAATTAAGGTGATCTGTGTCTCGTCATACAAAAAGTACCATGCTGTATTTTGGGGCTCACTAATTTCTTTAAAACACTTGGGAATTAAGGTGATCTGTGTCTCGCCATACATACAGTACCACGCTGTATTTTGGGGCTCACTAATTTCTTTAAAACACTTGTGAATTAAGGTGATCTTCTGTGTCTCGTCACACAGCCAGCAATTTTTTTTGGGGCTCACTAATTTCTTTAAAACACTTGGGAATTAAGGTGATCTTGTCACGGTTCCTGGATCCCACCACGCAGTACTTAACCCCCAACACTCCACAAAACTCAGAAGCTACCAACAGTGTAGCTGTGAATGATCCCTATCTGTCTGGTCCTTAGAATTGGCCAGGTAAACTAGCTAGACAGAAAAGGGTTAACAATACGGAGAGGAGTCAGCCGAGCCAGAATCAGGAATACAGAGTTCAGAATGGTCAAATGGAATAGCCGGGTCGGTATCAGAGCAGTAGCGTAGTACAAGAAAATAGTCTAGGGCAACAGAAGGCAGAATGGTCAGAACACAAGCAGAGGTCAATAACAGGTTAAATCAATTTAGCAGTCAGGTACAAGGAGCTCAGGTATGGATAACCACGATCTGGCAACTTCTGAAACTATACTGAGGGTTTTTAAAGACCTTCACCAGACCACGCCCCCCACTCAAGCCACACCTCATGCAATCACCTCCCTGCCTGTCTCCATTTAAACCGGGCAGTGGTCAGCGAGCAGCATCAGACTTGCTGTCCTCAAGCACACAGGTAGGGCTGGAAGCCCCCAACGTTACAGTACCCCCCTCTCCACGGGAGGCCACCGGACGACCAACAGGACGAGCGGCAATACGACCACCAGGGCGATCGGGGTGCGAGGCATGGAACGCCCTGACCAACCTAGAGGCAGACATGTCGGAAGCTGGAATCCAGGACCGGTCTTCCGGGCCATAGCCCACCCAATCGACCAAGTACTGCAGAACACCCCTGCACAACCTAGAATCCAAAACCCTCCTAACCTCATACTCTGATTCACCATCAACCTGAACAGGTGGAGGAGGAGGAACGACCCGCGTGTACCTGTTACACAACAAAGGTTTCAGTAGGGAGGTGTGGAAGACGTTGTGCATGCGAAGATGTTTAGGAAGGGCAAGAGCATAAGCCACAGGATTAATGCGGCGAATGATCTTATATGGACCTATAAACCGAGGTGCCATTTTCATAGAAGGCACCCGCAACTTCACGTTCCTAGTGGACAACCAAACTCTATCCCCCACGTTATAGGAGGGAGCTTGTAACCTATGCCTGTCAGCCTTGCGTTTCTGAACAGCAACATTGCGCTCCATATTTACGCGAATCTGTCTCCAAATCTCTTGTAGTTGAGTGAGATGGTCATCGAGAGCCGGGATGGCCTGTTCAGTAAACTGAAGCGGTAGAGCCGGAGGGAAAAAACCATAGATAGCAGAAAAAGGAGAGTGGCCAGTGGTCTCATTAACGGCGTTATTACGTGCATACTCAGCCCAGGGCAACAACTCCGACCAATTGTCTTGTTGTTGTGTGGTAAAGCAACGTATGTACTGCTCGAGACCCTGATTTGCCCTCTCTGCTGCCCCATTGGTTTGTGGATGGTATGCTGAAGAGAAGGCCAATCGCACCCCCATCTCCGCACAGAAAACCCTCCAGAAACGAGAGACGAACTGAGCTCCTCTGTCAGAGACTATTTCAGACGGAACCCCATGTATTCGTACAATCTCTCTAGCAAAGACAACCGCCAGTTCTTTGGCTGTAGGAAGCTTAGGTAAAGGGACAAAATGAGCCATTTTGGAGAAGCGGTCTACAACTGTCAGAACCACAGTATGACCTTTGGACTTCGGCAAGTCCACAATAAAATCCATAGATAGATGAGACCAAGGCCTCTTAGGCGTGGGTAAAGGCTGCAATAGACCGACAGGCAAGGTTTTACTGGTTTTGCTTCTGGCACAGATTTGACAAGCCAAAACAAACAGGCGTACGTCCTGTCGCATGGTGGGCCACCAGAACTGTCTGGAAATACTGGTAAGAGTCTTAGTAATACCAGGATGACCTGCTGGTTTAGAATCATGAAACATTATGAGTAATTCTTGTCTTTCCTTTTCAGGTACAAACAACATATCTGGAGGCTTGTCAGGTGGAGCCCCCACTTGAGCTGCCTGGAGACGTTCCAGGAAAGGCGAGGAGACAGACAAGACTGTGGAAGCCACAATACGTTCAGGAGGAACTATAGGATTGTGGTCTTGTGTATTAGATTCATATGGGTCATATTGACGAGATAAGGCATCAGCCTTTACATTACGGTCACCTGGTCTGTAAGTCAATACAAAATTAAACCGGGACAGTAGCAATGACCACCTGGCCTGTCTCGAGTTCAACCGTTTAGCATCCCCGATGTACGTAAGGTTCTTATGATCAGTGATTATCAACAAAGGATCAAGAGTACCTTCCAACAAATGTCTCCACTCTGACAGGGCAGACACAATAGCAAGCAATTCTCTGTTGCCAATATCATAATTGCGTTCTGCTGGTGATAATTTTCTTGAAAAGAACCCACAAGGATGTAGAGGTTTCCCTGGAGATTCTCTTTGAGACAGGACAGCCCCAATGCCTATCTCAGAAGCATCAACCTCAAGAATAAACGGAATCCTGGGATCAGGATGCCGTAACACGGGAGCGGAAGTAAAAGCCTGTTTGAGGGCTTCGAATGCTTGTTTAGATTGAGAAGACCAGATCTGGTTCTTCAGACCTTTACGTGTCATATTAATGATAGGAGAGGCTATAGCGGAATAATTCTTGATAAATCTCCTATAATAGTTAGAAAACCCCAGAAACCTCTGTATGGCTTTGAGACCTTGAGGAAGAGGCCATTCTGAGATGGCCGTGAGTTTAGAAGGATCCATCTCAAAACCCTCTGGAGTGATAATATACCCAAGGAATTTCACAGTAGTAATGTCGAATAAACACTTCTCTAGTTTGCAATAAAGACCATTGTCCAGTAATTTAGCTAATACCTGTCTGACATGTGCATGGTGGGTTTTCAGATCGGGAGCGTAAATCAATATATCGTCTAGGTATACTATAACAAAGGTTTGCAAGAAATCTCTGAGCACATCATTAATAAAATCCTGGAATACCGCTGGAGCATTACAAAGACCGAAAGGCATGACCAAGTATTCATAATGCCCACTCCTGGTGTTAAATGCTGTTCTCCACTCATGCCCCTCTTTTATGCGTATCAAATTGTAAGCTCCTCTTAAATCAAGTTTAGTGTATACTGCTGAACCCCTTAACCTGTCGAACAGTTCCGATATGAGAGGGATAGGGTACACGTTCTTAATGGTGATCTTGTTAAGCCCCCTATAATCAATACACGGGCGTAGATCTCCCTCTTTTTTCGACACAAAAAAGAATCCAGCCCCTGCTGGAGAAGAGGAACGTCGGATAAAACCTCTCTCCAAATTCTCCTTGATATACTCCTCCATAATTTGGTTCTCCTTTATGGAAAGAGGGTATACTTTGCCTCGGGGAGGCATGGTACCTGGATGAATATCAATAGCACAATCATATGGTCTATGTGGAGGTAGTTTGTCTGCCTCTCTTTTATCAAATACAGCCCTGAGGTCTGCATATTGTTCAGGAACTTCAGTAGACAATGGAGGGGCTGTGGGTGTGTTCAGGGCACCGACATGCTGAATGGGTATTAAACAAGTCCCAAAACATGCAGAACTCCAAGACAGTATCTCTCCTTTAACCCAATCAATAACGGGATTGTGTTCCACCAACCAGGGGAAACCAAATACAACAGGATTGGAAGGTGAGTGGATAACTTGGAATATGATATTTTCTTTATGCAAGAGACCAGTAGTAAGAACTACTGTAACCGTATCGTGAGTAATCCTAGGGCAGGATAACGGCCTGCCATCTATGGCTTCAACGGCTAAGGGTGTCTCTCTTACAACCAGAGGTAGAGAAATGGAAGAAGCGTAGTTAACATCAATAAAGTTACCAGCAGCCCCAGAATCCACAAAAGCGGTATTATGTGTGGTCTTGGTCTCCCAAGCCAAGGATACTGGTAACATAAGTTTAGTGTCTTTGATAGGAGACATGCATGTCACACCCAAGGCCTGTCTCCTCAGATGCCTTAGGTGCGGTAGTTTTCCGGCTTATCATGCATTTTAGGGCGAGTAGGACATTGAAATCGTACATGTCCCTCCAAACCACAATACAGGCACAATCCCTCACGAAAACGCCTTGTTCTCTCCTCCTCTGTAAGCCTAGTACGGCCTAGTTGCATAGGCTCTGAGGGAGGAGATAACTCTCTGGGTGGTGCTTGAAAGACAGGGGCCAACCTAGGTAACGGTCTCTTGGTGTCACGGACCGCGTTGGTATCGCGGGCCGCGCTGGATCTAGGGGGCGCCTGGCAGCGACTTCCTCGCTGCTCGCTGGCCAGGCGCCGAGTGATAACGCAGCCGGCTGCGCTCACGTGGGGCGCCAGGGGGCGGGGACTGGCGTGATGACGCGGACCCGCCGAGTTTAAAACCCAGTTTCACTATTCACCGGTGCCCTGACGTGGTAGTTACTTCCCGCAGAGCTCTTGTATATTTTGCAATTACTACTATTCTGTGTATGACCCTTGGCATTGGCAAACGAACCACTCTGTGTATGACCTTGGCATTGGCGAACGAACCACTCTGTGTATGACCCTTGGCATTGGCAAACAAACCACTCTGTGTATGACCCTTGGCATTGGCAAACGAACCACTCTGTGTATGACCCTTGGCATTGGCAAACGAACCACTCTGTGTATGACCCTTGGCATTGGCAAACGAACCATTCTGTGTGTGACCCCTGGCATTGGCGAACGAACCACTCTGTGTATGACCCCTGGCATTGGCATTAACTCTTCTAATTCTGGTATTGAGGTCAGTCTGTGTGGCACCCTAAGCACACATCAGACTACCTCTTGTCTGGTTAGGATCTTGGGAAGAGCTAATTATTCTAAGGTCTTGTGTATCGTTCTAGTGTCATTCTTTGTGGTTACACTATCCTGTCGTATTCTGTGTCTGTCTAGTCGTGCCGACCAACCTAAGGATCGGAAGGGTAGAGAGTGTCCTGCGTATAGGGACCACTAGTCAGATAGCAGAGGGATCCGTGACACTTGGGTCTCTCTCTTGGAGTCCTTCTATCCCTTATCTGATTATCCAGATCTATACAGTAATCAATGAGTTCACACAATACCTCAGGTAGTTTACGTGGAGCTAATTCATGCATCAACGACTCTGATAACCCCTCCATAAAAGCCAGAACCAGTGTCTCATTTGTCCAGTTCACATCAGAAATTAAGGTTTAAAATTCTATGGCATAATCAGACACAGTCCTGTTCCCTTGACGTATGCGGAACAAGGATTTGCCGGCTATCGTGGCCTTTCTGGTAGGATTAAATGTACGTTGTAACTCGGCTATGAATTCTTTATAATCCCGTACAATAGGTCTTTCTGCCTCCCATAAAGGAGTCGCCCATGTCAACGCTCTGCCAGACAGATGGTTAATAATAAACCCCACTTTGGCAATGTCAGAGAAAAACATTTGTGGATTTAATCTAAAATGAATATCCACATGGACCAAAAATCCCCGGCACTCAGAGGGAGTACCGTCAAACCTCATAGGAGCGGTCATGTGTACCTGGGATGTCTGAACGACAGGGGGCACAGGTATAGCAGGCGGGGGTGCAACCCCAACTGGTTCCAGGTGTGCAGTACGATTCAGGATAGTTTGTAAGGCAATGGCAAACTGATCCATCCTATGATCCTGCTCATCCTGTCTGGATACAAAGGTAGCCAAGTGCTGTGTTAAATCTGAGGGATCCATATTGGCCAGATCGTAATGTCACGGTTCCTGGATCCCACCACGCAGTACTTAACCCCCAACACTCCACAAAACTCAGAAGCTACCAACAGTGTAGCTGTGAATGATCCCTATCTGTCTGGTCCTTAGAATTGGCCAGGTAAACTAGCTAGACAGAAAAGGGTTAACAATACGGAGAGGAGTCAGCCGAGCCAGAATCAGGAATACAGAGTTCAGAATGGTCAAATGGAATAGCCGGGTCGGTATCAGAGCAGTAGCGTAGTACAAGAAAATAGTCTAGGGCAACAGAAGGCAGAATGGTCAGAACACAAGCAGAGGTCAATAACAGGTTAAATCAATTTAGCAGTCAGGTACAAGGAGCTCAGGTATGGATAACCACGATCTGGCAACTTCTGAAACTATACTGAGGGTTTTTAAAGACCTTCACCAGACCACGCCCCCCACTCAAGCCACACCTCATGCAATCACCTCCCTGCCTGTCTCCATTTAAACCGGGCAGTGGTCAGCGAGCAGCATCAGACTTGCTGTCCTCAAGCACACAGGTAGGGCTGGAAGCCGCCAACGTTACAGATCTTCTGTGTCTCGTCACACAGCCAGCAATTTTTTTTGGGGCTCACTAATTTCTTTAAAACACTTGGGAATTAAGGTGATCTGTGTCTCGTCATTCAAAAAGTAGCACGCTGTATTTTGGGGCTCTCTAATTTTTTTAAAACACTTGGGAATTAAGGTGATCTTCTGTGTCTCGTCACACAGCCAGCAATTTTTTTTGGGGCTCACTAATTTCTTTAAAACACTTGGGAATTAAGGTGATCTGTGTCTCGTCATTCAAAAAGTAGCACGCTGTATTTTGGGGCTCTCTAATTTTTTTAAAACACTTGGGAATTAAGGTGATCTTCTGTGTCTCGTCACACAGCCAGCAATTTTTTTTGGGGCTCACTAATTTCTTTAAAACACTTGGGAATTAAGGCCATCTGTGTCTCGTCATACAAAAAGTACCACGCTGTTTTTTGGGGCTCACTAATTTCTTTAAAACACTTGTGAATTAAGGTGATCTGTGTCTCGTCATACAAAAAGTACCACGCTGTATTTTGCGGCTCACTAATTTCTTTAAAACATTTGTGAATTAAGGTGATCTGTGGCTCGTCATACATACAGTACCACGCTGTATTTTGGGGCTCACTAATTTATTTAAAACATTTGTGAATTAAGGTGATCTGTCTCTTGTCACTGGCTGCCAGCTATCAGTGTGTCTCACTGAGTTATACCAGAGTTATTTAAATCTTTATACCAGAGTTGAATCTGAGTTCTGTATATATTAATCTATATATCACTCACCATGTCTGAAAGAACAAAAAGGACAGGCAGACGCTCCCAGCCACAGATAAGAGGGCAAGCAGCCCCTATGTCGGGAGGCTGTGTATCTGGTCGTGGTGGACGTGGTGCATCCTCTGCAGGGGCACGCTTGTCCTTTCTAACTGGTGCTGGCCGTCTTAAGCAGCAGCAACATACAGAGGACTTGGTGGATTCGCTAACCAGGCCATCCTCATCCTCCAAGTCCTCTGCCAGCCAGGCTTCTAGTGCTTTACAGTCCACCTCAGCTGCCAAAGCATCTAATGTAGCCTCCATGTCCACAGCTACTCCTGCCGTAGCCTCGCTATCACACACGGAGGAGTCAGCTGAATTGTTTGACTACAATGAGAGTGACATGCTGCTTGAGGATGCGCAGCAAGTACAGTGCTCTGATTCAATCTCTGAGGTTGAGGAAGGGAGTATAATCAACCTAGAGGAAGGGGGTGCCAGTGATGACACACAAATAACTGGCACACATGTTGCCCCAGCAGCTGCAGCACTGCCAAGTTGGCTCCAATGACGAGGAGATAGGGGGTGAAGATGACAATGATGATGAGGTCACTGACTCCACCTGGGTGCCAGATCAAACAGAGGAATTAAGTGAAGAAGAGGGGGAGGAGGAGGCACAGCAAACACGAGGCACAACATCCTCTGTGACCAACCGTAGCACTAGCCAGTCCAAGGCATCACATGTCAGAGCTGCTCCGGTGCAGAGTGCTGTTGTCTCATAGAACACATGCAGGAACTCTGCTGTCTGGGAGTTCTTTAAGAACTGTGCAGCAGACCCCACCGTTGCTATTTGTAATCTATGTCAGAGGAGGCTGAAGCGTGGGATAAACACCAGACACTTGGGTACCACGTGCTTGAGGCGACATATGAACAAGTGCCACACATCCCGTTGGGGCAAAACTTTGCGTAGGTCCTCCTCCTTCTTATCTGTCTCTACCCACACTGTATGTCCTGCCATGCAATTGCCTACAACCTCCACCGACAGGGATGATGCTACAGTAATGGATGTACCAGCAGGTCCTTCCTCAGAATGTGACATCATCCCAGTAGCTGAAGATTTACACAGTCAGATTACATTGCCGCAGCTGCTGCAGCGAAAGAAAAAATATAGTCCCAACCATCCCCAAGCACAGCGTCTAAATGCCAGCTTAGCAAAATTACTCGCATTGCAGCTGCTGCCTTTTCAGCTGGTGGACTCTGCTCCCTTCCGTGAATTTGCTGAATGCGCTGTACCACAGTGGCAGGTTCCAAAACGCCATTACTTTTCACTCAAGGCCATTCCAGCACTATACCAGCACGTGGAAGACAATGTTATCCAGTCATTGGGAAAGGCAGTCAGCAGCAAGGTGCATGTGACTTTAGACACGTGGTCCAGCAAGCATGGACAGGGTCGTTACATTTCCTTCACGGCACACTGGGTAACTCTTATTGCAGCTGGGAGGGATCCAAGACGGGGCTCTGTGCTGGAGCTTGTTCATCCACCACGCCTCCAGAAAGCTGCTTGTATGAGGTCTGTCTGCTCCACCACCACCACCTCTTCCTCCTCCTCCTCCTTCTCTGTCTCTGGCGAAGTGGCAGTTAAACCGACGCCTGACAGGGTGTACGCAATGGCTCAAGCAAAAAGATGCCATACTGTGCTTGAGCTGGTTTGTTTAGGGGACAGGAGCCACACCGGGTCAGAAATTTTGTCAGCTCTGCAGGGGCAGGTGCAGAGATGGTTAACACCACGCCAGCTTGAGCTGGGAATGATCGTCTGCGATAATGGCAGCAACCTTCTCTCCGCCCTACGCAAGGGTAAATTGACGCATGTACCATGCCTAGCACACGTCCTAAATCTGGTGGTACAGTGTTTCCTAACCAAGTACCCAGGGCTGCCAGAGCTTCTCATCCAGGCCAGAAAAGTCTGCAGCCACTTCAGACGGTCATTCCCAGCAAGCGTTCGCCTGGCAGAAATTCAAAGAGAATTCCACCTTCCCACAAACCGTCTGATCTGTGACATGCCCACCAGGTGGAATTCAACATTAGCAATGCTGCAGCGTCTGCACAAGCAGCAGAGGGCCATCAACGAGTACCTGTGTGAGTATGGCACAAGGACAGGTTCAGGTCAACTTGGTTCCCCCCCCCCTGCAGTGGCTGATGATCAAGGATGCATGCACTATACTGTCACCATTTGAGGAGGCAACGAGGATGGTGAGCAGGGACAGTGCATGCATCAGTGACACAATTCCTTTAGTGTTCCTGCTGGAGCACACTCTGCGGGGAATTATAGATGTGGCTCTAGAGGCAGAGTAGCGGGAGGAAGAGGAGGCCTTCCCTAACTCTCAAGGCCCCAGTCTTTCCACAGACAGCATTCCAGCGGGTCCTACTCAGATCAGACAGGAGGAGGATGAGGAGGAGGAGGACTATTTAAGTAGTGGGGGCATTGAAGGTGGGGATTCCTCAAGGCAGGGTTTTGTGTGCCCAGAAACAGAAGGGCTTGTGCGTGGCTGGGAGGAGGAAGTGCACGATACGGTCATCCTCATTGACCAGGAAGACTCGGCAGCTAATGCCACCTCCAACCTACGCTGCATGGGCTCCCTAATGATGCAAAGCCTGCTAAAGGACCCCAGGATTTGTGCTATCAAGGAGAGGGATCATTACTGGTTGGCAACCCTTCTTGATCCACGATACAAGGGGAAAGTTGCAGAGCTCACCCTGCCCGCACAGAGGGAGCACAGGATGAAAAAACTTGAGGACGCTCTAAAGCGACACTTGTGTAACACCTTTCCAGGCACTGTTAGATTACCAAGTGCTGACACACGTGCTTCTGAGGCTGCGGATGATCAGAGGAATAGTGGTGAAGGCCAGGGCCGCTTGACTGATGCATTTTTACATTTTTTTAGTCCTCGACGCCCAGGGACGTCAAATGTAGGCACCCATTGCCAGCGTCTTCACCATATGGTGCAGGACTACCTAGGGGCAAGGGCAGACCTGGATACCTTTCCAGCAGATGATCCACTGGCTTACTGGGTGTTGAGATTGGATCACTGGCCAGAACTTAGCCAATATGCGCTATGCAGCTACTAGGTTGCCCTTCCTCTAGCGTGCTTTCCGAAAGGACGTTTAGTGCCGCTGGAGGTTTTGTCACAGACAAAAGAGTGCGTCTGTCCACCGACTCTGTAGACCGGCTGACATTTATAAAAATGAATCAGTCCTGGATCAGCAGCTATCAATCCCCTGATGCTGAAGTAATGGAATAGATAGGGGATGTCCTCTTCTGCATTCACAAAACCTCCAGCACTGAACTCTTCCACAATACCACAAAAGGGTTACGGTGCAAAGGCACTTGCTGCCATGAAAGGCACAATATCTGGCTGCACTGACGCCCATTAAAAAAAAAAAAAACTTTTCAATATAGGACCACATGGTCCACCCCTGCACTCTTCCACAATACCACAGAGGGGTTACTGTATGATGATACTTGCTGGCCTGTCACCAAAGGCACAATATCTGGGTGCACTGACGCCCATTACCAGATCAAAAACTTTTCAATAAAGGACCACATGGTCCACCCCTGCACTCTTCCACAATACCACAGAGGGGTTACTGTATGATGATACTTGCTGGCCTGGCATTAAAGGCACAATATCTGGGTGCACTGACGCCCATTAACAGATAAAAAAAAACACTTTTCAATATAGGACCGCATGGTCCACCCCTGCACTCTTCCACAATACTACAGAGGGGTTACTGTATGATGATACTTGCTGGCCTGGCACCAAAGGCACAATATCTGGGTGCACTGACGCCTTAACCAGATGCATATCTTTTCAATATAGGACCACATGGTCCACCCCTGCACTCTTCCACAATACCACAGAGGGGTTACTGTATGATGATACTTGCTGGCCTGGCATTAAAGGCACAATATCTGGGTGCACTGACGCCCATTAACAGATAAAAAACTTTTCAATATAGGACCACATGGTCCACCCCTGCACTCTTCCACTATACCACAGAGGGGTTACTGTATGATGATACTTGCTGCCCTGGCAGTCTTGCACCAAAGGCAGAATATCTGGGTGCACTGACGCCTTAACCAGATGCATATCTTTTTAATATAGGACCGCAAGGTTCACACCTGCACTCTTCCACAATAACACAGAGGGGTTACTGTATGATGATACTTGCTGGCCTGGCATTAAAGGCACAATATCTGGGTGCACTGACGCCCATTAACAGATAAAAAACTTTTCAATATAGGACCACATGGTCCACCCCTGCACTCTTCCACATTACCACAGAGGGGTTACTGTATGATGATACTTGCTGGCCTGGCATTAAAGGCCCAATATCTGGGTGCACTGACGCCCATTAACAGATAAATAAAAACTCTTTTCAATATAGGACCACATGGTCCACCCTTGCACTCTTCCACAATACTACAGAGGGGTTACTGTATGATGATACTTGCTGCCCTGGCAGTCTTGCACCAAAGGCACAATATCTGGGTGCACTGACGCCTTAACCAGATGCATATCTTTTTAATATAGGACCACATGGTCCACCCCTGCACTCTTCCACAATACCACAGAGGGGTTACTGTATGATGATACTTGATGGCCTGGCATTAAAGGCACAATATCTGGGTGCACTGACGCCCATTAACAGATAAATAAAAACTCTTTTCAATATAGGACCACATGGTCCACCCCTGCACTCTTCCACAATACCACAGAGGGGTTACTGTATGATGATACTTGCTGGCCTGGCACCAAAGGCACAATATCTGGGTGCACTGACGCCTTAACCAGATGCATATCTTTTTATATAGGACCACATGGTCCACCCCTGCACTCTTCCACAATACCACAGAGGGGTTACTGTATGATGATACTTGCTGGCCTGGCACCAAAGGCACAATATCTGGGTGCACTGACGCCCATTACCAGATCAAAAACTTTTCAATAAAGGACCACATGGTCCACCCCTGCACTCTTCCACAATACCACAGAGGGGTTACTGTATGATGATACTTGCTGGCCTGGCATTAAAGGCACAATATCTGGGTGCACTGACGCCCATTATCAGATAAAAAAAAACACTTTTCAATATAGGACCACATGGTCCACCCCTGCACTCTTTCACAATACCACAGAGGTGTTACTGTATGATAGTACTTGCATGCCTGGCACGAAAGGCACAATATGTGGGTGCACTGCCATTGACGCCTGTATCAGATTCATATCCTCAGAGGGGTTACGGTGTGACAGCACTGTTGCCGACACTAAAAGCCCAATTTTAAAGCACCTATTGTTTCTTTCATCCAAAGCCTGCATAAGTTTCTCAATAATTTAGCCCAAAAAATCACTAAACTTTTTCTGCGCGTCCTAAAATGTCTTTTCATACAGGCTGTCGCCCCAAGCAGTTGTTTATGGATAGATTAAAGGAAAAGCATTTACCGTCACATGAAACGTCATTTATTTGTTTTTAAGTGTTTCTATACATCCTAGAAATCCGCCACTTCACGGGCAGGTTATGGGGACCTCCGAGGCACGATATTTGAAGGAATTTTAGGTTTTATTTTTAACCCTTATTTCATGGAAAACTCACTGTCCCTTTAAAAACGTTTTTTTAAAAACTTTTTGTCCTTGTTTCCTTTCCCCCAGGGCACTACCCGGACCCCCATACACCTTTTATGGCAAATATGTAGCATATATGCCCTCTTGGAGGGCACTCTAAAAAACCGAATTTTCAGCCCCATTGACTTGCATGGGGGTTCGGGTTCGGTCCCGAACAAATGGGAAGTTCGGGTTCGGGTTCGAACCGAACTCGGGGAGTGTTCGGCTCATCCCTAGTAAGGAATACGTAACCCAAGATCTCAATGAGGAGTACCAAATGTGGGGCCCAGTGGCAATCTCTTTATAGCTTGAGTCGCTATGCTAACATTGATGAAAGCTACGATTGCGGCTTAGAAATAATACTCCTTACTGTACATTAATAGCGTGTATATTTTGTACAGGAGTCATTAATTACGACTCTGTCAAGGGTATCCTGCGAGGTGGTTCTCGGTAAACAGTACCTAGGAGGCGGTAGCGAGGTATCTTGGAAATCGGCGGGCAAAGGAGTGGTCGTACAAGCAAATAGGTTGGTTCAGGCGGCAGAGGTTCAGGAACGTAGGGACAAGAGTCAAATCCAAGGGTCACATAGGTAAATAGCTTAGATGTGCCAACTAGTAAGGTAGACTATAACTGAGCACCTGGTAATAGGCGAGCCAGGTTTAAATACTCAAGAGCCTCTACCAGTCTTCCCTTGCCCCTGGGATGGGCAATGGCTCATGTCCCAGGCAAGCACTGATGCCCAGCCTGAGGCCACAGCTTCCAAGCACACCCCCTCCCCCAGGCTGCTGCTACTGCCCCCTTGACCAATCCCTGCAGGGGAATCTCCTGCAACTCCGTTGACATGCCATGGGCCAACAGCCCAAACAGCAAGCTATTCCAACACAGCTCACAGATTTCTGCTTGAACCAATATTCTGCATAGGATACCTTCTCTCAGATACTGGTAACACATAAAAACCCCACCAAAAACATACCAAACGTACTTCTGATCCTGTGGCGCGGAGAATGGTTTGATCCGTTGCGAGGCGCTAACTACTAGTATGTGTTTGTGGTCCCGAAAGATTCCGACTCAAGTGAAACAAGTTTATGAGAGTACAGAGAATGAGCAACAGCACTACTGGCCTGCCCTACGGTGGGTCCCCGCTCAGGTCTCACAAGGTTTTAGCTTGATGGCGTCATTATGGAGAAGACCTTACCATATGCAAATCAGACCGCCAGTACCGAAATGCCAAGGAGGTCTTCTCTGCATGAGAGATGCAGCAATCCCAATGATTATTTTGGCTTAGTAAGGCCTTGTCAGGAGTGTATAGCTGACACCCCTCATAGGCACCTCAAGCAAGCGACCCACGTCTAATAAAGCTGCTGGGCCAGAACAGACCTGGTAGTAGAAAACTAGTAAAGGGTAACATCTCGCGCTAATTTTTTTCCTTAGCGGAAGTTTTGCCAGTGCCATAGAGTATGTTGGATTGTAGAAGATAGGAAAAGGGGTGAAGCGCCCGCTGGAAACGAGTGTCTCACCCACTCGCTATATGTTGTGTACAGAGGTTTCTCTAAACACCTAGAAAATTGAGCAAAAAGAATACAACATAGCGCTCCAAAGACCAAGGTCCATGAGAAAATAAGAGAGACACACTGTATGTCCACAGACAGTTATTATCTTCAAACGAGAATCTTCTCTGTTATGTAGGTGAAAAGACACGCACTGCAGGAAAAAGCAGAAAGAAAGGACCACAATTGCGCAGTACACCAACACCCAATGGAGTGAAGTGAAATTTCGTTCGTATTTAACTCACATTCTAGGGAGCCCACAACCGGCTCCCGGGGATATAGCAGGTAGGGACTTGTATCAGGTGCCCATGAACCCCTCAATCCGCTCCTTCGGTATCACCAAAAGTGGTACTGTAGAAAATAGACAAGGCAAAAAAGGGGAGCACCTCTTGGTGCGGTAAATCACAAATCACCTTAATGGTTAAAAGAAGACAAATTTGCACTCACAAACAAAGAGCCTTTATTGGCTCCATCATAACTCGCACAGGGAATCATACAGGAATTCCCCAAACCTTCTTTTCTTTTTCAGGATCAAAAAAAGGCAGGCAGCAATCAAAAATAAAATAAAATAAAAACATTTATTGTAAGAAAATCATCATATCTACCAGGACGCGTTTCGCCATTAATGGCTTCCTCAGCTGGAGATTACAAAGCTATACTTGATGCTGCCTTTTTAAACAATGCATATCAGAAAATGGAGTGATTAAACCCTCAGAAATCAATTAAAATACAATTAAAACACAATTGCTATCAGCTGCATAATGTGCAGCACCCACCATTTTGCGCATGGTTATTAACCCTGAAACGCAGGAGAAAGGGGAAAGAAAGAAGAAAACTTTTTTTATTATTCATTTAGTGATACAAATATTGCGTCCGCCATTTTGCGCATGCGCACTGGCCTTGCATCCCACCTTGAAACGCGGAAATGGATGATTACCACAACAGATCATCCTTCCTTATAAAAACAACGTTAAAACAGAGTAGTTCCCTTAACCACCTCCAAGTGCCAAACAAGGGCACAGAGGGGTTATTGACCCTGGAACACAGGAGAAAGGGTGAAAGAAAGAAAAACTTTTTCATTCATTTAATAATACAAATGTAGCGCCCGCCATTTTGCGCATGCACACTGACCTTGCATCCCACCTTGGAACGCGGAAATGGATGATTACCACTACAGATCATCTTTTCTTATAAGAACAGAGCTAAAACAGACAACGATTTCGAATTGGTTCATTTTCTTTAGATCTATGTGTACTTTTGATGATATGTGTAATTTATTACCACATGTACCCAAATGTCATATGCACTATGGGTTTATGTGCAATGAATTTAAAGGTCGTTGGTATGGTATTGTAATACATTCATTATATAATTTTTTTTTATTTTTTTTTTGTATGTTGGATTGTACATTAAAGCAATACAAATGCTAAATGTTTTGCTCTCCTTTTGTTTGCAGATTTCACTTCTAAATCATGTGTCAAATCTCTGAGCCAAGAACATTTTGCATCTTGGTGCCTTTGTGTAACAATGGTTTTTTTGCTAATTGCACTCTCGTTGATATTTGAATGTGATGTTTTGGAGCTGCTGCCTTGACTCTAAAACCGTTAAAAGCTTCCTGTGTGATCGCTATCCCCCTTTCCCATTTATAAACGAGCTATGAAAGAACACAGATAAGACCCATCTTCCATGTATCCACAGGTGCAGAATTTTCGTTGTAGGGATGCTGTTTTAAGGCATGCGCTGTCCTTTACAAGAGTTGTTTTGAATTTCAATGCGAGATGACATCGCATGACAGATGACCATGATTCCTAGGGGAGTACCGGTTTAATATTTCCTTGCGTATATAAACAACATTTTTTGGATTTATTTATGCCAGAGAGCCGGCCAACTCTCTTCTCCCTAACATTCTCACTTGGCAGCAAGGGCCTTACACTTCAAAGCCCGGTCTGGCAAAATACATAGTAGACATTTATTTTGGTAGTGTTATCAGTTCTCTTCCTGGTCATACACATTGCTGAAACACTCATGGTACTTCCTGCAAGGCTGCTTATTGTTAGTATATTCACTGGGCATGAAAAAAGAGGTAAATGGGGAATATAATCATTCTTATTAATTCTTCCGAGATCTAGCCATTATTCTACAACCACTTGGTGTCAGTCTTTGCCAGAATTGTTCCTCCTTTTTGGTTGTAATAGAATCGGAATAAGGATATTACCACTTTCCACTGGTTGCAATAGATCAGGGCACCACCTCTTTCCATAAATTGGAATAGATAAGGACACCATCACTTTCCATTATTTGTAATAGTTCAGGATACCACAACTTTCTATTGGTTGGAATGGTTCAGGATACCACCACTTTTCATTGTTTGGAATAGATCAGCATTTCACCGCTTTCCACTGATTGGAATAGATCAGGTTATGAATACTTTCCATTGAATGGAGGAGATCCAGATATATCATCACCATTTCTCATTGGTTGGAATGAGTCCAGAATCAGGGTTTCACCACTTTCCTTTGGTTGGACTAGATTAGGATAATACCACTTTCCATTAGTTGGACTAGATTAGGCTATCACCACTTTCCATTGGTTGGACTAGATTAGGCTAGCACCACTTTCCATTGTTGGACTAGATTAGGCTATCACCACTTTACATTGGTTGGACTAGATTAGGCTATCAACACTTTCCATTAGTTGGACTAGATTAGGCTATCACCACTTTCCATTGGTTGGACTAGATTAGACTAGCACCACTTTCCATTGTTGGACTAGATTAGGCTATCAACACTTTCCATTGTTTGGACTAGATTAGGCTATCAACACTTTCCATTGTTTGGACTAGATTAGACTATCACCACTTCCCATAGTTTGGAATAGACCGGTATACATGACTTTGCGTTGGCTAGAATAGATTTGGAACCCACTACTTTCTATTAGTTGGAATAAATCTGGAGTAGGGATATCACCAATTTCCATTAGTTAGAAAAAAATCTAAATAACGCCACTTTCATTTGGTTGGACTAGATTAGGCTATCACCACTTTCCATTGGTTTTAATAGATCCGGAACCCACCGCTTTCCATTGGTTGCAAGAGATCCGGAACAAGATATCGCAACTTTCCTTTGGTTTGCATATAGATCAGGAATCGGGATATCATCACTTTCCATTGGTTGGTTGGAATAGATCCAGAATTAGGATTTTTATTTTTTTACTTGATAATTTTTATTGTGAACACATTGAATAGAAAATGACAACATTACAGTGCAATGAAATAGTCATAACATCAATAAGACAAGAAAATGCCTCGACCAGTGGAAGACATCAGAAACAAAGCAAGTCAATGTGTGCACAGTTTTTTGTATTTTGCCAAATCAACACATCAAATTTGGATCACGGGACAATCCCATAAACAGTGATGCAGGTCGGCTGTGCACTTAAAGCAGGAAGGGTTCGGCTTCCAACCCATTAGGTACAACCGGTGGGGAGAGTAATAAGCATGATGTAATGTTTTCAAAAACATTTCGTAATATGACACGGCAGGCAGGATTTTTATCAAGTATGTGTGTACAGAACCATAGATCATGTACAATGTATTGATGAGAGATGGCATTGTACAGGCCCTGTCTTAGTTGTAGACCAGTCAACACAGAATCAGGATTTTAACACTTTTCATTGGTTGGGTTGGAATAGATCCAGAATCGGGATATCACCACTTTCCATTGGTTGGAATAGATTCTGAATCGGGATATAACCACTTTCCATTGGTTGGAATAGATCCTGAATCGGGATATCACCACTTTCCATTGTTTGGAATAGATCCTGAATCAGGGTATCACCACTTTCCATTGGTTGGAATAGATCCTGAATCAGGGTATCACCTCTTTCCATTGTTTGGAATAGATCCTGAATCAGGGTATCACCTCTTTCCATTGGTTGGAATAGATTCTGAATCGGTATATCACCACATTCCATTGGATGGAATAGATCCTGAATCGGGATATCACCACTTTCCATTGGTTGGAATAGATCCTGGAATCAGTGTATCACCACTTTTCATGGCATGGTAACACGTCATCCATTAACATATCATCTATGTTATTATGTGATTGTCATGAATTTGTGACTATGAAATAACCAGAATTATACCCAAGACACAAGAACACATGTTCAACAAGTTTCTTGTAAAATAAAAGGTATTTGTATTCTTTCTACAAACATATTAAGGGCAGCTCTGAAATTAAAGGCGATTTTTACAGAAACTAACGATTATTTCTTAATGAAACTGAAGATGATAGCTTCTAAAATATGGGTTACCATTACTGGATCCCAGGGAGGAAGTCGTATAATATATATATATAATTTCAAAAAGAAGACCAGCCTGAGGAAAATGTTAATGAATTTAATCACAGAGCATCACGCATTGGATAATTATGTGGCTGATGAAAGGTCATATACTATTTCTATATTCACAATATGGCCCAGGGTCAGATTATCAGGGGTGTTCACTGGAATTTCAGTGCTCTTTCATTCCTTGCACTTCGGGGAATCAAAGTCCCCTCCCCTGCGGGGAATTCAACATTCACCAAAGGGTCCCTGAAGTGCAGGGAAAAGCCACTGACCGCATCCGAAAAACCGCCGGAAAAAAATCGGAGCCACCTGAAAAACCGCTGCAAAAAAGCTGAACTCACCCGACAATCCACCGCAAACCCGCCGACCGCATCTGAAAAAAGCCAATGATCTGCCGAACACATCGCCCGCCAACCAGCTGCCGAAAAAAGCCAAAAAGCTGACGAACAGAGTAAAAAAAAAAACACTGCAACTTTGAAAAGATGTTTGCAATAAAATACTGCATGAAAATGCCTGGGATTAATATACAAGTCCTATGAATAATAATAAAAAGGTTCGTTACAGAAATAAAAAACGGAATAAAAATTTCCCCCGAAAAATGACAAAAAAAAATCAAAAAAAATAATAAATAAAATAATAAATAGTTTAATAGATTATTATTAAAAACGGGAATATTTTTAACATTGAAACCTATGGGATTCGCCTGATTATACCTGCCGAATGAAACCACTGAACACAGTGGCGTAGCGTGGGTTGTCAGCGCCCGGGGCCAGCAAAGAATTGTGCGCCCCCCCCCCCAACCTGTGGACGTTATCGATATTGCCCCAGCTCACACATGGATTTGCCCCCAGCTCATGGATTTGCCCCAGCTCTCACATGGATTTGCCCCCAGCTCATGGATTTGCCCCCAGCTCATGGATTTGCCCCCCAGCTCATGGATTTGCCCCCAGCTCATGGATTTGCCCAAGCTCATGGATTTGCCCCCCAGCTCACTCATGGATTTGCCCCAGCTCACGGGGATTTGCCCCCAGCTCATAGATTTGCCCCAGCTCTCACATGGATTTGCCTCAGCTCACTCATGGATTTGCCCCCCAGCTCACTCATGGATTTGCCCCCATCTCATGGATTTGCCCCCCAGCTCACTCATGGATTTGCCCCCATCTCATGGATTTGCCCCCCAGCTCACTCATGGATTTGCCCCCATCTCATGGATTTGCCCCAGCTCATAGATTTGCCCCCAGCTTACTCATGGATTTGCCCCCAGCTCACGGATTTGCCCCCATCTCATGGATTTGCCCCCATCTCATGGATTTGCCCCAGCTCATGGATTTGCCCCCAGCCCTTACCTGGATATTGCCCCAGGCCCCAGCTCCGGCGGGGGTTGAGGGGACCGGGACGCAGATGCCGGGCAGCGCGGGAGCGCCTGCCCGGTCTTTAACAGTCCGTCCTGTTAGGTGATGCCGCGCAGGTGGTCACGTGGTCCGGCCAATCAGGTGGTACAGAGACTCCGTACCACCTGATTAGCCGGACCACGTGACCGGCTGCGCACGCCGCGCAGCCGCATCACCTAACAGGACGGACTGTTAAAGACCGGGCAGGCGCTCCCGCGCTGCCCGGCATCTGCGTCCCCTCAACCCCCGGGCCAGTTTTAGGGGCGCAAATGCGCCCCTAACAAAACTGCGCCCGGGGCCACGGCCCCCCAGCCCCCCCCACGCTACGCCACTGACTGAACAGCAGGGCACTTCACTGACATTTCCCTGCTGTTCGGAGTTCTCTGAATAGATTAACCATTGCTTCTCTATGGGGATTTCACTGCCGTCGAACAGGCACCGTATTTGGCGGATTGCCAACTTTTGAATAGCTGAATGGCAACGAAATTGCACTGTACGGGGAAATTCACTGTTCGGTGCAGTTTCGGTTCACCCTGAATAACTTCCATATTCATGAAGATTTGTGACAAACATTTATTATTAATTCATTGGTAATATTGCCTGTATTAGCCCTTCATATTTAATTTAAAAAACAGTGTTGAATGTAAATCTGGAAACCTTTTATAAAAATACTGCTAAAACACAAGACATGACCTTGATTGAGTAAATGAGCGAAGGAGATGTATGCTGAATGATTGTGAGAGATCAGAGGGGCAAAGTTTCTATTATTAGCATGATTCTTTACTTTTTTTTTTGCAGTACCTTGATTTTTAAGTGGGAATATCTTTTAAAAAAGTTATTAATAGCTTTTTGCACACACATAATTAATCTACTATTTTTAAATAGACAAAAATGTTTATTTCTTTTTTTAAAAAAAATTTTTACAGGGTAATTCAAAGAGATCCGAATTGCTTGAGAAAGGTAACCGAACGCTGAAATTCAGCGTTCGGTTACCTTTCTTGGCCATTCGGCTATCCAGAGAGCAGGCAATTCGCCAAGTCCTGGCAAATTGCCTGAACATTCGGTGCCTGTTCGAGGGCAGTGAAATCCCCATAAAAAATCACTGCTTCTTCTATTCAGAGAACACAAACCAGCAGTGAAAGGTTCCCGAAATGCCCTGCCATTCGGTGGTTTAATTCGGCAGGTTTATTCAGGCGAATCCCATAGGCTTCAATGTTAAAAATATTCCGGTTTTAATTCGATATCTAATAAACCGTTCATTATAAAATTCTGCAGTAAAGAGTCTCTTTATTTATAGATTTTTTTAGGATATTTTAAGCATTTTTCTGGATTTTTTTTTTTTAAATGTCCGATTTTTTTTTTTTTTAACTTTACTTATTTTTTCTGTAACAGCCCTCTTTATTATCATTCCCTGGACCTCATATGTAAATTTCAGACATTTTCGCTCAGTAGTTTCTTTGCAAACAGCGTTTCACTTTTCAATCATTCACGCAAACTGTTTTGCTAATTTATTCACTACCTCTTCTGCACTCTCGGCTTTTTCTGGCGGCTTCGCTGTGTGTGATCGGCTCCTGCTTGGGTTTTTCCGTGGATTTCGGAAGGTTAATCCAGATGTATTTGCGGTTTTCGGCGTGTATTCGCTGGGTTTTGCGGTTCGTTTTCGGCAGGTTTGCGGCAGCTCTTCCCTGCAATTCGGGGGCCCTGTGGTGCTTGCTGAATACACCGCAGGGTCACCGAAATGGGATCGGCAAAAGGAACCGAATTGAAGAGAACGAAAAGTCACACAACGTATGGTGACTTTTCGAATCTCTTTGAATTACCCTGTTAGTCCTCCTAGCTGTGGTGTCCCCCCTAACCCGTAAACCTGCAAAAGGATTAGGATATCGTGCTGGAATGCCATTAAAATTTATTGTGGGTGTTTTAATAAAATTTTAGTATTATTTGTTTTATTAAGGTTTCATTATAACATTGTTATATGCAATATGACTTTTTATGCAAATTTAATGCATTTATTATTGATTTTTCTGAAAAGATAAAACAAATACATTTGGATTATTTTAAACATTTTACCAAGATGTCAAAAGACGATCTGTCAGAGCAAATTCTTACAGGGTTAACACTAAACGCCGGTGTTTGCCAGCGTTGCAATAACCGGCTAAAATAGTATTGCAGTGCCAAGAAATGCCAGAATTTCTCTAAAGGGGTTATTTAGAGAGCACCGAAATGTCGCTGACATTTCAGTGCTTCTCGTTCCCTGCCCTTCCCTGCACTTCGTGGAATCAAAATTCTCCACCCTGCGGTGTATTCAGCATTCACCGCAGGGTCCCCGAAATGCATGCAAACCCATCGCAATCCCGCCGGAACTGCCGGAATAACCACGCGGAAAAAAGCCAACGAGCCGCCGATCACAGCGCAGAGCCGCCACTGGAAAAAGCCGACAAGCTGCCGAGCAGAGAAAAAAAAAGTTTGCATGAAAGTTTCAAAATTGAAACGCTGTTTGCAAAACAACTACTGAACGAAAATGCCTGGAATTTACATATAAGATCCAATGAATGATAATAAAAAGGGCTGTTAGAGAAAAATTAAAAAAATATTTAAAATAAAAAAACAACGGCAAAAAATTTTTGCTGAAGAAATCCCGAAAAATCCTAAAAAATCTATAAATGAAGAGACTTTTTGCTGTCGATTAAAATGATAAATGTTTTATTAGATATTAGATTAAAACGGGAATATTTTTAACATTGAAGCCTATGGGATTCGCCTGAATAAACCTAACGAATGAGACCAACGAACAGCACGGAATTTCGGCAACTTTTCCCTGCTGTTTGGTGTCTCTAAATAGAATAACTTCTCTATGGGGGATTTCACTGCCTTCGAACAGGCACTGTACATGCAGGCAATTTGCCAAAATTTGGCAACTGCCTGCTCTCTGAATAGCCGAATGGTCCCGAAATGTCACTGTATGCTGAATTTCAGTGTCCGGTTACATTTCGGACCTCTCTGAATAACCCCTTAAAATAAAAACTAAACAGCAAAAGGAAAAGCTTTATTGTGCAGCTTCTACTTTTGCTTTATAGTTAATAGTTGTAAGAAGCGCCAGCGTTTCTCAGCACTGCAATACCGGCAATTTAAGCTGGTTTTTGCAATGATGGCAAACACTGGCACTTAGTGGATAACCACCTGTGTGAATTATTTCAAAGTGAAATAATGTGTTCGTTGATACTATCTCCCAATAGACTGTCATAATTATTTCTCATTAAATTTAGCGGCAAAAAGGAATAAGTTACATTAAAACATTTAACCCTTACCAAAAGCACCTCTTGCTGCCCCAATTTTGAGTATGCTTGATGTAACTCTGTAGCAATGCAAAAAATAAACATATCCCTGTCATGAAAGCCGATGTGTTGAAATTACTTGATAAGCTTTGAGATGAATTTTTCCTGCATGGAAACATAGCTCTCAAGCTAAAATCTACATATATAGCAAAATGTTATGGCCAGCAGACGAACGCCTTCGTATATCATTGCTGTGTGGGTAATGGAAAGTGGTTTTCCATAAAACCACTGGGTCTTGCCAGGGGTTTTATGGAAAATCCCTTGGTATCGAATGGGTTAAATTAATATGTACTGGTACACATACTGTAACTTTAAACATTAAGGGCCCTATTACATTCTTCACGCAAAAACGCACGAGCAACGCGTGAATTTTTGCCTCAAGCGTCAAATGTTAACGCGTGGAAATCAATGATGGAATTACAATCCTCGCGCATTTTTTCATCCGTCGAGCAATAACGCGCATTAAACTGACCCTCACAAATGCAGCAACGTTGCGCGCAGAAATCAGTGTGCGGACTGTTTTTTTCTCGTGATTCAGCCAATCAGAATTAAGAACCACAATTATCTCACGTTACGTTTTTGCGCCTGTCAAACACAATCTGCGAATAAATGCTTCAATAAAAAATGCACACACAACTTCTCCATTTTATTGTTTGGGTATGTGTAGAATGTGTAACTATACTTTGCTGCGTATTTTTTTTTTGGGCTGGTGTATTTGGTTTCGGCCAGGTTGATAGAATTTGCCATTAACACCAGCTTTTAGGAGTTGCTAAAATTATGCGCGCAAAGACTGTGCGTTACAAACTGCGCATAGATTGGAATATCATCCGCGTACCAGCGCACAAACGCCTTTGCGCTCACAATGTTACGTATAGGACGTGCGACGTACAGTAAGCTCGCGCAGCATTCACGCTGGTTCACCCGCGGTAGACGTATACGCGCGTTTGTTGTGCTGACATTGTAATACGACGTTCGGCGCAAAGGGTTTTGCCCCTCGCGTTAATGCTTTTTTGCGCCGGGGCAAACGTTTGCGCGAAGATTGTAATAGAGCCCTAAGTAGATTAATAAAGCAGAGGAGAGCAAACCTGTAACAAAAATAATAAAAAATATACAATGAGAACAAGTGTCACCTGGAAGGATCCAGCATGATCTTCTTCCCTTTCACCATCTTTTCCTTCTTTAATTGCAATGAGTGTGAACCCTCTGAAGTATGCCGGGCTAGCCGCCGAGAGCGTTACTGAAAAGACAAAGGAATAAATATATCAATCCAGTATTATAACATTAATTTTAATGGAAACGTTACATTGTGAACCATAGAACATATATAGTATTATATTAGATAGATAGATGTACATAATTTATTTACATATATAACATTATTATATGTGTCCCACATTTAGGACGCAGGAGAATCGTTTTCAATAGGAGTCTTTAACGTGGAAAGGGAAGGGGTGATACCTTGACCACTGAAGAAGGAATGAACAATGAGAAATTAACTCGAACATTGCCTTAATGATGACATCTATGATCTATGTACACAGAGCTTTTCTAACCATGGGGACATAAAGGGCAAAAAGCATGGTTTCAGAGTTATTATGAATTAAAGGAACACTCTAGGCTAAAAATCCCCCCCCTTTTTTATTACATTAAAATATACCTATTCCCCACCTAGTTATTCAGTATATATATATATTTTTTAATGTAATACTTACCCTAAAAACCACTTGTTTCCAACGGCGTCTTTTTTTTTTATACTCACCCCCCTCCTCTTCCGCTCCCGTCCTGTTACAGCTTTAACTTGGCTAATGGTTTACGTGAGAAGCGTGCATGCGCGCCTCTCACATAAGCCAGCCAATCAGCAGGCTTCCTCTTCTTCTTTGATTAGTGTTACGCGCAAGAGGATGCGCGCAACACTAATCAGCCGCTGCCGCCAGCTACTGCGGCGAGTTGGAGACGTCATCGCGCTTTCAGCGCGATGACGTCTCCTACACGGCAATAGTCGGCAGAAGCGGGAAATATGAATCCCGCTCTGCTGACTGACAGCTGGGAGGAAGGAGTAAAGTCCTCCGCGTCTCTCAGCTGTTTTAGCCGATCGGCTGAGCGGAGGGAGGGGGGAAAGGCGAGGGCATACTCAGAGCATCATGACCACCTTAAAAAGCTTAGGTGGTCATGTTGCCTAGAGTATCCCTTTAACTATAAGTAACCATTGTTAATTATGCATCAGTGCTCATTTAATCGGTTTCAGAAACGTGAAGGGCAATATTCTATAGGCAATGCTAAAATGGGGACGCTAACGTCCCCATTTTAGTGGTAGAATCTGGGGCAGGTGCTACTTCGGCACCTCGCCCCCAGAACTCAACATTACCCTCATTTTATACTTGCGGTACTGCTTCTGCGCCGCCGCGAGTATCACCTCCTGGAGTCCATAGGACTTTCGCGCCGCAAGCTCTTCACGATCTTGCCCCCACGAGATCGCACAGTGCCGCAGGGTGAATTGCAAAGGGAGACTGGCCACTATTTCTTCCAGTCTCACTCTGCTCCCGGGGACAAGAAGCGGTGGTTCGGACCATCGTTCTCGTTGCAGGATGAGAGGTGAGTATCGGATTCATTGGGGTCTTTTTTTTTTAGGGGGAGCTAAAGTGGAATCAGTTAGCACCAGCTTTTAGGTGTCACTAAAATTTTGTATAGCCCATTAAGGTGCTCCTTCCAATGTTTGTCAATCGGTGCTGTGGCTCATCTGGTTAATGCTCCCGGTTAGTAAGCAGAAGGTAATGAGAGCGAATCTCAGCAGAGTCTGTAGTTTGTTATTTTACACATCTACCTGTGCCTTATATATTTATTATATATTATATATTTATAGCAATACTATTATTATAGGATTGTATTATGATAAATAGTAGCATTATAATAATATTATTATCAATTAACTAAACCAAAGCTTGCTTTATTTAATAATAATATTAATAACATTATTATAATGCTACTATTATTCAAAATAAGGAAAAAAAGTTAACACAACAAGGGAACAATTTAGTAGATCGTCCCCACAACCTTATACATCGTGCCCATGTGTTAATTATTTTTTTCATACAGACACCGGCGGAGCTCCGTAGTAACGCCACTCATGGAAGAGAAAAAAAAGTTGGAACAACCATACCACAAGAATACGCTTAATGCAAGCTCTCCTGTTTTTTCCTCCTAGAAGAATCCTTGCAACCACTTGAGAACCCCTGGCTCTGTGTGTTCTCCAATGCTTCAACACTGGACCGGTGATACAAGGCAGCACGTTGGGTGTTTACTGCATGGGACAGGATGGATCAATCCATCAAGATTTTCCATCAGGGCTATTCAGAGAGAGGTGAAAACCTTGAGGTTTGCCAAGAGAATGAACATTCTATACCAAATAGCCAATTTGAAAAGTGAGATAAATGGGAGACTATTTCTGGTTTGACTATTTTGACCTAGAATTTTCAATTCTCCAGCCATTCTCAAGGTTTTCACCTCTTTCTGAATAGCCCTGCATGTAAACTCTGGGAACGGAACACAAGACTGGCGTGAGTACATCACTAAGGGCACCTGATGCTTTTTAAATGGATGACGGTCTTCACCACCAAATACAAAAGGTATTGAAATCAAAGGAAACTTGTTATATGTCGACTTTCTGCAACACTTGTGATGGCATGGTGGAAAAAATATATTTTGGAGAGGGAGAGGTATGGGAACGTAAAAGGTGTGAAATGATAGGAGACAAATCCTTTAGCAGAAGGAAGGTTAGGAAGAAAAACAAGCAATAATAACTCCCCACGTAGGATATATATATATTATTATTATTATTAGTCAGATCATAAACTGTAAAAGCTGATCATCCCGTGTTATATATGTTACAGGTAAAGCCCGAAGTGCGGTTAATCCTAGGATTACCCGGGTAATCCTGACATTACCCAAAACCGCTGGGCAAAGCTGCAAAATAATGAAATTTTCAGACTATACCCGGGTAATTTTAGGACTAACCAACTGCCCTTGAGTAACAATCTGAAAGAGCTGAAAAATCTGCACTTCACCCGGATAATGTGCAAGTCTGAAGCTTCACCCGGGTAATCTGAGGACTATCCACAGCTTCACCTGGGTAATCTGAGGACTATCCACAGCTTCACCCGGGTAATCTGAGGACTATCCACAGCTTCACCTGGGTAATCTGAGGACTATCCACAGCTTCACCTGGGTAATCTGAGGACTATCCCCAGCTTCACCTGGGTAATCTGAGGACTATCCACAGCTTCACCCGGGTAATCTGAGGACTATCCACAGCTTCACCTGGGTAATCTGAGGACTATCCACAGCTTCACCTGGGTAATCTGAGGACTATCCACAGCTTCACCTGGGTAATCTGAGGACTATCCACAGCTTCACCCGGGTAATCTGAGGACTATCCACAGCTTCACCTGGGTAATCTGAGGACTATCCACAGCTTCACCTGGTAATCTGAGGACTATCCACAGCTTCACCTGGGTAATCTGCAGATCATCAAACCCCGCTTGGGTAAAAGTGAATTTTGCTATTATCTATGGATATTATCAAAAAAAAGACAAAAGACAAACATTAAAATGTATTAAAGATAAATTGAATATCAGATAACAGTTTGCAGCTTTACCCGGGTAATCCTCGGAATTCAGACACCTGTAACCTGCTGAAAACCCAAGAAAAGTGCAGTACCCAGAGGCGTTTGGATATTTTGCAGATTACCCAGATAAAGTCTGATGTTTAGTTGCACATCACACTTTATCCAGCAACACTAGGGTAATGTGCGAATTACCCGGTTAAAATAGAGCAGTAAACCGGATTACCCAGAGGCCTCTGGATACTTTGCAGATTACCCGAGTAAAGTCTGAAATTTTATTTCACTTCGGACTTTTGCTAATGACGCCTGGGTAATGTCAGGTTTACCCGGATAATTCTAGGATTAACCGCACTTCGGGCTTTAACCGTAACATATATATATTTATATATACAGTATATATATTTGTATATTATATCCATTGCTGTAAACATGTCTGTTTTATTGTAAAGGTGAGAATCTCTATATATTTTGTGATGGTTGCCATCACTGGCCCTTTAAACCGGTATCACATGGTGTCATGGCATGAATGTTGGCATGAAATCTTTACCATGGTGGCTTATATGAATTGGTATGTGCCACTGCACGGGTCTAGACCTCATACACTCAAATATCTTTTTCTGATAGTGAAGAAGTAGCGATAAAATGGATGACTCAAACAGGACTCCTGGAGGAGGAAGATGATCGGGAAGTTCCTGGACCTTTTCAAGGTACTCTTATGCAGCAGTGGTTCCATGTACTCCCGCTGTGCATGCGTGTGGTTGACCCTATCTGGGATTTTATTGATGCCACCCTAGAAATTCATGCTTTATTTTAGAAATGTATCTTCTTGTTTTTTCTAGGGAAAAATTATGGGATGTTAATATCATCTGAAACAAAAGGATGACCAAGACCGCTGGAGTCCTAACCTACAACCTGCAGACTGGCGCCTGTAACATCAAGCTGAGCCAGCTGCTGCTCTCCCTTTAAAAAAGAAAAGATCTTGTGGAGATTTTACTGCATGAAATGATACATGCCTACCTGTACATCTGTACAACCGATCCTGCTGGGTACGGTCATCCCCCAACATTTCAGTGGCACATGGAACATATTAACAACTTCTCCGGTACCAACATAACCGTATACAACAACTTTTATTATGCAGTGGAGGAGTGCAAGAAACATTGGTGGAGATGTGATGGCCCTTGCCAAAAGCATGAACCAAATATCAAATGGTCCAACAACCGCGTACCTTCTGCCAGAGGATCTTGGTTTCTGAAGCCTAAGGAAACCTGCGGAGGCAACTTTATCAAGGTCTTGGGTCCAGAAATCAACAGCCACAAGCGGACCAGAGATGTTGAGAGAAGGGAGGCTCTGCTTGCTAAGCGGGCCAGAGAGTGAAAGCGTCGCTGATATCTCACGGTAAACTACATCTGGGAATCAGATTAAGGCTGGGGTAATGGTAGGGGTCATCATTGGGGGCTTGGATTATGTTATAGAGAGCTAGTTTTGAGAGATGCAGCATTAGATTGACTTCAGGTTTGCCTGGCTGAGGATGATGACTTTTTATTGTCTGCTGTCCCCAGAAGGCAGAGAACTCCATCCCTTTTTCTCTTGTGAACTGATAGCTCCATTCCGAGGCTTAGTAACAGCTTCGATTTGTATTTTGGGGGTTTCATTTTTAATGAATCCCCCTTCTTTTGTAAACAACTGTTTAAAATCAGGAGAAACATTAATGAAAGCAGAATAAAAGCTTAATATCTGACTAGTAAGTTTCGGGGGGGAAGCTCATAAATTAATAGACATTAACACAATGATGCTTTTTTCTGTTTCAGACGGGATGCCCTGGGGATATACTGTATATTCTCGCAAAACCTGCTGCTCCCTGACCCCTTTTCGATGGATGTTCCATTCCACGTCCTTTTGGATGGACCTGCTCCTCTAGTCCTCTATTTATTCAATATATTTATTCTGTTTAAATAAATGTTGTTGCTTTTTTAGCTTCATAAAGTGTCTGGCTGGTGTTTGTGGATAATCACAAAACGAGTAACAAATGGTAACTGCATAAAATCCACGACACAACGCTGTTATCATAGATACAAAATACGTAAGTCAAGGATACTCCATAATGATAACATACATGCTAAAATCAAGACAACAACACATACATTAACAATCATATCCATAGGGTGCCTCACAATCCATAGCTACGTACACGCAGAGTTACCTCTACATTATTACAAAAACATTGATAGATACAGAGTCCCCAGTCTCCCTCACACGATCACTCCGCCGAGCTGCAGGATCTCGCGAGAGGGGAGATCCTGACGGTCATGTGACCCGGCAGCAGAAACCTAAGGACTCCGGGGAAGGGATGCTCGGGTCGGCGCTGCATCAAGCATCCTGAAGCCTAGTTGCCACTACGGGGCAGGCTGCAGGACTCAGCGCCTGCCCCATAATCCACTGGGAAAATGGGAATGCTGAGGGGAAATTAGCAAACGGTAATTTTTCCCCTTAGCGTCCCCGTTTTATCTGTAGTCACGTGATAGTATCACTAGCACTAGTGTTATAGGAATAGTGGGGACAAGGAAAGGACCTCAATAATGATTGTGTTGGGGTAGGTGATGAGAAGGATAGGTCGGCATCAGTAATGTGGAATGCTAATCTGAAGAGATGTGTTTTAAGAGATTTCTTAAGGGTCCAAAGATTAGGGGAGAGTCTGATAGAACGAGGTAGGTCACTCCACAGGAACGGAGAATTTGGGTAGCGTTCCTGGGCAATAAGGCCCCAACTGTTCAACCTGGAGGCCTTTGTCAAGGGACTCAGTTATAGTCATAGAGGAGCCCAGGTTCTCTTTCAGAGCCATAAAAACATAAAATCATGTTTCTAACCATGGGTAAGTCGCCGTCCCCCCCAAAAAAAAAATTGGGGAAGCCAAAATATTTTCCCTAACCTCACACTTAATATTAAGGTGTTTTATATAGACTTTTCTTTACTTTTGTGCTTCTATGTTGGTGTTATAGGTTAAAAAGGTGACACACAGGCGAGACAACACATCGCCCCATGCTCCGCATCACAGGATATCTGGTAAGTAAGGGGTATTTTTTGTTTCTTTTTTTTTTTTGAGAAAGGATTTTACCCGGAAGGATACATTGAGATTTCTCTCGTTTTCAAGTATGTCCTGGGTGGCGAGTATGTACCGGTAGATGTCTTGCCCAAGGACACTTACTGGAGAGGTGCTCTTGTCGGGATTCAAACCTGTGTCTCAACAGTTATAGAGCAGTGATGTTACCTCTACTCCACCCAAGCCGGTAATTAAAGTGTTAAATGACTTATTTTCACAAAATGATTTAACAGCAGAGCATCTGAGCCAAAAGAAACGAGCTCCATTGGAATAGCTTGTTCTTCTCCTGCTAGTCACAAATGAAAGCCTACTATACAGCACACGGCAGGTGTTAATTTACAGCAGGGATCTCCAACTCTGCCCCCCCCCACACATGTTTCTGAAACACAACTCCCATGATTCTCTGGAATTGTATTGCATTCAAAGAATTCTGGGAATTGTAGGCAATCAACAATCGGGGGTCGGAGTTTGAGATCCCTGATTTACGTAAAGGAGCTGCAAAATGGGAGCCACGTGCAAAGTGAGCATGCGATAGCAGCTTAAATAATGGGACAGAGGCCGCTGACAGCCTTTGCCCAATTTTATTGTTTGAATTTTTTTTTCATTTTGCCCCAATTTTTCTCCATCGCGTTGTGCAATGTGCAGCTCCTTTACTTCAGCTCAGGGACTCCCAAACCTGGAAGTCCCTGAGGCTTTTCTGCTCAATTTGCACTCCCTGCGATACTTGCATAGCGTAGGAAAAACAATTTGCGCCGCAGTGGGACTTGCGAACTTTACTTACGCAAGTTCCTTAGCGCCTGCGCCGAATAATGGATCAGAGCTGTGTGTGATTAGTCTCAGAGATAGTGACGTCGGCATGCTTTATAGTGTGTGAGACCAAGGGGAGCTCAGTCCCTCCTGCTAAAATATTAGACAAAGGGCTCTATTACATTCTTCGCGCAAAAATATGCGCGTGCGCAAACACGCATTAACGCGAGGGGAAAAACCCTTTGCGCTGAATGTCAAATTTCGACGGTAGCGCACAAAATGCACGTTAACGTCTAACGCGAGTTACCCTGCGCGAGCGAAAGTTTGTGCGCGCATCCCATACTTAACATTGTGAGCGCGAATGCGTTCGTGCGCTGGTACACGGCTGGTATTACAATCGATGTGCAACTTTTTACGGACGACGTTTGCGTGCATAATTTTAACGTCTTTGGCTGGGGTCAGACCAGCGCACTTTTAACGTGCGTTCTGGCGCACATAATTACGACCGCACTAGCAGCAGATGACGGGCAATGACGGCCAATATACGATGTACGGCCGCACAAAAGTCCGGCCGTGCAACGCAAGTGGAATTTGAACGCATTTCTTTGAGAACGCTGAACCGCTAGTACTGACGTACTGAGTGCGCAGCTGCGGCATAGCGCCGTGTGTGCGTGATTAGGAGATGTCAGACGCTGCTAATGTCCAGCCTACATAACGTCCAGACGCAAAATGAGTTTTATTGACGATCCGTACAAAATCACGCCCGAAAATGCGCGTCGTCTGACCGTTTTTGCGCATTCCGTGAAAAAATACGTCAATGCGTTCGGACGCACTTTTTCACGTTTGCGGGGAAAAATGCTTTCGTCTGACCCTAGCCTTAGAAAAGCTGGTGGTAACTACAAATCTGAACGTTCTGGCCGAAATGAAATACACCAGCACGAAAAAAAAAATACAGCACAGTACAGTTACACATTCTACACATACCCAAACAATAAAATAGAGAGGTCGTGCGTGTTATTTTTATTGCTGCAGCATATATACTCAGATTGATTTTGACAGGCGCAAAAACTGAACGGGAGACAATTGTGTTTCTTAATTCTGATTGGCTGAATCTCGTGAAAAAACAGTCTGCCCACCGATTTCTGTGCGCAGCGTTAATTTGCGCTCGTTTTCGTGCGTATTTTTTACGCGCAATATTTTCGGAGGGATGAAAAAATGCGCTCGGATTGTGATACCAGCGTTAATTTACACGCTTTAACGTTTAATGCTGCGCGCAAAAAAAACCTGCGCTGTGCGTACGAATTTGCACGAAGAATGTAATAGAGCCCAAACTGTGTTCCCACTCGTTGTTGCTCGACTTGACCTGGCTAGATAGATAAAAAGAAGGAGCTGTAAGGGTCAGCTGCCTGTTACTACATATTTAAATCCATAGCCAAGGCTTGCAAGGTTGAAGCTTTATGTGCCATACATTGTACAAACATTGCCATACATGGTGCATAAGCCTGAAAGGTTCCTTTCATGTCCTATCCTAGGGATAGCTCCTGTGAGATTAATCAGGGACCTCTAGCTCTTGAGACTCTTTGCCATTCAAGAACTTCGCAGACCCTTATAATAAGATGTATTTATCACTGTTATAAATTGACTTAACAATGGGTACAGGATCCCAACCCTCTTATGATCCATAAGTGGAGGCAGCTGCCTGAGTTTCAAGGACTTGCATGATTTACATGTCAAACAAGGCTCCTAAATAAGTTCCTAGGGCTCATGGAGGACATCGATGCACATCAAGCAAAAGGGCCTCCGGTAACAATCCTGAGCACTAGCCACATGGCTCTCAGTTTTATTTTAACTTACAAATAGGGTTTATAAAGGATCGGGAACGACCGTCTCTTCATAGAGTTAATAATTCGAATAATATTAATTTTTACAGAATAAAATGAATACTGAAGCTTCATTCCTCCACCCACATCCTCCGCAGACAGGAATCATACTTGCGGTGAGACACACTAAGTCAAAATCGAGTCGTTTGTGGGTCTTGGTATTCCACAAAACTGTCCATCACAGCTTAAATCAACACGGGTGGAAACAAAACACTGATAGCTGGCAGTGCGCACCATCCTGGGCCGGGACATATTACAACGTTATGTATACAAGCGTGTTATTATATCAGGAGCTTTGAGCCGCTTGACGTCCAGATGGTCAGAGGGTATTTTTCTTCTGCGAAAGAGAATCCCTCCGGACAAATGAGTCGGTCAGGGAGGTGATCAACCATAGGCGTTTAAGGATAAATAAACAAAAATACTGAGACTAGTGAGAAAAGCTTATTAAGAAGAGATACGGTAAATTAGTCTTTTTTTAATCGGATTCTTCCAAGACCTTTTGTTGCCATATCTGTGAATAACTAGGAATTGTCAGTTAGATATGTGTTTATAACTCTGAATATGTCTTAGGAATATAACGAGGACTTATTTATTTTATTTATTTTATTTATTTATTTATAAAGGATTTTACCAGGAAGGATACATTGAGATTTCTCTCGTTTTCAAGTATGTCCTGGGTTCAAGAACATTGAAGTGTTACAGTTACAGAAATACAAAGTAATACAATGCAAGATATTAAAAAACAACACAAATATACAGATTAACACAAAATAAATATGTAGAAAAATAGTCACTATGTTACATGTTTACAGGTGCATTCTGTATATAGTCACTATGTTACATGTTTACAGGTGCATTCTGTATATAGTCACTGTGTTACATGTTTACAGGTGCATTCTGTATATAGTCACTATGTTACATGTTTACAGGTGCATTCTGTATTGAGGTATGTTAATAGGGAGCTCTTGAGTGACATAAGACTGGAAGATTTGATGGTGTCTATCAAAGTGTTAATACACCTTGTATAAACTAATGATACTCCAGGTATGTTTACACACTGGTTGGATAGACAAATAATGAATTACACATGCACCTTTTAACTCTTTCACTGCTGAGGACGTGTGGGGAACGCCCTCATTGACTCCTAAGGAAAGATAGGGGGTTCTTTTGAACCCCGATATCTCCAGACTCCCCGCAGCTAGCAGGGTCATGTTTGGTATCATTAGAAAGGCCAGAGCATGGCCTTTCCAAGGATACCAAACATGACCATGTTTAAAGTAAAAAAAAATAATAAAAATAATAATAAAAGATAGAAAACCATGTTTTTTTAAGACGTGAAATGGCTCAGCAGTGAAGGGGTTAAATTGTGATGTAGAAATGTCATTTATTATAATATAATTAAAATGTTTATAGATAATTTAGATTTTTCTTTCTTTAAATTTGGGGCACTTTCTGATTGGATGTTCCTAGCCTGCCAGGCTAGGAACACCCCCAGAAGCCCCATGATGAACCCGCCCTTAGAAGGGCAGTGGCGTCTTGGCTGCTACGAGGGATTAGGGAACAGGGGAGCTCTTTTTATTTTATTTTTATATTTTACACTTTATTTTTTTAATCATTATTTGGCTGAGTGCCTCGACCCATCGCCTCATTTCGCCTGCCGGCCACTTCCCTGAGTATATAGACGTATCCCGGGGAGCGATCACGAAGTGGTCCGGCAGGTAAAATTCCTATTGTACAATGCTTCAATGTCGAGACATCCCTTCAATAGTAAAAGAGCAGGCATCACTTCCAGCGCTCTTCTTCGCTGCGGGGCGAGTATCCGGTTAAAAAGGAAGTGATCGCTTCCCGGGGACCGATCACGAAGGTGCCCAGCAGCTGATTTCTCTACTGCAGGATGCCTCGATGCTGAGGTATCCCTGCAATAGCAGTAGAGCGGCTGGAAGTGAGCCCGATCGCTTCTAGCCCTCTTTTTCGCTGCTGGGCGTGTCCTAGAAACATAGAAAAATGTCGGCAGATAAGAACCTTTCGGCCCATCTAGTCTGCCCAATTACATGGATACTTTACCTGGATTTATCTTTTGTTTAGGATAGCCTTATGCCTATCCCATGCCTGCTTAAATTCAATTACTGTTTTGGCCTCTACCACTTCAACTGGAAGACTGTTCCATGTATCCACCACCCTCTCAGTAAAATAATGCTTCCTGATGTTACTTTTAAACCTTTGCCCCTCTAATCTAAGACTATGTCCTCTTGTTTTTCTACTTTGTTTCATGGGGAGCGATCATGAAGGGGGCCGGCAGATGAGCTCTCTACTGCACGATGCTGAGGCATCCCTGCAATAGCAATAGAGCGGCTGGAAGCGATGCCGATGGCTTCCAGTGCTCTATTTGCTAAACTACATACAAGGCACATCCACGGTCGTTAAGTGACCTTTTTCGTCGTACCTGGTACGTTGTTGGGTGATAAGGGGTTAATGGCCCTGGAAAATAGGAACTGCATTAATTCGGTCATTTGCTAACTTTTTAAATCAAAATAAAACTTTATATGTAATGAAAATGCTATTGACACAGCACGCTCCGATGTTGCACTCAAGCTCTCGGTTCACTGTCCTCTTGTGCATCTACGTGTTATGCAGACTCCTACGTATCCTTCTCATTTAACTTTAATTGCGCATTACTTATTTGCTGACACAAGTGACCTCTGTGTGTAACAGTAACAGGCTTTGTACTTGTCCCTGTTTACTCCACGAAAGATTGATAGAAGTAAATCATCCATGATGCATCGTCTTCCATTGAACGTTTGCAACGTGCTGCAGGACAGTCATCCAAAAAGACATTCTTGTACTGCCTGATTAACTATGAACCTACGTACGCATGTCATTTATATTTTACTTTAGAAGGCGCTTGAGACATCTTAATCATAAGGAGAACTGACAAAACATAAGAAAATGAGGTCTAAAATGTGCATTTCCATTTATCGCTTGTGGTGGAGAGGCTAAAGGGGGTTGGTGTAATTAAGGGGACTTTATGTAGTCGTTGAGGTTGTGGATACAGCTGGAATTTCATTTATTTACACACATTTAACGATTTGTCTTGTGGACGCTCAATGGTCATCACAGCCAGCTGGCTACTTCGCAGAGCAGGTGTTCAGGTTAAGCCACCATGACCATCCAACCTGAACTCGTCCATTTTAATAATCGTTTGTCCAGAGAAAACATGTCCAAAAATAAAGACGTTCGAGAATAAATCATGTGTCGCAATTTCAAGTTCGATATTTTTCCAGTCATGGCCAACTGAGATTGAGTTTGCTTTTACGAGTAAGTTGCTTTGTTATATTTTGCCATCTACTGTATTTCTAAGGAGCCTTCTTCTTCTCAAAACATTTCACCATTTGTTGTATTATTTTGGTTTCAAAATCAATATGATTCAGTCTCCATTGGCTAATGGCTAGACCCTAAAGCGATAAAAGTCATTGCCGTAAAAGTGGCTGCCTTTAACATCTCATCTACTTATTATCGTAAAAACATAGAAACATAGAAAAATGTCGGCAGATAAGAACCTTTCGGCCCATCTAGTCTGCCCAATTACATGGATACTTTACCTGGATTTATCTTTTGTTTAGGATAGCCTTATGCCTATCCCATGCCTGCTTAAATTCAATTACTGTTTTGGCCTCTACCACTTCTACTGGAAGACTGTTCCATGTATCCACCACCCTCTCAGTAAAATAATGCTTCCTGATGTTACTTTTAAACCTTTGCCCCTCTAATCTAAGACTATATCCTCTTGTTTTGCTACTTTGTTTCCTTTTAAATATACTCCCTTCCTCTACCTTGTGGATTCCCTTTACGTATTTAAATGTTTCTATCATATCTCCTCTGTCTCGTCTTTTTTCCAAGCTGTACATGTTAAGATCATTAAGCCTTTCCTGGTAACTTTTCTCCTTCAAGCCGTACACCATTTTAGTAGCCCTTCTCTGAACTCTCTCTAAGATGTCTATATCCTTCTGGAGATACGGTCTCCAGTACTGCACACAGTACTCCAAGTGAGGTCTCACCAGTGCTCTGTACAGTGGCATGAGCACTTCCCTTTTCCTACTGCTAATACCTCTCCCTACACAACCAAGCATTCTGCCAGCATTTCCTGCTGCTCTATTACACTGACTACTTACCCTTAGATCCTCTGCAATAATAACCCCTAAATCCCTTTCCTCAGATGTTGAGGTTAGGACTCTATCAAATATTCTATATTCAGCCCTTGGGTAAGTATCCTTCAGAATACTTATTTTAGCAGGGGGAGGGAACCATTGATACTGTTGATGTAATAAATATTAGGGGTTTTTGCCCACAGTTGACTTGTGGTCTTTCAAGTAATTGGTAATTTTTTTTTGCATTTAGCAACATACTTGTACAATTAGGGCACCAAGTTGGGAATAAGTCAAATACGTTGGCCAAGTTACTGTTTCATGATTATTGTTATTGTTCATGATTTTGCCCCCGACACTGTCACAGGTCCCTCACTGCAGGACTTATTTAAACCTTGAACTGCATAGAGCTCCAGGAGGATGTATGTCTCATGTAAGTGGGTTAATCTCAAAAGAGCATTAGGTTTGTCTAGATAGGACCTGCCATAATCGAGTACATTGAGGTTATGGCAGGCTTAGGTAATGGAAGATCAGATTTTGTGATCAAATCTTCATTGTTTAATCCTACATTAGCAGGGTAATTCAAAGAGATCCGAATTGCTTGAGAAAGGTAACCGAACGCTGAAATTCAGCATTCGGTTACCTTTCCTGGCCATTCGGCTATCCAGAGAGCAGGCAATTCGCCAAATCCTGGCGAATTGCCTGCACATACGGTGCCTGTTTGGTGCCTGTTTAAGGGCAGTGAAATCCCCATGAAAAAGTACTGCTTCGGCTATTCAGAGAACACAAACCAGCAGTGAAAGGTTCCCGAAATGCCCTGCCATTCGGTGGTTAAATTCGGCAGGTTTATTCAGGAGAATCCCATAGGCTTCAATGTTAAAAATATTCCGGTTTTAATTCAATATCTAATAAAGCGTTCATTATAAAATTCTGCAGTAAAGAGTCTCTTTATTAATAGTTTTTTAGGATATTTTAAGCATTTTTCAGATTTATTTTTTTGTTAAAAAGTCCCAATTTTTTTTTTAACCACTTGGCTGCTATGGACGCGCTCAGCGCATCCAGCCAAGTGGTTCTCCTGTGCTATGGATGCACAGGAGGCAGCAATCCGCCAGATTCCGGTGGATTGCTGCGCCCCCCGGTGCGGGCTGACTGTCAGCCCAGCACTCGGGACCCCGGCGGAGCAATTAGATGTCATCGCGGCGGCGCGATGACATCTAATTCAAGCCCCCCCCCCGCATGTGCGAAGGAAGCGCCTGAAAGGGAGGGGGGAGGCCTTCGGACCTCTCTCCCTCCCGATCGCCGGGGGGCAGGGGGTTAATCCATGCACCGTTTGGAATGGCACAGCCTGCCCTTCCAAACGGTGGGTGTCATTAACCCCTGGGGAGCCGGATCACGAATCGGCACTGAAAAGCGCCGGTTCGTGATCCTTTCCCGGCGCTGGCCGACATCTTGGATGTCGGCCAAGCCTCCGGGAACTCCCCCTGAGGACTGGCGTCATCGTGCATAGCACGATGACGCCAGTCCTGGAGTTAACCCCTAGCTGCCATCAGTGGTGGAGATAGGGGGTTCCAATGAACCCCCTATCTCCCGATCCGTGGCAGCTAGGGGTTAATGTTTGATATTGTTAGATCGGCCAGAGCATGGCCTTTCCAACGATATCAAACATGATAATGAAAAAAGTTTTTTAAAAAAAATTTAATTAAAAATAAAAAAATATATATATTAAAATAATTTTTTTTTTTTTGTTTTGTTAATGCAGCAATATTGTTCCCATTTCAATTATAATGTGAACAATAATACTGCACTAACGATTTTTGTATGCGGTGCGTTTGTTAAAAATAGTGAAATTTTCCCCAAAAAAAATGTAACGGGTCCCCATTTCTAATTTTTTTAACAAGCGCACCCCATACAAAATATAACCGCAAACGATCGCATGTTAAAAATGTGAAAAAAAAACACTTTACACATAATAAATTATTGAATATTCAAATTGTATTGCATTTTTTGTTATAATATACAGACATGACATAACGTATACATATAATAATGACATATTATGAATCTGTGGAGTCTGCCGGAAAGAACGATATATAATATGTCTGGGTCATATATCAAAATATGGCTACAAAACGCGGTTAAACATGATGAGCGAAAGCGTTAAAAATGACCTCAGCACAGAGGTGTGAAAAGCCTCAGCAGCGAAAGGGTTAAGTTTACTTATTTTTTCTGTAACAGCCCTTTTTATTATCATTCATTGGATCATATGTAAATTTCAGACATTTTCGCTCAGTAGTTTCTTTGCAAACAGCGTTTCACTTTTCAATCATTCATGCAAACTGTTTTCCTAATTTATTCACTTTGCTCTGTCTGCGGTCTCGGCTTTCTCGGCTTTTTCCGGAGGCTGCGCTGCGTGTGATCGGCTCCTGCTCGGGTTTTTCCGTGGTTTTCGGCAGGTTGATCCAGATGTTTTCGCGGGTTTTCGGCGTGCATTTGCCGGGTTTTGCGGTTAGTTTTCGTCGGGTTTTCAGCAGCTTTTCCCTGCAATTCGGGGACCCCGTGGTGCTTGCTGAATACACCGCAGGGTCACCGAAATGGGATCGGCAAAAGGAACCGAATTGAAGAGAACGAAAAGTCACCGAACGTGCGGTGACTTTTGGAATCTCTTTGAATAACCCTGTAGGTCTTTTTAAAACTGTATTAGATGTGAGACAAAGCACCTCTCAGTGAGGTTACTAGCTGGAACAAAGTCACATTATTGAAATAAAATCTTTATTATTATCAAAAACATATAACATATATTTAATAAAACCTTCAGAAGGTATGAAATTTAAAGAGGACAGTAAAAGATGTGAGTGCTCCAAATTTAGTAATATGTATTACATAAAAATAAAATTCTCAAGTCACTGGTGCATTGTACGCAGTACATACATTGTATAACAGGGGATTTGGACAGGGAATTATGGTCATCCAAAAGCATAGCAACCATCTGATCAGATTAATTTCTCTTTAGACTAGTGGGAAAGCTAAGACAACAGATGGAATTTAGAAACCATGACCTCTTAAGCTAATTTGAATGGTCATGGAGGCGGACATCTGTCCCATTTATTCCTCACGTTTGCACATGGCCATTGAGACAGTGTTTCAGAGCAGAGGACTTTCCTTCTACCCGAAAGCAGTCAACCAACAATAGCTGGGCAGCCTTCCATGGTTTGGGTTCCACAGGAACTAAAAGCTAGGGGCCCTATTACAACCTTGATGTAAACTTACAGTCTATGGACTCTTTAAGTTTATTTAAGTTTACACCAAGGTTGGAATAGGGCCAAACACTTCCCATTTGGGATCAAAAACAAAAACATGGAAAGAGGAACAGCTGCAAAACGACGGACTGGAGTTACAAGCATAATATACATACAGAAAAAATGGTGTCGCGCCCATACTCACCGGAGCGGCTGCAACAACCAGGAGTAACAGCCCAGTTAATGTATAAAACATAACAAGGGAAAAAAGTGTAATCTGCGCTCGTTTCTATGTATTCCATGAGCAACAAAACACTGAGGTTTTTGTTTGTTTCAATGGCCATTGCAACGTAAGCTCACTCGCCACTTCACTGTAACTTGGTTACATTGGTTAGGTACTCACTCTACAAAGAGGTGCCTTGAAGTGGCGAGTGAGCTTACGTTGCAATGGCCATTGAAACAAACTAAAATCTCAGTGTTTTGTTGCACATGGAATACATAGAAACAAGCGCAGATGACACTTTTTTCCCCTGTTATGTTTTATACATTAACTGGGCTGTTACTCTTGGTTGTTGCAGCCGCTCTGGTGAGTATGGGCGCGACGCCATTTTTTCTGTATGTTTATTATGCTTGTAACTCCAGTTCGTCGTTTTGCTGCTGTTCCTCTTTCCATGTTTTTGTTTTTGATCCCAAATGGGAAGTGTTTGGTGCGTGTATAAATAAAACCCACCATTTCTCTGCCTCTCCTTAGCTGAAAAGCAGCAGGAGGGGCTTGGAGCTGCTCAGTAGAGCGGCTTTTGGTACATTGGTTAGGTATTCACTCTACAAAGAGGTGCCTTGAAGTGGTGAGTGAGCTTACGTTGCAATGGCCATTGAAACAAAAACCTCAGTGGTTTGTTGTACATGGAACACATAGAAACGAGCGCAGATGACACTTTTTTCCCTTGTTAAGATAGATCAAATGCCTTGGACAAGTGTCGGATGGCTCGAGAATATAAACCAATGTGTACATAATATCTTTTCAGAGCTTCCTTCCACCAAACTAGCTGAAAACTACTAATTTAACATAGTGTGTTTTAGAGCTCAGGCGAAAAAAGATCTTATTTCAGATATAGTGAAGTAAAGACATGTCTGACATTCCTCAAGGAAAAGCATTTAATCAGGTTATACCGGCAGTGAGTAAGAGAAATAACTAAAACATACAATGATGTTTTAGATTTTTAGTATAATTTTTAAATGTAAAAAATGGTTTGCATTGCCCGTATTGCAGCAAGAGCAAATAGGATCTCATTGGACCTGTGCCCTGATCCTAGATGTGCAGAGATTAAATGGATTTCACAAAATAATCAATTGCACAATCTGCAACGCAAAGGTGTTACACCGGTTTAACTACAAGAACAACAAAGCAATTTTACAAGGCATTTGAAACTCTTAAATTACCCTATACCATTTTCGTACATAGTCCTTTCCATTTTGGCCTTTGTATGTGTTTGTTCTCTTATAGTGTTTGTATTTATTGTTACATTCTCCGGGTGACTCAGCCCTGATGGTGGGTTATGCATTGAAAATCAGCAAGTCACAAGTCAATGTGATTAGGTTTTCTTCCCTGCTGTCGATTCAACAGTTTCTCTCGCTCCAGGATAACACTTCAGTGACATTTTGAACGATTCAGGCATTTTTTTTTTATATAATGGGAATGGGAAGGTCCCTGTTTGTTTAAAACGTCATAATGGTACCATCTAAATCACTGTGGTTATATATTCAATGTGCTACTCCTTTTAAAAAACAGAAATAGGGACCCTTTTTATTGCATTTAAATAAGGATAAGCAGTTTTAAGCAATATTTTAAGTTAAAATTGTCTCTTGTATTTTGTTGCATTGCATTTCATGAATAATATGACTATTTATAAAACACTGAACGTGAAATTGGGATTTAATTTTTAAACAGTACGCACAATTCCAAAACCAAGGAGGATTTTAGTATAGTCTGTATTATTTTCATTTTTTTAAATTTCTTATTAAAATTGGTAGCAAAGGTAGAGGCCATCTAAAGGCATCCCCCTTCCCAACAGTGTTATGCTAAGACCTTTTGTGATGGTTAGTGGATGACATCATCACACCAATCAGAACTCCCCAATTAAAGGGCCACTACCACCAAAAAGGAAATGTCCTTATTGTGTGTATTTTATGTTGCTGATATCTTACATGTGCTTTGTTTTTCTCTTGTTTGTTTAGTTTAGAAAATAATTTACTCTATATGTGTCACTGGGTGCATCCATTGTATGATATTTTGTGTTGTAAACTGCCCCTCCCCCCACCACAGTATCTTTCCATCACTTGCTCCTCAATGTGTGGCTTTAGCCATAAAATGAAGTGAATGGGTTGATCACTAACTGAAATCATTGTATTGTGTGGGATGTATTCAAAGGACACCAGGGGGGTAGATTAGAAGTCTTATCTCATTTATCTGTCATCTCTTATCTCGTGTAGCCTGGAGAAAACAACACTCTCCCTGCTGCCTTAGCTAAACATTCCTTCCTCCACCTCATTAACTGTTAAACACTGTATAAGATGAAGCACAGCCACAAAGTAAAACTTTGGTAAATGCTGCCTCATGGGAAAAATCCACAAAATGGAAAAGAGAGATTAAATAAAAACCTAACTTTGTTAAATTCAAAGCAACCAGCATCATTGTCACCTTTTTTATTTATTATTTACCCTGACCTAGAAAAATGTCGGCAGATAAGAACCTTTCGGTCCATCTAGTCTGCCCAATTACATGGATGCTTTACCTGGATTTATCTTTTGTTTAGGATAGCCTTATGCCTATCCCATGTCTGCTTAAATTCAATTACTGTTTTGGCCTCTACCACTTCAACTGGAAGACTGTTCCATGTATCCACCACCCTTTCAGTAAAATAATGCTTCCTGATGTTAGTTTTAAACCTTTGCCCCTCTAATCTAAGACTATGTCCTCTTGTTTTGCTACTTTGTTTCCTTTTAAATATACTCCCTTCCTCTACCTTGTGGATTCCCTTTACGTATTTAAATGTTTCTATCATATCTCCTCTGTCTCGTCTTTTTTCCAAGCTGTACATGTTAAGATCATTAAGCCTTTCCTGGTAACTTTTCTCCTTCAAGCCGTACACCATTTTAGTAGCCCTTCTCTGAACTCTCTCTAAGATGTCTATATCCTTCTGGAGATACGGTCTCCAGTACTGCACACAGTACTCCAAGTGAGGTCTCACCAGTGCTCTGTACAGTGGCATGAGCACTTCCCTTTTCCTACTGAAATACCTCTCCCTACACAACCAAGCATTCTGCCAGCATTTCCTGCTGCTCTATTACATTGACTACTTACACTTAGATCCTCTGAAATAATAACCCCTAAATCCCAACCCTCAGATGTTGAGGTTAGGACTGTATCAAATATTCTATATTCAGCCCTTGGGTTTTTACGTCCCAGGTGCATTATCTTGCACTTATCCACATTAAAACTCAATTGCCACAGCTTCCACCATTTTTTTAGTTTACCTAAATCAATTGTCATTTGGCTGATCCCTCCAGGAACGTCAACCCTGTTGCAAATCTTTGTGTCATCAGCAAAAAGACATACTTTTCCATTAATACCTTCTGCAATATCACTAATAAAAATATTAAAGAGAATGGGTCCAAGTACTGACACCCCACTTAAACTTGTAGGGTGTACAGAATTGGAGATTTAGATGCTGAAAGGATCATCTGTTCTCTACTGAGTAAGATGTTGCAGTGTGGCACTTCCGTTTAAGATGACACGTGTAATTACGCACTGTGCCATCTCCTGCGCACTGGTTCCCAGGGTGGGAAATGAGAAGCTGCATTGTAGCAGTGGCATTGTTCGCTTCACAAGTGAAAAGCTGCGAACGTCACTGCTCTAGAATGAAAAATATATATATATTTTTGGTATTTCATTTGATTTTACATGTTATATAGCCATGTCAGATTGTGACCTTTCCAACAATACCTCTTGTGTGCATATAGCCCTAATTGGTGAGGTGATAGAGAGATCCAAATGACCCCAATCTCCTCTTCTATTACGTGCCATCATCGGTAAATCAGATGTCATCACACTTGGGTGGAATAATGTCATTTGGCCTGCAACATGCAGGACTGCCATCAGTGGGGTGACGGTGTATAACAAGTTCAAAGGTCTAGTGGCTCCAGGAGGCCCTGACTTTTGCCCAACCCTTTACAGCTTGCCTAAGCGCTACAGAGCTGGGTCCCTCCATGACACCCAGGACTGGCCCACCAAGACACCAACAAATTATCCGGTGGGCCGCAGCATCGGGGGCTGGTAAGAGCATTCTGACTCATCACTCAGGGGGCAAGAAATATGGTCTGCATTAGGTAAAGGTGCAGGTCAAACACTATCTATCACCTTGCTGATGGAGAAGAAGAAGAAGCAAAATGTTTTATTATGAAGTAGTTTATTGAAATAGACAGCTCTGGGAAGGGGTCCTCGACCAGTGATTTAGTAAGGGGCTCCAAGAGTTGCGATGGCAGCCCTGGCCACATGCCCCTGGTGAGGCCTGACCGTGAGCTATTCAGTACACCTACAGACAAGCCACAAATCATAGATATGGGGCCACATTTAACAAGAGCCCAAAGGATGTGCAAGAGCACCGCCCGTGCTGGGGAGTGACACATGATGACACTCCATGCACGTTCTTCACACTGAAAGAGTTAAAATGGAAAGGGGTACGGACTGTGAAGTGAGTCGGGGGGAGTAATGATTAACCTCTCCAATTCCCTCCTAAGATTTTAACCTTGTTATATCCCTGTAATACAGAGGGTTAAGAAGTGATATAGTCCTCAAAGCGAACCTGTCGTGCCCAAACAAAAGCTGTTAAAAAAACTGAAAATAGAGAATTGCAGTTAATATAATAGCTATAATATAATTATTAGTATAATTATACATCATGGTAGCCTAACAGCATCAGCTAGAAAATATAAACTTTATTTAAATCCCTGAAAATTCCCTTCTTTTTTAATCTCAACCTAGTACCTAAAACCACCAGAAAATTGAATTTTTTTCCTCAACTCTGTAATAGAAGTTACAGTTTGCTGTTTCCCAAAGAAATTAATTACTGTAGATACTCGAATATACTGCTAGATTTTGGTGACAATAACTTAACTTAAAATTGGAGGGGTCGCGCTATATTCGAGACATCTGCATCGCGTGTAAAAAAAAAAAAGAACTTGCCTTGCTCTGGATCCCAAGTCTCGCGGAAATTCCAGTAGTCTCGCTGAAGTGAATGCAGGCTCACTGAAGCTTGCAAACACTTCAGGAACTCCCGTTCGGGAGTGGTGGGATTCATCACGGCCAGAGGTTTAAGCCAATCATTGACCTCGCTCGCTTCTAATCGCTAGTAAAAAAGACGGGTGGCCGGCGACTTCATACTTAGTAACAACTGCAATCATTCTAGAGCAGAACACCCTGGTCTATGGGGTAGCCTGACTGTGTTAAGAGAACCTGGAAGGATCTTAATTATTTACCAGTAAGGTAAAATGTTGTTCCTCGTGTTATATTAGAGTCTTGAGTATTCTTTCATTTCAAAAATTTAACCTTAAAAACAAATAAAATAATAAAATAATAAAAACTAAATTTTACCTTATATTTGGAGGGGTCGTGTTATATTCGAGACATCTGCATTACATGTAATAAAAAAGAAAAAAGCCTTGCTTTGGATCTCAAGTCTCCCGGAAGTTCCGGTAGTCTCCCTGAAGTGAATGCGGGCTCCCTGATGCTTGCAAACACTTCAGGAACTACGCATACGGGAGAGGTGGGATCCACCAGTCTCGGTTTAAGTCCACATTCACCTCGCTCGCCTCCACCAGCCATCTAATCGCTAGTAAAGAAGACAGGTGGCCGGTGGCTTCATACTTAGTAACAACTGCAATCATTCTAGAGCAGAACACCCTGGCCTGTGTGGTAGCCCGACTGTGTTAAGAGAACCTGGAAGGATCTTAATTATTTACCAGTAAGGTATAATTTTGTTCCTCGTGTTATATTCGGGTCTTGAGTATTCTTTCATTTCCATAATAAATCTCTATCCATCGTGTTATATTCGGGTCGTGCTATACTCGAGTATCTACGGGTAATAAAAAAATAAACATTTAAAAGTCTTGTTAGATTATTTAAATTTTTTATTAGATTATTTAGAAAGTCTTGTCAGATTATTTAAAAGTCTTAGATTATTTTTATGTGTTCATATGATTAGGTTGTTTTCTAGTCTAGTAGAACTCTATGCTGATGTTTACACAGCGAAAACATGATTTATATTAGCAGAAGTGGTCATTTTCCGTGTGAGCCTCTATGGTCTGTATTTTTACCGACATTCCAGCAAAGATAACTGGATTTCCTGCCCATCCCATGTGTTCTTTTCCCTTTAAGCCCTTGCGAACACATTCATATTTTTTTTTGTTCTTTGTTTTTTTATATTTTATTCCTTTTAAACCATTCAAGCCGCATGTAGAGGGCTGTCAAATAAAAAACAAATAACAAATGATATGACCTTCTTCAGCTCGTATGTGCGTTAATGTGATTTGTGAATGAATAAAAAATCAACCCTTATAATTACTCAATGGAACCCCGTATGGCGTTAGCAACACTAGATTTTATGGCACTTAATTTATGGAGGAAGAAACCTTAAGGCAAAAACCAGGACTATTACTCTGTTGCTCTTCAAACCTATTTTGCGTTTTTGCGTTCTACAGCCGGAGAACCTGCCACAGTTAATTAATGAATAAAACCAGCCACAGATGAATAAATGCTGGATGCTGGTAGGAAGAACTAACACATTAATAATAATAAAGGCTGTTGCCTTTGTGTATCAAAATGTAGATGAATTTTTAGCGCTGCAAAGAAATAACAGGCAAACAATAGTTATAAAGTTTCTAGGATTCTTTACAAACAAAAAGATAAGTGTATTGATGGTTTCCATTAATGCACGTTAGTGGTTAATGATGATTGTCTAATCTTGTTGGATAATAAGCAACAAGTCCTGGCATCATGCCACATAAAAGCATGAAGGGTCATATTGGAGCATAATGTTGATGGTTCCAGTAGATATTTATGCAATTCATTTGTGGGTAAAGCTCAGTCTTTGGGTTACCCAACTGGATTTATGCACTGAGATTTTGGAGACTTGGTCACTCCTGACCCATTCCCTTAAAACCTTTTGTGCTTTAATTCCATGCTTGGCTAAATGCTCATTTCGGATTTCAGGTAGAACATATATATATTGAGTTTTGACCGATATCTTTTTCGAAATGGTGACTGATTCCATCAAACAGATTAAACTACAGTACCGGCTGGATAGAGTAGAAGTTGCATCACTGCTCTATGGAGCCGTGGAGACCCAGGTTCATATCCTGGCCAGAGCACCTCTCCAGTAAGTGTCCTTGGGCAAGACACTGAACGATACATACTTGCCTACCACACAATATCAGCTGTGGAGACCAAAGGTACAGTCTCTGCCTTTCGACCATGGAGAAGCAAGTCAAAATCCTGTTCAGCACATCCCTCCAATACAACTATGGAGAAGCAAGTCTCGACGAGAAGCGGGTTCAACCTAACCACCAGGTCGCTGATCTACAATCATAGAAAGCTGACTTGATCCCACTCAGATGACTCCACCAGCGAGTGTCCTTGGACAAGACACCTAACGATATGGATGCCCCGACCTCACAAAATACTTGTACTTCTCCTAGATTGTAAATTCCCTTGGGAACAGGGTCCCCTGAATTAGGTCAACTCATCCATGTGTGGTATTCCAATGTATCAACCCCTTACACCGATCTTGTAAAGCGCTGCGGAATATGTGGCGCTATATAAATAAAAGATAATAATAATACAGGCTAATTCTCAAAAATGTCCCCTTTTAGAAAAAAGTTGAGCGGATATAGGTCAGAAAAAAAGCTTTTCTGTCTGCAGTTTTGCCTAATTAACTCCTGTTTGTAACCCAAATGCTACAAGTAACCTTAAACCTAACAATAACCCTGGTTGTCCATGGCATTTAGAGCTAAGTTAGTTTTAGGGTTATAGTTATTATCAGGATTAGGGTTATATTTTAGGGATATGATAATTTTTGGGGTTATTTTTAGGGTTATGGTAATTTTTAGGGTTATCTTTAGGGTTATGGTTATATTTATGGCTAGAGTTATCATTTAGGTCTAGGGTTATATTTCAGGGTTAGGGTTATTTTTTAGAGTTAGGGTTATTATGTAGATACTCGAGTATACTGCTAGATTTTGGTGACAAAATTGTACCTTATATTTGGAGGGGTCGCGTTATATTCGAGACATCTGCATCGCGTGTAATAAAAAAGAAAAAAGCCTTGCTTTGGATCTCAAGTCTCCTGGAAGTTCCGGTAGTCTCGCTGAAGTGAATGCGGGCTCCCTGATGCTTGCAAACACTTCAGGAACTACCGCATTCGAGAGAGGTGGGATCCATCAGTCTCGGTTTAAGCCCACATTCACCTCGCTCGCCTCCACCAGCCATCTAATCGCTAGTAAAGAAGACAGGTGGCCAGCGACTTCATACTTAGTAACAACTGCAATCATTCTAGAGCAGGACACCCTGGCCTGAGGGGGAGCCTGACTGTTAAGAGAACCTGGAAGGATTTTAATTGTTTACCGGTACAGTAAAATGTTGTTCCTTATGTTCTATTCGAGTCTTTAGTATTCTCTCATTTCCATAATAAATCTCTATCCATCGTGTTATATTCGGGTCGCGCTATACTAGAGTATCTACGGAAGGGTTATTATTAGAGCTTAATTTTAGGGTTAGGGTTATTATTAGAGTTATATTTTAGAGTGAAGGTTATAGTTTAGGGCTAGGAGTATATAATTTAGGGTTATTTTTAGGGTTATGGTTATTTTTAGAGTTAGGGTTATACTTTAAGGTTAGGATTATTTTTAGGGTTAGGGTTATGTTTAGAGTTCGGGTAATTATTAGTGTTATTATTATTATTGTAATTATTAGAGTTATATTTTAAGGATTTAGTTTAGGGCTAGGAGTATATAATTTAGGGTTATTTTTAGAGTTAGGGTGTTATAATTAGGACTAGGTTTAATTTTAGGGCTTTTAGTGCTAAACCAGCACTAATATTAAAATTGAGGGTTTCAGTGATTTCAACATGCTTTTGTCTGTTTCCCTGCCCAAAGACTCTTTTACCAACCCCTTCAAACGTTTGAAATCCTGTTCAAATCAGGCTTACTGATAAATTTGATTTGAATCAGTAAAGCCAAAATTTTCATTGAATAGTATAGGCTCTTGTGCCGATAACTGAGCCGAATTTGTAACAGAAATCAAAATACCAGAATGTTCATAATTAAATCTCCGGAACCAAAAAATGGGCAAGTTGTGGCCAAAAATACATAAACGTTTGGCAATTGGCCGAATTAAATCGAACCCAAAGATGTCATGTTATTTTGGTAGTGAACTGGTGTGATATTCTGTTAATTCTACTCCACATCAACCTCACATTGATCCTAAAGTTAAAGAGACATTCTAGCAGCCTTTGATCTTTAACGGAATCAGTTCAGCACGTTATTCTATTTTACATTCATTAATTATATTCTACCAAGACATTCCTGTTTAAACAGAAAAAAGTGTACAGACGTCTCTAACCCGACCTAAACACATGCAATTTACTTATGGGCTATCTTACTGTGCCGGCTCCTTGGAGTCGCAGCGACTCAGCTTTAAGTCAATTAATAAGACATGTTTCTGTCAAATCCCCTGTGTGGATCCTTTGAGAATTTTTTAATGTAAATATTGAAATCCTTAACCCAGTTATGTTCACTTGCATTATTTTATAGATTTATAATCTCTACTCATCTCAGAAAATTCTTATGTAGCTTTTAATGGTGGAAGTGATGTAAAATTGCACATTTCAACATATCACTTGGGAGAAGTGCTAAAGATAGTTGACTTAAGTGACTTTGATCCTGGAAAATATGCCCATGCCTGAAGTGGATTGAATATTTTTTTTAAAAATATTGATCTGAGGCTTTTTCATAAAGAACAATTAGAGTTAACCAGGCTTCCTGGCAAAGAAAAAGCAAATCTGCAGGTGAACAACAACATAATGAAAGATGTCAGAGAAGAATGGCCAAGTTGGCTCAAGCCGAGATAAAGGCACCTCACAAGAGGTAGCAGAGGGTCTCTAACAATACCAATCCTTGAACCTTGAAGTGTATTGGTTACAGCAACAAAAGACCACTAAGCGTTCCAAATCTATCACCTGAGGAACAATAACCGGTGGACAAAGCAGACAGCAGGCGATTACAAGATAATGTCTATTCTGACAACTCTCATTATGCAGCTGGTATAGTTAGAGTTTGATGAAAACCACAAGAATCCATGGATCCTTACTACCTGGCGTCCACTGGTCAGGCTCGTGGTGGCATAATGATGTGGAATAAAACCACTCATCTTGACCTATAGTATTAATTGAACATGGATTAAAAATCGGTCATTGTGTAGCAGTAATTTTGTAGCAGTGATGTGCACTCAATATTATGTCATGCCACAAAACACAATTTGTGGAGTACTGTGTACTCCAATGGCCTCCACTAGAGATGGGCTGCCGGTTCGAATCAGTTCGATGTTCGATTTGAACATCGGCTGTTCAAAAATTCGCCAACTCCAACGTTTTCGGGACGTTCGCTGAAAGTTTGGGGAAAAAAATGATTTCAAAAAAATTCCAAAAAATGCTTAAAAGATCCTAAAGAATCTAAAAATAAAGAGACGCTTTACTACAGAGAATAATAATAAACGGTTTAATAGATATTGAATTAAAACGGGAGTATTTCCCACTCATTGTTGGTCAAACATTTCCCACTCATTGTTGGTCAAACATTTCCCACTCATTGTTGGTCAAACATTTCCCAATCATTGTTGGTCAAACATTTCCCACTCTTTGTTGGTCAAACATTTCCTGATAAACATTTCCAATGGCTTCAAATCGCATTTAAACATGAGCAAAAGTGGTAAAAATTAGCTCAGCGCACAGCGGTGAAATGGCTCCACACTCAGCAGTGAAAGGGTTAAAAACATTTTTTTTTTTTTAACTTTTTTTTCATTGTTTCCTGTCACTCAGGGTGGAACTTGGACCCCATACACCTTTTATGGCCAATATATTGCATATATGCCCTCTTGGAGAGGACCTTAATTTTCAAACATTCAAGCCCCGTTGACTTGCATTGTGTTTGAGTTCGCGGTCAAACTTTTTCGGGTGTTCGAGTTCGATTGCGAACCAAACACGGGGGTGTTCGGTCCATCACTAGCCTCCACCTCCACCAGAACTCAATCTGAAAATCTTTGGGATGTTACGGAACTTTAGAAAGACCTAGTATCCATACAGCCAATATCTGAGAAGACGTTACATGGTGTCATTATGTCAACACGGACCAGAATGTCTAGGAAGTGTCTCTAGCAACTTGCTAAATTCACATCATGAAAATTGTAATCACTTCTGGCAAATAGGAATCCTTCAGAGCTTTAGAACGTGGTCACTAAGTTTACAATTTACGTATCTGCTCTGAAGAATAAGGTCATTCCCACCCGAATGCCTTTATAATTAATTGACAAGATTGCAGCTATATACATGGAGATCAAGGGTAAAAAAAATCTGGATGCACCTGTCATTTAAAACCAATCTTAATAACAAAAAGAAGATCAAATGAGCACATAGACACTAATCGCTTTCCATATCAGTAAAATAGAATAGCTGGAGATAACATCCACCTATGATTCATCTATGTCCAAAAGTTACCGGATATTAGAGGGTAATCGATTGTGCAGTTGTAAAACAATGGGCTTTTTGTCCCAGATGGATTCTTTGTTCCTGTGTTAATTATTGAATTGAATATTTAGACTATTGTAAAATGTTACATATTTGGAATATTAAATGTTATTTTATATATTCTTTTATTTTATATAATTATGTTATGATTAATTATTATTCCACAGATCAGTCACAACATTAAGACCACATGCCTAATATCGTAAAGGTCATCCTTGTGCTGTGAAAACAGCTCTGATGCATCGAGGCATGGAGTGCACAAGACCTCTGAATGTGTCCTGTAGTATCTGACACCAAGACATTAGCAGCAGATCCTTTATGTCCTGCAAGATGTGAGGTTTGGCATCCATGCATTGGATAAGTTGTTCAGGCACATCCCACAGATGCTCAATCGGATAGAGATCTTAGGATTTCGTAGGCCAACACCTTCATGTTTTTGTTCTGGTCCTCTAATCATCCCTGTACAATTTTTTGCAATGTGGTAGGGTGCATTATCCTGCTGAAAGAGGCCAGTGTCATCAGGGAACACCATGGCCATGAATGGGGTTACATGGCCTACAGCAATCTCTAGGTAGATGGTGCACATCAATGTGTTCTGACACCTTTCTATCATGGCCAGCATAGGTTTTTCAGCCATCTGAGCTTCAGTAGGTCTTCTGTGTGATCAGACCTGACGGACTAGCCTCCCCTACCCATGTGCATCAATAAGTCTTGGGCACCCAAGACCCGTTTCACCAGTTATCCATGCGTGCACAACTTTTGGTAGGTACTTGCCATTGCTTACTGGGATCACCCTACAAGACTTGCCATTTTGGAGATGTTCTGACCCAGGTGACTGGCCGTCACTAATTGTCTTTTGTTACAGTCACTCATCTTTTCACACATTTTTCCTGCTTCCAAAACATGAAATTCAGGATCTGACTTGACGGCAACTTTGTAAACCATTTAATCAATGTTATTCTCTTCACCTGCCAGTGGTTTTGATGGTGTGGCTGATCAGTTTGTGTATATATTGTATATAATATACAGACCCAGAATGACTACACTCACTCGAACATGTGTTTTTTAAGGGTGTATAAAGGAGCATAATATACAAAACTCAGGGCATTCCCCTATATTATTGCCTTAAAGATTTTACACTGTTGGACATAAATGATGGATATTTAGTTATAAGATAGGATCACACATTGCATAGGAAGGCCACAACTCCAAAGTACTCCACCCTAGCAGGTCCTACACTATATCAACCTAATGCCTGCTCTTTTACGGTATACCCAAATGCATCCTCCTGGTCCTGGTGCTCCCGCTACATCAAGGTCTAAGTAGAACCTGCATTGAGACAGGCGTGTCAGAGATTTGTGCAAAAACCAGAAAAGGTGGTCAGCCCTCACCATGTAATATACAAAGTGCAGCCATACTAGAATTCACCCTATAAGCATATTGATTGTTAAATTTAAAAGGTCGTAAATACAATGGGCCACATTACATTCCTAACGCTAGTGTTAGCACTCACCTGTGTGAGCGTTAACGTTAGCTCTGGTTGTCCTAGCGCGGGCGCACCATATTGCAATTCGAACGCTAACGGGATTAGCGCCTGCACCGTAATATTACGCTAAAATGGGGACAATAAGGAGAAACTGCAAGCGCAGGCGTTTCTGCTTAGCGTCCCCGTTTTAGCGTGATGATAATATGGCCCAATGTATTTGTTGCTAATTCCCATCTAAACTTTTCTGACTTTAATAGCTCTTGACATGATTATTGGATATTTCACACAAGGAACTTTCTTCGTTTTATAAGTAGTTATGAAACCGCTTCTCCTGCTTTCTTACGAGCCGAGTTTATAAGATCTTATATATTTGAGGCAGACTCCAGAGGCCCTAATACTGAATGATGGTTTTGCCTGTGGCCTCAAATAGGCTTTGGAACCAAGTATGATTAATCTCTATTTCTTTATGATTTTCAGTATTAAAAAAATATATTGGAGAAATTCATCAAGACTGCTTCTGCCTCTAGAGATTGGGGAGCTGCTTAGCTTTCTTTCATCTCAAATATTTCCATTCCTCTCCCAGATCTTGAAAATAAAGAAATCACATAAAAGAATTGGATTTTTTTTTTTATTAAAATGGGTAACTGGGTCTCAAATTGGAAATAATGCTTTTCAATTATCACCCAGGAATTGGGAGTTCAGTCCTGACCCTGATAGTATCCCTTGATGGACCTGTTTGTCTAAATTAAACCTTTCAGTCACTTAGCACCAGCTAGATTTTTTTTTTCATGATTATCGTTTTCTAAGAAATCGTTAAAGCATTCCCCATCATGGGGTTTATCTCCAGTTAAATGTATCATTTAGAAATATGCATTTAATTATTTTCGTGAAAGCTCCCTAACCTCACTTAAAAAATTATTGAACTATCGTGAATTTTCAGCGGTTCTCAAAATCGAATTCAACGCGGGCCCATCCGCCAATTTCGGTCCAACCATAGCTTTCCTTGGTGATATTACTAATCATACGCTTGTGCGTGGTGTTACAGACCTGCCTGCTCGGTTACGCAAGCATGCCAAGTAGAAACCATGCATAAAACGAATGACAATAACCTATTACATATGAGCTGTTGCCTATTGATTTTATAAATATGATTATACTCTGCCCAAGAGACGCAATAGGAAAACGCACGTGTCATCAACTCAACATTTTATTTTGGGGGTGGAAGATAAAGGGGTCTACTGAAGGAGCTATTAGACAGGGTATCTTAGTGTCACGTCCCACGCTGGTATTTGAACACGGCGCCTGGCAGCGCCATCCTCGCTACTCATTGGCTGGGCACCGAGTAATGTGCAGGGTCGCAGCAGTCACGTGAGACGGCGGGGGGTGGGGCGGCAGGATGACGCAGCACCGCCAGGTTTAAAATCACTTGGCTGAGAGCCACTTGTTGCCCTGACGTGGTTTTACCTCCTCTCAGTGATCATTATAGAAATCATTGTACAGTATACTCATTTATGACCTCTGCTTGTCTGACTACTCTCCTGGCTCTTAACCCCTTGGCTATCGTTTTGACTACTCTCTCTCTCTCTGTCAATACTAACCCCTGGCATACAGCTGACACTCTCTCTCTGGCGATATTGACCCCTAGCATACGGCTGACACTCTCTGGCGATACTGACCCTTGGCATGCCTCTGTTAACCATGTGTGTGTGTCAGGCTCCTGTGTACCTTGTGTATCTGGTTACTGTTATCCCTGAGTGAGTGTCAGGCTTTCATCCCGCCGCTGTATTTATGGTTACTGTTTATTGTTTTTGGCAATAGATAGACGCACCGACCATTCAAAGGATCGGAGGGTTAGGATAGATGTGCTGCGTATAGGGATCAGATTCATAGATATTGGGGAGGATCGTGACACTTAGTTTAGAAGAAAAAACAGGTGAATACTGGGCCAAGGGAAAAAATTGATCTTAAAACTTAACCTTTAATATGAAAAGATAAAAGGTACAATTCCACAGGACTGGTCCTGTAACAGAAAAATCCAAACACACAATGTATCAAAGCACATACAGTGTGACATAAAAATGGGACAGAACAAAACAGCCAGTTCCCACCCAATCGGTGACTATCCGCACATATTCAATTATAGTAGGAATACGGGCCTTCATGGCTCCGTTGCCATAGGGAAGTGCGAGAGATAGCATGAAGGGTATCTTAGTTTAAATTTATTGCAACAATGAATCTTGCCTTTATAATCATGTAATTTTAATACACAATTACTTTAGTATTATTAACGATCATTACCGACCCTATTATAAACAAAGACGTCAATGGACAACCGCAAATGGAAAAATGAGGGAAAAAGACGTGAAAAAAATGAAGCTAAATTTTCAAGCAGGTGTACGGCTCGAGTGATTAGCTTAATGACAACATTGGAATAGGGTATGTATCTGAAATCAAGAAATCATAGATACATAGTGCGGAACGTTCGTAATAGATAAATCTGATAGTCCCCTTAGGGAATCACACTCACAAGATGAATAATGGATAGCTGCACATCACTTGTTACCACTCAGTAATGATCCTCGGGATCTGTCTTCCGTGAGACCACACCTTAAATCCAGCTGCCACCCATATACTCAGCGATGGCTTGTCTTGTAATGAAACAGCCTGGACTGATAATGATAATTATTCACTTTAATGGTAACAGTATAAAATCCAACGCTTTTCGTCTTGTAAAATTAAAATGTCCTTCTGCGGTTCCTCTGCAGCTCCTGTGCAACCTTGCGTGCGCTTAGATCCATGTGATCCTATGGCCTATATATGATCCAATACCAGTAACACTGCACAGCGCCACTGCCTGAATCTGTTTGCGGCTCCCACAAAATTCCAACTTAAACCACTAATACAGTAGGCTCGGGTTGAATAAGCTCGGGAACAGGGAGCCAGTAAGAGATATCATCTCATGCCATTTTTCCTCTTACTGACTCACTCTTATCACCAAAGCACAATAGGGGCCTTTATAAATACAGGCTTTCTAGTTCATTTCAGTCTGCTGGTGCCTCAGTTTGTCCTGTTTCCATCCACACTGCTATCCCATGTCTTCAAGACTTCTCAAAGGCAATAACGTACAAGTGGGATGCCCCATCTCACTCTGTTATGCTCCCTGTCTTCAGTTCTTTTATGAAATCCATCTTTCCTGATTAGTTTATCACATTATAGAATAGTTTGTCCTCTCACCTCCCCATGCCATATCATTAAAGTCCTCACAGCCTGCTTTATTACCATGCCATACACTGTGTTTTTAATACAAACAGTAGAACAGGTGATGCTTGCACAAATAAGTTGTTATTCCTCTACTTTCCTAAACTGTAACTCCTCTTGATCGTAAGTTCACCTGAGCCTATAACTTGGTGAGGCACAATGTACGAAACGCGTTGTTTCTTTTTTGCCGCACCCTCTCCCCCACCTTGGGTACATTGTTAGCCAGTTTATTACTTTTTACATTAACACTTACGTTTTATTGGTACCAGCAATATGTCCTTTGTTTTTTTGGTACCTGGGTTTATCATTACATCACCAGAGCATCAACCTGTCTTTTTATTGTATGTAACTTGTTAGTACTGTAAGTGTTCCAATCCTTTATTGTAAAACTTTACGGAATCTGCTGGTGTCATATAAATAAAAATAATAAATATAATACAGTGTTGAGGTTGTTAAGTTCGTTCTCCCTGGTGCGGTGAGGGCTAACGTGCAAGAAAGGCACACACTTGGATAACTGAGATAAGTGTCAAAAATATTGTAGCTTTTTCTTTAGCAGATTCATTCCAATGGATTCTGTGAATTTCTTCATGATTGATGTCTCTGTAGAGGAACTGAATGATCATTTCAGTTTGCTTCTGATAGGGATATGTGACCTCACCTATTCACTTTACATTGGGACAACTGATTGTAGTGTCCTAAAATAGGACGACACATTGTCCTCTCTCATAGGGCTGTTGCGGAGTCATTGTCATGCTTCCAGCCCTGAAGTCCACTAGAAGTCTAAATTACCCTGTGCTGAGTCAATCCAGGACAGTTCTTTCCCTGTCTTGCCCAGCAACTCTTCCAATCTGGGACTTCTGTGCATCCTGCCACTTACTCAACACTTACCCGTGGAGCCAGCCTTGTTATTTAAGGGAATTACCCCCATCAGTGCTCTAGCATTGAGTCATGGTGGATGTGCTGTGTCTGATCTCAAATCTGTCTGCTGCTTCCTATCAGCTTCCAGATATGCAGCCTTGCCATGTCCCAGAAACCCTCAGCCTTGCTGTATTTCAGTAACCCTCACCCTTGCCGTGTTTCAGTAACCCTCAGCCTTGCTGTATTTCAGTAACCCTCACCCTTGCCGTGTTTCAGTAACCCTCACCCTTGCTGTATTTCAGTAACCCTCACCCTTGCCTTGTTTCAGTAACCCTCACCCTTGCCTTGTTTCAGTAACCCTCACCCTTGCTGTATTTCAGTAACCCTCACCCTTGCTGTATTTCAGTAACCCTCACCCTTGCTGTATTTCAGTAACCCTCACCCTTGCCATGTTTCAGTAACTCTCACCCTTGCTGTATTTCAGTAACCCTCACCCTTGCCGTGTTTCAGTAACCCTCAGCCTTGCTGTATTTCAGTAACCCTCACCCTTGCCGTGTTTCAGTAACCCTCAGCCTTGCTGTATTTCAGTAACCCTCACCCTTGCCGGGTTTCAGTAACCCTCACCCTTGCTGTATTTCTGTAACCTCACCCTTGCTGTATTTCAGTAACCCTCACCCTTGCTGTATTTCAGTAACCCTCACCCTTGCCTTGTTTCAGTAACCCTCACCCTTGCCGTGTTTCAGTAACCCTCAGCCTTGCTGTATTTCAGTAACCCTCACCCTTGCCGGGTTTCAGTAACCCTCACCCTTGCTGTATTTCTGTAACCCTCACCCTTGCTGTATTTCAGTAACCCTCACCCTTGCCTTGTTTCAGTAACCCTCACCCTTGCCTTGTTTCAGTAACCCTCAGCCTTGCTGTATTTCAGTAACCCTCACCCTTGCCTTGTTTCAGTAACCCTCACCCTTGCCGTGTTTCAGTAACCCTCACCCTTGCCGTGTTTCAGTAACCCTCAGCCTTGCTGTATTTCAGTAACCCTCACCCTTGCCGTGTTTCAGTAACCCTCACCCTTGCCGTGTTTCAGTAACCCTCACCCTTGCCGTGTTTCAGTAACCCTCACCCTTGCTGTATTTCAGTAACCCTCACCCTTGCCTTGTTTCAGTAACCCTCACCCTTGCCTTGTTTCAGTAACCCTCAGCCTTGCTGTATTTCAGTAACCCTCACCCTTGCCTTGTTTCAGTAACCCTCACCCTTGCCGTGTTTCAGTAACCCTCACCCTTGCCGTGTTTCAGTAACCCTCAGCCTTGCTGTATTTCAGTAATCCTCACCCTTGCCGTGTTTCAGTAACCCTCACCCTTGCTGTATTTCAGTAACCCTCACCCTTGCCTTGTTTCAGTAACCCTCACCCTTGCCGTGTTTCAGTAACCCTCACCCTTGCCGTGTTTCAGTAACCCTCAGCCTTGCTGTATTTCAGTAACCCTCACCCTTGCCGTGTTTCAGTAACCCTCACCCTTGCCGTGTTTCAGTAACCTCACCCTTGCTGTATTTCAGTAACCCTCACCCTTGCCTTGTTTCAGTAACCCTCACCCTTGCCTGTTTCAGTAACCCTCAGCCTTGCTGTATTTCAGTAACCCTCACCCTTGCCTGTTTCAGTAACCCTCAGCCTTGCTGTATTTCAGTAACCCTCACCCTTGCCTTGTTTCAGTAACCCTCACCCTTGCCGTGTTTCAGTAACCCTCACCCTTGCCGTGTTTCAGTAACCCTCAGCCTTGCTGTATTTCAGTAATCCTCACCCTTGCCGTGTTTCAGTAACCCTCACCCTTGCTGTATTTCAGTAACCCTCACCCTTGCCTTGTTTCAGTAACCCTCACCCTTGCCGTGTTTCAGTAACCCTCACCCTTGCCGTGTTTCAGTAACCCTCAGCCTTGCTGTATTTCAGTAACCCTCACCCTTGCCGTGTTTCAGTAACCCTCACCCTTGCCGTGCTTCAGTAACCCTCACCCTTGCTGTATTTCAGTAACCCTCACCCTTGCCTTGTTTCAGTAACCCTCACCCTTGCCTTGTTTCAGTAACCCTCAGCCTTGCTGTATTTCAGTAACCCTCACCCTTGCCTTGTTTCAGTAACCCTCACCCTTGCCGTGTTTCAGTAACCCTCACCCTTGCCGTGTTTCAGTAACCCTCAGCCTTGCTGTATTTCAGTAACCCTCACCCTTGCCGTGTTTCAGTAACCCTCACCCTTGCTGTATTTCAGTAACCCTCACCCTTGCCGTGTTTCAGTAACCCTCACCCTTGCCGTGTTTCAGTAACCCTCACCCTTGCCGTGTTTCAGTAACCCTCACCCTTGCCGTGTTTCAGTATTATTATTATTATTATTCTTTATTTATAAAGCGCCAGCATATTCAGGAGGAGATGAGGGCCCTATTCCCGTAGGAACTCACAATATAGGAGGGTTGGGGTTGGAAACAGGAGGAGAGGACTGTAAGGTGAGAGTGATTGATGGTTGTGTCAGTGAGTTGGGTGGTAGGCTTCCCTAAATACGAATGTTTTAAGGGAGCGTTTGAAGGAAGAGAAGTTAGGGGAAAGTCTGACAGTACGAGGGAGAGTGTTCCAGAGAGTGGGGGCTGCGCATGAGAAATCATGCAGTCTATCATGGGAAGAGGTGATGCGGGGAGAAGCTAGGCGCAGGTCACTGTTTGACCTTAGGGAGCGGGCTGGGGTGTATCTGGTGATTAGTGAGGACAGGTAGTGGGGCGCTGAGTTAGTGAGGGTTTTGTAGGTAAGGATAAGGATTTTGAACTTAATTCTGCAGTGGATGGGGAGCCAGTGAAGGGACTCGCAGAGGGGAGCGGCAGAGACAGAGCGGCGGGTGAGGTGAATTAGCCTGGCGGAGGCGTTCAGGATGGATTGTAGGGGGGAGAGGCGGGACAGAGGGAGGCCAGATAGGAGATTATTGCAATAGTCGAGTCGGGAGATTACCAGGGCGTGTATGAGTTGTTTTGTGGTGACAGCGGTAAGAAATGGCCGAATTCTGGAAATATTACGCAGTTGGTATCGGCAGGAGGAGGAAAGAGACTGGATGTGGGGGATGAAGGAAAGAGCAGAGTCAAGTGTAACTCCAAGACAGCGAACTTGGTTTGATGGGGAGATGATGATACCCTCCACCGTGATAGAGAAGTCAGGAGGTGGGGAGGCATTGGAGGGAGGAATAAGTAGGAGCTCAGTCTTTGACATGTTGATCTTTAGGTGGTGGGAGGCCATCCAGGAGGAGATGCCAGATAAACAGTCACTGACTTTTGAAAGGACAGGGGGAGAGAGATCAGGGGTAGAGAGGTAGATCTGAGAGTCATCAGCATAGAGGTGGTAATTAAAGCCAAAGCTGTTGATGATTTTGCCCAGGGAGGAGGTGTAGATGGAAAAGAGCAGAGGACCAAGGACAGAGCCTTGAGGTACACCAACAGATAGAGGCAATGAAGAGGAGGAGTTACCAGCAAAGGACACACAGAAGGACCTGTTGGATAAATAGGAGTCAACCCAAGCAAGTGCAGTGTCACCGAGACCCAGAGAGTTGAGGGTCTGTAGAAGGAGGGGGTGGTCAACAGTGTCAAAAGCAGCCGAGAGGTCAAGCAGGATGAGAATAGAATAGTGGCCGTGTTTTTTAGCAGTTAGGAGGTCGTTGGTGACTTTGGTGAGGGCAGTTTCAGTTGAGTGTAGGGGACGGAAGCCAGATTTCAGGGGGTCAAGTAGGGAATTGGAGGACAGGAAGAGGGAGAGGCGGTTGAAGACTAGTTTTTCTAAGAGCTTTAATGTGAAGGGAAGCAGGGATACAAGGCGGTAGTTGGATGCAGAGTTGGGGACTAGGGATGGTTTCTTTAGTAAAGGGGTAACTAGCGCGTGTTTGAAGGCGGATGGAAAGGAGCCAGTGGAGAGAGATAGGTTGAAGAGGTGTGTGAGAACAGGGGTGAGGGAGGAGGAGAGGGGAGGAATTAGATGTGAGGGAATGGGGTCGAGCGGGCACGTGGTGAGATGTGAGGAGGACAATAAGGAATTGACTTCCTCCTCAGTGGCTGGGAGGAAGCGGCAGAGGGTGGCAGAGGGACCTGTGGGAGTGGAGGTGGCAGATAACTATCTTGTGTTGGAATGTTGCTTCTGATAGTTAGAGTTTTACTGAGGAAGTAGTCTGCCAGGTCTTGAGCGCTGAAGGCAGCTGAGGGGGAGGTGCAGGTGGGTAGAGGAGGGTGTTGAAGGTGGACCAGAGCCGTTTAGGTTGGAGGACAGCGTAGATATAAGAGATGAGAAGAAGGATTGTTTGGCCAAGTGGAGGGCAGAGGTGTATGACCGGAGAATAAACTTGAAGTGAACAAAATCAGCTTCAGAGCGGGATTTCCTCCAGGCACGCTCTGCGGTGCGGAGCATCTTTGCAGGTAGCGAGTCTGGAGGGTGTGCCAGGGCTGAAGCTGGTGGCGTGGGGCCTTACAGAGTCGAAGAGGAGCAAGAGTGTCTAGAGCAGAGATAAGCGTAGTGTTGTAGTGATTAGTGGCAGCATCAGGGCAGGTGAAGGATGAGGTATGAGGGAGGTGGTGAAGTATGTTGGAGAATTGATGGGGGTCCACAGCATGTAGATTTCTGTGAGTGTGTGTGCGGGGTGGGGGAGCAGGGTGTTTAGGAAGTCCAGATAGGTTGAAAGAGAGAAGGTGGTGGTCAGAGATGGGGAAAGGGCGACATTTGAACTCAGAAATGGAGCAGAGGTTGGAAAAGACCAGGTCAATAACGTGACCATCGCGGTGGGTAGGGAGGAGGGAGGATTGTATGAGTCCAAGGGAGGAAGTGAGTGAAAGAAATTTGGAGGCAGCAGGAGCGGAAGGATCGTCAATGGGAATGTTGAAGTCCCCGAGAATTAGGCATGGAAGATTAGAAGACAGGAGGTGAGAAAGCCAGGTAGCAAAGTGGTCAAAGAACTGGGAGGTTGGTCCCGGTGGGCGGTAGATGACTGCCACCCTGAGAGCCAGAGGAGAGAACAGGCGGATGCAGTGTGTCTCGAAGGAGGAGAAGGAGAGGGATGGGGGTGGAGGGAGATGCTGGTAGGTACAGGTGGGAGAGAGCAGGAGTCCGACCCCGCCACCATTTCTCTCACCCGGTCTGGGGGTATGGCTCAAGTGTAGACCGCCATGTGAGAGAGCAGCAACGGAGGCCGTGTCAGAGGGAGTTAGCCAGGTTTCAGTTAAAGCTAGGAGGTTGAAGGAGTTTGAAAGGAAGAGGTCATGGATTGCTGTGAGTTTGTTGCACACAGAGCGAGCGTTCCAGAGGGCGCAGGAGAAAGAGGACAGGCGCTGAGGGATTATGGGAATGAGGTTGCTGGGCTTGCAGGGAGGTGATTTATGTGCGATGGAGATAGGATGAACCCAGTAACCCTCACCCTTGCCGTGTTTCAGTAACCCTCACCCTTGCTGTATTTCAGTAACCCTCACCCTTGCTGTGTTTCAGTAACCCTCACCCTTGCCGTGTTTCAGTAACCCTCACCCTTGCCGTGTTTCAGTAACCCTCACCCTTGCTGTATTTCAGTAACCCTCACCCTTGCCGTGTTTCAGTAACCCCCACCCTTGCCGTGTTTCAGTAACCCTCACCCTTGCCGTGTTTCAGTAATCCTCACCCTTGCCGTGTTTCAGTAACCCTCACCCTTGCCGTGTTTCAGTAACCCTCACCCTTGCTGTATTTCAGTAACCCTCACCCTTGCCGTGTTTCAGTAACCCTCAGCCTTGCCGTGTTCCTGAGACCCTCAGCCTTTCTTAGCACCAGCCTTGCTGCATCTTCACTGCTCGTTCGTGTCTATGAGTGTGCTGCCTTTCCATCCCATCAGACTTAGCCACTCATGTACATCCGTGTGCCCAGAGTGCCCGGTCTGAATATATGTCTTCTAATCAGGGAAGGAATGAAGGAATGCATGGGAACATAGGTCCTCCTCTACTTTTTCAGGAGTAATGGAGTTCCCATTTGGTTGACACAGTTAAAACTTTGATACTTACTGTAACGATTCACTGAGACAGTGTGGCTATAGTTTAAGTATCATTATCAAATTTCAGAGTCGTTCAAGGGTGAGATAAAAAGGATTTCTTGGTGCGGGGGCAGCATAGGCAGAACTCTTGGTGAGTTCCCAAATCTCTTTCAGTTGGACTTGATCCCTGCTTGTTGAGTCAAGGAGACTTTTAAAGGGTTATTCAGAGAGCACCACATTTCACAGAAAAAATCTAGAAAAATGCGTAAATTTAAAAAAAAAAAAATTAAAAGACTTTTTGCTGCAAATTAAAAGAATAAAAGGTTGAATAAAAAAAATATAAAACCTGTATTTTTCTTTCCATTGAAACCTATGGGATTTGCCTGTTTAAACCTGTCGAACTGAAACACTGAAAATATGGGCACTTCGCCAACTTTTCTCTGCAGTTTGGTGTTCTCTGAATAGATTAACCATTACATCTCTATGGGAGGATTGTACTGCTGCCGAAGGTCTCCGAATTGTGGCGTACTGCACAGTATTTCGCTGTCGATTCGCCAGTATTTGTCAAATTGCCAGCTTTCTGAATAGTCGAACTGCCGCGAAATTGCACCGTATGGGGAAATTCACCGTTCGGTGCAATTCCGTGGCAAGTTCGGCTCCTAATGAATAACCCATAAAGCCATTGATCTGAAATTCTGCTCCACAGTTGTTTATTACCTACAATTCTCAGAATTATATGTATTAAATGACCAGAGAATCATGGGAGGTGAAGTTCAGAAACAACTGCAGGGGCAGAGTTTAAGGCTAGGGTCAGACGAAAGCATTTTTCCCCGCGAACGTGAAAAAGTGCGTCCGAACGCATTGACGTATTTTTTCACGGAATGCGCAAAAACGGTCAGACGATGCGCATTTTCGGGCGTGATTTAGTACGGATCGTCAATAAAACTCTTTTTGCGTCTGGACGTTATGTAGGCTGGACATTAGCAGTGTCTGACATCTCCTAATCACGCACACACGGCGCTATGCCGCAGCTGCGCACTCAGTACGTCAGTACTAGCGGTTCAGCGTTCTCAAAAAAATGCGTTCAAATTCCACTTGCGTTGCACGGCCGGACTTTTGTGCGGCCGTACATCGTATATTGTCCATCATTGCCCGTCATCTGCTGCTAGTGCGGCCGTAATTATGTGCGCCAGGACGCACGTTAAAAGTGCGCTGGTCTGACCCCAGCCTAAGATACCTGCTTTAAGTCAAACTCAGGAGACGAAGTATCCCGAGGTCAAGAATGTCCTCCTCATTGGGGATTAGTTCAGATAACACATTAATGTTTTCATCCTTGAATTTTAGTTTATGAATCATATGCATTTCTGTTTTAATTCAATGTATTCCATATTTATGTCAAAGATTAAATATTGGTGGAAAGCATTGGTTACAAAGTTACAAATTTCCAGTGCACTGACTTCCATCTTGAAAATTGTATCCACCATCAAGAACAGTGCTCAAATATACTGTATTAATCAATTAATTTAAGAATGAATTTTAACATAATGTAATTAGAAACATAGAAACATAGAAAATGTCGGCAGATAAGAACCTTTCGGCCCATCTAGTCTGCCCAATTACATGGATACTTTACCTGGATTTATCTTTTGTTTAGGATAGCCTTATGCCTATCCCATGCTTGCTTAAATTCCATTACTGTTTTGGCCTCTACCACTTCAACTGGAAGACTGTTCCATGTATCCACCACCCTCTCAGTAAAATAATGCTTTCTGATGTTACTTTTAAACCTTTGCCCCTCTAATCTAAGACTATGTCCTCTTGTTTTGCTACTTTGTTTCCTTTTAAATATACTCCCTTCCTCTACCTTGTGGATTCCCTTTACGTATTTAAATGTTTCTATCATATCTCCTCTGTCTCGTCTTTTTTCCAAGCTGTACATGTTAAGATCATTAAGCCTTTCCTGGTAACTTTTCTCCTTCAAGCCGTACAACATTTTAGTAGCCCTTCTCTGAACTCTCTCTAAGATGTCTATATCCTTCTGGAGACACGGTCTCCAGTACTGCACACAGTACTCCAAGTGAGGTCTCACCAGTGCTCTGTACAGTGGCATGAGCACTTCCCTTTTCCTACTTACAATAAGCTGATTTTAAGATGTTATTAAAGAAAGATTTGACATAAATGCTTGTTATTAAATATTTTAGTATGCTTTTGCTAAGTTCACTGTATGATAAGGCTGTGAAACATCTGTACACGTACCTGTAGAAGAACACACACCAGAAGTAATGTCATAGTACATAAAAGCTATAAGAGCTATTTTCTTTATCATAGTTTTTTCATCATCCATTCTTTTTTATAGAGTAATTCTTCTCCATCTGCTTCTATTGAAAGGCTAAGGGCAATTAACCTCACACTCAACCACACACCAGCTCCACACCACGCATTCCTTTAGGTCAATTGGTTGTTAACTGTACATGTTGTTAACTGTACTACATACACATCTGTGAGCTGTACAAACTATGGAGTTTTTTAAATTACCATAAGTCTGTGGAATAACAGTACAATGATATTAACCCCTTCACTACCGATAGAGATATCTCGGGCTTCAAAGGCACCATCTGGTGCCCCGATATCGAGATATCTCGATATGCTGATCTGCAGCCCAAAAGCAAATGAAATTCCTTTGCTGCAAGCAATTTTCGTTTGCTTTTGGGCTGCAGCAAGTGCCCCCAAAGAGCTAAAACTGTAAAATCAGTTGCTGAAAGCTCTGAAATATTGGGCTTTCAGCAGCCGATGCAGGAGAAAAAAAACATAGATCTGCTGCTCAAACTTCTGTAGCTCAATTTGGCAATAGAAGGCGCCACCTACTGGCCAAAATAGGTTATTTACAGTAATAACTATTTATTAAAGTATAATTAATTAAAAATGATTTTACAAAAAAACACTGGTTTCTGACAATGTTTTTTTGTTGTTGGGATAATCACTCGGTAGTGAAGGGGTTAAGGTAGAAGAAGAAATACCATTACTGTCACATGCAGCAATTGTTACACATGTTTTAAAACTCATAGTACCATGTTTACAAATACAAAAGTATTATTTACTGTATAAGCAATTTGATGGCACTTGTAGGAATGTAGTTTCCTACAAATACCCAGAGGATGTAAATATTATTATGGACACTATTCCTTTATTGGCGCTAAAATGGGGATGCTAACGGGGAAAACCTGCGCCTGCAGAAGAGCCTAATGTTGGGAATGATTGAGGGCAAAAGAAGAAGGGGATGACAGAGAATGAGGTGGCTGGATGGAGTCACTGAAGCAGTAGGCGTCAGCTTAGGCTAGGGTCAAACAAACGCATTTTTTGCATTGTCCGTAAAAAAGTGCGTCCGAACACATTGACGTACTTTTCCACGGAAGACGCGAAAGCGCAATGCGCATTTTCATGCGTGATTTTTGAAGGAGCTATTAAAAACAAATGGACGTGATGTTGGCCGGACATGTGCAACGTCTGATGTCTCCTAATCACGCACACACACCGCTATGCCAGCGCAGCGCAGTACTGTGCGTCAGTACTAGCGGTTCTACTTTCTTGAAAAAATTTGTTTGTTTGCCGCTTGCTTTGCGCGGCTGAACTTTCATGCAGCTGTACTTCGTATATTGGCCGTCATTAGACGTCATTTGCTGCTACTACGGCCGTAATAAAGTGTGGCTGCACACGCGTTCGTACTGCGTTCGTCTGACCCCAGCCTTAAATGGACTCCTGAAGATGGTAGAGGACAGGAAGGCCTGGAGGAACGTTGTCCATGGGGTCAGACATGACTTTGCAACTAACAACAACACAGGGGGGCTATTATTTTTCAGGCTACCCAAGATAAGCGATGGCAGCTGAAAGAGATATGACAGGGAGCTTAAAAATCTTCTAATCTACCCCTGGCTGTGTTCTTTGAATACATCCCACACAATATAATGATGTGAGTCAGTGACTGACGCATTTTCTCCATTATATGGGCAAAGCCACACAGTGAGGAGCAAGTGATGGAAAGATACTGGGGGGGGGGCAGTTTGCAACACAAAAGATCACTCAATGGATGCACCCAGCGACACATATAGAGTAAAATATTATCTTAACTAAACATACAAGAGAGAAACAAAGCACATGTAAGATATCAGCAACATAACATAAACACAATAAGGACATTTCATTTTTTTGGTGGTATCGGCCCTTTAATGGCAAAAAGGGAACTGTATTTTTAATAGAGAAGCTGCACATTGTTTCCTATTTAGGCTGTGCAAGCTACTGCAGCAGTCTACAATTAGCTCCTGTATTGTGCTAGGATTTCCACTATTTCCTCCTCCCCTGTTATAATGCAGAATTAAAGATCTCTTGTGAGTGGGGGGACCCGAGGAGCGTCTTTACTCCCCCAGCAATGACGCGAAGGGACAGTGTGGAGCACTAACTTAATGGAGAAGCTTAGTTCTCTACAGGGTTTAAATACTCTCTGGAGCAAAGAGGAAAGTGGATTCATTAATTAACTTATTCTAAGATAAAGAAAACAAGGGCAATTTTATTTTGCAGCCTGTCTTTCCCAAGATTTAAGCCTTTCATAATTTTAATTAGCTTTCAATGCTTGAGCACAACTCACTAGGCGCAACTTTATTGCTGGCTGGCATTGGAAATCAATCACCTAGCACAGCAGGTGCAGACATTGACCACGCCAACGTAAATGTAGGAAGAGGATCTCTCGAATATTACTGCCTCAATGATAATAAGAAAATGCGAAGCACTAACTTGAATTTTTATATATATATATATATATATATATTATATATATATATATATATATATATATATATATATATATTCAAGTTAGTGCCTACCCAGAATTCCTTGCTGCATATGGGGAACGTGGCACAGGAGCTCTGGGATGCAATTTATCGAATTGCTGTGATGTGCAGGTGGCTTCTGCAATATTAAACACACTTATTATAGTGTGGAGGCTTTTTATCTCACTTTTTGTCCTTCACCACAACCCTTGTAGATACTGATTTGCCCTACGGGTCCCAAGCATCCACTGCAACTGGTCATCATGCCTAGCTCCTGCTGATGAAGGTCCAACAAACCCGAAACAGCGCTGTCCTAGGAGTGGCTTTGACCAGTTGCATAAACCTTATCTCTGCTACATAGCCACAGTGTGGCATAGCATTGATTTTAGGGATGTGTGTAATAACAGACACAGGATGCATAAAAGTGAGACATGTCATTTGCATATCCTACCCAGAATTCCTTGCTGTATGTGGGGAATGTGGCACAGGAGCACTGGGATGCAATTCATCAAATATCTGTGATGTGCAAGTGGCTTCTGCAATAATAAACACACTATATACACATATATATATATATATATATATTTATATATATTATCACATGTAGAGAATATGCAATCCGGAGGGGGGGTTTCAAAACATAATATCTAACTTTTATTAAAGCAGTTAAAATTAGGATCGGCGTGGGCTTTTATCAAGATCTATAATTAGTTAATTTCTATTTATTCCAGTTAATTAACCCTTGGGATATTTTATTAGCCCTGCAATGAAACAGAAATGTTTAATATCCACATCATTTTGAATTGATTAAATATTCAAATATGTAATTACATCCATTAGCATAATAATAGATGTATAATCTAATTATTTATAATTCTATGCATCCACCAAAGTAACAGGTTTCACGAAAAATAAATAAGCCTTTGATATGGACAGCTATATAATCCCCATTTAGAAATGGTTTATACTAGCACTGAAAAGATTTTCTTGCTGCAGTTGGACTACAATCCCTACAATTCCTAGCCATATCTTCGGCAGCTTTTTTATCGGCCGAGTCTCGTAGCAGTTGTAACCTGACAATGTCTGAATTGCAACTGATGACCTAGTTTGTATCCAGATGGATGTAACAGAGTACCGGCTGGGTGGAGTAGAGGTAACATCACTGCTAACCGTGGAGAGAGCCTGTGGAGACATCGGTTCGATCCCAGCAAGAGCACCTCTCCAGTAAGTGTCCTTGGGCAAGACACCTAATACTCGCCACCCAGGACATACTTGAACTCCTTCCTGGTAAAACACTTTCTCAAAAAAATAAAAACACCCAGCGTTTTGTTTCAAAAGCCAAGATAACAAAGACCAGGATGTTTTTGGACTGCGACTCCCATAATGCTCTGCAAGTCTTTGAACCTTTGGTTTGTGGAGGTCAGGGGGTCGCAAACCAGCTGCGTTGGCTGAAAACCATGGCTCTGCACAAAGCGGATGTTCACTAGAGGGATATCCAGGGCAAAGTTCTGAAAGTGGAACAATTAACACCAACGTTCCACTGGTTTCCATGACGATTTCTCCACCAATTAATCACTGTTGTTTTACTTCTGCATGTACTACTTTACACATAGGAAGATAGCTAGCGGTATATTTTGGAAGGAATCAGGTGTGTTTCTATAAGATGGGGGAGGGGGTACAGATCACACCCTCCCACTCCTCCCCGTAGCCGCTTTTATCAGTGTTATTGCCATTTCGATGCTTTAATTCCCTTCTCCTCTATTGGTGACAGCCAACTGTTGGGATACCCCAAGCGCGACATCAGTTGCACTAGTTAGACTGGATTCTCTTACATTTGGACTATTTTCCCCCAAAATGTCCTGGAGAACACAAATTTCCCATTTTATGTAATTAAGGGAAAAAAAAGACTATACACACAGTAGTGTATTTCACTTCCTCCCGTGTACAAGTGTCTGCTCTCTGCATGGGTCCAATAAATTCAGAGACTGATGAAGAGTCTGTTTCCTATCCGATATACCAAGCATGCATGATCTTTCATTATGGTACAGTTTCCCTTGATGTGTTCTATAAAAGTGCATTACAGTATCCAATGACCGATCAGCCCTACATAAGAGCATTATGATACTTGTGTATCCCAAATTTACACATAGTATGCTGTCATGTCATTTTGGGGATCACTATGCATAATACAGCTGAAGAAAGTTGCTTACCTTTTAAAAAAAAGAAGCACTGTCCTCCTTTATATATTATTAAACATTGCATTAAATATAATATTATATTACAGACACTGACCCCCTCCCCACACACCGTCTGAAGTCACCAACCTCTGTAAGTGTGTCCCGGTTTGTAGTTTTCCGGATCGCCTTCCACTCTGAGGCTGAATTCGTGATAACCTTCTTTCCTGGTGCCTCCTGGAACCCTTAAAATCCTGCTACAATATCCTTCCGATTTGAAAGTCCTCTCTAGAGTTTCATCGTGAAATCCATAAACCGTTACAAAATAACTCAAGGCAACGTAACACAAGAAGAAAGGTTGCGAGAAACGTCCCATTTCAAAAGGCAAAACAAAAACAAAAAAAGAAACAAAAACAAAAAAGAAAGGGTCACAGATCTGGTGTGAATAGAGAGGGTGCTCAACTTCAGCAGCAGCAGCAGCAGCAGCAGCAGCAGCTGGGGGAAAAGAGGAGAGAGGACTGAATGTCTGAGCTTCAGCAGATTCCGAAGCGGAGTGCTGCTTTCTTTCAGAGGATGTGATTAGCAGCACTGTAATGTTTACTTTGCTTAGCAAAATTCACAGGGTTTGGTGAAATAGCAGAGCACAGGGGACGCTGCTGTCTCCTAGGCACCCAGCAAAGATCTGTGCTAGGTGGACTGTGCTAACAGACTTGGAATTCATCACAAGCATTCTTTCCAAAGTCAATAGTTGCTACATCTACATAGGGGTTAAGCTCGCCCTCTCGGTTTCTCCCCCTCTCTCACGTTTCCTCGATTTCCCGGATTCATTTGCTGAATTCTTATGCGACGATCAGGTAGAGAAGAGCAAAAATAAAATAAAAAAAATCCAAGACCTGTCAACGTAGAAGCACGACGGATCAAATATCTGTTTACAATTTCTGCTGTTTGTTTGTTTTATGCTCGGGGTCTGTCGCGCGATGTGTCGCCCTCTGGCATTTAAAGGGTTAAGAGCAAAAGAAAAGGGAAGCGGAGACCCAGAGTTCAAGTCGGTCTTGAAAGAAACTCGGATTGCCATTGAGGTTAATCTCCGTGGGTGGGGTGGGAATGAAGAGAAAGGGGGGGGCACGGAATGAACAGTGGTGCCAAATTTTGAAATGTTAATTAATTAATTTATTCGTTCGTTCTGGGGTCGAACCTTTAAGACAAATCGAGCTCTTGGGGTTTCAGTTCCCTTCAAGGAATGGTTTTAATGTTAGCCCGCGAGGCTTTATATATGTACTTTAAAAAATAAAAAGGCGCAGCAAGGAATCAGGACATCACTATGTTTCACAGGCAACGACTGCACAGGATTATTTATTTTCTGTTTTTAATTAAAATCAGGAAGTTTACAAGGATATATGTTTACCGCTCGATGTCTATATGTTTTCAATAGGCAAATGAGACACGCTTTTTTGGTTCTGGATGCCCCAGGCAAGTCAGTTCTACTGTTACGACTGATCTAATGCTCCCATAATGTGTCAGAATACTTGGGAAGGAGTTAACTCCTTATGTGCCACATCAGGCATCTCACAAACTTGAAGAGCTCTCGAAGACCCGCCTTTACGTTCCCTGTTTTGAAGCTCCCAAAGGGTTAAATTATATGATCTCTGCTTCTGGGAAGGGCTGTGATATATGACATTTTTAATATGACCTCCTTTCCAAGAAGTCACTAAACTAAGCTCCGCCGTGCATTCCGTGCTTCAGTGGGAAATTGGACGCCTTGGATACGCAATTTTGATATCTAAAGCATTAAGGCAGAATGCATTATTATTCTTAGCTTGTGTCTAATTATATATATATATCAAAAAAAGCAGTCTGCAACACCGACGTTCCAGTTCATACAGACCTATATATAAAAGATCCTAAGGGATGTACTCATGGACTGATTAATAACAATAAATTTATTAGTGATACATTAAAAAGTAAAAACCAACGTTTCGACCTCTAGAAGTCTTTCTGAAGGCACAAGGGCATACCACTCATCATTTGTAGATGTGGAAGGCAACATGCTGTTTGGATATATATATATATATAAAATACACAAGAAGGGCAGCACTCAACCTTAACTACGCTTTCAGTGCGGGTGCATCTCAAGACAATATGATACAACAAACCAGAAAGAGCGCACACCAAACAACATGTTCAAACAGTACAGAAGAAACCACGACAGCAGCTAAATTCATTTAAACAGGAGATTTTACCAGGTTTAACCCTTTAAATGCCTACAAACAATTCTTATCCCCTTAGCACTATAGTTCTTAACCCTTTAATGTTGAGCTTTGTTGAAAAATGGTGGAAGTTTAGCTTGCAATGGATGTCCATGGATTGCGTAAGCCTGCCAACAGCGACAATGTATTCCACCCTTGGCAGGTCCTATCATACTAACCTAATGACTGCTCTTATGAGATAAACTTACTTGTTGAGGACCCAGTCCTTTCTGTACTGTTTGAACATGTTGTTTGGTGTGCGCTCTTTCTGGTTTGTTATATATATATATATATATATATATATGTATACAGTTGTGTTCAAAATTATTCAACCCCCACTGAAATTGAGTGTTTTGGCCAGTTTGACATTGATTTTGATCATTCAGTCATCTTGCTTACAATTAAATCAAAGAGGCACGTGTAGGTCAGACAAATATAACATAACATTTATAATGAAATAACCACAAATGTCTTTTCTGTGCTCACATCATTATCAGTTTTATTCAACCCCCAAGTGACATTCAATCTTAGTACTTAGTACAACATCCTTTTACAGTTATAACAGCTTTTAAACGTGAAGCATAGCTTGACACAAGTGTCTTGCAGCGATCTACGGGTATCTTCGCCCATTCGTCATGGGCAAAAGCCTCCAGTTCAGTCACATTCTTAGGCTTGTGCACTGCAACTGCTTTCTTTAAGTCCCACCAGAGGTTCTCAATCGGATTTAAGTCAGGTGACTGCGATGGCCACTCCAAAATGTTCCAGCCTTTAATCTGCAACCATGCTCTAGTGGACTTGGAGGTATGCTTGGGATCATTGTCCTGTTGAAAGGTCCAACGTCTCCCAAGCCTCAGGTTTGTGTCGGACTGCATCACATTGTCATCCAATATCTCCTGGTACTGAAGAGAATTCATGGTACCTTGCACACGCTGAAGCTTCCCTGTACCTGCAGAAGCAAAACAGCCCCAAAGCATGATTGACCCCCCGCCATGCTTCACAGTAGGCAAGGTGTTCTTTTCTTCATAGGCCTTGTTCTTCCTCCTCCAAACATAGCGTTGATCCATGGGCCCAAACAGTTCTAATTTTGTTTCATCAGTCCACAGAACACTATCCCAAAACTTCTGTGGTTTGTCCACATGACTTTTGGCATACTGCAGTCGACTCTTCTTATTCTTTGGAGACAGCAAGGGGGTGCGCCTGGGAGTTCTGGCATGGAGGCCTTCATTACGCAGTGTGCGCCGTATTGTCTGAGCTGAAACTTCAGTACCCACATCTGACAAATCTTTTCTCAGTTCCTCAGCAGTCACACGGGGACTTTTCTCCACTCTACGCTTCAGGTAGCGCACAGCAGTCGAAGTCAGCATCTTCTTTCTGCCACGACCAGGTAGCGTTTCAACAGTGCCCTTTGCCTTGAATTTGCGAATGATGCTTCCTATGGTCTCTCTTGGTATGTTTAACATCTTTACAATCTTCTTATAGCCATTGCCCTTCCTGTGAAGAGTAATCACCTCTTCTCTTGTCTTCCTGGACCATTCTCTTGACTTCACCATGTTTGTAACCACACCAGTAAATGTCTAGAAGGAGCTGAGTATCACAGTCATTTTAAAGCTGCCTAATTGGTGCTTATTATGCTTTATTGCTGCTCCGTGACATCCACAGGTGTTTTCAATACCTGATTGAAAACACTTGAATGAACCTCTGTTCTTCAGAGTGGTAGTCTTTAAGGGTTTGAATAATTGTGTCAATGAAGAATTCACAAAAGAAACATTTACTACTGTATTACAAAACCAATTGATGTCATTTTAGTTGCATATGGTTCTTTAAAAAGTCCTTGTAGTATTTCATTCTGAATACAATTACAAATGTACACTAAATTCCCTAAAACCCTTTACAGCATTGGGGGTTGAATAATTTTGAACACAACTGTATATATACTATTGGTTGGATATATATGTTTAGATAGGCCGTGTTAGTCCAGATGCCAAAATCATGAGTATAGCAGTACGTAGTGATACCTATTTTATTGGACTAACGTTACATTTACATTTAAAAGGCAAGCTTTAGAGAGTGTAACCTCTCCTCTTCAGGTCTGGACGCTATACTGATCAGTATCCTAGAACTGAATATTAAGACATTATGGGTCACATGGGTGGGGGGTTAAATGTCGTAAAAAGGGAGAGTCAAATGGTATGGTCAAAATGGGAAAATAAACACATGAGAGATCTTGGGCCCATAATCACTGTTGTTTTATGGGCCCAAGATCTCTCATGTGTTTATTTTACCATTTTGAACATACCATTTGACTCTCACTTTTTACGTCATCTAACCCCCCACCCATGTGACCCATAATGTCTTGATATTCAATTCTAGGATACTGATCAGTATTTAGTCCAGACCTGAAGAGGAGAGGTTACACTCTCTAAAGCTTGCCTTTTAAATGTAACGTTAGCCCAATAAAATAGGTATCACTACGTACTGCTATACTTGTGATTTTTATGACCAGTTGCAGTGCCTAGCTCCTAGCTGATGAGGGTCCAATAAATCCGAAACAGCGCTGTCCTAGGAGTGGCTTTGACCAGTTGCATAAACCTTATCTTTGCTAGAAAGCCACAGTGTGGCATAGCATTGATTTTAGGGTTCTGTGTAAAAACAGACCCAGGATGCATAAAAGTGAGACAGATGTCATTTGCATACCCTACCCAGAATTCCTTGCTGCATATGGGGAATGTGGCACATGAGCTCTGGGATGCAATTCATTGAATTGCTGTGATGTGCAAATGGCTTCTGCAATAATAAACACACTTATTATAGTGTGGAGGCTTTTTATCTCACTTTTTGTCCTCCACCACAACCCTTGTATATATGTATATATATATATATATTATATATTATCCCCTGTATTCCCTTTGAAGGTTCTTTTAGGCTTTACAAGCTGAGGTTCCTTGGAGTATCGTGCTGTAAATCTGCGTACGGAAAAGATTAAATTGAAAGTTAATTGATTCTCCGCTTGCTGTTAACACATTCATGCCGGCAGTGCCTCTTATGATCTTGTTTGAATGGATAATGGGTGAGAACTGCACGCTTTAACTCTCTAATCACTTCAGGTAAATTAACTTTCAATGCGCTCGCAGTCGTGAAATCAGAAATCTGCTCCACAGGCGCTTTCCGAGTAGCGCTGTCATAATAAATGGTCATCCTTTGGGTTTTGTATCCGTTCTGCCAATTAAAGAGTGCGCTTGCCTGAAGCATCCGGCGCGATGTATCAGTGTGAAGAACAGACCCGCTGATGAATGCGGTTATCCCGAACAAATATTACTGTTTCGCATGATCCTGGTGAGTAATGCATTAACAAGCATGGGAAATCACATTACGGGTCATCTGCCAACATGCGTATTGGTACGGAGCTCCCCGTGTGCTCTTGCAGACAGCTCTAGCAGCGCGCAGGCGTTCACTCACTGTCACAGAGGGTTCCTTTTCAGTTTTAGTATTAGATTAGAAGAATTACTACCTGCTTGAAGAAAGAAAGTAACGCTATTCTTTAACCCATCATCGAGTAGCTTGTGTTGGCGACTTGATGCAAATACAGGTTAAGAACCTTTTATCCGGAAGGCTCGGAACTCCAAGCATCCCGGATTTCGGATTCTTATAGATTTCGGAATGTGGGAGAACCTGATGTTTTAGAGGAAGGAGATTGAGCCGGGAGAGCCGAGATCGCCGTCCTGCTGCAGCCACCAGTGTGTACACGCTCTTGGAGTGCTCTGCGCGCTTCGAGGACATGTTGCCTGGAGTCGACATGGGGACATAGGATGTGCCACAGTCTGTTCCAGCACTCGGGAGATGAGTTCGCGAGCTGTAGCGTTTGTATGGAGCTTCCCTGGTCTGGAATCATTAAACTCTGGTCTGCTCAGAAAACTCCGGTTTTCATACAGGGTTATTCGGAGAGCACCGAAATGTCACAGACATCCTGTTCCCTGCACTTTGGAGAGTCTGATTCGCTGACCCTGAGGAAAAATTCAACATTCAGCGCAGGGTCTCCGAAGTGCAAGGAACAACATGCCGAATGCTCCCGAAAAAGCGCCGCAAAACCACTGAACGCATCCGAAAAACCGCTGAAAAAACACTGAATCGATTAGAAAAAAAATCAGAAAACCAGCAGAATTGATCCAAAAAAAGCTGACAACCCGCCGAACAGCGCCACCGGAAAAAGCTGACAAGCCGACGAACGGGTGAAAAAAATAATAAAATAAAACACCACAATTTTTAGAGGCTGTTTGCAAAAAATCCACTGCACGAAAACTACTGCTGAAAATAACATATACGGTCATATGAATAATAATAAAAAGGTCTGTTACAGAAAATAACGGCATTTTTAAAAAATCTGAAAAGTAATTTCGCCGAAAAAATCCCGAAAACTGCCTAAAAAATAAATAAAGAGGCTTTTAGCTGCAAGTGAAAAAAATAAATGGTTGAATAAATATTTTATGAAAACGGAGACTATTTTTCACATTGAAGCCTAGGCGATTCGTCTGATTAAACCTGCGGAATGAAACCACCGAACAGCAGGGCATTTCACTGACATTTCTCTGCTGTTCGGTGTTCTCTGAACAGATTAACCATTGCTTCTCTATGAGGAGTCCACTGCTGTCGAACAGGCACCGTATTTCACTGGCAATCCTGCCAGCTTTTTGAATAGCCAAATGGCCACGAAATTGTACCGTCCGGGGAAATTCACTGTTCAGGATAAAAGGTGTCTGATCCGTATGTTGTAGCCTGGCAAGACATTGCTTGCTTAGGTGTGGGTATACATTGTATAACGATCGTCGGGGGTTGCTGCACCTCTAGTGCATGGATGACGTCCTTGGCATTCAGTACTGGCTGCCCTTTCTGGGTGAAAGCGTCTGATTTGCATATGGAGCTGTTGTCCCTGTAATGACACAATCGAGCTAAAGCCTTGTGAGACCAGAGCGCGCCCAATCATTCAATGGATATCTATTGGACAAATTTGCTGCTGCCGACGACCGCCGAAATCCACTGAACCTCACCATATTTCGCTGTCTATTGGCCTGTGGTTCTGATTCAGCACCGCAAGCAAGTGACAGAGACGCGTTGCTGTGTGAAACATTATAACGAATCGATTTGTTTCAAAAAATCGATTTGTTATGTATAAATTTGTTTTGTTTCTACCGCGATTCGTATGAAATCATTTTGCATATTGGAAGTACTTCTGAAATACGAATTAATGGTACTTCGGACGAATTGCGATTTGTTACGAAATGAAACGAACACCTCTTAGAAAAACTTTCTTCTGATCTGGCAAAATATTCTCAATTGGAAACGTATAGAGTAACTGTGGGCATATCCACCCACGATTTGTTTTCAAAATACGTAAGGGTTTATTCAGAGTGCACCAAAATGTCACCGACATTTCGGTGCTCTCTCGTTCCAAGCGCTTCCCGGCACTTCGGAGAATCAAGGTTCAGCATTCACCACAGGGTCCCCGGAGTGCATGGAAAACCCGCCGCAAACCAGTTGAACACCCGCCGAACACTCACAGAAACCACCACAAAACTCACACCGAACATGCTGGAAAAAACTGATGAGCCGCCGATCACAGCACAGACCAACTTCCGGAAAAAGCCGACAAGCTGATGAACGGGGTAAAAAGAAAAAAAACAATACGCTTGAAATTGTCAAAATTGAGACGCTGTTTGCAAGAAAGCCAACAAACTGATTGAAAATGTCTGGAATTTACATATAAGAGCCTATGAACAATCATAAAAAGGTCTGTTACAGAAAAAAGAAAAAACACTTTTGAGAAAAAAACTGAAAAAATCTTTTGCAGAAAAAAAACCTTAAAATGCTTAAAAGATCCTAAAAAAATTAATAGACTTTTTGCTGCAGAATAAAATAATAAACGGTTTATTAGATATTGTATAAAAACAAGAATATTTTTAACATTGAAGCCTATGGGATTCGCCTGAATAAACCTGCCGAACGAAAACACCGAACAGCAGGGAACTTTGGCAACTTTTCCCTGCTGTTCGGTGTCTGTGAATAGATTAACCATTGCTTCTCTGTGTGGGTTTTCACTGCTGTCGAACAGGCACTGTACTTGCAGGCAGTTTGGCAAACTGCCTGCTTTCTGAATGGCCGAATGGTCACGAAATGGCACCGTACGCTGAATTTCGGCATCCGGTTACATCTCAGCAACATTTCGGTGCTCTCTGAATAACCTCTATAGTCTTGGTAGCAATTGACATAGTTAACTCTCTAGTGGGACTATATCGGAGCTTGGGCCGGGGGCTAAAGCTCCAATAGCGTCTGTTAATCTGGCCCTGCGTGCATATACATAATTTTTTGAGTACAGATCACTTTCTACAACACAACAGATACGGGCCTCTAGCCATGTTATTTTCATGAAAATGTCTCTGTGAAATTCCCTTCTATATTAATAGTCTCGCGTTGCTTCCACCTCTTCTCTGCTTCCGCGCCGCACTTTCCTGAGGCTTTTCAGTCACTCCTAATTGACATTATTATGCAGACCATGATGTAGTATAGTAGCCCTCTGTTACATGTCACTATTCTGCAGAATACAGTGTTTAATAAGGAAAGATGTGTTTTTTTGTTCTGATACTAATGCTCCTTGAAACGAATGAATCATAGCACTAAATCAAATGCAATGTATTTCAGTGCTTTTCCCTGTCAAGTCAATACCAACGTGATTTTGCTATGCTGCTTAAAACGTACAGTCACTTTTGCTGCTGTTTTAGCCACTTCACTACCGATATCGAGATATCACGGGTTCCAAAGGCACCATCTGGTGCCCCGATATCGAGATATCTTGAATGTGCTGTTCCACAGCCCAAAAGCAAATTAAATTAGTTTGCTGCAAACAAATTTCGTACCGTACAGAAGGTACCCCAAAGTTTTAGCCCTGTGAGCAGATTGCGCATAGAGTTAAAGCTTTGTAAAATCAGCCTGAATGCAAGACATTGGCATTCAGCAAGCTGATACATTGTAGCAGTGAAACACTTAATGCAACTGTAACTCAATTTGGCACCATCTTCTGGTCAAATACACATACATACAGAAAAAGCAGTGTCACGGCAATGCTCACCAGAACGGCTGCAACAACCAGGAGTAACAACCCAGTTCATGTATAAAATATAGCAAGAAAAAAAGATGTAATCTGCGCTCGTTTCAATACAATTCCATGTGCAGCAAAACACAATTAGAGGTTTTAGTTTGTTTGCATGGCCATTGAAGCGTAAGCTCGCTTGCCCCATCAAATGGCCATTCGAGCAAACTAAAACCTCTAATTGTTACTCCTGGTTGTTGCAGCCGCTCTGAGCGTGGGCGCAACGCCATTTGTTCTGTATGTATGTATATTTTGTTGTAACACCAGTTAAGTCATTCTTGCTGCTGTTCCTTTTTCCATGTTTTTGTTTTCAACCCCAACTGGGAAGTGCTTGGTGCGTGTATTAACCTCCCTGGCGGTATTCCCGAGTGTGACTCGGGGTTAAATTTCACTACAGGGGGGGGCGTGGCTGGACACCGAGCCGAGCGGACGTGTGGTGAGGGAGCTCCTGTTGCTGAGTGTAATACCGACTGATTCTATACCCTTAGCTCCCGGCCCGCAGATCGGTTCACCTCCGCAGCCACTGTGCAGTCTCCCCTGATCGTGGTGTGCCTTCCTTGACCCCCCCGGGAGGCACTATTACCCGGATCCAGCACGTCTAACCTGCAGTGTTTTGCTGGCGGCCATCTTTGTTTGCGGCCTACTCCGCAGAGGCGGCCGCTCAGCCGGATATTCGGCTTTCTCTGGGGGCATCACGGACTGGTCCTGGGCGTCAGTATCGGGAGGTGACCCTGGATGTAGCTGTATCCCCGGATGGCTCACCCTGTCACAGTCCGGAGGTGCCTGACACCCCACACCCGCAGCTGTCGACTAAAGACGATATCCGGCAGCTATATGAGGATCTGAGGGCCCTGTGGCAAAATGACCTTACTCAGGTCAGAGCTGAAATTGCGGCCATCTCGTCTAGCTCTGTGTCTATGGGTGCTCGCCTGTCAGTACTGGAGGAGGAGAGACCGGGAGTGCAGGCCCAAATGGAAGACCTACGGAAACAGGTCACGGCCCTATCGTCCACAGTTTTAGACTTGGAGACTAGACATCGCCGGCGCAACTTGCGGATTAGGGGGATCCCTGAAACTGTAAGTGATGAAGCTCTGCTGCCATGTGTTTCGGGCCTGGTGGCCATGTTGCTGACTCTTCCTCCGGATTTCCCGGTGCCGGTTACCACGGCCTTCCGAGTGCGTAAGGCGGCTGCTGCGCCTGTAGCAGCCCCCAGAGACGTTATCGCCGTCACCGCTAATGTCTCCGCTCATGCCAAAGTGCTTAAGAAGGCGGGAAATGTCCCGTTGGTGGCTTACAATGATATGCAGGTAACCGTCTACCGTGATTTATCGTTTCTCGCCCTGGCGGCACGTCGCCGTTTCCGTGACGTGACAACCCACATGAGAGACCGGGGACTCAGATATCGTTGGGGCCCTTCTGGCTCCTTGCTGATACTACACGGTGGGACTATGCACTCCGTGACCACGCCGGACGAAGCACGGGCTCTACTGGACGTTGGCAGGCGCCCTCCGAACGCCACGGTGTCTACTTGCCATGGAAATACGGCTGCAGATCCTCTACAATCGGACCCGGGCTGAAGACGTGTGGCCCCTCTTTGACCAGGAGCCTGACGGCACTGGTCGCCTGAGACTGTCTCGCCGGGGCTACTACGCCAATGTTTTACCAGCAGTGTATTATGCTGTTTTTCTCCTTTTATTGGACCCTGCACCCCACCCCCCTCGAGATGGTCCCATTTTTATGTTTATCGCTATGATTTCCTTCTACTGGACCCTGCACTCCCCCCCCCTTTGTGATGGCCCCATCCCTATGTTTATTGCTATGACTGGCTGATTCCCTCCCCCACCCCCCCCTTTATTGATATAGTTATCTTGAGTGAACATCACTACGGGTGGACTGGACTTCTTGCAGACCTTGGCACGTAGGACTCTCTGAGACCGTTGGGACGTCAGGTATTTTGCCCTCCCCACACCTTCCCCCCTTTTTTTTGTGGCTGAGGGACACTGGGTGGTCCTGGGCGTGTCACTTGAGCGGCCACCATGGCTCTGGCCATCTCTCCTGGCCCTAGGTCCCCCGGCCCCTGTGATCTCTTCCATGGCCCCCAGAATACCTTACGTTTCCTGGGGTGAGCCAGGAATGTCACACTCTTGGGCGATCCCCCCATCCACCTTTTATATATATATATATTTTTTTTAATTCATTTTATTATTTATTAGTTTGTTCCTTTTTCCTCCCCCTATCTTTCCTGATGTCCCTCTGCCAGGCTCTGTTTTTGATGTTGTTTGTCCTCCCCTGCCCCCTTTTTTATCTGCGGTTTATTGTTATTCTCCTGCTATGTGTCTTTTGAAAGTGCGGATTACTGTATCGATGACTTACATGTAAAATAAAACCTTGAATACGAAAAAAAAGGAAAAGATTTCACTACAGTGAACGGTAACCCCCAGCCACACTCGGGCTGGATGCATACTCACCTCCTCCTGGCTCCCTCGCTGTCCCCCGCAGTGTGATCGATTCGAGGGGGAGCTGCTTCCTGGAAGGCTCCCTGCGAGTCACATGATGCAGGGGGCGGGACCAGCAGATTAGAAAAATATAATTTTACTGTAGAATACAAAGTACAATGTTTATGAACGGCCACTAGGTGGCAGTAGAGGATAAGAAATAGACCATACATCCTCTTATCCTTGTTTTCAGACAGATTTCAGTGGTTTTTGTTGTATTTTATTGAATATCATTTATTTGCATTATTTTGGATAATTTATTTTTGGGATAATAAATTACTATGTGGTGTTTCAAACTTTATTGGACTCAGTGTATTTACTATTTTTATTTATTTATTTATTTATAAAGGACTTTACCAGTAAGGACTCTTGATTGCACGGATTTCAGTGCGTGATTCCTAATTATTACAGGCTAACTATGTACAAAAACACGTTTTCTTTAAAAAAAAATTAGACGCTTTTAGACACAAAATTTTGAAAAAATTAGACCGCCAGGGAGGTTAATAAAACCCACCATTTTTCTGCCTCTTAGCTGAAATGCAGCGAGAGAGCGTGCAGCTGCTCAGAGGAGCGGCTTTTGGTTACATTGGTTAGGTACTCACTCTACAAAGATGTGCCTTAGAGGGGCGAGTGAGCTTAGGCTTCAACGGCCATACAAGCACACTAAAACCTCTAATTGCTTTTTGTCGCACATGGAATTGTATAGAAACGAGCGCAGATGACATCTTTTTTCTTACTGGCCAGATATGTTAGTACATTAAAAAAAAAAATCGTTGAGAGTATTTTTCAATATTTCCATTAGTATAATTAATGAAAAATGATTAAAAATGATTCTTCAAAAAAACCACTGGTTTCTGACAATGTTTTTATGAAAAATCACTTGGTAGTGTAGGGGTTAAAGGTTAGACTCATGGATGTATGAGTGGCGGTATCCCATAATAATTACTATTCACTTGTGTGATGGAGATTCCGGAATGGACAATTAATTTCTAACGTGCTTCCGTATTGGAGGATGGGAAAGTGGTCTGTGTGGAAGGATAATGACACTTGCTGACAAAAAATAGCATTAAATTAAAATAAGGTTCATTCTATTGCTGTCTAAAGTACGTTTTTATTGATATAGAGACTGTCAAAAGATAAGGTTTAGCAAAAACTGAAACTGTTTTCTGGCAAGAAGGAGTTAATCCATCTACACCTGAGAAATGGGTAACCCATCAGGCGTAATGGGTTTAAACAATTCAATCAGTGGTCTTTAGGATCGCAAAGACTCCGCTTATGAAATGCTTTCCTAGTTGATAACTCTGTTCAGTGTTGAGAAGGAGATGGAAAGGGGATTGAGATAACCTTACAGAGCGAGAAGGTGTCAGGAAACAAGGGGAAAGTACATGGTACTCAACAAAATCAGAAAATGTCAGGGTTATCCAAAGAGATCCGAATTGCTTGAGAAAGGTAACCGAACGCTGGAAATCAGCGTTCGGTTACCTTTCCTGGCCATTCGGCTATCCAGAGAGCAGGCAATTCGCCAAATCCTGGTGAATTGCCTGAACATACGGTGCCTGTTCGGTGCCTGTTCGAGGGCAGTGAAATCCCCATGATGCAGCTTCGGCTATTCAGAGAACACAAACCAGCAGTGAAAGGTTCCCCTAATGTCCTGCCATTCGGTGGTTTAATTCGGCAAGTTTATTCAGGAGAATCCCATAGACTTCAATGTTAAAAATATTCCCGTTTAATTCAATATCTAATAAACCGTTCATTATAAAATTCTGCAGCAAAAAGTCTCTTTATTTATAGATTTTTTAGGATACTTTAAGCATTTTTCTTATTTTTTATTTTTTTTTAAAAGTCCGATTTTTTTTTTTTTTTTTTCAGTTTACTTATTTTTTTTGTAACAGCCCTCTTTATTATCATTCCCTGGACCTCATATGAAAATTTCAGACATTTTCGCTCAGTAGTTTGTTTGCAAACAGCGTTTCATTTTCCCAGATTCATACAAATGGTTTTGCTAATTTATTCACTGCCTCCTCTACGTCACAGCTGCTTCGGCTCTGTGTGATTCGGCTCCTGTTCGGCTTTAATCCAGATGTTTTTGCTTGTTTTCAGCGTGCATTCGGTTAGTTTTCGTCAGGTTTGCGGCAGCTTTTCCCTGCAATTCGGGGACCCTGTGGTGCTTGCTGAATACACCGCAGGGTCACCGAAATGGGATCGGCTAAACAAACCGAATTGAAGAGAACGAAAAGTCACCGAACGTGCGATGACTTTTCGAATCTCTTTGGATAACCCTGTTTGTTGCAGTTGTGTTGTAGGTAGAACATATCCAGGGTACATTTAGGGGATGCTGCAAGAATACATTTACCATTTAAGCCAGCCACAATGCAACAGAATCTCACTTAATGGAAACCAAAGTTATTTGCAAGAGGACTCCAGAATGCGCCCTCGAAGTTTTAGCACCTCAAGCATGACAGCCGAGGCATTAAACCAGTTTGATCAGCTTGGTGATCAAAGTTTCCTTCAAGGAAAACCAGAGCCCAAGGTGTTTTAGAGATGCAATAGCGTATGTTGGCCAGCAGATGGTGCTATGTGCTTGTGAAATACTGTATAGCGGATGAAAATGTGCTTTTGAGACTTCAAAGCACGTTTTCACTGTGTGGCTATGACAAAGTGATGTTTCCTTAAAGCCGATGGCTCGTGACAAAGTTTATGGAAAAATCACATGGTAGTGAAGAGTTTACATAGAAGCGTTTACCGTACTGTTTACGTCTCAAAATATTTGGACTGAAGGAAGGAATTTTTCTCCAATTTTTTGCTTGGTTGGAAAGCGCTTCGTACAGGGTTTTTTGCCTTCTTTTGGTTCAGCAACTGATGTGGGATAGGCTGAACTCGATGGACACAGGTCTTTTTTCAGTCTATGTAACTATAGGGATTATTCAAAGAGAGAGCTGAATTGCGCCGAATGGAGAATTTCCTCGTACAGTGCAATTTCGTGGCCATTCAAAAGGCAGGCGATTCGCCATATATTGTAGAATTGCCAGAAAAATACAGTGCTGTTCGACGGCAGTAAAGTTCCCCATAGAGCAGTGATGGTTAATCTATTCAGAGAACACCGAATGGCAGAGAAAAGCTGTCGAAATGCCCTGATTTTCAGTGGTTTCATTCGGTAGGTTTAAGCAGGCGATTCTCATAGGTTTCAATGTAAAAAAAATCCCCGTTTTTCTTAAATATTTATTCAACTGTTTATTCTTTTCATTTGCAGCAAAAAGTATCTATATTTATTTATTTTTTAGAATTTTTTGGGGATTTTTTCTGCAAAATTTTTGATTCCGATTTTTTTTTTGACATGTTTTTTTTTTTTTTTATACGTGTAACAGATCTTTTTATTGTTATTCACAGGACCTTATAAAATATTCACAGAGATTTTCATTGCACTTGTTTTTTTTTTTTAAAACGACCTTTAAAAGTTGCGTTTTTTTTTTTTTTAACCCCTGTTTGGCGGTCTGGTCGCTGGTTCGTCGGATGCATTCGGTGGTTTTTCGGAGGGTTATCAGAATGATTCGGCGTTTTGAGGATGGGTTTGGCAGTTTTTTTAAAATCGGCTTGACGTATTTATGATTCGTTTAGTGGTTTTTCGGTGGTTATGGCTGCGTTCAGCAGGTTTATTGTTGCCGTTCAGTGCATCGATTCGGCGCACTATGAGGACCCTGCGGTGAATGCTGAGTTCACTGCAAGGTCGGCGATTATGTAAGTTTATTATTACCAGTTATATGTTAAATGAATAAATCGCTCTGAATACATTGATCAGTTTTATATTCTATACATTGTAGTGAGAGACAGTTATGAAATGTTATGTCGATGTCATGAAACAACAATATCAAACATTTCTCATGACTCTCACGGCTTATTTGATCTTTTTTCCCTTGATGGGCAAAAAATTGTGATTTGACTTGGGTTAGCGTTACATATTAAAATGTAACAAGAGAATAGCATGATGGATCGAGCCTTTTCTTAACCATGACATGTAATTCTGCTTAATGTCATGCCACACTTGACTGTAGATAAGTAGAAAAATATGATTAGAAGCAGTTTAATGAGATAAATTGCAGTTTTGCGTACCTATACCTGCCTGCCTCTAGCATTGGCAGCAGTTCTGTGTTTATGATATTATCAACATGTTTGGAACTCTTTACATTAATCGAAGAATGTCTGCCCTGGATCCTGTTTATATGCAGCCTTACTTACAGGGTTATTCAAAGAGATCCGAATGACTGCCGAAAGGTAACCGAACGCTTAAAATCAGCGTTCGGTTACCTTTCCTGGCCATTCGGCTATTCAGAGAGCAGGCAGTTCGCCAAATGTTGGCGAATTGCCTGTACATAGAAACATAGAAACATAGAAAAATGTCGGCAGATAAGAACCTTTCGGCCCATCTAGTCTGCCCAATTACATGGATACATGTATGGATACATACGGTGCCTGTTCGGTGAAATCCCCATAGCTTTGTCTATTCAGAGAACAAAAACCAGCAGTGAAAAGTTGCCGAAATGCCCTGCCATTCGGTTGCTTCATGCGGCAGATTTATTCAGGCGAATCCCATAGGCTTCAATGTTAAAAATATTCTCATTTTAATTCAATATCTAATAAACCTTAGATTATAATATTCTGCAGTAAAAAGTCTCTTTAGTTATAGATTTTTTAGGATATTTTAAGCATTTTTCGGGATTTCTTTGTCAAAACTTTTCTCCGATTTTTTCTTTCTTTTTTTGTTTTAATCGTTTCTTCTTTTTTCTGTAACAGCCCTTTTTATTATCATTCATTGGACCTCATATGTAAATTTCAGACATTTTCGCTCAGTAGTTTGTTTGCAAATAGCATTTCACTTTTCAAACATTCAAGCGCACTGTTTTTGTTTTTTTCACTCCATTCGTCTGCGGTGTTGGGTTTTTCCGGTGGCTGCGCTGCGTGTGATCGGCTCCTGCTAGGGTTTTTCTGGAGTTTTTGGCGGGGTTAATCCAGATGTTTTTGTGGGTTTTCGGTGTGTGCCTTCGCCGTGTTTTGCGGTGAGTTTTCGGCGGCTTTGCGGTGACTTTTCCCTGCACTACGACGGCCCTGTGGTGCTTGCTGAATACACCGCAGGGTCGCTGAAATGGGATCGCCAAATCGTGCCGAATTGAAGAAAACGAAAAGGCACCAAACGTGCAGTGACTTTTCGATTCTCTTTGAATAACCCTGTTAATAACTCATTAATATTTCAATTAGATACACAGACCACCAGACAAATATGGATGACCAACAGAGCTGCCGTTAGGGGGGAGCAGCCCCTACTATGTTCACAGACCCTGTGGTTCCTGGGGTCCCTAAACCTTGCCAAACCCTTTGCAGATTGTCTTAGTGACACATATGTATGGGCTATTCTATGTCACCCAGAACTTGCCCCCTGGGAGACCGGGAATTTTCCCGGTGGGCTGCGGCATCTGAGGTTGGTCAGAAAACTCTTGACTCCTTTCTGAGGGAGCGATTAGTATGGTCTGCACTAGGTAGAGCTGCAAATGCTAGACCAACAGGGAATACATTTTACCCAGGAATTTGGGACAATGAATGTAAAAAGATACGCAGAGCAGTAGGTAAAACGTTATATTTTTAATTAGCTTACTAAAATGGGCAGCCGAGGGAAGGGGGACCCTGAGCAGTGGGTGGTTCCGTAAGGGTCCCCAAGATTTCTGATGGCAGCCCCGGTGACCATTGACCAAGCATGATACATAAAGACATAGAAATAGGTATATAAATGATGTGTAGATGGGAAAGATCGATGTAGATTTGGATAATACATTTATTGATATTTGTGATATTTGTGATGTTTGCTAGTTAACCCCTTTACTACCAAGGGATATCCCCAAAACACACTGTCTGGAACCGGTAGCATTTTGGAAAATCATTTTAAATTAATTATACAGCAAGAAATATTTGGAAATATTCCCAATGTATTCCTTACAGTAATAACCTTTTTAGCAGGGAAATGTTGCCATCTGCTGGCTAAAATGAGTCAATGCATTTCAAGGCTCCATGCACGATCAGCTGTAGAGATGTCATTCAGACACATTCCCAGATGGTTTTAATAATTGTTAGTATCTCAGGTATCATGCTCACGGTGCTAAAACCTTAGGGCCTTGTTCTGGAACCCAAATACAAATGAATTCCGTTTGCAATAAACAAACTTCCTTTGCATTTCTCCGTTGAAACACCATATCGATACTGGGGCGCCAGGAGGTGCCTTGCAGATCAAGTATAGTCGATCTTGGTAGCGAAAGGGTTTAAGATAAAGATACATAGAAAGATAAATCTATAGATATAAAGACAGATAGATACAGATAGGGCCATATTACAATCATCACTCTAAAACGGGGTGCGCTAAGGAGGAAAACCCGCGCCTGCCCATTTTAGCGTGATATTACGAGGCAAGCGCTAATCCAGCAGCCTGCCCCATAACGCGGCGCTAAGCCTCGATATCCAGTATATGCAGTCTGTGCTAAGTCTGGACCAACGCAAAGGGTTACACAAGACAGACTGCATCGCTCCTTCCCCTCTGCGCCCCTAACCCTGCATCAAGCACTCACACAAGACAGACTGCATGGCTCCTTCTCCTCTGCGCCCCTAACCCTGCATCAAGCACTCACACAAGACAGACTGCATGGCTCCTTCCCCTCTGCTGTCCCACCCAGGGCAGGTCCATAATTTCAGGTCTCCTTTCCAGCTGTCTCCACTTCTCTCTCTAATTACTCTCACTAAGCCCAGGCTTCTGGTTCTTCCTATGCTGCCCTGCTAACCATCTTTACAATCCCTCTGCTCCTATCTGTTTCACCTACCCCAGTCCCTTAGATTGTAAGCTCATGGGATGTCTGACTGAGCACTTGGTTAAGTGCTGTACTACCTGGACAGTTTTTCTACGGGCGGGGTCATCTTTTCATTATGTATCATGTACGTCTCCTGTTTGTGCTCCCTATTGTAAAGCACTGCGGAATATGTTGGCGCTGTATAAATGCCTGTATAATAATATAATAATAATTGCAAATCAGATTAGTTTGCAACTGGACACCAAAATGTGCCCCAAATGTTTTAGCAACTTGGGCATTACAACTGAGGTGCTAAACAGTTTGTAGAGCTGGGACTCTGTCTAAAACATGGATTCTCAGATGATTAAGCATATAACACCAGCTGCAGTAATGCTTTGTGACCAGCAGCTGGCGATGTTTGCCTGTCAAGTAGGGCTACTACAGTAAAACGTAAGTTGTGAATATCCCCAATGTTTTTTTTTTTACTGTATAATAAATTATTTTCAAAACACCGCTGGATCCTGCCCTGTGCGCAGCTTTCAGGGCCTGGAGATGTTTGGGAACAAGCCTTATCCAGTGGTATCAAAGCCTTCCTGCATTGAGAGCCACTGGATTGGCTGGAGACCAGTACCCCTGCAGTTACGTAACATGCTAAGCTGAAAGCATGTCATACCTTGCAGAGATCAGAGGGAGACCAGTCCTGGATTTAAGGGAGTTTTTAAAGGGTTATACAGGGTTAAAACAGTAGGGGGAGTGCAGAGGGGGTCAGGAGGGCTTAATATTGAACCCCTACATTTTCTATGCACTCCTGTTTTAACCCTTTAGTATCCCTTTAATAGTGTTCTATTTCCAGGCCTTCTCCAAATCATTATTTTGCACCAAAATGTAATTGCAGATGGTTAAAAAAGAACTTCAAGGAAAATAGAGATATAAGGATATTTTCCCAAAGCTCAATTCATTTTCAAATGAAGCAAACCAATGAAATAAATAAAAACAAGAAAATAAGTACACTACATGATTAATTCATGCGCTATAAGCCTTTCAAAACTTTTTCTCCACTTGGCGCTAATCAACTTTTATCTGAAATCATAGCAGATGTTTTATGTGTTTTCACCAGAGATGTGAAAAAATATCTGCATAATACTTTGCTTATGGCCTTGACTTAAACATCTATGAGATTTGTCCCCGGAACAGGATAATCTGTAACACTAAAGACATTGTATACAAGCATAATTACACAGAGACCGCATCGCTGTGCTTTCATTTTGTTATGTCTGCAAATATGTGAAAACATTATAATAATAATTAGGCTTGTGCACCGATTTTGTTTTCGGTTCGGTTCGTTCGGATTTTGTAAATTTTCATTTCGACTCATTTCGGCCGATTTTCGGTTCGTTTCGTTTTTCGTATCGACTTTTTTTCGTGATTTCGGAAATTTTTGTGTTTTTCGGACCGTCTGTTCTCCTCGTTTCAAAGTGTCTATTCGTTTTGACGTAAACGAATGGTTTTTCGGATACGATAATTATATGATACGATAATTCTGCCGATACGATAATTCTGCCATTGAGATTTCTCATGCTTTACAAGAAGGATACATTGAAATTTCAAATTTTTTACAAAAAGGATACATTGAGATTTCTCATGTTTTACAAGAAGGATACTGTGATGGAACCATTCTCTTCCGTCTTTCCTGACTCTCCAGACACCCCTTCGTTGCGGTCAGCCCGGCTACTGGGAGCACTGTCCTCAGCGCCTCGAGCAGCTTGACCCGCCTGCTTCTGTTCCTCTGCCCTGGAGCCGTTAGGAATCTCCAGAAGGCCGCTCGGTACCTTCTGAGGGTGATAGTGTATAGTGTAGCGTCGCTGAAATAAAGACACCAGGCGCGGCTGTATGCTTTAAAACAGGATTCTCTCTCTCTGAGCTCTGAGAGTTCTCTGACTTTTTAATGAACAAAACGCCACCATTTATGCTGAAGTCCAACAGTCATAATTTGCATAAATGACGCACCTCGTCCTACCCATACTAATTACATTATGTCAGTTATTTAAAACATTCTTTACATTCTTTAGCCTTCAGCTCACACAACATTTGTATATCCGTTGTTCTAACACATCAGATTAAAAACACACTATCACAGATCCCTTGAATTAAACATGCAGCTAGATAATGGGAAAAGCCCTGGTGCATAAATTACACAGCAGTAAAGCTTGTTTACTGGCTATACAGAAACACATTTACCTACAGGAATCTAAGTATTTTTAAAACCAAAGCTATGCCATTTTACACTAAACTAAATTAAACTAAAACCAAACTATGTAAAATATATCTAAAATCACACGATATAAATGAACATAAAGTCTCTTGGGGTTTGAAGCATGGAGCTCCATGACAGATACATTGAGATTTCTCATGTTATACAAGAAGGATACATTGAGATTTCTCTGGTTTTCCAGGAAGGATACATTGAGATTTCTCTGGTTTTCCAGGAAGGATACATTGAGATGGGAACGATACAAATTTAATTACAGAATCAGCGATATAAATACGATGTCCGAAATTACTGAAATGGAACCAAAATCAGGAATGGAGCCGAAATCACGAATGCAACGAAAATGAATTTCGATTTTACACATTTCTAGTCCATTTGAAAATTCCGAAAAGTTTTCGTTTCGGCACGAAAATTTGTTCGGATCTGCCGTTTTCGGATCTGAAAATTTTCAGAAAATCGGCCGAATCCGAATGCACGAGTCTGGAAATTTCAGGAAAATTCCGAAACCCGAAACGCACATCCCTAATAATAATAATAATAATACATACAGGGTTATTCAAAGAAAATCGAAAAGTCACAGCACGTTCGGTGACTTTTCGCTCTCTTCAATTTGGTTCGATTTGGCGATCCCATTTCGGCGACCCTGTGATGTATTCAGCAAGCACCACAGGGCCATCATATTGCAGGGAAAAGTCACCGCAAAACCCAGCGAAAGCACACCGAAACCCGCAAAAACAATTGGATTAACTCCGCCGAACACGCCGGAGAAACCCAAGCAGGAGCTGATCAGAACGCAGAGCAGTCGCCGGAGAAACCCGACACCGCAGACGAATGGAGTGAAAAATAAAACAGTACGCTTGAATTTTTGAAAAGTTATACGCTGTTTGCAAAGAAACTACTGAGAAAAACTGTCTGGGAATTTACATATAGATCCAATGAATGATAATAAAAAGGCTGTTACAGAAAAAAGAAAAAACGATTTTAAAAAAAAAAACGGAACAAAAATGTTTGCAACAAAATTGCAAAATATGCCTAAAAGATCCTAAAAAATCTATAAATAAAGAGACTTTTTTACTGCAGAATATTATAATGAACGGTTTATTAGATATTATTGAATTAAAACGGGAATATTTTTAACATTGAAACCTATGGGATTCGCCTGAATAAACCTGTTGAATGAAACCACCGAATGACAGGGCATTTTGGGAAACTTTCACTGCTGGTTTGTGTTCTCTGAATAGCCGAAGCATTGCTTCTCTATGGGGATTTCACTGCCCTCGAACAGGCACCGAACAGGCACTGTATGTGCAGGCAATTCGCCAACGTTTGGCAAACTGCCTGCTCTCTGAATAGCCGAATGGCCAAGAAAGGTAACTGTGCGCTGAATTTCAGCATTCTGTTACCTTTCGCCAGCAATTCGGAGCTCTTTGAATAACCCTGTATATTTAGAGGAATATTAATTTCAGCAAAACAAAAAATAAATAAGGCTATTTTAATATAATCATCCTGTGCCCTGGGCAGGGCTTCACATCGGGGAAACCCAGAATGTGCCTGTGTTGCTCGCTGATTTGGGAGATCACAGGGACTACCCACCATGGCCTACAATGGACCCTGTTAGAAACCTATCCCCTTAATGACAGGTGGTCGTTGCCCGTCGGGGTGGCTAAATGCCGACAGGTGCCGTCGCGAGGCACGGATTGCAGCCAGTCCCGCAACCTACACGTTCCATGCGTCATGGGCTGCAGAGGGACAGCCTGTGGATCGTCAGGGGTCATGGGGGGGTGTGGATCCCCAGATACCAATATATACAGCTATAAGACAAGCGCCATGGGATCCTGTGCACTAGAGGTGCCTTGATTCACCCCTGAGAGCAGCAAACGGTTGTGTGCGCAAAGTACTCCTGTAATTTAAACGTCCTGTTATTCTCTCCGTTCCTCTCTATGGTCTTTATATCCAAGGTAAATAGAGGAACAAACAGCGCTACTGTCTCTGTATGTGAACGTAGGGGGGATCCTTAAAAGTCACCTCAGCTTCCTGTTATAATGTGTCAGGCAGGTAGATTAAGGTTATAGCATGGTCTCAGACAGACGACCCCCATTCCACAGAGCTGCTATCGCGGAAGGGGGTATCCACACCCCCGGTGATCCCGAATCCTTCAGCCCCAAGAGGGGAGCGATGGCGAGTGGCAGCACCTGTTGGGGAGACGCGGCCGATGGGAACAGACAATGCAGTTCCGTAGAGAACTGTAACAGGGTCATAGCGTTGGAATGTGAGGCATGTGATCGTGCATGCGCGATCGTGCTCATTACACATTCCAACGCTGTTACACTTCTCAACGGAACACCGGCAGTCCTCCGCCTTCTTGACTAAAACGTGTTTTTGTAATCTAAGCCCCAGACTCTGCTCACACAGATTCCTTTTTTCCCCGAGTCCGACATGACACAGTAAACACAAGAAACAGTAAACAAATTATTCCCTAAGAGAACAGTATCGCTTTAGTCCTGCTGCTACTCTGAAACTGACAACCAGAGAAGCCAGCATCGAAAAGGTCAGTAGCTCCGAGAAGAAAGAAAGAAAGACTAGCAGCATCCAAGGGGAGGTGATGGGTGCGCTCTGCAAACTGAGCAGCTTGAAATTAGATTTAATTCAGCACAGATTGCTGGTCACAAGGCACCTGCGCTTTGCCCCATGGAACACAGGGGGTTAAAATTGTAGAATGTTTAAATCCTCAGAGTGTAGGAAGGAAACAAGTAATTGCTGATCCGTGGAGCAGAACAAGAAGTGATTAGAAAGATAAGGTTTAATTAAATGGCTTATTGAAAAAAGAAAATAAGAAAAAGGTCCTTAAAATGATATTCTGGGATTCCATTTAAATGGAAAACGTCTTCTAGCTTCTTGTTTATTTTACGTATTTAATATTTTTTTTTTCCTTCAACATTCCAATGTTTTGAGAAAGTAACGGGTAAATAAGAGTTTGTTCCAGCTTCTATAAATTGTGAAATGAATGCAGTTATGGGTAGCCACTAGGTGGCAGCGGGTTGCCCTGAACACAAAAATTACAAAATAAGGCTTTTATTCCTTTTTTTGAACACATCTGGGACTGATGTATCGCCAGTGTAAATTGTGGGAAGACTCCACAAAGTTGCAAAGTCACTGCAAGAGTTTAAATCTTGTTTTATGTTACAGCGAACAGATGTTTTAGTTTTAGTTCCAGATTTCATTGCATGGAAACCATTCTCTTTATTACTGACGGCCTATCATTTTCCTTTTTGCGTGAAGATAAACATAACGTTCGTTATTGGGTTTTTTTTGTGAAAAGGGTTTGTTGAAATGAGCAATACTTTGGAATCTTTTCACTAAACAGTGGCTCAAAATCCACTGAGAAATCTATATGTGCTATATGTACCAGGGACTCAATGGGGGGAATAAAAGAAGCACTTCAATAAATGTTACGAGGCATTAGAATGGACTGAATTAATTAAAAACCTCTTAAAGGAGATTGGAGAAAAACTGTATCCAGGCAAAACGGAAGCAAGAAATAAAGGAGTTAGAATACCTAAGAACAAAGGTCTTTCACGTCGTTAATCTACCAAAAAATTATGAATATTTTCCATATAGATTATGCTTTTCATAAACATCAATTAACATCCCATTTTTTTCACAAGTGGAGCCGTCTCATTCCTAACCTGCCACGGAAACAAAAATTAAATTGATTCGAGTCCTGTCAATAAACAGAATGGTACCTTATGGAATGTATTCGTGGATCGCCCCCTCCCCCACAATATCCAGCTACAGTCATTTATATAGTGCCAGCAGATACTGTAGTGCTTTTCAATGGGAGAGCACAATCATGAGACATAAATATGATACATGAGGAAGAGACGACCCTGCACGTAGGATAACTGTCAGGCTAACACGTCACTTTAACCAATTGCTCTCATCCAGAGAGTTTACAACCTAAGGGACGGCGGTAAGTGTAACAAATGGGAGCAGAGGGAAGGTGGAGCTGGTGGCCAGAAAGAATATAGTAGGGATTGCATTGGAACGACCAGAAGCTCGGGCTTAGTAAGGGTAATCAGAGAGAAAAGAGGAAGCAGCTGGAAAGGAGAAATGGCATTTAGAACCGGGTCTGGCTGGGGGGTTGTGGATGGGACATCAGAGTGGAGAAATGGAGTTCAGTCTTTGAGTGTTTGGATGATCTGATTGATGTATAGATAAAGTAAAACAGTGATATTTAGCAAGAGTGACCTGGTTGTGTTGAAGGTATTTACGAGATTGGAAGAGGGGGAGGGAGAAGCAGATGGGAATATTCCAACAAAAAGAGAGGGGAAATTAAAAGATGACTAATCAGCCAGAAATTAATATATACAGACATAAAATAGAACTGCAAGATTTGAACAGTCGGGAGTATAGTGGTGGACAATATGTTGAATCCTGGATACCTTGTTACTTCTTTCTGGTTGCAGAGTGGATAAATGGAGATCAGTCTGTGAGTGTGAAGAAGATCTGATTGCTTGTTACTTCTTTCTGGTTGTGAAGTGTCCTCCACCCACCTAGCTGTCACTTGAAAGATAGAATTTTGAACATCCTGCCTGCCCAGAACCACTGGTTTCTTGAACATGACAACAAGTTCACTGCGCTCCAATGGCCTCCACAGTCACCAGATCTCAATCCAATAGAGCACCTTTGGGATGTGGTGGAACGGGATATTTGTATCATGAATGTGCAGCCGACAAATCTGCAGCAACTGCGTGATGCTATCAGGCTTGTAAAGTGCTACGGATTCTGTTGCGCTATATAAGTATCTGTAACTGTAACTAACTGTAACTATCATGTCAATATGGACCAAAACCTCTGAGGAATGTTTCCAACACCTTATTGAATCTATGCCACAAAGAATTAAGGCAGTTCTGAAGGCAAAAGGCGATGCAACCAGTTACTAGCAAGGCAAAGTGGCTGGTGAGTGTATATGGGTGGTAACTAACAGGGTTATTCAAAGAGATCCGAATGGCTGCCGAAAGGTAACCAAACGCTGAAAATCAGCGTTCGGCTACCTTTCTTGGCCATTCGGCTATCCAGAGAGCAGGTAGTTCACCAAATGTTGGCAAATTGTCTGTACATACGGTGCCTGTTCGGTGCCTGTTCGAGGGCAGTGAAATCCCCATAGAGAAGCAATTAGACATGTGCATTCGTTTTAGAACTAAAACGATTTAGTCCGAATTTTGGGATAATTTAGTTTTTGTATGACTCAAGAGATACGAAACTGCTCAGTACAAAAAACTAAAAAAACTAAAATAAAATGCACTACATTTTAGTTTCAGTCTTTTTTGGTGAGATTACATTGATGAGTGAAGGAGACCAGCAATGAAGAGCGCAACATCCGAAGTTCTGCACCCTCCACATGCCAATGCAGTAGGATGTTCTATACAGAGAGGGGCATTAATTAATGCAGGAGGATGTTCTATACATTATACAGAGAAAGGTATAAATTGAGGAGGATGTTCTATACAGAGAGGGACATTAATTAATTCAGGAGGATGTTCTATACATTATACAGAGAGGGGTATTAATTAATGCAGGAGGATGTTCTAAACCTTATACAGAGAGGAGCTTTTTTTTTTAGCCCTTTAAATCCAGTGGCTGTGAGCGCTGAGATCGGCTTCTTGTTATATTATCTCTCATTACAATGTATCAGTCTCAGCTGTTACAGTAACTGACTGCTGCTCATTACAGTGCTCAGAGTTTCAGTAAAACAAGGAAATAATATTGTTATAACCTCATATATAAAAATATTATTTACTAGTTTTACTGAAACTCAAAAGCAGTTTAAAGCACAGACCGGACCGAGGAACAAGTAATGGCAACCACCAAAGCGAGAAAAACGGCGGAGCGCGCCGATTTCTTTACCCCAAAACAGGCTAAAAGGAGGGATGGCGCGGAAAGGCAAGATGGCGCCGGCTCCCCAACCTCAGCCTCCAGCAGCCAACATCCTGGCGTGGAGACGGACCTGGAGACCTTCTCGGCCAGAATGGAGGGCATGATACAGGACCTTTCTGCCACATTAATGTCCCGGTTGGACACCATATCGGCGGATATACGTAAAGACATCCGAGACATCGGGGACAGGACCTCCAGGCTCGAGGAGAAGATGTCTGAAACATCCGACGCTCACAACAGCATGGCGACGAAGATCGAGGCAATGGAGGAACAGATGGACAAGTACGCACTGAAATTGTCAGACCTGGAGGACAGATCCCGACGCCACAATTTAAAGGTGAGGGGGGTGCCGGAGTCAGTACCCACCCGATCCCTGCACGCGTATGTACAGGATTTTTTTCTACACTTGTTGCCTGACACTACACCGGATTCCCTCCTTATGGACCGCATCCACAGGCTTCCGAAAGCCCCCTCTGCCCCTGCAAAAGCACCTCGTGATGTACTCTTACACTATTTCAAGCCGCGTGAAGAGATCCTGAAGGCCCTAAGAAATCCAAATGTATTAGGCCCAGAATACGGTCACCTGGCAGTGTTTCCGGACCTCTCCCAGGCCACTCTGCAACGTAGACGAAGTTTTCGTCCCGTTACTGAAGTCCTTCGCTCAGCACAACTGCCCTATCGCTGGGGCTAACCCACCAAGTTACTGGTCACCCATAACGGGGAAACTGCCGTGATGTCCTCCCTGGACAAGGGAATACAAACACTGGGAAGCTGGGGACTGAAAGCGGATGGCGCACCGAATCGTACCATGAAAACTTTACACCGCCTTCAATCGGACTGGCAGGTCCGCTGAACACTCAGCAGCTCTGGGGATTGATGTTGCTACTCTCTGGACTGCTAACACCGACTGATGCAAAGTTATGTGTATCGGATACCGAAGTGTGGTGAGATATTACATGGCGATAGATCGCTGTGATGTGGAAGGTCATGTTACCCCCGTCTCCCTCATCCCAGGATGAGCTTGAGTTTTCCCGGCTGGGAACTCCCGTTGGAGACCCCTTTCTCTTACCTTGTATATAGTTACACCGTTCAGCGGTGCTTTGTTTTTTCTCTAAAGTTACCTGTTCTTTGTTGCCTGATTTACTCTTCCCCGCCAGGATTTTACCCGACTTATGATGCTATGATGCTAGTAATGGACGCAGTTGAGGTTTTGATAGAACACGAAATACTCTCGCATATCTTTTGTAACTCCCTACATGAAAATTATAACCTGTAATGTGAAGGGTCTTAACCTTCCGGTTAAGAGACATTCCCTTTAGCGAGATCTTTGCTCAAGAGATGTTGATATTGCTTGTATACAAGAGACACACTTTCGGCGCGTAGACCACCCCCGTCTAACAATCCCCCAATACCAAAAGCAATTCCATTCCACATTCCGTTCCAAGGCTAGGGGCGTGACGATACTGATACACAACCGAATTCAGTTTGAGGCACACCGCATTATTAAAGACCCAGGGGGCAGATTTATAATATTGGTTTGCACGATCAACTCCAGAGCGTACACCTTGGTGTCCGCATATGCCCCTAATACCTCTCAGACACGGGGCAGTATTACAATGTTGGTGCTAACTTAACCAGAGCTGTTATAAACTGAAAACCTCCATAGGCTATAATGGCTCTGGGAAGTTTACAACAGCTCTGGTTAAGTTAGCACCAACTATGTAATATGGCCCACATTGTGCTGAGAGTGAGAGATACTGTAACGAGCAGCGATCTCAGCCCTCTGAGGAGCCACTACAATAGTAATTGTATCCGCTGGTTTTCGGATGAATGAAATTAGTTTTCATACTAAAGAACTGAAAACGAATTTCTTTAGCAACTAAATAAATTGTATTTTAGGACTAATCCATTAGTTCAAAACAAAATTTTGTGCTGTGCACATGTCTAGAAGCAATGCTTCGTCTATTTAGAGATCAAAATCCAGCAGGGAAGAGTTGCCGAAATGCCCTGCCATTCGGTTGCTTCATTCGACAGGTTTATTCAGGCGAATCCCATAGGCTTCAATGTTAAAAATATTCCCGTTTTAATACAATATGTAATAAACCGTTTATTACAATATTCTGCTGTAAAAAGGTCTCTTTATTTATAGATTTGTTTAAGATCTTTTAAGCATTTATTCAGGATTTTTTTGCAAAAACATTTTTCCTTGTTTTTAATGTTTTTTCTTTTTTCTGTAACAGCCCTTTTTATTATCATTCATTGGACCTCATATGTAAATTTCAGACATTTTCGCTCAGTAGTTTGTTTGCAAACAGCGTTTCACTTTTCAAACATCCAAGCGTACTTTTTTTTTTCACTCCATTCGTCTGCGGTGTTGGGTTTTTCCGGCGGCTGCTCTGCGCTCTGATCGGCTCCTGCTCGGGTTTCTCCGGCGTCTTCGGCGGGTTAATCGAGATGTTTTTGCGGGTTTTGGTTTGTGCGTTCGCCCTCGTTTTGCGGTGAGTATTCGGTGGCTTTTCCCTGCACTACGACGGCCCTGTGGTGCTTGCTGAATACACCGCAGGGTCGCCGAAATGGGATCGCCAAATCGCACCGAATTGAAGAGAACGAAATGTCACCGAACGTGCGGTAACTTTTCGATTCTCTTTGAATAACCCTGTAAATCTACATATAATGGCCAATTAATTGTACCATAAATCTTAATTCTATCTTTTACCTGTCGGCATGCTTTCCCTTTCTGTCTTTGTTGGTGCTAATGTTCATCAGAAACATAAAACTGCTAAAATAATGTGAGTGCCTGCTTCAATCCTTCTCCGCTTTCCACATGTAATGTTTATGTCAAGTTAACTCACACACTACTGTGAGAACTGCATTTATACTTACTTATGTCAGCGGCAAGAGAAGCACAGTGCAAATAAAATGACATTTCCTATTGTTTTGCCATAGAAGCACAGCAGCAGGTATTGTATCAGAGAGGGTCATTCTGAACGAAGTACAAATCAATGCTCAGTCGGGCTTTGTTTCTTCCAACCAAATGAGAAGTAGGCTTGAGTTTTGCACTTTAAATATTTGCCACGCTTTCTTCATTGCTAGAAATGACATGATTTATTAATAGATATTCCAATTTAGAGAGCCAGCAACGGAAAAAAAATCCAATCGTGAATAAACTCTACCTAGAGACTGAAGCTATTAATGCAGAAGCAATTACAAGCGCTCCGTCGATAGCTACTCTTTAACGGAAAGCGCAAGCATAAAAGAAGGAAAACAGCAAAAATGAGCTATATAAGCTTGCAAAGGTCATAGGAACATGTTATAATGTTGCAGTTGACCTGGTAGATAGAAGCTTGACCCAATGGGTCCCTGTCATGGTGCACCTTTGAGGCTTGTGGTCATGCTATGTTGCTTGTAGAGAACATTTAAGACATCTTTTTAATGGCACACAAAAGCAGTGGGCTAGATTGCGTACTGAACGCTAGCTGTAGCATTCGGATACATAAGTAGGGAGGTGCATGGCTGAAAAATTTGTTTTGTTTAGTTTCATTTCGTTACGTTTTTAAATCATTTCGTTTTCGGAATTTCGTAACTAATTTTGTTTCGTATTTCGTTTAGTTTTGGATCGATTTGAAATTTCGAATCGATTCGAATTTCATATATCAATTCGATAGTTGATATCAATTCGAATTTTGGATCACTAAATAAAACCCCAATTGATTAAATTTTGCTGTTAAAAGAAAAGCTAGGGTTACATTTTAAGCTGTGTCACAGATTTAGTATTTAAATCAAATTAAACAGTGAAACAAAGTTAATTTGTTTCATAAAGTCCTTTGCTGACTATTACTTGTATCGTAAGTTAAGATCAATTCGATAGTTCATTTCGAATTCGATAGTTGATATCAATTATTCAAATTTTTCTTTTATGATGATGACACAGTGTAAAATGAAATAAATTTGTTATATACTGTTTTGTTTCAAATTCGTATTTTATTGATTCGTTATTCGGAAGTGCTTCCGAATACGAATTATCAAATTTCATTCCAAATTCTGAATTTTTCCGAAACGAATGCACATCTCTATACATAAGCGTTAGCGTCGAGATGAGTGACTTTATCGCATGTCCCCATCTATGTGTTGGGACAAAATCAAATGGCATGCTGACCACAGTCACTTCTCTCAAATATCTAGGTATGTGGTTAGACCCTAATCTATCCTTTGGCCCCCACATCGAAAAACTCTCATCTAAACTTTACCCCAAACTAGGTGCCCTGTACAGAAACAAATCCTGCCTGAGTCCTGCGGTAAGAAAGCAGATTGTACAGCAAATGCTTATGCCGGCTATTGATTACGGAGATGTAGTGTATGCAGCCGCCCCGCAAACACACCTTCATAAACTTACTACATTGTATAACTCATTCTGCCGCTTTGCGCTACAATGTAACTACATGACCCACCATTGTGACATGTTAAAAGAGCTAAACTGGCCATCGCTGGAATCCAGACGCACCCTTCACCTTTCCAGCCTGGTGTTTAAGAGCATTTCTGGAAAGCTGCCACCCTACCTGAATAGACTGCTTCCCCCAGCAGCTCCCTCATCCTATAACCTCCGATCCAGGACCAGCACCTTACTTGCAATACCACAATACAAAAAGACAGTGGCTCGGTCCTCATTTTCCAACAGAGCACCACAATTATGGAATAACCTCCCAGACACCATCAAATCTTCCCCCAGTCTTAAGTCACTCAAAATCTCCTTACTAACATACCTCAATACAGAATGCACCTGTAAACATGTAACCTAGTGACTATATTTCCTACATATTTATTTTGTGTTAATCTGTATATTTGTGTTTTTTTTTTTTTTTTTTTAATATTTTGCATTGTATTACTTTGTATTTCTGTAACTGTAACACTTCTTCAATGTTCTTGAACCCAGGACATACTTGAAAACGAGAGAAATCTCAATGTATCCTTCCTGGTAAAATACTTTATAAATAAATACTACATCCCTAATGCTAAACCTGGTTAATATCCTTAAGCTCATCTGTGATCGCGTGAGCTTCTGCAAGCTTAGTGTACTTTGCGCATCCTATACCTAACATGGGAAGCGCAATCAGTAAATAGCATTAGGATAAGTAAGGTGTTATAAAGTCCTAATGCTAATTACTGCACCAATGGGCTAAACAGATGCTACCGTCACCTAAAAGCTGGTGCTAAATGATTCCACCTTTTTAGAATCAGTTAGCACCAATCCCCCAATAAATCCAATACTCAACTTCTCATCCCACGATGCGAACGTTGGGCCTATTCGCTGCTTCTTGCCGCAAGGAGCAGAGTGAGACTGGGGACAAATAGTCCCCAGTCTCCCACCGCGATCACACCGTGGCTCTGCAAGATCTTGCAAGAGCATGCAGGGCTCGCAGCCCAGGAGCTCAACCCTCTATGGAGTCCTATGAACTCCAGGAGGTGATGCTCGTGGCGACACGGAAGCGCTGCCACGAGTATCTCCAAGGGTAGCACTTCATTCCGGGACATGGTGCTGAAGTAGGGCCTGCCCCAGAATCTCACGCTAAAATGGGGACGCTACGGGGAAATCTGCATGCACAGATTTTCCCTGTTAGCATCCCCATTTTAGCGTGAGGATTGTAATCTAGCCCCGTGTGTTTACTCACTAAACATTTACTAACCTTAGAATTGTGAGGAATTGACAAAGGAATTACACTTTTTTTTTCTTTTGAGAAAGTATTTTACCAGGAAGGATACATTGAGATTTCTCTTATTTTCAAGTATGTCCTGGGTGGCGAGTATGTACCGTTAGGTGTCTTGCCCCAGGACACTTACTGGAGAGGTGCTCTTGCCTGGATTCGAACCTGTGTCTCCGCAGTCTCCACAGTCACAGTGCAGTGATATTACCTCTACTCCACCCAGCCGGTACATTCATTGTTAAAAAAACAAGATGAGCTAGCAAATTTTTCAACGTCCACTTTTCGGTCAAGAGGTTGCAGCTTCCTCATCGGTTCTCTAGGGACGTAATTGAGTAACGAGCTGGCTTCATCGAGAATTAAAGGACACGTGCAAAGATGTAGAATTCATCATTGGTTGTTTAAATTATTGATACGTTTGTTTTAGCTGAAGTTGGATTGATCGGTTCGTCATGGCAACGACATCCAATTTTTGCAAAAGTCACCATGTGGAAGGACACATGGACTTGGATAAACATGATGACAAAGCCAACATCTGCTGCCAAGACAGTCAACAATGACTCAGCTCCTGTCTTACAGATGATGAATTGGGCTGGAACGGGAAGGGCTGTAAAAATAAAATTAGGGAGAGTTTACTGTTCAATCTGTCTCGGTATGCCTGTGCGACAGCTTGATGGGACTTCTGATTGATTGCTTTGAGGACATTTCTTGTTATTTGCTGTATGGAAGAATGTTTAGAATCACTGTTATTCAATATATTATGACAGCTGGCTACTACATGTTTACTCGTTGGCTGGAATAAAGTATGAAAAAGATATCCCCTTTGTTAATAGGTCGAGTGAATCTTATGCCACATCATCAGTTGAAGAGATTTTACTAACCTTCAGACATCTCTGCTGGAAATGGCCCTAAATGTGAGGCAGGTTGTGACTGGCCATCACATCATCCGCATGGTATTGTGCCATGACGGATGTTCCCTACCAAGATAAGCAGAGCACCAATTATCATGAAGAATTAAAGGGATACTTTATGATTATAATGGGATGGGGAAAATGAAGAGTATGTTGTTCTTGCTACAGTAATTGAAACTACAGTTACAGGTACTTGTAAAGTGCTAACAAGTTCCCGCCTTGACTACTGTAACCTCCTTCTCTTTGGCCTTAAGAGATCCCAGATTCTCCCTCTGCAGTCTGTTATGAATGCGTCATCCACCTCACCGCCCACACCTCTCACTCCTCACCCATTTGTCAATCTCTACACTGGCTCCCTGTTTCCCTTAGAATCCAATTCAAAATCCTCGTGCTCACATACAAAGCTCTCTATTACCGCGCTCCTTATTAACAGGTACATCCCATCCCAACCACTTTGATGATCTGACGTTATCGTCTCCTCGGACCCGCACCCCCAACTGTCGCCTTCAGGACTTCTCCCGAGCCGCCCCCTTTGTATGGAACTCCCTCCCCCGCAACATTAGACTTTCTCCATCTCTCCAGTCATTCAAGAAGTCTCTCAAAACACATTACTTTAGAGAAGCCTAACCTCTCTCTCCCTAATCCCCCTCTGTTCATCTCTTACTCCATCTTCCCACCCAGCCCACATGTGCTCTGCTATTTCATATTCTCTATTTACTCGGCCTCACCTAGTGTGTCACCCCTCTCCTCTTAGATTGTAAGCTCTTGAGCAGGGTCATCTCTCCTACTGTTCTGTGTGTTTAACTTGTATGTATAGTTGTTATTCTTGCCTACAGTTGTACAGTGCTACAGAACATATTAGCACTTTATAAATACTAAATGTAACTGTAACGCTGTACAATGGTGAGACAGAATAACAAATATACAAACAAGTTACACACGGAGCAGTAGGAACAGTAGGAGAGAGGACCCTGCTCAAGAGTTTACAATCTAAGAGGAGAGGTGTGGCATACTAGGGAGGGCAAATAGAGAACATGAAGTAGCAGCGTGCGCATGTGGGCTGGATGGGAAGATGGTGCAAGAAATGTACAGTGGGGGAGATCATGGCTTGAGCTGATAGGCTTCTCTAAAGTAATGTGTTTTCAGAGACTTCTTGAAGGACTGGAGAGATGTGGAGACTGGAGAGTCTAATGTTGCGAAGGAGTTCCATAGAATGGGGACCGTTCGGGAGAAGTCTTGAAGGCGGGAGTTGGGAAAAATGCTTTCACTTGAACTAAATGTATCTTCCTATTATGTATAGACATAACCCAGAAAGATAGTTTAGATACATTTGATGCAAATGCAGAATCGAAAGATGTTACAAACACGAAGCAGGACCAGCACATCACCCTTGAGACACAGAAAACAGCTTCACCAAGTCCTGGAGAGGACAACTCCCGCATATGGGCTAAGTATCAGAGGATGGATGATAGACATGATAAAACAAACAAGATCAGTTATAATTCTCTATACTTGAATATTATTCCTAATGTATAGTAATAACGAGGCAGTAACGAGTGTAGAAAATTGCAATCATCGTGTCGCCGACACACTTTATGGAACATATGTTTTATTTTAGCTTTTAGCATTGCCATTGCTTGAAAAGACACACATGGTAATTATGCATCGCTACAAAACAAACTCAGTTTCAGGGCTCACTTGATACCTAACAGAAGTATCCAAACTGCCATCCGTGATTGGAGCTTGAGACCAGAGAAGCCGAGAGTGGATATTAGCATCAAATCATCAGTGGGTGAGCGTAATCAATACTTGCAGACGCTGGTGTCCACAAAATAAATCAGAGCTTGCATATTTTAATCAATCGTACTACACTGTTTAAAATAATTGCCTCTTTGATTGAAGTAATTCAGACTTGTACTTTAGGATACACAAGCAAGAGTCCTGTTATATGATTTCTCCTAGGTCGGTGAGTAAGAAGACCACCACCCCCCCTTCAAATCATTTGCCGTAGAAGCAAATGGCTGCGCCAAACGGCTATAGATACATGAATAAATACAGAAATTGAGATAATTCCCCAAAAGAGAAATGTGAAATAAAAGCTGCATGATATTCTTTGAGTTTTCTATCACCAAGATACAATCAAACATAGACAGCTGTATATAGGTTTGATGTAAAAAGTCAAACAATGACGAGGGTCGTAAAAGACCTCTCGCAGTAAGACCTTCTCACATCTTTGCTTCCTCATGGCTTTGACTTTAACCAAAAAGGATGGAGGACTGTAATTCATTAAGTAGGATTGTTAGGGTTGCTTGTTTTCCGGTGTCAGGCATGCCTCTCCGCCCAGCCAGCGCTCCGGCCTGGCGTGATCGAGTACGGCCAGCAGCATCACTCATCGATGGCAGCGTGGCGGTGTCCCAGGCTCCCATCTTCAGCACGGCAATGGTTCCTGGGGAAAAGGGATGCTTGCTGCCCTGCCTCCGCCATCTAAACTCCGTCACGGCCCAAAGCACGCAAGGCCAGGCCGCAACAATATGGTGGTTAGCCCGCATTGTGCACCAGCGACATCACTGGTTTCCTAATCGGCAAGGGAGGAGCCTGTTAAGTCCCGTCCTATATAAACTCATCGCTCTCTAAGGCTAGTGGAGAGCGGAAGGAACGTCTGTGAGAGTGGACGTTCCTTCCACTCGACGCTCGTCAGGCCACCTCGCTGAGCGCACTCAGTGTGCTCAGCGCTGCAAAGCGTGATCCTCCTATGGAGAATCGCGCTTTGCAGCTCCGTCAACGCGCATCCTAGCTCTTTGCCGAAGAGGCTTGGATAACGGACGCTTGATGTGCGCGCGCACAAGCGTGCACAAGTGTTTGACTGGCCCCATTGCAGCATCACAACACTGTGACGGATGCCGGTAACCACGTCAGTATGGGTGCTCATGGCGTGCTCGTCTGACACCAGCCTTAGTCGACTGGCTTGTGCTCCTACGATGTCACCAGTAATGGCGTCACCATGGGTTTTGGCAATTGGCTTCCCAAAGGAGGACGTTTTCATTGCCAACAACTTCAATAATGCCAGCAAGTAAAGATTGCACATTTGATGTTAGAAGTCAATGATACGAAAAGTGGAAAAAAAATAATCTATAACCTGACCATAATTGAATAAAATAAAAAGTAAACACACAGACAAACATCCTGTCTGAGTAGGACAAATATCAGGTTGTTTTCCTTTACATAGGCTTCCTCTAATACTGGCACCTGATACCGTGGGCTCGGTGAGAAAAGCATGTATTGCGAAACGCAATGGGTCATTATCACTTTTCAGCTAAATACGCAGAGAAGCAATTCGGCTTTCTAATTTTCTGTAGTAAATTATGTTTGTGCTCTTGATCTCTTTATCAATCATTTGAATTTTTAAAAAAAATTCTTATGTTATTAAAATATAATTTAAAAAAAATTCTATTTCATCACACAACATTTTTTTTCAGTTTTTTTCTGCTTTGAGTTTATATTTCCTGATTTTGGTAAATTGCTTGAAATCTGCCATCCGATAATATGATGGTGAATTTCTAACAGAGTTATTCAGAGAGCACTGAAATGTGTCCCATTCCCCGCACTTTAGCGAGTCTGATTCGTCGACTTTACAGTGAATTCAGCATTCACCCCAGGGTCCCCGAAGTGCAGGGAAAAAGCCGCCAAACGCATCCTAAAAACCGCCAAATCGATTGGAAAAACCTGCCGCAAAACCACCGAAGGCATAAAGAAAAAAAGCTGAAAAGACACTGAATCGATCTGAAAAACAGCCGAAAACCCGCCAAACTGATTTGAAAAACCGACGAAAAAACACCGAATCGATCAGAAAAAAGTACGCTACCCACCGAACAGAGCGCCGACAAGCCTTATGAAAAAGTCTACAATCCGTCGAATGGGTAAATAAAAAAACCTACAAATTTTAAAACCTGTTTGCAAAAACCCGCTGCACGAAAATGCCTGGAAATAACATATAAGGTCCTATGAATAATATTAAAAAGGTCTGTTACAGGAAAAAAACGCCATTTTAAAAAAATTGGGGAAAAAAAATTTCACCAAAAACCCCCGAAAAATGCCTACAAATCCTGATAAATAAATAAATAATGAGAATTTTTGCTGCAAGTGAAAAGAATAAACGGTCGAATAAATATTTAATAAAAACGGGGAATATTTTTTACATTGAAATTGATTTGCATGATTAAACCTATCGAATGAAACCACCAAAAGTCAGGGCTTTTCAGTGACATTTCGGTGCTGTTCCGTGTCTCTGAATAGATTAACCATTACTTCTCTATGGGGGACTTCACTGCCGAAGAAAATCACCGTATTTCGCTGACAATTCGCCAATATTTGACGAATGGCCAACTTTTTTATTTATAGAAATATCACGTAGCACTGGACCTGTGCCGGCACTGATACAATCCTCTTGAACCAGAATTCCGTGCGCTGCTTTTGCCGTACAATTCAAAACTGATGATTAATACAAGAATTAAATACTGTATCATAATATGTCACCTCTCTGTCACTTAGCGCGGTCTTTAGCCGTACGAATGAAAAAGTACGGCATGAACCAAAGAGAGAATAAAAAAGAATTATTGCAACAAATACTGTAATTCTGAAAGATTCTGTCGTCTGCCCACAGACGTTTGCTCGGGCCACTTGAAAGCACAGATCGCAGAGCACGCGGTGCAGAAAAGATCTGACTGACAAAGTGGTGCGCGAGAAGCGGATTTTTTTTCTCCTCCCTCGGCTTCCAGTGGTTTCGGATGAATGCAAATCATATTCATAGACTAATTCCGTCTGAGTATTAGATAATCAGATATGTGTTTAGCATGAATGAGATTGTACCATATTAATCCTTTCATACAAGTCTTAACAGTAATAAGTTTAATTAAAGCCACTTCTCGGGAAATTGTAAAAGAAAAGGTGTTTGAAAAAAAGGTTCGCGCATAAAATATAAAGGGCTACATTACGATCCTAGCGTTAAAACGCGGGTGCAAGGGAGGAAAAACTGCACTCGCAGTTTTCCCTCTTGCGCCCGCGTTTTAACGCTAGATTACAATGCAGGCGAACAAAAAGGTGCCTGCATTGTTACCGTGTGCTACGGGACGGGATGCTCATGGCAGCGCTGAGCGCAGCCGCAAGCATCCACTCGCTGGAGTCCATAGGACTCCATTGAGTTTCCCCCTGCCGGTCACATGACCAGCAGGCTCTCGCCTCGTGAGATCCGGCCGGTCGGCGTAGTGATACGCAGGGAGAGACTGGGGGGACATTTTCCCCCAGTCTTTCCCTGCTCCCGCCGGACAGAGGAGGCGGTCGTAGCCGCGGTCGGAACCGCTGGACAGGAGGTGAGTATCTGACTTGTTTTTTATTTTTTAACAGATTCTGCAGATGCGGAAAATGCTGCCTGCATTGTTACCGCGCACTACGGGACGGGATGCTCGCGGCAGCGCTGAGCGCAGCCACAAGCATCCACTCGCTGGAGTCCATAGGACTCCATTGAGTTTCCCCCTGCCGGTCACATGACCAGCAGGCTCTTGCCTCATGAGATCCGGCCGGTCGGATTAGTGATATGCAGGGAGAGACTGGGGGGGACATTTTCCCCCAGTCTTTCCCTGCTCCCGCCGGACAGAGGAAACCCGTTTGCGTTTGTATCGTGATATGCGGTAGACACCGCAGCTAACGTTAATGCTCGCGCAAGTGAGCGTTAACGTTAACGTCAAGAATGTAATGTGGCCCAAAGCAAAGCAGAGGCATTAATGTTGAATTTTGCACCACATTTTTGGTTTTGATACTTGTCTTTTTTTTTTAAATCGACTTAAAATTCCACCTTGGATTTTTTTTACACATAATATAATATTCCATGAGAAGTTATAAAATGAAAATATTTCAGGCTGTATTAAACTAGATATATTTTACAAAGAGTGTGGAGCTGAATTAGTACAGCAAAAAAAAGAACATGGCATATACAAAGAATGGATGGGCTTATCCCCTTCCCTATCAAAAACACATAAACTCGATTTTGTATTGTAACACGATTAGAAACAAAATCTAGCATATAAAACAAAACACGCATACAATTTAACCCTTTCACTGCTGAGGACGCGTGGGGAACGTCCTCATTGACTCCTAAGGAAAGATAGGGGGTTTCTTTGAACCCCGATATCTCCTGACAGTTGGCAGCTAGCAGGGTCATGTTTGGTATCATTAGAAAGGCCAGAGCATGGCCATTCCAATAATACCAAACATGATAATGTTTAAAGTAAAAAACAAAAGTAATAAAAATAATAATTAAAAAAAAGGAAAAACTTGTTTTTATAAGACATGAAATGGCTCAGCAGTGAAGGGGTTGCAAGATTTGAGTGCCCCCTGGGAAGAAATACAATTCTCTCATATATCTCAGTCCTTTCAATCTGTATTACTGTGGAGAAGCTACAAAGTGCATCCCCCACCTGACTAACACAAAGCTCAACAAACTTTACCGCTGCATTACAACAGCTAGGGAGAGGGCAGACTACAGGGAGAGTTCTGGGGTCACTCACTGCTGTACAGGGATAAGAAAAAGCAATCATTAGCATAGCAAAGCCCGGTGCATACCTTTTTTAAAGAAATATTAGTGTGCTTACTGTGGAGTAAGATAATCCACTGTTTTATCTCTTCCTTTCACTCTATTTTACTTTAAACAAGTTGCAAGGAATATCTCTCACTCCCATTGTAACGAAAAGTTCATAAACTTTGTTGCTGCATTGCAACAGCCAGGGAGAGGTCAGACTACAGGGAGAGCTACACAGAAAATCACTTATTTATATACAGGGATAAAATTCAGGGGTTATAATGACTGAAAATCTCTGTACAGTACAGGTACAAGGTGTTACTGTAATTTCCATATACAGGCATTATGCAGCACATACAGATATCATTTTTATAATCTATTGGTATTTTTTGGATGCTGCTTTGCCAGGCCCGTCTTTAATATTGATTGGACCCTGGGCAAACATTTTGTTGGGCCCCCCCTGAAAGTCCGTCCACTGCATAATTTTGCTCACCACCCCCAACATCCTAAAAAAACAAATACATCATGGATTTGTCTCAAAAAGCTTTAATAATGTGCATTGTGTATGAGTCCATCACAGAGCTCTGCGGCAATAAAATTCACAGTACCGTGCAGTTTGTGAGTGTGTGTATCACAGAGTTCCACAGCAAAAAACTCACAGTAATGTGCGATGTATATGAGCGTGTCACAGAGCCCCACAGCAATAAAATTCACAGTAAACGCTGGTGTGTATGAGAAAGCACAGAATCCACATCAATATAACTCAGTCACAGTAAACACTGATGTGTATGAGCAGGCACAGAATCCACAGCAATATAACTCACAGTAAAACACTGGTGTGTATGAGCAGGCCTATAATCCACACAATATAACTCACAGTAAACACTGGTGGGTATGAGCAGGCCTATAATCCACAGCAATATAACTCACAGTAAACACTGGTGGGTATGAGCAGGCATAGAATCCACTTCAGTATAACTCAGAAACTCAGACACCGTTAACGCCGGTGTGTATGAGCGGACATAGAATCCACAGCAATATAACTCAGTCACGGTACACACCGGTGTGTATGGGCAGACATAGAATCCACAGCAATATAACTCAGTCACAGTAAACACCGGTGTAAATGAGCAGACATAGAATCCACAGCAATATAACTCACATTCACAGTAAACACCGGTGTGTATGAGCAGGGCAGGCACATAAGCCACAGCAATTTTTTTTTCATATTTACCACAATCGTTTGGGGCCTGCATTGGGTATCCTAGTGTCACCCTCCAGTCTTTCGGCTGGTGCCAGTCACCCAGTGTAGAGTGGATGCAGGCTCAGGCTGGACTGGGCTGGGCTGGCTGTGATGAGCAACCATGTGCTCTGCTGCCTTCTTCTCTTCTGCCGCTGCTACGCACATCACGTGGTGAAGGGTGCTGTACTTTTGAAGGTGGGAGGCACACACGCTGCCGGCAGTCGCTGCAGTCTGAGTGAGTGTGCCGCTGTGCTGGGTGATAGCCATTTAATGCCAAAACCGGGCCCCCACCGACCCGCGGGCACTCGGGCAGTGCCCGATGGGTCAGTCTGCCCCTGGTTTACGTGAGCCCAAGGAGCAGCTGCTTTGGGCCCCTCAACAATGACTGGGCCTGGGGCAACTGCCCCTTTTGCCCTGTGTTAAAGACGACACTGTACATTGCTAATAATCTCATTGTGGTCACTACAAATCCCCATAAGCAGGAGATCTGAACATTTTATTATCTATTGACATCGCATTTACTGGATCTGACACAAAAGAGCATTTCTGCCTGTATGCTAATAACGCAGACCCTGTGTGAAATTGTTGAAATAACACCACCTAGACTTTAGAACATTTCATCCCAGCAATATTTCTGTAAAGGAAAAACGAATACATAATTATTTTGTTTTAAAAAAGATGGGCATATTTACATTATTTTAATCTATTAACTATTTCAGAATAACAATCTCTACGCAAACTTGCCATTTTATCCTATATTTAAGAGATAAGGTCAAACAGTGACCTGCGACTAGCTTCTCCCCGCATCACCTCTTCCCATGATAGACTGCAGGATTTCTCACGCGCAGCCCCCACTCTCTGGAACGCTCTCCCTTGTACTGTCAGACTTTCCCCTAACTTCTCTTCCTTCAAACGCTCCCTTAAAACATTCCTATTTAGGGAAGCCTACCACCCAACTCACTGACGCAACCATCAATCACTCTCACCTTGCAGTCCTCTCCTCCTGTTTCCAACCCCAACCCTCCTAGAATGTGAGTTCCTACGGGAATAGGGCCCTCATCTCCTCCTGTACTGTTTGTCAAATGTTGTTCAATGTATTGTAACCCTGTCTATACTGTGCTTATTGTACAGCGCTGTGGAATATGCTGGCGCTTTATAAATAAAGAATAATAATAATAAAATCCTATGTTTCAAATAAATATTACGAGATTTTTTTTTCTGAACAAGAAGAGCACGGTCGTGAAAATGTTAAAACCCATCTCTAGTATATTTTCAAAAGGTAATGAAATCTAGTCTGGTTAAAAGAGCAGTTTAGCAATTGAAACAATTTACTTTTTCTGCCTACGAAGAGTTAATCCCATTTCTTCAGCAACCTTCGACTGCAATTATATGGCTGATTTCACCAAGATTGATGTAATTTGAAAGATATTCACTGAATTGTTCTCTCCTTTTATTTTTAAATGCTTTTACACTTCAACTCTTAACGTTGTCCTTGACGATTTTCCTGTATGTAAAACAGGTGTATTATATTAAATACATTGTAACAAGCACATTTCTGTCTTAATCTCTGTATACTGTGCTCAGGCATTTTCTATGATCCCTTTCGTCGATGTAATATATTTATCACAGATCATTTCAGCTTTCTTCGCCGTAAATTAATCTTCGGACCGCATGTCCTAGTTAATTGGTGGCCAATCTTGGGCACTGCAGACATTGTTGACTCCAGCTTTCCGGTGTGGTTTGCAGCCATTGATTTTCTAGGATGTTCGTGTACCTTTGGGACACCTTAGGGCTCCATTTAATCCGGTCGGCCGATTTTTGGAAAAATTATTGTCTGCTTTCCAATGATTTTTTTTTCAAAATATTGAAAAATTTTAATTAAAAAAAAAAATCTGTAAAATTTGAAAAACCTGGCTGGTAAAACGCCTCAAAAAAGCTTTTTTCGGCCAGCATCGTACAGATTCGTGATTTTAAACATAACTATTAGAAAAATCTGATGCTTTACAAAAATATTTCAGTCTAATCCCCTCTATCTCCCAGCCTGAAAATCCATTTATCGACACCTTTCAGCAGTTGTAATTTTTTTTTTAAACTTGGCATACCGATAACTTCAAGTTGAATCGATGATATTTCCATTAAAAAGTATAGCCACGAGAACCGATAATTGAGCCGAATTTTTAATGGGAATCGAAATGCCAGTAATCCTAAAAATTGAAAATTCCAGAACTGAAAAAAATGGGCAAAATGGTGCCGAAAATGGTTCCGATTTCAATTAAATCATGCCCTTAATTTGAGCTTTAATTCACTCTGGTTCTTCTTAGAAGCTATTATTTGTCTATCATGCTTTTTAATTACAACTTTGGAATGCACTGCTCTAAAATAAAAATAACAGGTATTCTCACACATCCCAGTGTAGAAAGTACAAATAAGTTAAAAAAAAAGGCACCCAGAGACTGGTATTAAGTGATTTTGGCCATAGGGCTTACCGAGCAATAGCGGCTTAGGCTGCTGGTCCAGACAGCTGGGTCATTTAAACAGGAGGAGTCTTAAGCAGTGGCGACTCTAGGAACAATATTTAGGGGGGGCACAGAAGATATCGCAGTCAAAACTGGGGGGGCACTAATAATTTTCACCACTAAATCATACCACTGAATAAAAGTAAGGGCCCAATCACCTGTGTGAGCTAAAACACCATCACTAAAGGAAACATTTAGCGCGAGTTGCTAAAACATAGTGCCTGACGACCCACGTACAGATCACCTTGTCTGCAGTAGTCCATGAACAAGGTCGTTTACCGCACGCTAGGAAAACTCTAAGACCCGGGCTGAGACCCAGCGCTAATGCGGTTGTGTACAGGATAGAACGTTTTTTTTTCCAGTGCCGGGCCATACCTATCCCCCGCCCTCACAAGCTTGAATATGAACACATCCAATGAATAACCTCACACCCCTGAATTATTAAATTCCTCCAAGGTGGCCGTATCATCCATGGTTTGATGCACACATATATTAAGGCTGATGGGCATTGCATGATAAATGCCACCCAACAGCAGGTAGAATCATTACACTGCATTTAATAGATCCAATAGGAAGGCCAGGTGAGCGACAAAAATTTCCCTGCTGCAGCATATAAATAATACATGTTTCAGGGCAAGACTTATTCACTTTAAACATGGTCCACACAGTCACCCTAATAATCAACCGCTTCCATACTATGAATAACCCCCAGCATAAAATGTTTAAAATTAGGCAATATATTAGAATTAGGATATATGTGGATAAAGGATACTTTTATAATAAAGCCGACTGCAACAGCAACGACAATGCGGACCAGATCCATTGCTATAGTGAATGGGGCCAAGAGAACACCTGTGCTGCATTCCTTTCAATTGCCTGTTAATTTTGGGCGAAGATCTGTTTTTTTGGAGTTGGCACCAGGGTTAAGCAGTAGGTAAAATGGTGCAATTAGCGCCCCTCAAAAAATTAGCGCTGGCACCAACTGATCTGCTAGCTGCAAAAGCGCTAGAGATCTCTAGCGCTCCCCATGTTAAGTAAAGGACGCGGAAAGTACAGTAAGCTTGAGCTACAAATCACTAATAGCAATGCGCTAAGTGATTTTTCCCGTTTGTAGCGAGAGGCAAAAGATCTGTTGGTCAGCGCTAGACTCGATTAACCTGGCGCTAACGCAAAACCATGCCGACGCAAGTGTTAACTCACACCAGGTAATAGTGCCCTAAATAAGTATATATAAATAAGATTCCAAAAGCCCAGAGTAATGTGATGTAATGATGCCTTTTTATTGTACTAACCTGATACTTTATTTGCCGCAATTCGGCAGTTTTCGCTGAATGTCTGATTGCTCCTTCAGCGACTCCACTTTTAGCAAATTACAGTGACCATTCGCTAAATAAGGAATTCACTTTATTTTCGGCGAAATAAATTCCCCGAAATGTGACAAAAAGCAGAGGATCTAAAGATGATTAGACCCTTTAGATTCTAACTTCCATAATAACCCCTAAAATGCCATAAACCCAGGGAAATACAATAAAAATAATAAACAATGTGGCATTTAGCCTACTCATTAACCCCTAAAATGCCATTGATCAAGGTAAAACATGAAATGAATACACTGTGAGGCATATAGCTAACACATTAACCCCTAAAATGCCATTAATCAAGGAAAAAATAAAATGTATAATGTGAGGGATGAAGCCTACCCATTAACCCTTAATATACAACTAAACCAAGGCAAAAACTAATGTAATACACAATGTAATGTATAGTCTGAACATTAACCACTTCACTGCTGAGACATTTCAACCCTGTGAAAATGCTTAAGTTTAAGTGCCTGTTATTATTTAATGTTTTTGACTTTTATTTCAAACGGAATATGGTCATGTTGGATATCATTGGAAAGGCCAGAATCTGCTCTTTCCAATTACACCTAGATCGTCCATATACGATGCACAGGGACGGAGATACACTGGTCCGAAGAAGTGTGGTAAGCTGGAAGCTGATTTTTGGTGGGGGGGCACATGGGGGGGCAAGGAATAACCTAGGGGGCAATTGCCCCCCTTGCCCCCCTGTAGAGTCGCCTATGGTCTTAAGACTTGAGGCCTCAGGCACGCCGCCGCCAGCCGGCCAACATGAGATGAGACACGATAATGGGCTGTTTTGGGCTGTGCTGGGAACTTGTAATTGAGGCTTTGCGCCTCAGTATTGAAGGCCAGGCGACAGCAGTCAATGACTTGGCACAGCTGTTACAGTTGTGTTCAAAATTAGTCAAACCCAACTGAAATTGAGTGTTTTGGCCAGTTTGACATTGATTTTGATCATTCACTCTTGCTTACAATTAAATCAAAGAGGCACGTGTAGGTCAGACAAATATAACATAACATTTATAATGAAATAACCACAAATGTCTTTTCTGTGCTCACATCATTATCAGTTTTATTCAACCCCCAAGTGACATTCAATCTTAGTACTTAGTACAACATCCTTTTACAGTTATAACAGCTTTTAAACGTGAAGCATAGCTTGACACAAGTGTCTTGCAGCGATCTACGGGTATCTTCGCCCATTCGTCATGGGCAAAAGCCTCCAGTTCAGTCACATTCTTAGGCTTGCGCACTGCAACTGCTTTCTTTAAGTCCCACCAGAGGTTCTCAATTGGATTTAAGTCAGGTGTCTGCGATGGCCACTCCAAAATGTTCCAGCCTTTAATCTGCAACCATGCTCTAGTGGACTTGGAGGTATGCTTGGGATCATTGTCCTGTTGAAAGGTCCAACATCTCCCAAGCCTCAGGTTTGTGACGGACTGCATCACATTGTCATACAATATCACTTGGTACTGAAGAGAATTCATGGTACCTTGCACACGCTGAAGCTTCCCTGTACCTGCAGAAGCAAAACAGCCCCAACGCATGATTGACCCCCCGCCATGCTTCACAGTAGGCAAGGTGTTCTTTTCTTCATAGGCCTTGTTCTTCCTCCTCCAAACATAGCGTTGATCCATGGGCCCAAACAGTTCTAATTTTGTTTCATCAGTCCACAGAACACTATGCCAAAACTTCTGTGGTTTGTCCACATGACTTTTGGCATACTGCAGTCGACTCTTCTTATTCTTTGGAGACAGCAAGGGGGTGCGCCTGGGAGTTCTGGCATGGAGGCCTTCATTACGCAGTGTGCGCCGTATTGTCTGAGCTGAAACTTCAGTACCCACATCTGACAAATCTTTTCTCAGTTCCTCAGCAGTCACACGGGGACTTTTCTCCACTCTACGCTTCAGGTAGCGCACAGCAGTCGAAGTCAGCATCTTCTTTCTGCCATGACCAGGTAGCGTTTCAACAGTGCCCTTTGCCTTGAATTTGCGAATGATGCTTCCTATGGTCTCTCTTGGTATGTTTAACATCTTTGCAATCTTCTTATAGCCATTGCCCTTCCTGTGAAGAGTAATCACCTCTTCTCTTGTCTTCCTGGACCATTCTCTTGACTTCACCATGTTTGTAACCACACCAGTAAATGTCTAGAAGGAGCTGAGTATCAGAGTCATTTTAAAGCTGCCTAATTGGTGCTTATTATGCTTTATTGCTGCTCCGTGACATCCACAGGTGTTTTCAATACCTGATTGAAAACACTTGAATGAACCTCTGTTCTTCAGAGTGGTAGTCTTTAAGGGGTTGAATAATTGTGTCAATGAAGAATTCACAAAAAGAACATTTACTACTGTATTACAAAACCAATTGATGTCATTTTAGTTGCATATGGTTCTTTAAAAAGTCCTTGTAGGATTTCATTCTGAATACAATTACAAATGTACACTAAATTCCCCAAAACCCTTTACAGCATTGGGGGTTGAATAATTTTGAACACAACTGTATGTACCGTCGTGGACCGGTACTCCATTATATTGTCATTGGGCCCGCCTGGCCAAACTGACCAATGGGCTGCTGGACTCTCCTCCTTCACTGCCATTGCACGTCCTCAGCGTATCTGAGTCACACATGCAGACTGCTGGCCTGAATACGAAGTGCGCCATCATCTGGTAGGAGGGTTTACCTTAGAGTGATTGTACCACGCTAACCATAATAGACAACAAGAATCCAGTATATTTGTCATTTCATGCAAATTGGGTTATAAAGGAGAATTGGCTGCTCAGATTAAGATGCCCGGACCTATTTTTTGTCCTAGTCCAGGCCTGCTTACCACTACAAACTCATGTAGCTTCCAAAAAATAGATCCACACATTCCCTACTTATCTCTTGCCACTTAGGGAAGAAGAGGGCACAATCTGCCACCAAATCTCATCTTGCAGTGAAAGGCATGAAGAAATAACAGTTCTTCGATCTCCTTCCGCTGGCACTGTGTGATCCAACGAGATCGCATTCCCGATAGCTTGAGCAGCGTCGGCAATTTCTGAAACACGCAGCCGTGATTTTTTTAATTACTGAAAAACAATCAGAAATGTGCTAGAGGTAATTGCAAGACTCTGTGAAATTGCTTTTCCTTTTATAACTCAGAATATTTATTTCCAGGGTTTACTTACCTTTTAGCACCTCATTCCTGGTCATGCAATTACACCGTAACATGACCGGGTGGCTCTGAATGGCTGTGTGAATGTGCATCCTCAGCATTTTATGCAACAATGACAGGGGAACACTCCTGCCCTTGATATTTCGAAAACACAGGAGACGATACACTTAATTACTTCACTTTCTTAAATATAATTTTTCATTCAATTAATACATTGCCAGCTCATTAATTTCCATGAAGCTATCAGTCCCTCTGGATAAACTGTTTAACTCGCTTTGTGCTTGTGTACTTGATCTACTGAGTTTTCTCTTCTTTCCTGTTGCGTTTGCATCTCTTATTGCCGTTATTATCCATATAAATTAAATCCACGTTATTAAATATACAGTAATTATTACCTTATTAAATATATAAAGTCAATGTAATAGGGCAGCAGGAAATGCTGGCAGAATGCTTGGTTGTGTAGGGAGAGGTATTAGCAGTAGGAAAAGGGAAGTGCTCATGCCACTGTACAGAGCACTGGTGAGACCTCACTTGGAGTACTGTGTGCAGTACTGGAGACTGTATCTCCAGAAGGATATAGACATCTTAGAGAGAGTTCAGAGAAGGGCTACTAAAATGGTGTACGGCTTGAAGGAGAAAAGTTACCAGGAAAGGCTTAATGATCTTAACATGTACAGCTTGGAAAAAAGACGAGACAGAGGAGATATGATAGAAACATTTAAATACGTAAAGGGAATCCACAAGGTAGAGGAAGAGAGTATATTTAAACGGAAACAAAGTAGCAAAACAAGAGGACATAGTCTTAGATTAGAGGGGCAAAGGTTTAAAAGTAACATCAGGAAGCATTATTTTACTGAGAGTGTGGTGGATACATGGAACAGCCTTTCAGTAGAAGTGGTAGAGGCCAAAACAGTGATTGAATTTAAGCAAGCATGGGATAGGCATAAGGCTATCCTAAACAAAAGATAAATCCAGGTAAAGTATCCATGTAATTGGTCAGACTAGATGGGCCGAAAGGTTCTTATCTGCCGACACTTTTCTATGTTTCTATTATTCTCTAAGGCAGTGTTTCCCAGCCCTGGTCCTCATGTTTCCCTAACAGGCCAGATTTTAAGGATTATCTTCGGCAAATGAAGACTGAATTTTGCACTCACTGTGCAGCAAATCATATCACTCAGTTATCTGGCAAACCTGGCCTGGTTGGGGTACTTGAGGACCAGGGTTGGGAAACACTTCTCTAAAGCATAATAAGTTCTGCTCAACCCATTGCATTTGATAGTAGGTTTTAACCCATCACGGGATGTGCTATGACTTCCTCTCGGCGAATGGACTTTGAAGACACGGGGCTTAACCACTTGAATGCGGAGGACGCGCTGAGCGCGTCCTCCGCATTACCGCTGGTATGCGGAGGACGCGCTGAGCGCGTCCTCCCATTGGGGTCAGCGTTCGGCCGGGTTCCGGCCGATCGCTGGCCCCTCCGGTGCGGGCTGACATCCTCGATGTCAGCCACGCATCCGGAACCGCAGCCGCTGGTATTAGGTGTCATCGCGGCAGCGCGATGACACCTAATTCAGGCGCCCCCCCCGCATGTGCGGAGGAGGCGCCTGAAAGGGAGGGGGGAGGTCCTTCGGACCTCTCTCCCTCCCGATCGGCGGCTCTGCGGGGGTTAACCCAGGCATCATTTGGAAGGGCACAGCCTGCCCTTCCAAATGGTGCCTGGCATTAACCCCTGGGGAGCTGGATCGCGAATTGGCGCTGAAAAGCGCCGGTTCGCGATCCTTTCCCGGAGCTGGCCGACCTCTAGGATGTCAGCCAAGCCTCCAGGAACTCCCCCTGAGGACTGGCGTCATCGTGCGTAGCACGATGACGCCAGTCCTGGACTTAACCCCTAACTGCCACCAATGGTGGAGATAGGGAGTTCCAATGAACTCCCTATCTCCCGATCCGTGGCAGCTGGGGGTTAAAGTTTGATATGGTTGGATCGGCCAGAGCATGGGCGTTCCAACGATACCAAACACTACAGTGAAAAATTTTGTCAAAAAAAAAAAAATGAAAAATAAAAATAAAAAAAAATTAAAACAAAAAATTATAAAAAAAAAAATAAACACTTTTCTTTTTTTTGGTTTGTTAATGCAGCAATATTGTTCCCATTTCAATTATAATGTGAACAATGATGCTGCACTAATGATTTTTGTATGCGGTGCGTTTGTTAAAAATAGTGTAATTTTCCCCAAACAAAAATGTAACGAGACCCCATCTCTAATTTTTTTAACAAGCGCACCCCATACAAAATATAACCGCAATTGCTCGCATGTTAAAATGTGAAAAAAAACACTTTACACATTGTAAATTATTGAAAATACATATTTTATTGCATTTTTTGTTATAATATACAGACATGACATAACGTATACATATAATAATGACATATTATGAATCTACCGAGTCTGACGGAAAGAACGATATATAATATGTCTGGGTCATATACTAAAATAAGCCTTCAAAACACGTTTAAACATGATGCGCAAAACAGGTAAAAATGACCTCAGCACAGGGGCGGGAAAAGCCTCAGCAGCGAAAGGGTTAAAGATACGCACCGCTGACTTCAATGGGCCACCTCGGCCCTTCTCCGCAGCAACTGCGCACCGCATGCCTTTGGCTGCAAAGAGACGGCCTGAAACCGCCCCCCAATGTAGCCAATGATGCGTGTCACGCGTCGACTGCATGTCTGGGCCAAATCAGAGGTACACAGCGGCACCTGTCGGCGAGGCGTAACTATACGCCTCGCTGGCATTAACACTCACCCAATAGGCGATGCCTGCCCATCCTTAAGGGGTTAAACATGATCTAGAATTGGCCCATCTCTTGAAAAATATATAATAGGGTTGCAGAGCAAACACCATTCACACTGGATAAACATGTCACCTGTATGACTGTGCATCTGTTTATAATCAGCATAGACACAAATTATATAGACCAGCGCTCAAAATTTCCACTCGCCTACTAGCATTTGGCGAGTGGAAATTAAGTGAGCGCGAGTGGAAATTCACACGCAGGGAGCGCAATAAATTATTTTGTGCTGCGTATTCCAGCGGTGCCACTGTGCAGCCCCCCCTTCTCCAGGCTGCACGGTGGCAGGGATCAGCTGCCTAACCTGACCCAGCTCGTCTCTGTCACTGGCAGCAGGGGGTGGGGAGGAGCTTCCCTGCCTCCTCGCTCTGCTCACACTGGGCTCTGATGACTGGGTATACATGTATCTTGGGTCTGATGTCTGGGTATTAATGTTATTTTTGTAACTTTATTCTAAATAAAAGCTTTAACAGTGTAATTTCATAAGATAATTTAAGGGGGTTGTGTTTAGGGGCAGAGTTAAGGTCTGGGTAGGGGTTAGGTGGAGCAACTGGTGGCGAGTAACTCTTATGGCCTGGTTAGTAGCTTGGGACTTGAAATTTTGAGCCCTGATATAGACCAAAGTTTTGGTGAAAGCACTGACACAATGTGATTCAAAAATGGACACGATGCAGTGATATAATTAAGCAGTATTTTGGTCTTGAATGATGGTAAAACCTAAGTGAGAATATATTTTGTATCCATTTAGATACTGTAAAGCAGGGTGCTCAACCTCAGCCCTACAGATATGTAGAAGCTACAATTCCGACAAGGCTTTGTCAACCCAATGAAGGCCTGAGTAACGTGAGATGTTGGCCATGGTTGGCCACCCCATCTGTAGGGTATTACAGCTGTTTTCTTATTCTTTTTTCATGCTGTTTCCAACTGTATGGAGTAACTTTGGGGTCAGCGTCCTCATCCACATTATTCTGCTCAGTATAATCTTTTTTCTTGACAGTTTGCTATTAATACATATATTCGCTACAGGTTTATACGTGACAGATATACTAGGTGTGAATGGTATCTGCATTGACAAGAGCCCCCAAGAGATAGCCTCCTTTCACCAGTGGATGTTGTTCTCATTTCTAATACCAATATAAAAAAATATATTGTAGATTTTCACTGGAAGCTTGGGGAGAGCGAGCTGGTTGCTCGAGTTATGCGATTTTGCCTCCACAGGTGTAGAACATACAATGTTATTTTATTCACTCTTTCCGGACGATATAAATTATTGACAAAACAAAGATGTGAAACAGAATTCCAATCAAAATAGAAACACATATAGGGATATTCAAAGAGCACCGAATTGACCCGAAATTGCACTGCGCAGTGAATTTCCCCGTACGGTGCAATTTCTGGGCTATTCGGCTATTCAAAAAGCTGGCAATTCGCCAAATATTGGTGAATTGTCAGCAAAACACGGTGACCTTCGGCAGCAGTGAAATCCCCCATAGAGAAGCAATGGTTAATCTATTCAGAGACACCGAACAGCAGAGAAATGTCAGTGAAATGCCCTGATTTTCAGTGGTTTCATTCGACAGGTTTAATTAGGCGAATCCCATATGTTTCAATGTAAAAAAAATCCCTGTTTTTATTAAATATTTATTCAACCGTTTATTCTTTTCATATGCAGCAAAAAGTCTCGTTATTTATTTATTCTTTAGGATTTTTTAGGCATTTTTTGAGAATTGTTTGGCGAAATTTTCTATTATTATTATTCATAAGACCTTATATATTAGTTCCAGAAAAGGACCCCTATGGTCCTCTTTTGGCTGCGCTGGTTACGGTCATTTGAAGATATTAATTCCAGGCATTTTCATGCAGTATTTTTTGGATAACGCCTTTTAAAAGTTGCAGTCTTTTTTGTTTTTTTTTCCTCTGTTCGCCGGCTTGTCGGCTTTTTCCGCAGGCTGGACATAAGTTTTTTTGGCGGGTCGTGGGCTTTTTTCGGACCAATTCGGAGGTCTTATCGACGGATACACTTGGCAGTTTTTTGGATCAATTCAGCGTTTTTCTGCAGTTTTTCGATTAGTTTGGCTGTTTTGAGGCGGTTTTCCGACTCGAATTGGTGGTTTTGCAGCTGTTTTTCGCATTGCATTTGGTAGGTCGAATCGCCGCACTTCAGGGACCCTTCGTTGAATGCTGCATTCATTTCGTACTCGCCAAAGTTCGGCGACCAGGAGAGCACCGAAATGTCACTCTGAATAACCCTGATAGTGTAATACACCCAAAGAAATGTTATGCTAAATATAGTGCCAATGAGCCACTCACAAGCATTTGCAAGGAAAACAGTGTCATGATGTTCTGCATTTCCCAACACCTTCTTATGGAATGACCCTCAGAGAACCAGAATAAAAAGGTAATAGTGCCACAATAAAACAGCAATATCCACATTTATTTTATTGCACTTACAGGATGAAAGAATAAATGAAGAATATCATATATAAAAAACGTGGGTCACTCAGTCCTCAAATCCAAAATGCTGACTAGTCAAGGATGCTCCTGAGGAAGTCTTTCCCAGATGAAACATGTCAAGCTATTTATTGGGGACCAGCCTTACCGCATTGCAGATCTCTACTGACTAATTGGTGTTGCTAACGTTCCTTAGAATGGTTGGGAAAATCTAACTAACAGACAAACACACACAAAAAAAATCGACATCAGTTAACAAGGTGAGGTCAAAATCCGAGTTGGTAGTATTAGCCAAAAGTTGGTAACAAGGGGGGTAATCATGCGAGCCACGGTTTACCCTAGAGGGTAGTCGTGCAGGTCAGAGAAATAGGGACACCAGAACAACAGAGAGTTAATAACGAGTAGCCAAAGTCGGTACACATATATACGATAGAATAACATATGTTCTCCTGTATACAGAGCCAGGGCAGGGCACTAAAGAGAGTGTGAGTGAAGACTAAATAGCTCTACATGTGACTATTGGCTGGCAACAAGTCAGAGTACCAGAACGTCCGGGATCAACGCAGACGCAATGACGCCGAGTGGTGTAGGCCAAGAATGGTGTGAGGTATCGCGGCTGTAAGAAAATGACATGGTCTAGAAGCCAGCGTCAAAATTACTGGCAGGTGTTCTAGCGAGCAAGGAGGAAGCCATAGCAAACTGAGAGCTTGGAGCCCCTGAACGACGCCAAATAGCAGGTAACATGACACTATTAGGCAAGGCCAGGCAGGTGTCATAACAATCCATGGAGCGACCACCTCCAAGATATTCATATTCAAAGAAGAACTGGGTCAGGTGCTCAACCACCTTCTAAATTTTATTGGTGGCACACAAACCACGACAACATTTTGGCTAAACAACTTTTTCAAGCTCAAGCTTGACCAGTATGCCATGTAATATTTCAGTAGAGCTGATAAACGCGGATCAAATGGGCTGTAGGATTCTGTAGCATAAATCCTAAAAAATTATTAGATACTCATTTGCATCATCTGGTGGGAACATGTCCAACCAGTGTATGAGTCGACCGGCTGGCATTGTTACAAACGATTCCTGTGGACCTTTCAAGTCAATGCAATATACGGTTTCCAAATATTGTATGTCATTCGGGCACTAATGACTCCTGACTGTCCGATTTAAATTAATAATACATCAAAGACATTTATCCCTTTAAAAGAAAAGGATTAAAATAACAATATGTCTGCTCTGTCTGCAATAAAACATTCAAAGCAAACGCGGGATCCATTATTCGCGTGTACCGGCATGTGCCTGCTCTAACGGCCTGTAAAGTGTATACTAAGCAGCTTGTAGTATTTCACTATACAATATATTGAGTCCGGCATTAAGTAAGACAGTGACATGACAAACTGGCGCGGGACACTTAATTAACAGCTACTAATTACAAACTAAAATCTAACTACTTTTAAATAACAAAGCTAAACTGAAAAAAAAAAGCTACAGAATCACTAAAACGATCTTTTTAGAAATAGATATTTACATAAGTGGTTATTCAGAGAGAAGCGATCTGGCCCTAAAATTGCACCGAACAAGGAATTTCCCCATACGGTGCCATTTCGTGGCCATTCGGCTATTCAGAAAGCAGGCAGTTTGCCAAATTTTGGTGATTTGCCAGCGAATATAGTACCTGTTCGATGGCAGTGAAATGCGCATAGAGAAGTAATGGTTAATCTATTAAGAGACACCGAACAGCAGAGAAATGTCAGTGAAATGCCCTGATGTTCGATGGTTTATTTCGGCTGGTTAAGGCTGGGGTCAGACCAGCGCACTTTTAACGTGCGTTCTGGCGCACATAATTACGGCCGCACTAGCAGCAGATGACGGGCAATGACGGCCAATATACGATGTACGGCCGCACAAAAGTCCGGCCGTGCAACGCAAGTGGAATTTGAACGCATTTTTTTGAGAACGCTGAACCGCTAGTACTGACGTACTGAGTGCGCAGCTGCGGCATAGCGGCGTGTTTGCGTGATTAGGAGATGTCAGACACTGCTAATGTCCAGCCTACATAACGTCCAGACGCAAAAAGAGTTTTATTGATGATCCGTACAAAATCACGCCCGAAAATGCGCGTGGTCTGACCGTTTTTGCGCATTCCGTGAAAAAAATACGTCAATGCGTTCGGACGCACTTTTTCACGTTTGCGGGGAAAAATGCTTTCGTCTGACCCTAGCCTTAATCGGGCGAATCCCATAGGTTTCAATGTTAAAAATATTCCCGTTTTTATTCAATATCAATTGAACTGCTTATTCTTTTAATCTGCAGGAAAATGTCTCTTTAATTATTTTTTTTTAGGATCTTTTAGGTATTTTTCAGGATTATTTTCGGCAGAATTTTTTTTCCGATTTCTTTTTTTTTAAATTGCGTTCTCTTTTTTCTGTAACTGACCTTTTTATTATTATTCATAGGACCTTATATGTTACTTCCAGCCATTTTCGTCCAGTTTTTTTTTTTTCCAAACAGCGTGTCAAATATTTAAAGTTAAATTTTTTTATTTTTTTTGTTTTACCTGCCCGGCAGCTTGTTGGATTTTTTTGGTGGCTGGTTAGGTGGGTCGTGTTTGGCGGCTGTCCGGCGGGTTTGCGGCGGCTGTCCGGCGGCATTCGGCGGCCGACTCACCGTACTTCGGGGTCCTTGCGGTGAATGCTGAATTCACCGCAGGGTGAGCGAATTGGACTCGCCGAAGTGCGGCGAATCAGCCTTGTTGGCGACATTTTGGTGCACTCTGAATAACCTTGATAGTTACGTGGGGTGAAAAAAGCCACGCATGCATCGAGTTCAACCTTTCACACTCAGCTACTGGATCATCTACTGTGGATAAGCTACTGCTGGCAAAAAAAACCCAGTCTGAGCTCAGGGACAGACCTAAACGGGGCCAAATAAATCCATTTTACTGCAGAGTTACTACATATTGTATGGATATATCACCCTGTTTACAAAATTCTACTTTTGTCCGTCTTGTGAAGTTTATGTAACAGGTAGACACACATTCCTACTATTGAAACAATCTAGAATTGGGGTGTCACTGGTATGCTGGGCACCTCCCATGCATAATGCTTACACAAGCACCATTACTTATACAAATAAATAATAATAATATTAAATATAAAAATAAGGAAATATTATATAATAAATAAAATATTGAAAAAAGGAAAATATTGATAAAATAAGAAAGGATTATAATTTATTTAAATTATCAACAATACTTTTATTATGTGCGCATTGGTGCATCTCGATGAAGACGGAAGTCAAAACGCGTTGTGTAATTTGTTCTTATTTTTACTAATAAATTTGGTTAAGTTTTGGCCTTTTAATTGTATCTGGTGTGAGGAGGGTCTATCCATACAAAGCCTTTGGTCTGGAGACACTACTAACCGCATAATCACCGACGCATCCTAGGAATTATCGTGGGAGAACGACAAACCTGGTGGTGGAAATACGAGGAGTGGAAGAATTTCTTGTGGACTCTTTCACTGTATGTGCAAGGACTATTTTTTTCGATTTCATAATACACAATGCAAGATATTTCCTCTCAAGGCTACTCTGAGAAGTTGAACAGAAGCTCTTTGGCATAATGGACCTGTCATATAGGGATGGGCTGCCGGTTCAAATCGTTTCTATGTTCAATTCGAACATTGAATGTTCGAAAATTCGCGAACTGCAAACTTTTTGAGACGTTCGCTGAAAGTTCGAAAAATAAATTTAAAAAAATGCTTAAAAGATCCTAAAAAATCTAAAAATAAAGTGGCTCTTTACTGCAGAATAATAAACAGTTTATTAGATATTGAATTAAAACGGGAATATTTTTAGCAATGAAGCCTATGGGATTGATAAACTCATTGTTGGTCAAACATTTCCCACTCATAGTTGGTCAAACATTTCCCACTCATAGTTGGTCAAACATTTCCCACTCATAGTTGGTCACACATTTCCCACTCATTGTTGGTCAAACATTTCCCATGGCTCCAAATCGCATTTAAACATGAGCAAAAGCGGTAAAAATTAGCTCAGCGCACAGTGGTGAAATAGCTCAGCACTCAGCAGTGAAAGGGGTAAAAACGTTCTTTTTTAAAAACTTTTTTTCATTGTTTCCTGTCCCCCATGGCAGTACCCGGACCCCCATACACCTTTTATGGCCAATATCTTGCATATATGCCCTCTTGGAGGGGACCTTAATTTTCGAACGTTCGAGCCCCATTGACTTGCATTGTGTTCGCATGGTGTTCGAGTTCGCGGTCAAACTTTTTCAGTTGTTCGAGTTCGAATGCGAACCGAACACGGGGGTGTTCGGTCCATCACTACTGTCATATCGTGGCTAACCTGTATATAAATAAAGACAGACAGACATGTGAAACCTTTAATTTCTTTTATATACAAAGTGTCTTTAAAAGTGACAGAGGTTTAAGATAAGACATAATGCATATTTCCTGATGCAGAACATAACAATCAAAATTCCATGCAATGCTTTTTGTTTTTCTTCCCTCACAGATCATGTACGTTATTTTAATGTTTAGAAGGCGGTGCGCTCTTAAAATGCTCTTTTTTCTCATTTTTGTTTTACGCTTGAACATCTGCTTGTTGACCCTAACAACGTGCTGCACATTTTGTGCAATGTAACATACCTCTTGACTTCCATGCCCATACCAATTAAAATTCATCGGATTCTTCTGGCGACGCGCTGTAATAATCAAGAATTTCTCGGCTACTTTTCCGAGATCTTGTAGTTAATAGAAATGCATATTAAATAATTTGCAACCACCTCGTTATAATTAAATTTGCTCTGCCTCTGGCTATTGTACATATTTCTAATTCATAAATCTTTCGCACTAATTATGGACCTGTCATAAATAGTTTGGGACATGTCGTAGACGCGCTTTTTTATGGCAACAGCTCTTTTCGGGTTGCGGGTCCTATCTGAGATGTGTTTTATGACCGTTGGCTTACCTCTGTCAGCTGTTCCTTAGCAGAAGGTGTCACGATTTTAGTTTTATAGCCCGATCCTTCAGGGCTTTTCAATGCCAACAGAAGACCTGTCGCACAAGTCAGTTGCATGGATGCCATAAATAACGTGTTTCTTTCCTGGGGCTGATTCTGAAAGGGTTCAATCACTAAGCTGAGATTTGACAAGAAAGTGCTGTTCAAATAAATGTTAAAACATAAGAAAGAAAGCAAAAATGGGATTTATCTAGCTGAAATTATATATAAGGGGTTATTCACAGAGCACCAAAATTTCGGTGCTCTCTCGTTCGGCGCATTTCGGCGAGGTCAATTCGCCGACCCTGCGGTGAATTCAGCATTCACTGTAGGGTCCCAGAAGTGTGTCAAAGGGATCTGGCGAACATTTCGAAAATTTATAAAGTATTCTAAAAAAATAAACAAATAAAAAGGCTTTTTTTATGCAAATGAAAAAAATAAACGGTTGAATAGAAAAATTATAAAAACGATATCTTTGTTTATACATTGAAACTTATGGGATTCGCCTGTTTAGGCCGGGTGCACACTACCGTTTTCTTCTGCGCACTAGCGTGCATTATGATGCTCATTATGACGTGCGTTGTAGCATATTATTATGCGGATAGAGAAGAACACACGTAGTACGCGTGCAACGCATAACGCGTGTTGAAGACGTCCGTCATGGAAACACCAAGGCTTTTGCGCTAGGATTGATGCGATGTTGGCCGCGTGCTGAATGAAGTCAAAAGCCCAGCTTTTTTTTTTCATTCAACTGAAATTCAGTTTTTACGACGTGCGTCAAAATTAACGTATCGTCTGGCGTCTACCAATCTCTTCCGTCATAAAACACGTCCTTTTTAGCACACGCTAGTGCGCAGAAGAAAACGCTAGTGTGCACCCGGACTTAATCCGTCAAACTGAAACACTGAAAATCTGGGCATTTCGCCAACATTTTGGTGCTGTTCGGCTTACTCTGAATAGACTATTACTTCCGTATTTTGCTGACAATGCCAGCTTTCTGAATAGCCGAATTGCCACAAAATTGCACTGTACGGTGAAATTCAACATTTGGTGCAATTCGATGGCAAGTTCGGCAGTCTTTGAGTAACTCCTAAAGTGTTTTGTATTGTGTTAGGTCTCATACAGTCTTGAGCATTGCTGATGACGTGTGGGAGACGTCAGCCGCACACAGAGGTGAAACCCTTCAAAATCTTCCACATGTTCTCCTCAGTGAAGGGGTTAAAATGCACAACTCCAATTGGCATTGAAGTTGAAATGCATGTCCTATTGTAGCAGGGTATGTAAATGTAGCAGTGGACTATCTTTTTGGTGTGTTGTGACTACAACCCCCAGCACTCGATGTGAAAGACAAATGTAGGTATTCCTCAGTGTGATAAGTGTCTGTTCATTTCGGTCATCTCTCAATAAATAAGGCCTGAAGCACTTAAGGCGTAGGGCCCTTAAGTTGCCTCTGATGCCAGGACGCAGGGAGGATTTTTCTAGAAGGTTTTGCAGCGCGTGAGGAGATTGAGCGGGAGTGTTGTGGGAGGAGTCGTCAGGAGGGTACTTAAGGCGTGTGTGGAGAGGCTCTGCGCGCCTTTTTCTCCTGAGGTAGAGCGGTGAAAATCTGTGCTGCGTCAGTGAAGCAGTGTTTTTTTCGGCTTTTTGCCTTAAAGTATTGTTTTGGGAATGGCAGAAGGTGGTGAGCTGGAGTCGCTACTGGAGGAAGTGCGGGAGGCGGCTCGGCATCATGGTGTGGAGTGGGCCAGAAGAAGCCTGTCGGAGGTGTTGGCTGCGGAAGGGGGTTCTCGGCCTGCCAGGATTTCGAGGCCTCCGGTGCGGTTTAATCCGGGAGGCGAATCCAGTGATGTATCGGCGGCCGAGAGATTGAGATTGGAGGCTGTGAGAGGTCATGGTCGGTTGGTTCAACGGATGTTGGCTGATGGTGACGCAGTTGGAAATGTGGCTGGCGTGAGCGCTTCCAGGCCTGTGAAAGGTAGGAGCTTGAGGCTGGCATCGGGGGCTAAGGATCCTTCCGGTCGGAGGAGTGGTGTGGTGAGCTCTACCAGGAGAGAAGGAGTGCGGATTTCAAGGAGTTCCTCGGGGAGAAGGAGAGATCGGTGGTCCGCCAGGGGTCCCAGAGGAGGAGGAGCAAGGGCTGTCTCGGGGACTGATGTTTCGGCGGTAAGGTAGTTGGTGGATAGGGATGTGGACGGTGGTGTGGCACAGGGTGTTGGTGTGCGGGATGAGGGCACTCAAGATCTCAAAGTAAATTGGTGTTCAGTTGGTGGAGATGATGGGGCTCCGGATGTTGGTGTGAGGGAGCGAGTTGATGATTTTGGTACTTCGGGTTCTGGGGCTCATCGCACTATTAATTTTTCGTCCACAGTTCCAATGGTTCGGGAGAGGAGTCCACAGCCGGTGGGTGGTTTCCAGGCTGCTGGAGTTGGTGGAGGTGGTGCAGGAGGTTTGGAGTCGGTGGCGCTGGAGGTTCCAGGAAGTTTGGGTGGACCTCGTGTGGCGACAGGTAACGGAAATGGTGGTGATGTGGGTTCTTTCATGTCTTTTTTACAGGGGGCCTTTGAGGCTTGGTAGGTTTCACCAAGGGGTGTGAACCAGGGTGTGGATTTGGCTCAGGCATGGAAGGGTGCAGGTGGGCCAGTTGTGAGAGCTGGTGGAGCTCTTGGTGGTGAAGTTATGGCTTCAAATGGGCCGAGTGGCGATGTGGGTTCACTCGGTGAGTCCGCAGGAGTGGCGGATGTGGCAAGGAGGAATGCTTACGTGTCATTTTCTGGGCCTTTGGGGTTTCATTTGAAGCAGGAGGTTAAAGAAGGCATATGGCGGGGGGAGTATGAGGAACTTTTTTCCCTGCTTCCGTTGGATGAGGTGGCTGGGGTAAAAGATGATTCATCTAAGGACAGTTTAAAGGAAGAGGAGGAAAGGAAGAAGAGGTTTCGGAGGATTCCTAAGTCATTCGGAAATTGGCTCTGGGCTTTCTGTATTTTGGCAAGTGTGGTTGGGGAAAAGAGCCCACAGCACTGTTCGGGTCTTTTTTGTTATGTGGATGGGATTTGGGAGGCTTATCGAATGTATGGTGGTTGGGCGTGGTGGAAATACGATGAGCAGTTTAGGCAACGTTTGGCGGCGCACCCAGGCATGGGGTGGGACCAATTGGACATTACGCTATGGTTGCGTTTGATGGGGCACAAAATGCGTTGCCCTTTTCAGGGGGAGCCGGTGGGGGAGGAGTCAGTTCCCCATCGGCAGGTGTTAAAAAGGGATTGTGCTGGCAGTTTAATGAGGGTCAGTGCACGTTTGGTGAGGGGTGCAGGTACAAGCACGAATGTTCAAATTGTGGAGGATTACATTCATTGTCCAGATGTTTTAAGAGGGCAAGACAAGGAGGTCTGCCTTTTGGATGGTCTGGAGAGGGGAGCTTCCCCGGTGAAACTCAACGCGATGTTACCGTGGCTAAGGCTTTATGGAAGACATAGAGATGCAGAGTTTTTACGTGACGGTTTTGGTGTTGGTTTTCGGATTCCTTTTGTGGTAAGGCCAGGGGGTGGCAAGTTAAGAAATTTGAAGTCGGCTAGAGTGTATCCGGAGGTAGTTCGGGAGAAGGTGTTTAAGGAGATTGGGGCTGGTAGGATGGCAGGTCCCTTCTCGTCTCCTCCGGAGTGGGATTTGAGGATATCCCCTTTAGGGGTTGTGCCGAAGCGGAAGGCAGGAGAGTTTCGTTTGATTCATCATTTATCCTTTCCACGGGGGGAATCGGTGAATGATAATATTGGTGAGGAGTTGGCCTCGGTGTCATACGTGTCATTTGATTCTGCGGTTAGTTTGGTTCGTGATGCAGGACCGGGGGCTTTAATGGCTAAGGTGGATATTGAGTCGGCTTTTCGGCTACTACCTATTCATCCTTCATGTCATCATCTTCTGGGATTTTGGTTTGAAGGCGAATGTTATGTGGATTTATGTTTGCCTATGGGTTGTTCCATTTCCTGTTCCTTTTTCAAATGTTTCAGTACATTTTTGGATTGGGTGGGCAGTGATGTGGCAGGGTCGAACAATCTGACTCATTATCTGGATGATTTTTTGTGTGTGGGAAGGGAAGGGACAGGAGAGTGTCTGCACATTCTTCAGTCTTTTCAGTGGGTGGCACACCGATTTGGTGTTCCTTTGGCTTCTGATAAAACGGAAGGTCCAGTGTCGGTTATCACTTTCTTGGGAATTGAGATTGATTCAGTAAAGGGTGAGTGTCGTTTACCTGTTAAAAAAGTGGTGGAAGCTTTGAGGCAAGTAGAAGGGGCGCTGTTGGTTAAAAAATTACAGTTGAGAGAGCTGCAATCGCTGATTGGTCGTTTGAATTTTGCGTGCAGGGTCATTCCGGTTGGAAGAGTCTTTTTACATGGATTGGCTTTGGCGACACGGGGTATTCGGGAAGGTCATCACTTTCTTAGAATATCTGGTGCCATGAAGGAAGATTTGGAAGTGTGGAAATCCTTTTTGGTGGTGTTTAATGGGGTGGCCTTATTCCCTTCGAAAGAGGTTTTGGCGAAGGAGCTGGAATTTTTCACGGATGCCTCGGGAGGTGTTGGTTTTGGGGTATATTTTGGGGGACGTTGGTGTGCTTCTCGTTGGCCTGATTGTTGGTTGGCATCTTCCTTGGTGCGGAATTTGGCTTTTTTGGAGTTGTTTCTATTAGTGGTGGCCTTGGAGCTGTGGGGAGGTGCTTTGGAGGGGAGAAGGATTCTGTTCCGTTCTGACAACATGGCGGTGGTGTCGGCGGTTAATTCTTTGTCAGCTTCATCATTGCCAGTCATCAGATTGCTGAAAAGATTTGCGTTGTTGTGTCTTAAGTTTAATGTTTTATGCAGGGCAAGGCATGTTCCGGGTCACCTTAACTCAGTGGCGGAAGCTTTGTCTCGTTTTCAGTGGGACAGGTTTCGTTCTCTGGCTCCGTTGGCAGAGGAGGTGGACACCCCTTGTCCGGAGGGCCTTTGGCAGCTAGGCTCGAAATTTTTGAAAGATGGGTGAGAGGTTCTTTGTCTGAGTCATCTTGGAAGGCCTACTCGCGAGTATGGAGGGATTTGGACGCTTTGGCTGAGCGGTTCAGGTACGTGTCAGTGGGTGGTTTGGATGAGGAAAGTCTGCTCAGAGCATACCTCATTCGGTTATTTGAGTCCAGGGCATCTCCTGGAGTGGTTCGGCAGTCTTTAGCCGCCTTGGCTTTCCTTTTTCAGGTATCGGGGAAAAGAGATGTCACCAAGAATTTTGTGATCAGATGTGCAGTTCAGTGTTATGTAAAGGGGAGATGCAGAGTGGACGGTCGGCGTCCAGTTTCAAGACAGTTATTGGAGGGTCTATGGGATTTTGTGGGGAGCTTTTGTTCTTCACCTTATGAGGTTCTGCTTATGAGGGCGGCCTTTTGTTTAGGGTTTTTTGGGGCATTTCTAGTGGGTGAGCTGGTGTGTAATTCTAGGAGAGGAGGTGGTGGTTTGGGAGCTGATGCGGTTTGGTTGGGAGTTAATGATCTGGTTATTTGGGTTGCTTATTCCAAGATGGATCAGTTGGGTAGGGGGCGTAGAGTTGGTTTATTCAGTTTGGATAACTGTGTGGTTTGTCCAGTGGAGAACGTTAAAAAGTTTTTGGAGGTACGAGTGGAGTCTAGTGTGGCTTTTTTATGTCACGCGGACGGGTCAGCTTTATCTCGGTATCAGTTTATTTCTATTTTTAAGAAGGGTTTGTTGAGTTTAGGGAGAAATTCTGAAGGAATTTGGTTCTCACTCCTTTCGTATTGGGGCAGCAACGGAAGCTTCAAGGTTGGGTTTGTCGGCAACGGAAATTCAAGAATTGGGAGGATGGAACTCAAGGGCTTTTAAGTCTTACGTTCGTCCTGGTTTGGTGTCATGAATTTTGTGAACATTTGTTAAAGCTGGGAGGTACTGTGGAGATCAGTTGCTGTATGTTATGTTATGTTTTTTTCAATTTAAAAAAAAAAAGAATAAAACGAGAAATTTTGAAATATAAAAAATATCAAACTTATACATGAAATATGAATTATACCTTTTATACGGAATATATATATTTATTCTATTTTATCTTTGTAAATTTGTTGGTTGTTTGCGGTTGAGTGTGGGGGTTTGGAGTATTTGGAGGCAAGGAGTTGGTGTTGGTTTATGATATGTTTTTTCTTTACAGGTATGGTCATGGTTTATTTGGTGGGATGTGTGGTGGTTTGGTGTGGAGTTTTTTCTTTTAAAGTATTTTGTGTGGTGGAGATGTTGGTAATTTGTTTTTGTTTTTGCAGATCCTCCAAGAGTGGTGTGGATCATTGGAGAATCGCTGATTTTTTGGGCGAGAAGAAGGGCGTTGGTGCGATCCTCTGGAGTTCAGGTGGGTCTGCTTGGGTCGGCAACACGGGTACGGTGGATCGGAATCCGTGGACTCCTATGGGAGGAGTTTAAGCCGACGGTTTTGGGTGCCCTGAGGCACGGTGAAGTTCCCCATGTGCTGGTGGTTCACATGGGAGGGAACGATTTGGGTGTGGTCCCTCTTTGAATGCTGCTGGAGCAGATGCAGGAAGATCTGCGGCAGTTGAGGGTGTGGTCACCATGGACAGTGGTGGTGTGGTCCGAGGTGATGCCAAGGATGGTGTGGGAGCAGGCAGAGAATGAGGAGGCAGTGTGGCTTGGCCGTATCAAGCTGAATCGCTGCATGCAAAGGTTTGTGAGGAGGATGGAGGGTGTGGTGGTGCGACATTTACCTTTTGAAGAGGAGGAGGTGGAGTGTTATTTTATGGCGGATGGAGTTCACCTGACGGATGTGGGCAAGGATCTGTTCATCCTGGGACTCAAGGAAGGGATTGAACAAGCCCTGTTTTTTCTTGGTGGGGGAGCTCTCCCATAAGGGGGTTATGTGAGGAGCTCGTGGAGGGGGCTTGTAGGCAGTGCTGGCTAGGGGTTCCTTTTTAGTTAGGATTACTTTGGTCAGATGGTTGGGAGTTGGGAAGTTTTTTGGTGGTTGGTTGGTTTGGAGGTGTGTGGTGGTTGTGGGGAGTCCTCTTTCAGCACTGGGTTATTATTTTAATTTTGTTATGGGAATGGTTATGTCTTTATGGTGGGTTATTGTGTGGAGTTTTTAGCTGTGGCCTATATATAATAAATATATATATTATTCCACAGTTATGTGTTTGCGTACTTTTTGTGTATTTTTTGTCTCCCTGCGTCCGACCCGGTAATCAGTAGGCGACTTATGATTATTTCCTATTTCTGCAGTGCCGACTTTTGCCGTGAAACGTTAAGAGATGTGTGCAACGTACGTTGTCACAGTGAATATATAGCTTTTAATCTCGTTATTATATCGAACCAGTCAGCTATGACTTCGTACAATTGTATTAGAAACGCAGGCCTCTATTTCTACTCTCCATCAAAGTGACAAGTCGAGAACTTCAGTGATTGTCCTTCCTATAGATGGATGTGACTCCCACAGTGTGAGTACAGGAATTTCACCAACTGTTGTAAATTATTATACCGGAATTCATTTATATTTAATACTTTAGCATTAGATAAAAGGTGAAAGTTAATTTTTTTTCTCCTTTTGGCTCAAATAGGCTCATTTAACTTCTTTTTTATTTTTTCAATTTCTGACGTGAAATTTATAAGGGAGAAAAAGAACAAATTCCTTGCTTTTTCGTTGCTTTTTAAATTTTATTTTGTGACTTATAGCAGTAATTTTTATCCCTGTGTTTGTGAACACTCATAATATCTGATATTGGGACTCTACTAAAACGCTCATCGAAGCCTTCATTATTTCCCACCTTGACTACTGTAACCCTCTTTTCCTTGGCCTTAAATGATCCCAGATTATTCCCCTACAATATAACCATAATGTTTGCCTCTAACAAATTCCTCTACCACAGATCCTGCACCACTCACACCTCACATCTCTACAGTCTGTAATGAACGCCTCTGCCAGGCTCCCCCACCTCACATTCCGTACCTCTCACACCTCTCACACCTTTGTCAATCTTTACACTTGCTCTCTGTTTCTTTTAAAATACAATTCAAAATCCTGGTTGCCACATTAAAACATTGTCGCATCCAGGAGAGGATACAGGCGGCATTTATACATAGCCATAACATGTTTGCAATACGTCCCTCACTTGGCCTCTTCCTACCCTTATAGCAAATACATATTTATACTATCTCTACCCTGCGGAAAAACTAATAATTGATTTGTATCAGGCTAGAGATAGTATAAAGTTGTATTAGAAGGGTAGGAAGAAACCAACTGAGAAAGCTATGGCGAAACGCGTTTTACCTGTGTATATGATTGTTTTAGTCTAAATAAAGTATACTTATACAGGGTGAGCCAGTCAAACCTGCATTTTTGAAATGACTGTAAAAAATAAACGGATGGATATTTCAAAATTTTATTGTTACTATCTTAATGTACATTAAAAAGCATTTAAGAAACAACATTCACTGTTTAAAAATAACTCCAGTAAGATGGTGTCCTTCCCGATTGAGACATTCTTGTAGGCGATTTCTGGAACAGTCCATCGCATCACGGAGCATACGCTGAGGAATTCTCTCGATTTCCAACCGGATTCGGGCCTATGATTCCCAATGAGGACATTGCGCACCAAACTATTACCTTGCTTGAATGGAGTGGTGTTTGATGGAGTTGTTGAGGGTTTTCATCACTTCAATATCGGAAATTTTGTTTATTCACAAAACCGGAGAGATGGAAATGTGCCTCATCGCTCATCCACAGGTTGTGAACAAGGTCCTCGTTTTCATCAAACATGTCCAACAACGTTTGACAAAAACGCCGTCGAACTGCAAAATCGTTTTCATTCATAGCCTGAACAACCTGAATTTTGTATGGGTGATGGTGTAAATCTAACCTCAAGATTCTTCGGACGCTCGTGTTTGCCATGCCAAGCGCAGCACTCTGTCGACGCGCCGATCTCCGAGGGCTTCTTTCCACAGCAACTCTCATGCGGTCAATATTCGCGGGAGTTCGCACTGATCTTGCACTGCCACCCCTTCTGCTTCTCGTTTCACCAATTGCTTCAAAGTTTGTCACCCACAATTTGATTGAATTAACAGACGGCACTGGCTTATTTCAATTAATTAGAAAATTCTTCCGGAAACGACGCTGAGCGGCTGCATAACTACCACTTTGGTAAAACGCTTTCACAGCGAATGAACGTTGTTGTTTAGACCACTGCTCCATGACGACTGAATTGCTTAGTTGTGGGGGACACAATGGTAACCTTGCTAACTCGCTCCGCCCACTTTCACGGCTCTCCCGCCCTTTTCAAAAATGCAGGTTTGACTGGCTCACCCTGTACCTACCTGCGATTGTATGGACATTTTTTACTTTCTCTGAGATACTAAAGGGGTTTTTAGGAGGCAGTGCCATAACAGCCCCCTGGGCATAGAAAGCAGAGCTGGCAATGGAAGCTGCAAATCACTTAAGACTCATATATATATATATATAAAACAGAGCTACATTATCTGTTCTTCATTTTTATTGGAGGATTATATAAGATGAAGATGTTTTAAACTATTCACAGGAAAGCTGATAAATTTCTGAGAGTAGTCCAAAAGTGTAGTCCTTAAAGGCATAGAGGCTGTATTTGTGTGAATGTGGCCAGTTAGGATATCAACTATAATTTTTTTAAGTGATACGGTATGTATTTTTAAGTTTGTTTTTAAGGAAAAGTAGTGAAGAAGATCACCTACGTTTAAGTTGTGTGACCAGCTATACACATAAAATGTATCCTGACTGAATTATATTCAAGACCCGTGTCAGGTTATGTAATGTTTTTTTTTTCTTTGTTTGGTTCTCCCTCTTTTATTTGTATATTTCCTATCAGGCACTGAGCAATGGGGAGTTATACAAAGTTGTGGTAACAATTGATTGTTGTGCGGTGGATGCAGCACAGCTTTGTTGTGTACACCAACAAGTGCTGGCTCTAAAAAAAAAAAATGTAATCATTTTTTTTCCATTAAGTGCTGGTATATTGATGAATATTTAGTCTTTTAAACCCAGCTGGGCATGTGTCCGAATTACATCTCCCCACCCGATCATGCACAGAGGCCAGAACTGCAGTAATTCCTTTTGGCCAGCAGATGGCGAGATTATCATGCTAAATTGTTTATTACAGTAGGGAATACATTGGGAATAAACTCAAATATTTCTTATTGTCTAATTCATTTTAAAATGACTTTCCAAATAACCACTGGTTCTTGGCGTTGGTTTTTTTGGAACTTCTTTTGGTAGTGAAGGGGTTAACCAGAAACTTTCTCCAATCATAGACTGTTGAAACTCCCCTTAGCATGGGTTAACTCATATTTTTATGTTTTGTATAAGCACGTATTAAAACATATACAATCCCCGATGGACTGTGGGTGGTGGAACAGGAATGGCAGATTTTTTTTCGGTTCTTACTCCTGCGTTTTGATGCCTAAATTGCTTGCTATGTGTTCTTGTCAGCTGTCATGCTTTTTAAAGTTCTAGTTGATATAAGCCTATAGCTCCCTTGGAACGGCACTGCGACCTGTTTTGATTTGCAGGTAAAAATAAATAAATAAAATTAAAAAACAACACAGGGTTTGTTCTACGATATCTGCTCAAAATAAAACATTTTTGTTTGCTTCTTAACCTTTGGTTATCGGCTCCAGCTACCTGCGGTGCACGTAATAGTATTAAAATCTACTTCTTCCTTTATCCTGCAGTTTGAAAGGATACAATTTATATTGAAAGAAAGTGAGAAACAAATAAGCCATAGGCAAAGTATAAAGCATAAGCATCACCACCAGCTGTAAGATGAATAAAAGGGTCATGATATTATACCGAAGACAGTCGCTGAGTCTGTACACAGAGAATTGGGGCAAAAAAGAAAAAATATGAATAAATACTATACTACACTGACGGGCTATTTACTCAGGGACTGACCTTTACTTTACAACCATCTGTTCCCCTGGATACATATTGACCTTGCTCATTTTCTATCACATGGTTTAAACCTCTATTTAACCCCATTCACTACAAAATGATATACAAAAAATCCCCACTTTCGGGAACCAGTGTTTATATTTGGAAAATCATTTTTAATTAATAATCCAATGAGAAATATTTGGGATTATTCCCAATGTGTTCCTTACTGTAATAACCTATCTGGCAGACAGATGTTGCCATCTGCTGGACTAATTGAGTTACTGCAGTTCAGAGCTCTGTGCAGGATCAGATAGGGAGATGTCATATCTTCCCATTTTTATACAATATCTAATAAACTGTTAATTCTTTTAATATGCAGTAAAAAGTCTCACTATTAATTTTTTATTAGGATCTTTTAGGTATTTTGGGGATTTTTTCGGGAAATTCTTTTTCCAGTTTTTTTTTTAATAGCAGATTTTCTTTTTTCTCTAACAGACGTTTTTATTATCATTTATTTTTTATTATCATTCCAGACATTTTCATTCAGTATTTTTTTGAAAACAGTGTTTAAATTTTGAAACTTTCAATCGTATTGTTGTTTCTTTTACCCGTCCAGTAGCTTGTCGGCTTTTTATTGCGGCTGGTTGACGCTGTGTCCAGCGGCCCATCTGCTGCGTTTGGCGTCTGTCTGTCGTGTTTGCGGCCGGTAGGTTTGTGGCAGGTTGATGGCAGCATTCGGCAGCCGATTCCCTGCACTTCGGGGACCCTGCGGTGAATAATGAATTGTGAATTCACCGCAGGGTAGGGAAATTTGATTCCCCGACGTCCGGGGAGCGACAGAGAATAATCTGAGAATAATCTAATGCTTTGTGAATAATCTGTGACTTTCATGACCTGCGTAATTTCACTATAAGGGTACCGCGCTCACAAAATTTATTTTTGAGAATCTCAGCCATTGATTGTATCAATATCTTGTCATTGACTCAATATGCTAGACGCTAATAGACCTTTTGATTAGAGATGTGCATTCGTTTCTGAAAAATTCGGAATTTGGAACGAAATTTGATAATTGGTATTCGGAAGTACTTCCGAATAACGAATCGATACGATACAAATTTGAAACGAAACAGTATATATAACGAATTTATTTCATTTTACACTGTGTCATCATCATAAAAGAAAAATTTTAAAAACTGATATCAACTATCGAATTTGAAATGAACTATCAAATTGATATCAACTATTGAATTGATCTTAACTTACAATACAAGTAATAGTCAGCAAAGGACTTTATGAAACAAATTAATTTTGTTTCACTGTTTGATTTGATTCAAATACTAAATATGTGACACAGCTTAAAATTTAACCCTAGATTTTCTTTTAACAGCAAAATTTGATTAATTGGGGTTCTATCTAGTGATTCAAAATTCGAATTGATATCAACTATCGAATTGATATATGAAATTCGAATCGATTCGAAATTTCATATCTATCCGAAACTAAACAAAACGAAATATGAAACAAAATTAGTTACGAAATTCCGGAAACGAAATGATTTAAAAGTGTAACGAAACGAAACTAAACGAAACAAAGTTTTCAGCCATGCACATCTTTTCTTTTGAGATAAAGGTAGCAGAGAAAGCTACAGGGAAGAAAAAGTATGTAAAACTTTGGTCATCTCGAAAATGTGTGAGTAATTACCTCACCTGCCATACTGCCAGAGAACTATTTATTCTGTCTCGTCCATGCTGGCTTTGATAGCTACAAAAATTGGATCTCAGCAGTAACTTAAGTAAGAACAAATCTAAACGCTGGCCGTCAGCAGAAACTCTCACATTACAAGCATTAGGAGGTATATTTCTACTAAGACACGAGAATTGAGAGCAATAAGAAACCAAAATTATTCTATGCATGGAAAATACATGGCCGCTGTTATATTTAAATAGGGCAGAGTGTTTGATGGAGTTTGGATTGATGGAAAATAGGTTTGAATGACATATGAATATTTCCAGCATTGTTATGAAATAGAAACAAACAGGAACAGAAACAGAATACAATGTAACTGGTTTAACGTTCAGCAATAACAAATCATTGTGATTCAGCATGGGAAATGTTAGACGTGTAGTGATTAGGGATGTGCGTTTCGGGTTTCGGAATTTCGGAATTTTCACGAAATTTCCAGATTCAGATGGGGTATATGGAGTGTTCAGGTAGAGGTAGTACCTCTGATGGGGAACATGTGGTGCTCCTTGGAGCAGTTCGTCCACCTTGGTCCTCACCTGTCACTCAGCTCTCACCTGTGGCTCCTCGTAGCTGTCAGCATGCAACAGCAGCCATACCCTGGGCAACGGCTTCCACTGGCCGGCCAAACCAGGTGGGGGTAGCCGAAGGGTCTCAAAACCCTCGGTGAATTAGGTGTTGCCTACCTATGCATGCGAAGTCTGAACATCGGCTGATCCTGTGGAGGAGACCATCTAGGTCCAACGGAGGTGACGGCGACTACAGCAATGCACTGTGGAGTGTATGGAGCAAGACGAGGCACGTAGAACATCTTGGTCATCCACTGCATCTGTGCCCATCTCTGGTTGTCTTGACTTCCTCTTGCCACTGGATACTGGTGGGCCCGGACGAGAGAGTGAGGTCGACGCAGCGCAACTCTTCTTCACTTTAAACAAAGTTTTCTGCGCAAGTCATCAGTCATCCACAATTCAAGTCCTGTGGCGATGGGTAAGCGACGAAGCGGCAGGTGTGGTGCACTGGGAGTCGTAGCCGCAAGCCTGCACACAGGCGACTCAGGCTATAGGGTCGCTCTTCACTGACCGGAGCAGAAGTGAAGTTCGGCAGCCACCTGAGTGTCTGAGCAGTCCTATTTAGGGTAGCACTGCTCACCTCCATGCATGAGGAAGGGGCTAGAAAAGGTGCCCCAAACATTGCCTGCTCCTTACACCCTGGCTGGCTAACCGCGGTCGGCGGGGACCCAATTATGCGGTCGAAAATCAAAAACAAACTCAATCACAATAAAATTTGCTACATGGAACATCCGCACTCTTCTTGACAGGGATACCGCAAATAGGCCGCAACGACGCACGGCGCTCATTGCCCATGAACTTGTCAGATACAATATAGACATCGCCGCCCTAAGTGAGACCAGACTCTCCGGTGAAGGAGAACTCACAGAAAGGCTTGCTGGCTACTCCTTCTTCTGGAGTGGACGCGACTCTCATGCAAAGCGAGAAGCGGGAGTTGGTTTTGCTATTAAAACTTCTCTTGTGAGTAAACTCTCCAGCTCCCCGAAAGGAATTAATGATCGTCTTATGACGCTGAAACTCCCTCTCTGCCATGGAAAGAAGTTTGCCACCATAGTCAGCGCCTATGCACCCACCATGACAAATCCAGAAGAGACCATAGATAAGTTCTATGATGATCTGAACACCGTTATTTCCTCCACTCCCATTGCTGATAAACTCATTGTTCTTGGAGATTTTAATGCACGTGTCGGGAGTGATCACACTTCCTGGGACGGAGTGATGGGGAAGCATGGGGTTGGAAAGTGTAACAGCAACGGCCTGCTGCTCCTTCAGACCTGTGTTGAACATGGCCTCCTGGTGACAAATACCATTTTTAGCCTTCCCGCACGCAACAAGACATCATGGATGCACCCCCGTTCAAAACACTGGCATTTAATAGACTATGTCATCGTCAGAAATCGGGACCGGCAGGATGTGAAGGTGACTAAGGCCATGTGCGGCGCAGATTGCTGGACGGATCACCGCCTCATCGTCTCAAAGATGAAAATCCACATTCAACCTAAGAGAAGACCTCATGCCGCCATAGCTCTGAAACGCCTCAACATCAGCAAGTTGAAGCGTCCTGATGTCAAACAGACTTTTGTTGACACCCTGGATGAACGCCTTGCTTTAATCACACTGGATAATCTGGATGCGGGAGCAGCGTGGACCACATTTCGTGAGACGGTGTATAGCACAGCCATTGAGCACCTTGGACCCTCTACCAGAAAACACAAGGACTGGTTTGATGAAAATAACATAACGATTCAACTGCTACTCGAGCAAAAACGTCGGGCGTACAAGGCACTCTATGATGACCCAATGTCAATGGCAAAGAAAGTTGCACTGCGTAACATCCGCAGCAACATCCAGTCGCAACTGCGCCAGATGCAAGACTCCTGGTTGAGTGCAAAAGCTGAAGAGCTTCAGGGCTTTGCAGACAGGAAAGATATGAAGAACTTTTACAGCGGCCTTAGAGAAATCTATGGCCCTACTGCCTCAGGGTCTTCTCCTCTCCTCAGTGCTGATGGTTCCACACTCATCACAGAAAAGGAGCAAATCTTGGAAAGATGGGCGGAACACTTTGCTAGTGTGCTGAATACGCCTTCTGTCATAAATGATGAAGCCATCGAAAGACTACCCCAGGTCCCAGCGAACAAGTCACTGGACGCTGTTCCAACTCTGGACGAGATACAAACAGCCATCCGACAGCTGTCCAGTGGCAAAGCACCTGGTTCCGACATGATTCCTGCTGAAATCTATAAAGAGGGTGGACCAGCGCTGACGGATAAGTTGCTCTGTCTAATCCAGATCATCTGGCAGACAGAAACTGTACCACAGGACCTTAAAGATGCTTCCATTATCCATCTGTACAAACGAAAAGGAAATCGCCAGGCCTGTGACAACCACCGTGGAATCTCACTGCTATCCATTGCAGGCAAGATCTTGGCCCGAGCCCTGCTGAACCGCCTGAATGTACATCTAGAGCAAGGTCTCCTTCCCGAGAGTCAATGTGGCTTCCGCAAAGCACGTGGGACTATTGACATGGTGTTTACTGCCAGACAGCTTCAAGAGAAATGTCAGGAACAAAACTCGGATCTATATTCCACATTCATTGACCTAAATAAAGCTTTTGACACGGTCAGCAGAGATGGCCTGTGGAGAATCATGAAGAAGTATGGATGTCCAGACAAGTTTACCGCTATCACCCGGCAGCTACATGATGGCATGCTGGCTCGAGTCCAGGAAAACGGTCAATCATCTCAAGCATTTCCTGTTACAAATGGAGTGAAGCAGGGCTGTGTCCTGGCTCCCACACTCTTCAGCATCATGTATTCTGCAATGTTGTCTGATGCGTTCAAGGATTCCACCACAGGCTTGCCAATTCGATTTCGTACTGATGGATCAGTCTTTAATCTCAGAAGGCTTCAAGCGAAAACCAAGGTCAAACATAACATCATAAATGAGCTTCTGTTCGCAGACGATATGCAACACAGCGTTGACATTTTTGCTGATGCCTGCAATAACTTTGGTCTCACTATCAATAGAAAGAAAACTGAAGTGATGTATCAGCCAGCTCCCAGGAAGCCTTACGCTGAACCCAGCATCACCATCAGTGGGCAGCGTCTAAACGCGGTGGACAAATTCACGTACTTGGGCAGCATCCTTTCTAGATCTGTCGTCATGGACGACGAGTTGATTGCTAGACTCGCAAAAGCAAACGCAGCATTTGGAAGACTCCGCAAAAATGTGTGGGACAGGAGAGGTATCAGACAAAAAAAACAAGATCAAGGTGTATCGCGCAGCAGTCCTTTCGACGTTGCTCCATGGATGTGAAACGTGGACAATCTACCAGCGTCACGCCAAGAAATTAAATCATTTTCACACAACATCTCTTAGAAAACTTCTTGGTATTAAGTGGCAAGACAAAGTGCCTGATACCGAGGTCCTTGTTAGAGCGGACCTACCCAGCATCTTCACCATCCTGGCGCAGTCTCAATTACGATGGGCAGGACACGTAGCTCGTATGAAAGACAATCGACTTCCAAAGATGTTGTTATTTGGCGAACTTACACAAGGCAAGCGCTCCAAGGAGGTCAAAAAAAGTGCTACAAAGACACACTGAAAGCAGCTCTAAAGGCCTTCAATATTAACCCCATTAACTGGGAGCTTGCTGCTCAGGACAAAACCAAGTGGAGATCAGCTATTAAGAACGGAGCTCAATCCTATGAGACCAGCAGAGCAGCGGCAGCTGAGCAAAAAAGGCTGGCCAGGAAAGGTAGTGATATACTACTATCTTCTGCGGCTATTCACTGTCCACATTGCCAGAGACTATTTCGAGCGCAAATTGGCTTGGTAAGCCATCTACGCACTCACCGTGACCCACCCTATTCCCTAAATGGATGACTAGATGGTCCTCGTCGACTCGACGGACGAACAAGAAGAAGAAGCGTTTCGGGTTTCGGAATTTCGGAATTTTCACGAAATTTCCAGATTCGTGCATCCGGATTCAGCCGATTTTCCGAAAATTTTCAGATCCGAAAACGGCAGATCCGAACGAATTTTCGTGCCGAAACTAAAACTTTTCGGTATTTTCGAATGGACTGGAAATGTGTAAAATCGAAATTCATTTTCGTTCCATTCGTGATTTCGGCTCCATTCCTGATTTCGGTTCCATTTCAGTAATTTCGGACATCATATTTATATGCTGATTCTGTAATTAAATTTTGTATCATTCCCATCTCAATGTATCCTTCCTGGAAAACCAGAGAAATCTCAATGTATCCTTCTTGTAAAACCAGGAGAATCTCAATGTATCCTTCTTGTAAAACATGAGAAATCTCAATGGCAGAATTATCGTATCGTATAATTATCGTATCCGAAAAACCATTAGTTTACGTCAAAACGAATAGACACTTTGAAACGAGGAGAACAGACGTTCGGAAAAACACGAAAATTTCCGAAATCACGAAAAAAAAGTCGATACGAAAAACGAAACGAACAGGACCGAAACTAAAATCGGCCGAGTCAAAACGAAAATTTACAAAATCCGAACGAACCTAACCGAACCGAAAAAAAATCGGTGCACAAGCCTAGTAGTGATCTGTTTCATCTTATTGTGCTTTAACGTTGTCTGTGAAAAGTAGAATTTTGTGAGAACTGACAGGACAAACCCAACAAAAATTCTATCAGAACAAGTTTCAGAATTTTTATATAATTTTGTATTGAATTAGACTACATTATTATTGTTATTATTATCAATTTAGAAAGCTTTCTAATACCATAAACCCCCAAAATTTTAAGCAATGTGGACTAAAGTAGCATCTGGGGCCCCTTTGGGATTATGGACATTCATTGTTTTCATAGTAAATCTGCTCCTGCTTTCCACCTTTTAAGTGCCCACCTACACTTTTATTTTGTTTTTTATTATTTGGTTAATAATAATGAATCTGAAAATATAAATTTTGTGCTTATTTGCTGTTTTGTAAGTGATATGGGAAACACGTGTAGACATCCTAAAATTTTAGCCGCACATACTTTAAAGCAAGAGCCGTGCTCTCTCCTGATACTGATTGCCGCTGGACCGAGGTAAGATGCGGGATGCGATAACTCAGTACCAGACGCATAGGGTAGATGTAACATCACTGTGCTACAACCATGGAGACACAGGTTCGAATCCTGATCAGAACACCTTAAGGGTTATAATATTTAATATGTGGGTAAAAGCTTCTTGATCCAAGGAGAAATCTGACTGCCATTCTGGGGTCAAGAAGGAATTTTTTCCCAGTATGTTGCATATTGGCGAGCATTTCAGACTGGGTTTTTTGCCTTCTTTTGGATCAACAGCAGTAGGTTATGTGGGAAAGGCTGAACCCGATGGATGCATGTCTTTTTTCAGCCCATGTAACTATGTAACCTCTCCAGCAAGTGTCATTGAGTAAGACCTAAGTATTCATACAACGTAATGAGCCCTGTTCCAAGGTTGACGACAATATAACTTGCCAAAATTTATAATAAAGGCTCAAGAAGTTATCTTTTCACCTATGTATCAGTTCCTAGGCATAGAGGTTTGCCCTCATGGAGGGTCATTTCCTATGTAACAGGTGCTGTATAAGCGATGACATGTACTGGCTGGATGGAGTAGAGGTAACATCACTGCTATACAGTGGCAAGAAAAAGTATGTGAACCCTTTGGGATTACGTGGAGTTTTGCATGAATTGGTCATAAAATGTGCTCTGATCTTAATCTAAGTCACAACAATTTGAAAAACACAGTCTGCTTAAAATAATACAACACAAACATTTTATGTTTTCATGTTTTATTGAACAGAACGTGTAAACATTCACAGTGCAGGGTGGAAAAAGTATGTGAACCTTTGGATTTAATAACTGGTTGACCCTCCTTTGGCAGCAATAACCTCAACCAAACGTTTCCTGTAGTTGCAGATCAGACATGCACAACGATCTGGAGTAATTTTGGGCCACTCCTCTTCACAAAACTGTTTCAGTGTAGCAATATTCTTGGGATGTCTGGTGTGAATCGCTCTCTTAAGGTCATGCCACAGCATTTCAATCAGGTTGAGGTCAGGACTCTGGGCCACTCCAGAAGGTGTATTTTGTTTTGTTGAAGCCATTCTTTTGTTGAATTACTTGTATGCTTTGGGTCATTGTCCTGTTGCGTCAGCCATCCTCTGCGGTGCTTCAGTTGATGGACAGATGGTCTTACGTTTTCCTGCAAAATGTCTTGATAAACTCTGGAATTCATTTTTCCATCAATGACAACAATCCGTCCAGGCCATGAGGCAGCAAAGCAGCCCCAAACCATGATGCTCCCTCCACCATGTTTTACAGTGGGCATGAGGTTTTGATGTTGGTGTGCTGTGCCTTTTTTTCTCCACACATAGTGTTGTGTGTTTTTTCCAAACAACTCAATTTTGGTTTCATCTGTCCACAGAATAATTTGCCAGTAGTGCTGTGGAACATCCAGGTGCTCTTTTGCAAACTTCAAACGTGCTGCAATATTCTTTTTGGACAGCAATGGCTTCCTCCGTGGTGTCCTCCCATGTACTCCATTCTTGTTTAATGTTTTCCTTATTGTAGATGTGTCAACAAAAATCTTAGCATGTGCCAGAGATTTCTGTAAGTCTTTAGCTGACACTCTAGGATTCTTCTTTACCTCATTAAGCATTCTGCACTGTGCTTTTGCAGTCATCTTTACAGGACGACCACACCTAGGGAGAGTAGCAACAGTGCTGAACTTTCTCCATTTGTAGACAGTCTGTCTTACCGTGGACACATGAACATCAAGGATTATGGAGATACTTTTGTAACCCTTTCCAGCTTCATGCAAGTCAACAATTCTTGATCGTAGGTCTTCTGAGAGCTCTTTTCTGCGAGGCATGGTTCACATCAGGCAGTGCTTCTTGAAACCAGTAAACCCAAAACTGGTGTGTGTTTAAAAAGGGCAGGACAGCTTTCAGCAACACATTCAATAATATCACACTGATTGGACTCAAGGTTGGCTCACTCCTGGCTCCAATTAGCTCTTGGAGAAGTCATAAGGCTAGGGGTTCACATACTTTTTCCACCCTGGACTGTGAATGTTTACATGTTATGTTCAATATATGTTATGTTTTTCAAATTGTTGTAATTTAGATGAAGATCAGAGCACATTTTATGACCAATTCATGCAAAACTCCACGTAATCCCAAAGGGTTCACATACTTTTTCTTGCCACTGTATATCCGTGGAGACCCAGGTTCAAATCCGACCAGAGCACCTCTCCACTAAGTGTCCTTGGGCAAGACACCTATCGGTACATACTTGCCAACCTCACAATATCAACTGTGGAGTCCAGTGGTAACGTCTCTACCCTTCAACTGTGGAGAAGCAAGTCAAAATACCCTTCAGCACATCCCTCCAATACAACTGTGGAGAAGTCTTGACTTTACGAGGCGCGGGTTCAACCAAACCACCAGGTCGCTGCTCTACAAACATGCAAAGACGACTCGATCCCACTCAGAAGACGCCACCAGCGAGTGTCCTTGGGCAAGACACCTAGCGATATGGATGCGTCTACCTCACAAAATACTTGTACGTCTCATAGATTGGAAGTTCCCTTGAGAACAGGGTCCCCCTGAATCAGGTCATCATCCATGTGTGGTATTCCAATGTATCACCTCATTCTACACTCATCTTGTAAAGCGCTGTGGAATTTGTGGCGCTATATAAATAAAGGATAGTAATTTTCCATCAGTTTTTAGGAATAAGGTGACATTTATTGCTTGATGGGTCATTTTACAGAAAGTAAATCTGTCTGTGACAGATCCATTTCGAGTTCTTTGCAAATCTTCTCAGCTGCAATTGTTTTCATGCAAAACATTTCCCTTGTCCTTCTACAAAACGTGACGCGACACACTAAAAGTAAGAGTTTCCTGTTTCGTTTCATTTTTGTATTTCTTTTGCTCTGACTCATCATTCTCAGCTGCAAAAACCAATATTATGTGGTGTGCGGTGACTGCCGTGAAATAGTGGTTGCAAATCGCACGTGATGAATTTCAACACATAGATCGCACATTAACGAAACAATTAAAGTGCTGTTATAGCGTGTAGTAATCATGCGCATATCATTAACGCGATTCCCTCAATGGCTCATTGGACTTATCAAACATTTGCACAGACTCAAGGAAAGCCACAAGTGACACTGTGTAAATACCCACAGACTGAATACATCATCTTTTCAGCTCAGACACTTGGAAAAAAAAAATAATAATAATTAAGACTTTAATATGCGCTAATGAAACCTGCATCCAACGACTTTGCCATTCTTAATTACTTTCTAATTTGCTTGATGATTTATTCCCAATTACTGAACTGCTTTATTAAATCCTGCGCCTAATGTGAATGTTTAAAAAAAAAAAAGCAGGCTAACCTATGCAAAACTGTGCCAAATTCAATGAGCCCCGAGGTGACAGGAGACGGGATTATTTCAAAGGCGCTCATACAAGAGACATAAGGAAACCAGTACATTAAGAACAAGGCAAATAGGTTTGCTTTATTTTTGTTCTTCTATTATTTTTATCTGGTCTTTATCCTCTTACGTCAAGGATCTCAAACTATGTCCCCCCCCCCGAGTCGACGTTTCCGAACTACAACTCCCATGATTCATCTCTGGCCATCTAATGCATTGAGAGAATTCTGGGAGTTATAGGCTATAAACATCTGGGGGGCAGTGTTTGAGACCCCTGCCTTACATTGACATATATAGGTTGGGCACCCCAAATTCAGAATGTTCGGGTTTCAGAATATTCTGTTATTTGGAATCCAGCTAGAAATCCAAAGCCAGAGTGGACCGGAGGGGAGCGGGGATGAGGTAGGCGGAGCCAAAAGGCTCTTACTGCAGCAGCGCCAGCGAGATACAAGCTGTGGGATGCTGTGCAGCACTGGTGAGGGACATATTGTCCAGCTCCTGCATGTCTCTCCCTGGCCTTGTGCAGCATGTCACACGCTGGAGCTTCACAGCCTGTCCTAGCACGTCTGCAGCCCACAGAGGAGCATCGGAGTAAAGGAAGATCCATCAGGAGTGGCAGAGAGGAACATAGCCATGATGTCCAGGAGACTTTGTTTTTCAGATTCTTACAAATTTTGGAATTCAGGAAGCGGGGTGACCAACCTGTACACACTTTATCACTTATTGGGTTTTACTAATTAAACTGGATATTAAACAAGTCAGTTCAGATTTCAGAATGAAAGTTCAGGTTAGAGCATAGCGCTCTGATGAAATTTCAAACTTAGCAGATGAGTATGGGGGTTATTCAGAGAGCACCGAAATGTCGCCGACATTTCGGTGCTCTCGTGTTCCCTGCAGCCTGCGGTGAATTCAGCATCCTGCAGTCTGCACCGTAACGCAGCACTAAGCCGCAGGATGCTCGAGGCTGCGCTGGCCATACAATTTGGAAGTATTTTTAAAGAACGGGTTATGGGTCCTCATATAGATTTCTCTTGTGTTATGTTGCCTCATCTAGTGTGTCACCCCTCTCCTCTTAGATTGTAAGTTCTTGAGCAGGGTCCTTCCTCCTTCTGTTCAGTGTGTGTAACATGTATGTATATTTGTTATTCTGTCTCTCCCACTGTACAGCTCTAAGGAATTTGTTGGCACTTTATAAATGCTTGTAACTGTAACTGTTATAAGGTGGAGTATTAATTAAGAGCTAGTTTAATAGCCCTCTCCCCCTTATTTATAACCCTTTTTTTAAAGAAGTTTTGTCATTAATGGAGTTTTAAGAAAATGTTTTTAGTAAGAATGAAAAACTCTCTCCATTTAACTGAATGGGTTAATAAGCTGACCAGACCCTGCAATGAGACACCAGGAAGTGTCAAACTCATGATGGATAGACAAAAGATAACAAGGTCTCTGCTGCCTATTAACCCTTAAGGAGGAATGACAGAACTGTTCGTCATAAATGCATTGACTTTATAGACCCTAGGTCCTTAAAGGGTTAACAATACACTGCTGAATTCCTCTGCTCCGGCCAGACTGACACACAGTAGCTGCTGTTTTTGCCGCCTCACTGGAAACCATCGGCCTAGGCCAAGATACAGCACTGCTGGACCCAGCACAAAGACTGCCCCTCTGAGAGGGAACCACAGCTCCTATAAAGGCAAGGCAGTCCTAATCAGGCATCAGCTAATTATTAACCCTATAGGGGCAAAAGGGTATTCTCCATCCGCCTGCTAATAAAACTGTGGTTTATCACTCTGCACCTAATAACACTCATATATGTATATGTATATATATATATATATATATATATATATATATATATATATATACACAGTATATATATATAACAGATTTGATGCTTGGCTCTTTATTCTTCAATTCTGTGATTTGCTCAGTTTAGCTTCCAGACCTGAAGAAGAGAGTTATACTCTCAAAAGGTTATCTTTTAAATGTAACATTAGTCCAATAAAAAAGGTATCATCACTACATACTGCTTTATGAAAGTATTAAGAATGGCGAAATATATACATACTTATCAGGGGTCACGCCGAGAGGGAGCGCATGGAAGTGCAGTTACTCCACTATTTTTTTAAAGAGAAATGGAGTTCCCTTCTGGCCCACACTCCGAGAAGCTTTCCTTAGATTCCTCCCATATGTATCTGTAGCGCTGTGGTTAAATCCTTGTTGTGGCAGTACCTATTTTTAGCCACCGGAGGGAGACAAGCGCAATGTGAGACACTGAATATTACATTGGGACTACATTTCCCGGCATGCTTTGGGAACGGACACAGGAAGTGGGTGGGACACAGACCCTTACATCCTGAGCCTCGTGGAGAGAGCGGGCAGAGCGCGCCAGGGAGTGAGAGAGACAAGAGACAGTGCTGCAGAGAGTAACAGTGACCAGGCCGGAGCGCAGGTGCGGCCTAACAGAGACACAGATCGGGTTATCAGTATTCCCGAAGAAGACCCAGTGATCCACCAGATTACCCAAGCGGCTAGAGAGGAAGCGGAGGACCCAGAGTGAGGAGTACCGCAGATCGATCGGACCGGGAGAGCAGGCGGTAAGCTGGACAAGTCGAGGCCGGTGAAGAAAGCCAGACAGCGGATCCAGAAGCAAGTAACCCCAGTCAATATCGAGCGGAGAGACGTCCTGGGTCAGCGGAGCCTCAAGTATCTGGCGGATGGGTGAGAGGCCTTCCAGGCCGTTGTAAAACTGAAGTAAAGCACGCTGTTGTTTGTTTCCAAAACCCACAGGGCCCCAACTTGACTAGTCGAAGATATCTCTTAAGCAATTCACTGGCCAGTTGAATAGTACCCGGGTACCGCAACACACACACACACTTACATTCCGGGACTTAACCTGTGCAGGACTCACTCCACAATCACAAAAAGGGGTTAAAGATACGTTTTTCATTACTCTTTTCCGCTGCGCGTTTTACGAATTACGAAGCACTGTATTTCTTTTCCGCTGCGCGTTTCCGAATTACGAAGCATTGTATTTCTTTTCCGCTGCGCGTTTCTCGAATTACGAAACCTCGTATTTCTTTTCCGCTGAGCGTTTACCGCATTACGAAGTACTGTAGATATATATACGAAAACCGTGTCATTCATTATATGCCATTTATTCAAGTAAACTATATAATTTATAAAATCCACAACGGTGCTGGAGTATATTTATTCCCTAGTGCGGGGAGACTGACCCGAGGTTCAATTTCAGCGGCTCCTCCGGGAGTGAGCGCTACATATCCTTATTAAGTAAAAAGAAATAAATGATATGTATTACAATTATCATATGGAGTCCCTAAAAGCCGGCTTATCATTATGTTTAAACTTTGATATCACATTTGTACGTAGAGTCATGTGTTGAGTGTCAATGGTTAAATAGGAATAAGTATTTTTGGAGAGTCCCCGCACTTATTATTTTTAGGAAGACTGCACCTTGATATTTATAAATAAAGTGGAAACTGGCTATGGACAAACCTCAGTGCGGAGAAACAAAAGATTAAACCATGTTGAAGATCATTTCATTGCTGTGCTTGCCAAATGGCAGGAATCATTAGCTGTATGTATAATTCATCAAATACCTTGAAACGAATGCCCGCTCTGTGAGGTATGTGCATCCTTTGCAGGCGCTTAGAATGCGTGCCAAGACAACAACATTATTATTCTACGGGGATTATTTAACGGTGATCCAGCAAATCCACCCTAAGCTTCCACCCGATGTGGAACACAATTAAAAGTAAATAGGAGACACTAAAAATAAAATTAAAAGTCTATTTGGCAGGTAAGCGCTTTCTAAGATCGGCAGTTAAAACTAATCATCGGTAAGGGGGGGAAACAGGCGAGTCAAGTGATATCTGTACAATGTATCATTCAGAAACAAGAATGCTTTGTTTCATTTAGTTAATTACAATGTCCACATGTTAAGAACACTGCAATTCTCTGCACTCCATGACAATTATACACTTTATTTGGTAAATGTTGCCATCACAATTGTACGTTGATTGTTTTGTTCAGTCAAGAGGTTAGTTTGAGAGGGTTGAAAAGAGACTTCTTCACGAGGCTGGGTACATTGGTTCTGGCAAGCCATGCAAAGAGAAACACAACTACATAAGGTAGTACAGGTCGAGCACCCCTTATCCGGAGTTCTAAAATTGAAACTGGATTTTCTGAGACTTCCAGATTTGAGCAGTTCTGTATTAAGGGCGCTCCAAAGCCACACTGGTGGCTGCAGAAAGAAGGGTGTCATGGCTCTCCCACCGTGATCTCCATCCACAAAACATTAGATTCTATCAGATTCTGAAATCTGGAAGAATCTGCAATTTTCCGGGTCCTCAGCATTCTGGATAAGGGGTGCTCAACCTGCAGCCCTTAAAAATGGAACTTAGTGGGTACAATAGGTCACTTACAGAAAAAGCGGTGCCGCGTCCAATGCCCACCCGGGTGGTTGCATCGACCAGGAGTAACAACCCAGTCAATGTATAAAGCATAACAAGAAAAAAAGTGTCATCTGCGCTCATTTCAATATAACTCCATGTGAAACAAAACACAATCTGAGGTTTTGGTTTACTTGAATGGCCATTGAAGTTTAAGCTCACCTGCTGCTTTAACCACTTGGCTGCTATGGAAGCGCTCAGCGCGTCCAGCCAAGTGGTTCTCCTGTGCTATGGACGTGCTAAGCGCGTCCATGCACAGGAGGCAGCAATCCGCCGGATTCTGGCGGATTGCTGCGCCCCCCGGTGTGGGCTGACATCTTGGATGTCAGCCCAGCACTCCGGGACACCGGCGGGACCATTAGATGTCATCGCGGTGGCACGATGACATCTAATTCAGGTGCCCCCCCGCGTGTGCGGAGCAGGCGCCTGAAAGGGAGGGGGGAGGTCCTTCGGACCTCTCTCCCTCCCGATCGCCGGGGGCACAAAGTTAAGGCAGGCACTGTTTGGAAGGGCACAGCCTGCCCTTCCAAACGGTGGCTGTCATTAACCCCTGGGGAGTCGGATCACGATTCGGCGCTGAAAAGCACTGGATCGTGATCCTCTCCCGGAGCTGGCCGACATCTTGGATGTCGGCCAAGCCTCCGGGAACTCCCCCTGAGGACTGGCATCATCGTGCACAGCACGATGACGCCAGTCCTGGAGTTAACCCCTAGCTGCCACCAATGGAATCCCCTATCTCCAGATCCGTGGCAGCTAGGGGTTAATGTTTGATATTGTTGGATCGGCCAGAGCATGGCCTTTCCAACGATACCAAATATGACCATGAAAATTTTTTGTTAAAAAATTAAAAATAAAAATAAAAAAATATTTAAAAAAAAAATCTAAAAAAATAAACAAGTTTTGTTTTTGTTTTTGTTTTGTTAATGCAGCAATATTGTTCCCATTTCAGTTATAATGTCAACAATGATGCTGCACTAACGATTTTTGTATGCGGTGCGTTTGTTAAAAATAGCGACATTTTCCCCCAAAAAAAAATGTAACGAGTCCCCATTTCTAATTTTTTTAACAAGCGCACCCCATAGAAAATATAACCGCAAATGCTCGCATGTTAAAATGTGAAAAAAAACACTTTACACATAGTAAATTATTGAAAATTCATATTTTATTGATTTTTTTGTTATAATATACAGACAGGACATGACGTATACATATAATAATTAGGGATGAGCTGTTCGGGTTCGGACGGTTTGGAGTTCGACCCGAACTTTGGCAGTTTGAAAGTTCGCGAATTTCAAACTTTTTGAGCGTGTTCGGTTCGGGTTCGAAAAAAAAAAGAAATTTTGAAAAAAGTATAGAAAATGCTTAAAAAAATACTAAAAAATCTAGAAATAAAGAGACTCTTTACTGCAGAATATTATAAGCAACGGTTTATTAGATATTGAATTAAAAACTAATGTGTACGTGGAAAGATTATCAACTCTAAATTACCTCTGTTCACAAACGGGCATAACACCAGGTGTTTTTAGTCTGGTAATCAATTTGATACATTGTACAATATACTGAGGGTGGGGTGGTGTCTGCTTCTGATTGAGATTTGAGAATTAATTTCCCTAAAACATCCCAATATACTGCATTTAACGGGTGTTTGAAAAAAATCTAAAGCAATGTTATTTTTCACCTCGGGATTAAACATTCACAGGATTATTCAGAAAGCGGTGAAAAACAGGAGAATAACTGGAGAAGTGAAAATTCTAGGTCAAAATAGCCAAACCAGAAAAATTCTCCCATTTATCTCACTTTCCAAATCGGCTATTTGGTCTAGATTGTTCTCTTCTCTTGCCAGTTCTCCTGGCTTTCACCTCTCTCTCAGGGTTGTTCAGAGAAAGGTGAACACCAGGAGAATGGCAGGAAAAGAGAACAATCTGGACCAAATAGCCGATTTGGAAAGTGAGATAAGGCTAGGGTCAGACTAACGCATTTTTCGCAGCGACCGTCAAAAAGTGCGTCCGAACGCATTGCCGTAATTTTTCACGGATTGCGCGAAAACGGTCATACGATGCGCATTTTTGTGCGTGATTTTTTACGGATCCAAACCAGGAAACTTTGGGTGACTGGACGTTATGTTGGCCGGACATGAGCAGGGTCTGACGTCTCCAAATCATGCACACACGCCGCTAGTGGACGCAGCGCACTCTGTACGTCCGTACTAGCGGTTCTGCGTTCTCGAAAAAATGCGTTCATTTTCCACTTGTGTTGCGCAGCCGGACTTTCGTGCGACCGTACTTCGTATATTGGCCGTCATTGCCCGTCATTTGCTGCTAGTGTGGCCGTGATTAAGTGCGCCTAAACGCACGTTAAAAATTCGCTAGTCTGACCCTAGCCTAAATGGGAGAATTTTTCTGGTTTGGCTATTTTGACCTAGAATTTTCCATTCTCCAGTCATTCTCCTGCTCTTCAGAATGGAGAATTCTAGGTCAAAATAGCCGAACCAGAAAAATTCTCCCATTTATCTCACTTACCAAATCAGCTTTTTGGTCTAGAAGTTTCCACTCTCCTGCTTTCACCGCCAAAAAATCAGTAAACTTTTTCTGCGTGTCTCCTCTTTTCATACAGACTGCCGCCCCAAGCAGCTGTTTATGGATAGATTAAAGGAAAAGCATTTACCGTCATTTGAAATGTCATTTTTTGGTTTTTACATATTTCTATACATCCTACAAATCCGCCACTTCACGGGCAGGTTATGGGGACCTTCTAGGCACGATATTTGAAGGAATTTTTCATTTTTATTTTTAACCCTTATTTCATGGAAAACTCACTGTCCCTTTAAAAACGTTTTTTTTTTAACTTTTTGTCCTTGTTTCCTGTCCCCCAGGGCACTACCTGGACCCCCATACACCTTTTATGGCAAATTTGTAGCATATATGCCCTCTTGGAGGGCACTCTAAAAAACCGAATTTTCAGCCCCATTGACTTGCATGGGGGTTCGGGTTCGGACCCGAACAAATGGGAAGTTCGGGCTCGAACCAAACTCGGGGTATGTTCGGCTTATCCCTAATAATAATGATATATTATGAATCTGCCGAATCTGCCGGAAAGAACGATATATAATATGTCTGGGTCATATATCAAAATATGGCTTCAAAACATGTTAATCATGATGAGCGAAAGCAGTAAAAATGACCTCAGCACAGAGGTGTGAAAAACCTCAGCAGCGAAAGGGTTAAGGCACCTCTGATTAGGTGGGTCCTACCTAATGAAACCAGAAGCAGCTCCTCGGAGCAACCGCACACTCTCATGCTGCTTCCCAGCTAAGAGGCAAAATGGTGGGTTTTATTTATACCCTCACCAAATAATTCCACTTTGGGGTTCAAAACAAAAACACAGAAAAAGGACCAGCAGCAAAAATGACCTAACTGGTGTTACAACAAAATATACATACAAACATACAGAAAAAGCATTGTTGCTTTAACCCCTTCGCGGTGGATGACGTGTGGGCAACGTCCTCATTGACTCGTGCTATATGCGGAGGACGTTCCCCACACGTCACTCGCAAGCGGGAGCCCTGGCGGAGATACTCACCTCTCTGTCCGGGGTCCCGCGGCGTTCTGGCTTCAGGGAATATAGGCCGACCCCCGACGTCTGACGTCATCGCACCAGGCGCGGTGGCGTCATTTCCAGGCAACCCCCCGGCAATGCCGGGAGATCGCCTGAAAGGGAGGGGGGATCCTTTTGTATCCCTCTCCCTCTCGATCGGGAGGGTTTAAAGTAAAAAAAAAGGCACCGCTTTGAAGGGAAGTGTCTGCCCTTTAAAGTGGTGCCTTTTTTTAACCCCTTACATACCAGATCGCGATCCAGCGCCGTTCAGCGCCAGATGATGATCTAGTTCCGGTGGGGGCCGCCATCTTGGATGGCGGCTCCACCTCCGGGTTCCCCCTCGCTTCCTGACGTATCGCGTATAGCGCGATGACGTCAGATAGCCAGGGAACCCCTAGCTGATTCTCCAGAACCGTGGCAGATAGGGGGTCATGGAGGGTGTCATTCGAAAGGCCTGAGCATGGCTTTTCGAATGATACCAAAACATCATTTTTTTTGTGTGTTGTTTTTATTAATGCAGCAATATTGTTCCCATTTCAATTATAATGCGAACAATGATGCTGCACTAATGATTTTTTTCTATGGGGTGTGCTTGCTAAAAATCACGTAATTCCCACAAAAAAAATGTAACGAGTCCCCATTTCTAATTTTTGTACAAGCACACCCCATAGAAAATATACCCGCAAACACTCATGTGATAAAATGTGAAAAAAAATCTGACGAACAAAAACAACGAAAATCTGGGCATTTCGCCAACTTTTCGGTGCTGTTCAACATTCTGTGAATAGATTAACCGTTACTTCTCTGTAGGGAATTTCACTGCTGTCGAATTGCACCGTATTTTGATGGCAATTCGCCAGGACATACTTGAAAACGAGAGAAATCTCTATGTATCCTTCCTGGTAAAATACTTTGCAAATAAATAAATAAATATTTGGTTAATTGCTAGCTCTCTGAATAGCCAAATTGCCATGATATTGAACTGTAGGGGGGAAATTCACCGTTTAGTGCAATTCGGTGGCCAATTTGGCTCAATTTGAATAACCCCTTATAGATTACTTGAACAGGCGGTAAGACAGGAGAAGAAAATTATTTCTGAAGTTGAAGAATATCATTTTTTATCCTGTAGGGATTTTCAAACAGTATAGGCTGTTTCCGAAGAAGCCTTTCAGCACAAAGCATGCTGGGTATCTTTTATTATTCATGGAGGAAATCAGAAGAAACGGTGGAGACAGATACATCTTTATTACATTATCAAATCTAGTGCTAACACATCTCTGGGGAAATTGAAGATGTTCGGAGTCTCTCTGTCATGTCGCTGGCCAAACCTTTATAAAAAATGCATAATCATAGTGTTTAACAAACGTCAAGTAGCCAGAATCTATGTTTACACTGTACCCTGCCAAGATAGGTGATACCTCCACCTGTAAATTTCAGAAATGTCCAATATGCTCTTCAACTTGATTGTTAGAATAACGCTTGCTTAACCAATTCACTCCCAAAGTCAAATTATCTCAATTTTGCTATGTGATACTTTGAAAAACAATCATTAGAATATCAAAACCCAATTTGCATATCTTTTTAAAGCACGATTAGCGTGCTCCCTGTGGAAGAAATGGATTCCACTGTCTTTTTGCTCTATTTTCCACCCAAACAAGCTGCAGTTACAGTTACAAGTACTTATACAGCGCCAACAGATTCTGTAGCACTTTACAATGGGGAAGCACAAACAGGAGACGTACATGATACAAGAGGAAAGACAACCCTGCCCATAAGATAACTGTCCAGGTAAGGCTGGGGTCAGACCAGCGCATTTTTAACGTGCGTTCTGGCGCACTTAATCACGACTGCACTAGCAGCAAATGACGGGCAATGACGGCCAATATACGAAGTACGGTCGCACGAAAGTCCGGCCGCGCAACGCAAGTGGAAAATGAACGCATTTTTTCGAGAACGCAGAACCGCTAGTACTGACGTACAGAGTGTGCTGCACCCGCTAGCGGTGTGTGTGTGTGATTTGGAGACGTCAGACCCTGTTCGTGTCCGGCCAACATAACGTCCAGACGCAAAAAGTTTCCTGGTTTGGATTCGTAAAACATCACGCACGAACATGCGCATCGTATGATCGTTTTCGTATATTCCGTGAAAAAATACATCAATGCGTTCGGACGCACTTTTTTACGTTCGCGTGTAAAAATGCTTTCGTTTGACCCTAGCCTTAAACAGCACTTTAAACCAAGTGCTCAGGCAGACATCCCAATGAACTTACATTCTAAGGGTTATATTCAGGGGTAACTGAAAAAAATGGATGCAGAGGGAAGGTGAAACTGGTGGCCAGAAGAATATCATAGGGATTGCATGGAAGGGCCAGAGGTTTGGGCTTAGTAAGAGTAATGAGAGAGAGAAGTGGAGACAGCTGGAAGGAGAGCTGAAATTAGGGACCGGCCCTGGGTGGACGGGTGGATGGGAAAGGTTGGTTGGAACAGCAGGGGGAAGAGAGATGGAGGTGAGTCTGTGAGAATATTCTGTTAAAAGAGAATGAGGTTGGTGAAAATGCACAGATAGCAACTATTTACAATGTGTGGGGGGAGGGAGGGGAGAAGGGAGAAACAAAAAGATTTTTTTCTAATTGAAATGGAGGTTGATTTAAAATATGACTAGTCAGATAGAGATTGATAAATGCAGACAAAAAATACAATTACAAGATTATGGCAGCCTGTAGTATAGTGTGGGGCGCCATGTTGAATGGTGGATAACCTATGCTTGTTTCAGGGCACAGAGGGAAGAGAGATGGAGGTGAGTCTGTGAGAGTATGCTTGATGCTTTTTTCGGGGTGCAGAGGGAAGAGAGATGGAGGTGAGGCTGTGAGAGTATGCTTGATGCTTGTTTCAGGGCGCAGTGGGAAGAGAGATGGAGGTGAGTCTGTGAGAGTATGCTGTTGAAAGAGGATGAGGTTGGTGAAAATGATACAAGGAGCAGCTCTAAAAACCCATTCTACCAAAAAGCAAAGAAATGTTGCTGCTTCATTACAACAACCAGGGAGAGGTCAGAATACAGGGAGAGCTTTTGGGTCACTTACTGCTGTACAGGGATACGATTCAGGGGGCTATAATGACTAAAAATCCCTGTACAGTACCAATACAAGGTGCTACTGTAATTCCCCCTACACAGGCATTATCCCGCACATAAAGATATTGGTATTTTTTGGAAGCTGCATTGCTAATAATCTTTATTATCACATTTACTGGATTTGACACAAATGCAATTTCTGCCTGTATGCTGATAATACAGACTTTGTTTGAAAATGTGTAAGATAAGGGAAACCATCTAAAGTTTAGAACCTTTCATTCCAACAATATTTCTGTAAAGGATGAACGTATCCATGAAAGATTAATAATGAGCAAATTAACATTACTTAAATTTTGAACTATCTCAGAACAACATTTTCTGTGCAACAATTTTTATTTCACCCTATATTTAGTGGTTAACTTTGCATCCACTGGTTCAAATAAATGCTATGATCATTTTTTTCCACCAAAAAGTGCTTGGTAGGGAAGGGGTTATTATTTGATGATTTACTGATGATCATGTACATATCCCTCTGTTGGCATACAGAGACTAGGTAATGTTTAACTAAAAATGAAAAATATATATATTGCAATTATTGAGCTGCATGATATAAAGAAGAAGCAATTGCCATGGAAACCAATAGCCTTCTCCATTTCTGCCCTATAATGTCTACTGATTTAATTTGATAAATATGGTTCCACATCTTGTATCTTTTTTATTGTTATTCAAACACAGCTTGTCTCTGCAGTTTAAAGTCAGCTCGTTTTTCCCCCTTTGCAGTGTATTATACAATTTGATAATATCGAGAGAAAATTGCTGTGTTTATTCTATCCGAGGCTGATGGTTCTTCAATCGTATAACGAGTTAACAATAGCAGAGCGATCTGCACTCTAAGGATATGCAGAGTATTATTTCAATAAATCAGAATGCAGCTTTCATTGTTAATATAAAAATGTCCTTTTACATTATTCAGATCCACTTACACAGACCGCACTTTATAAGACGGTTCGGGGGAGAGAGGGACGCAGTTAGCAAGTCAGGCACTTCAGTTTCAGCCTACAGGGAGGAATGGCCTTTTTACACAGCAATGAATCATAAACAAGCTCATTTTAACCGTCCCAGACTATTACAATATCTGTATTTAGAACCAAGAGGTTGTCATGCTCTCCTTGGGAATTCCAGTATCCTCTTCAGTAGGATTTCCGAAAACTCTGTAGTCCTGTTTATTTTTTCTATTTTGCAAATCTTTGGTTGGCAGCAGTAAAAAAAAAATGGTGCAATAAAAGTGTTTCGGGCATTCACCGTGTATGTATTTAATTTAATGTTATGCTCAAAAATATGAAAAAATAGTTCTGAGTTTTGGCTTACCCAGCAAATGGAATTGGTGTGATATACCCCCTTTACATACATTTTAAATACAAGATTATTGTGACCCATGTGAAGAAATAAAATTCACAGTGAGAGTGTCACATTATATTATGGTAAAGAAGCAAATCCTTAATGTAACAAAATGCTCAACAAACTTTACTGCTGCATTACAGCAGCCAGGGAGAGGGCAGACTACAGGGAGAGCTGTGGGGTCACTTACTACTGTACAGGGATAAGATTCAGGTGGTTACAATGACTGAAAATCCCTGTACAGTACAGATACAAGGTGTTACTGTAATTTCCATACACAGGCATTATGCAGCACATACAGATACAAGGTGTTACTGTAATTTCCATACACAGGCATTATGCAGCACATACAGATACAAGGTTTTACTGTAATTTCCATACACAGGAATTATGCCGCACATACAGATACATGGTGTTACTGTAATTTCCATACACAGGCATTATGCAGCACATACAGATACAAGGTATTACTGTAGTTTCCATACACAGGCATTATGCAGCACATACAGATACAAGGTGTTACTGTAATTTCCATACACAAGCATTATGCAGCACATACAGATACAACGTGTTACTGTAATTTCCATACACAGGCATTATGCAGCACATACAGATACAAGGTGTTGCTGTAATTGCCACACACAGGCATTATGCAGCACATACAGATACAAGGTGTTACTGTAATTTCCATACACAGGCATTATGCAGCACATACAAGGTGTTACTGTAATTTCCATACACCAAGCATTGTGCAGAACATACAGATACAATGTGTTACTGTACTTTCCATACACAGGCATTATGCAGCACATACAGATATAAGGTGTTACTGTAATTTCCATACACAGGCATTATGCAGCACATACAAGGTGTTACTGTAATTTCCATACACCAAGCATTGTGCAGAACATACAGATACAATGTGTTACTGTACTTTCCATACACAGGCATTATGCAGCACATACAGATACAAGGTGTTACTGTAATTTCCACACACAGGCGTTATGCAGCACGTACAGATACAAGGTGTTACTGTAATTTACACACACAAGTATTATGCAGCACATACAGATATTTTTTTTTTGGAAGCTGCATTGCTAATAATTTCATTCTGATCAATACAAACCCCCATAAGCAGGAGATCTGACCATTTTAATTATCTATCTGCATCACATTTACTGTATTTGACACACAGACCATTTCTGCCTGGATGCTGATAATGCAGACCTGTGTGAAATTATGCAAGATAAGGGATTTATGGAAAACAATAAATAAATAAGAATTTATAAATGAGCAAATTTACCCTATTTTACTCTTTTAACTATTTTGAAACTACAATGTATATCCAAAATTTCCACTTAACCCTATATTTAACTGTTACGTTTGCATCCCTTGTTTCAAATTAATGTTATGATAATATGGTTTTCAACAAAGGCACTTGAGGGGTTATTCATTAACCTCTGAATTTGCTGCTGAATTGCACCGAATTTCACCGTTTGGGGCAATTTGTCTATTTACTAAGCTGTCAATTCACAAAATACTGGCAAATTGACAGCAAACTCTGGTGCAATTTGCCTCAGCCTGCCGCAATTCCACAGGAATCGGCAGCACCGAAATTGTCCCATAGAAAACTATCATGTCCTATTCACAGAACGCTGAACTGCACCGAAATTCTGCCAAAATGTCCTGATTTTCAGTGTTTCAGTTCAACAGCTTTAAACAGGCAAATCCCATAGGATTAAATATAAAAGCATAATTAAATTTTTAATTTTTTTAAAATGTTTATTCTTTTTATTTTCAGCAGAAACCCTTTTTATTTTTTATTTTTAAGAACACCTTTTTGTATGTTTTGTATTTTTTAGACTTTTGTGTCCCTATAGATTTTTGTGTCCCTATTTCATAACCACTTAGTGACCGCGGACGTACCATGTACGTCCTGCAGTCTTTTGAGCTCCAGAGAGTCCTGGCCTGGGAGTCCAGGCATCCGTGCAATGGCGGACAGAAGTGCCGAGGCCCCTTGTGATCGCTCCCCGGGAGCGATCAACATCCAGTTTGACCGGAAAGGTGCCCCGCACTTCTACAGAGCGCTGAAAGCGATCGGTATCGCTTCCAGCTGCTCTGAGTATATTGCAGGGATGCCTCGACATCGAGGCATCCTTGCAATATGGTTACCTGCCGCCGGTCCGTCTGTGATCGCTCCCCCCGAGCGATCACTTCCGGTAGTGGCAGGAAGTACTGAGTGCCACGAGGTATCGTGGCACTCAGTACAAAAACGATCACATGAGTGATCAGGTGCTCTGCTGGGTGCCTCGAGGGATCAAGGCACACAGCAGACTAAAAAAAGTGTAAAAAAAGTGTAAAAAAAGAAAAAAAAAAAAAAATGAATAAAATAAAATAAAAGTGACAGCCAAGATGGCGCTGCCCTTCTAAGGGCAGGGTCATCTTGGGGCTGTGTGGGATGTTCCTAGCCTGCCTCATCAGAGGCAGGCTAGCAACATCCAATCAAAAGTTATAAAAAATTAAAATAAAATTTCTAATTTGTCAGGTCAGGTCAATATTTTGTAAATATTGGCCGTGACCTCTGTGATTCTCCCTCCCTCTCCTCACTTGTGTTTTGGTGAGCGAGAGAGAGAGATCAGATTTGACAGGTTAGAGATTTTAGGTAGATTTAGTGAGATTAGAAAAATTGAGGCAGGTTAGAGAGATTTTAGGGAGATTTAGAACAATTGAGGCAGGTTTAGAGGGATTTAGAGAGATTTAGGTGTTAATTTGTATTTTCTTGTGAAACCCAACGGTTCTTTTGAGAACCAATAATCTGCTTATATATATATATATATATAATAATTATAACATTTTATAATCTATTATATATAATGTCTGAGAGGGTGTACAGCGCCGAGGAGGCATATGCCATCCTGGTGTCAGAATCTGAGGCATCTGCGTCGGACTCCGACCCAGATTTTGACCCCGCTAACTGCTCAGAGACATCGCTAGATACATCATCTACGCTGGCTGATGTATCTCCTAGTGATGTTTCTGATGCAGATCCTGGGCCACCAACTGCCAGCAGGAGACGCACAGCTCCAGCTGAGGAGTGGGTAGTGCCTCATCGCCAGAGGCCAGATATCCATCCTTTCACGGCAAATCCTGGCATCAATATTGATGTTGCAGGATTTACCGCCACACAGTTTTTGCAGGTGTTTATGGGGGATGATTTGTTGGGCCACATTGTTGCCCAATCAAATCTGTATGCCCATCAGCATTGTGCTGCGAAGCCAGACTACTACTTGGCAAGGCAGCAATGGACCCTGCTAGATGTGTCAGAATTTCTGAAATTCTGGGCACTTACTATGCTGATGGGCATCATAAAGAAGCCCTCAATTCGCTCCTACTGGAGCAGTAGCCCCATCTGCTCTACCCCCATTTACCCCCAATCAATGTCACGTAGAAGGTATGAAAACATTTTGCGTTTCATGCACTTCAGTGACAACAGCCTGTGCCCTCCTAGAGAGCATCCCCAGTTTGACAGGCTGTATAAAATCCGCCCCCTGATTACCCACTTCGCCGCCAGGTTTGCAGAGGCTTATACACCTGGAAGGAATATCTGCGTGGATGAATCCCTAATGAAATACAAGGGAAGGCTGGGATTCAAGCAGTATATTCCTTCCAAACGCTCCAGGTATGGAGTGAAGGTGTATAAGCTCTGTGACAGCGAGAGTGGGTATACTCAGGCCTTCCGGGTGTACGAGGGAAAGGATAGTAGCCTTGACCCTCCAGGTTGCCCAGAACACATGGGAACCAGTGGCAAGATTGTGTGGGACCTACTTTTTCCCCTGATGAACAAAGGGTACCACTTGTATGTTGATAATTTTTATACGAGTGTCCCTTTGTTCAAGCTGCTGTATTGTTTTGATACAGCAGCATGCGGTACTGTTCGCAAGAACCGCGAAGGTTTCCCAGCACAGCTTGTCCGCACCCGGCTAAAAAGGGGGGAGACCTCAGCTCTGCGCCAAGAGGAGCTGTTGGCGGTCAAGTACAGAGACAAGAAGGATGTATACCTTCTATCCACCATCCACACTGAAAGGTCTGTGGAGGTCTCTGTACGTGGCAGAGCTGAGCGCATCAGGAAGCCAGTGTGCATCAAAGCCTATAACCGGCATATGGGTGGGGTTGATCTGGCAGATCAGCTGCTCCAGCACAACCAGATTATGCGGAAGTCAAGGGCCTGGTCCAAAAATGTTGCAATTTATCTGATGCAAATTGCAACCCACAATGCCTTTTTGCTCTGCAAAAAGGCAAACCCCGGAGTGACGCTGTCCTTTTTACAGTTTCAGCTCCAGGTCATTTCGGGGTTTTTGTACCAGGATGCACATGCTCCCCGGGCGGTGATGGGGGACAGAGTTGGGGCTACACATTTTATTTATAAAATCCCCCCTACTGAGGGCAAACAGAAACCCCAAAAAAGATGCAGGGTGTGTTTCAAGAGGAGGCAGAGGAGAGACACAATCTTTTACTGCCCAGAATGCCCTGGACAACCCGGTCACACACGCACAACTGTGCGTGATCTGTGATTTTTTTTTTCCTTTCTATTTTTTCTTACAGTCTAGTTAGTTAGTTCAGTTTAGTTTTTTTTTCTTTTACTGCACCAGACTTTTACATTTTATTCCTACATTTTTATGTTCTACAATTGGTGCTGTATTTTGCCAAAATCTTTGCACACCTATGCATAGGGGGCATGGGTGTACTCAGGAGACCTTGCAGAAAAGAACCTGGAGAGTTTTCATGCAGTAACCAACAACAGTGTCTCCTAAATCACAGTCCAAATCTAATGTGGGCGTAAAAATAAGAAAATTGAAAAATTACCGCCACACACCTTCTGAAATGTTTTGGGCGAATTGCCTGCTCTCTCGATAGCCGAATGGCCAAGAAAGGTAATTTCTTGGCCAAAAGAAAATCAGCGTTCGGTTCCCTTTCGGCAGCCATTCGGCTCTTTGAATAACCCTGAATTTTTTCAAACCTTCTCTTCTTCAATGGCAAAAACATTCTCATATGCTAAAACTGAAGGTGAAATAAAAGCAGACGCATCGCTGTAACCTGACCATCGTATAAAAAACCCCAAAAAATAAAATAAAAATGAAAGTTTGTGCAGAACCGCATATAGAGCGCAGTCAGCAAGTCGTGCCATAAACGCGTTACTGTTCTCTGCAGTGCTTGTAGAAAGTGTTATTGTGCGGCATAATCCAACACCTGTTTGCCTGTGGCTTTTTAATCTTTTAATATATTTCTAGATGGCGTTACCCAGCTGGCAGAGCTATAAGGGGAAGAGGACGATGGCTATTACATGGAGAGCATTAGTAACATTTATGTATGTTTTTTATGATGAAATAGCTTCTGTTTATCCTAAATAATAAAGCAATAGGGATCCCCCATCTACCGTTTTAATCCGTTTATTAAGCGTTTCGCCGAATCCCTCTCCCACTTTATACCTATTATAATTGTCGTTTCAAAGATTACGGCTTTGAGCCTCTACCGTGAAGTCCTGCTAAGTGCTGCTGTTGGAGGTATAATCTTTAATACTCTATCAAATGGCTGTTTTTTTTTTTTGTTCCTCTCCAAGTTGCTAAGGTAACAATCTCCACGGCCTTAAAGGAATTTTTTTTTTTTTTTTTGCTCCTGCACATAAATTGATTTATCAATTTTTTTTTACAGATGCCGCCAGTGTACCTAAGTAGCGAAAAAAAGCAGGAGAGAAGTCCTCTCTAATCGTGTTTTTATCTTCGGTGATTGGAACCTATAATCCTGTTTTGATAATAAATTTATGATAAAATGTGTGATTTTTTTTTATGATTAGAGATATTTTTGAAGGACACAGTTCTGTTATCACAGATTGCATCGTGAACCTGTTCCGTGATGCTCCGAGATGATTGTTTTGTCAGAACTAGATTATTAATACTTATAAATCCTATATAGGTCAACATGTTATAACCAACCAGCAATGCTGAAAGCCGCTGCCCCATTTTTTTTTATTTAATTTTCTAGAAATTTTGGAGAGTTCCCAAACTTATTTTTTTTTTACGACTTGACCCCTTCTTTCAATCCGTTGGGACATTGTCAAATTCGATCACCACCCTTGTATGTCTTCTCTATTCTTCTCACTCATCCCAATCCATGTAATCCTGGTGGTTCATTGGCTCCATTCCTCTCACTGTCGTAAAGCCCATGTCTCATTTCTCTCACCCCATATTGTCGCTGTCACATCCGTCTCACCCCATATTGTCTCTGTTCCATCCCTCTCACCCTGACAGTGCCACTGCCCCATTTCTGTCACCCCATATTGTCTCTGACCCATCCCTCTCATCCGAGTGTCTCTTTCTCATCCCTCTCACCCCAGTTTCTCTGTACCATCCATCTCACCCTGACACTGCCACTGCCCCATTTCTGTCACCCCACATTGTCTCTGTCCCATCCCTCTCACCCTGACAGTGTCACTGCCCCATTTCTGTCACCCCATATTGTCTCTGTACTATCCCTCTCACCCTGACACTGCCACTGCACCAATTCTGTCACCCCATATTGTCTCTGTCCCATCCCTCTCATCCAGTGTCTCTGTCCCACCCCTCTCACCACAGTGTCTTTGTACCATCCCTCTCACCCTGACAGTGCCACTTCCCCAATCTATTACCCCATATTGTCTCTGCCCCATCCCTGTCACCCAGTGTCTCAGGCCCATCCCTCTCCTCCCCAGTGTCTCTGTCCCATCCCTCTCACCCTCAAAGTCCCTCATAGTGCCTCTGTCAAACCTCTCTCACCCAATAGTGTCTCTGTATCATCCCTCTCACCCTCCTAGTGTTTCTGTCCCATCCCTCTCATAGTGCCTCTGTCCCATCTCTCTCACCTGATAGTGTCTCTGGCCCATCCCTCTCACCCTCCTAGAGTCTCCTTCCCATCCCTATCACTACATGCTGCCTTTGCCACATCCCTTTCACCACATTGCATGCATTTCACATTTCTTTTCCCCTCATAGTGTCTCTGCTCCATCCTTCTAACCCCATATGGCCACTACCACAGCTACTCTTGTCCCACTATGCCTCAACCCTATCAATTTCACCCATTTTTCACTCTGTTCTGTCCCTCTTAAATACAATTATAGAAAACACTGGAGTCAGCTTCATCACACGGAAAGGTGCACTGGTTTCCCCTTACTGTAATGATGTGATGTACCCCACAATGTAAGTATATTTGTGTCTATTAGGGATGTGCCTTTCGGGTTTTGGAATTTCGTAATTTTCACGAAATTTCCCGATTCGTGTTTTCGGATGCGGCCGATTTTCCGAATTGGATCGGACCCGAAAACCGACAGATCCGAAAAGTTTTCCGAGCCGAAACAAAATATTTTCGGAATTTTCGAATGGACTTGAAATGTGTCAGATCGAAATTTATTTTCGCTCTATTCATGATTTCGGTTCCATTCGTGATTTCAGTTCTATTTCGGTAATTCTGGACATCGTATATTTAACTATTATCGGTTATATCGCTGATTCTATAAATTTTGTATTTGTAATGTAAATGCATTTGCGTATCACTTGTTTTTGTTTCCAATGATCCGATAATTCTGTCGATACGATAATTCCTTCGTATTCGGGTCGGATCCGATTCGTCCGCGGGTCGCGCTTGCGCGCCCGGATGTCGTAACTTTATTGAGCCAGTTTTTTGACAACTTTTTGGACAGGCCAAAAAATATTGTTTTTATTATTTATCATGGCTGCAAGAAGAGACGAGTGCCATTCAGACACCTCCTCATCTTCTTGCACCCATGAAACACCACCCAGAAAGAAGCGGGCCAGCAACATGGCATTTGACGAGATGCTGGAGCTGGTCCGCATCTTTGATCTTAAGGACTACGACTGCCATAAGGGCCCTTATGGCAGGAAGAATAATGCTCGAAAGGATCGTATCCTCAATAAGGTTCACACCACCATCCTGGAGCTGTTCGGGAAGGACCGGACAAAGGACCAGCTCCGAAACCGCTGGTCCGACCTCAAGGTACGCGAGGAGGAGCAGCTGAGGCACATCCGGCGTGTCATAGCCAAACGTAAGTGTCATGTTATATTGTAAAGCGCTGCGCAAACTGTTGGCGCTATATAAATCCTGTATAATAATAATAATGTGCTTGCATGTGCTAATGTGCACAGAAATACGTTGATTTATCTAGTCCTTTTTTCATGCAATGTGATTGTGTATAGCTTTGCGTTTTCACAACTCGTCATACATGCATTTTTGCCATAGCTCTTCTTTTTTGGGATTTTACGTATTCGTGAAAATTGTGACATTTGATGTATGTAGATGAAATTACAATGCTGGATTTCTTTTGGCACTGTGTGTACTGTAGTGTGTTGGGGGGGAGGTTGTTGTGATTGAGTGATGCATACGAGATGACCCGTAGCTTGCCCAATATTGGCTCCCACCTGCGCATCAACAAAAATCTCTGCGTCTCTGCTAAGTGGTAGGATGGGACATGTAGTTCTTCTGAAAGTGCATCCAAACAGAGCCGCGTTCAATACATCCTCAGCAGCTGCTGAATTATTGCAGCGCAGCAATTCAGTTTGCTGCAGCAGTGTCATTATTGAACGCTTTAGATGCAAATTTCAAAACAAAATGGCGGATTTCTGTTGTTTCTGCAATATCCAGTTTTATTAGCAGAAACTGAAAGTGAAATTGAGGCTGAGGCCTTCTATAAAATAACTAAAAGCAGTCAGCATCAGCACAATGCGTTTTGTACGCACACAACACAAATAATAGTTTTATTGAATAAACGTAATGTTTACTTCTGAAAAAAATATATAATTGACCGGTAATATATGTCTATGTGCAGGGGAAATAAATAAATAAATATTTTGTGACTTTAGAACTATGAGATGGGAGTAGTGGTGGGTCAAGCTGGTAGTGCTAGTGGGTAGTGGAGGGGTGTCGCAATACTTTCGGCAATACATTGTATAGATATACCATTTTTTCCAGTCTTCATTATTTACGTGTTATTTTTTGGATTTGGCAGAAGGCAGCATCTGCCCCGGCGGGCACCAGTGCCCCAGTGGAGGAGGAAGAGGAGCCACGGGCTGGTATATACTGTTTTATTTTGCAACGACTTTTGGTCAGAAACAGAAACATTTTTTGTTTACTGTATTTTAATTTAATTTTTCTATGTATAGCACAAGAGGAGCAGGAGGAGGAAGAGGAGGAGCAGGAGGAGGAGCAGGAGGAGGGCGATGGAGAGAGGGAGCCGGAGCCGCAGCAGGAGGCCGCGAGTCCAGGTTTTTTTCTTTACTGTTGTATTTTGCATCGACTTTTGTTAAAAAATAAATCAGTTTTGTTGTTTACTGTATTTTTTATTTCTTTAATTTCTTAGATATAGCACCGGATGAGATGGTGACGGTGGTGGTGGAGGAGGAGGAGTCGGAGGAGGAGTCGGAGCCTCAGGAGGCCGCCAGCACTGGTATATACTACTGTTATATTTTTTCAAGACTTTCAGTCAAAAATAGAAACCTGCTTTACTTACTGTATTTTCCTTCTTTCATTTATTGGATATATAGAAGGAGAAGCCAGACCGGACACTGAAAGGTCCAGCGTCAGGATGAGGAATCGTATGGCGATCGGCGAGCTACGCCTGGCTATAACCACCATCGATTCCATCCAGGAGTTGCTCCAGGAACTGCGGGAGCATATAAGCAATGCCGCTGACATCCTGGAGCGGTAGTGAGACCAGCCTCGTCCTCCCCTATGTTTGTTTGTGTTGTTTGTGCCCCGTTGGGCAGTTTGCCATCCTTGGCATGTTGTAAATAAATGTTCTATTTTTTCTATATTTTCCTGTTTGTGTGCATTGCTTTTCCTTACTTAATAAGTTAATATGTATTGCTTGGTTTCCACACTGTTAAAATTATATGTACATAAATTTATTGACATTTCTATGGACCCTTTGTCATAAATTTGTCAACATATTTGTGGCCATGAATGTGACTGTGCACATTCTACACTTCCTGCCTGGCCAAAAAATGTCTCACACTAACACAACCTTGTTGTACTGCCTTGAGATTTGATTACCGACGTGGCCTGGTTTTGTTAAGCTTAGGCGATGTCACAACAACACAGATTTTTGTCCACAGTCACATTCATTGTATAACCAAGAATTTATCAAAAAATATTGATGGCAGCACTGCGTGAAGTCTTCTCCGACACAACCCAAAGATCCTCAGTGTGGCTCAGGTCTAGTTTATTTGTCCCTGTTTGCAGCTTCACGCAACATCTCCTCCCAGCTATAAGCTCTCTCTCTCTCCCACCGCTGCCTGCTAAGACGCTGCCCGCCAACATGGTCACGTCTTTGCAGGAAGACAACAGCGTGGGGACTGCCGACAGTCCCAAGACCTCGTCACAATGACGTCAGTTCTGGAGTTAACCCCTAACTGCGACCAATGGTGGAGATAGGGGGTTCATTGGAACCCCCTATCTCCCGATCCGCGGCAGCTATCGGTTGGTTAATGTTTGGTATCTTTGGATCGACCAGAGCATGGCCTTTCCAACAATACCAAACATGACAATGTTAAAAATTATAAAAAATTAAAATATAAAAAAAAATAAACAGGTTTTTTGCTTTGTTTTGTTAATGCAGCAATATTGTTCCCATTTCAATTATAATGTGAACAATGATGCTGCACTAAGGATTTTTGTATGGGGTGCGTTTGTTAAAAATAGTGTAATGTTCACCCAAAAAAAATAACAAGTCCCCTTTTCAATTTTTTTAACAAACGCAACTCATAAAATATAACCGCAAACACTCGCATGTTAAAATGTGAAAAAATTACTTTACACCTTGTAAAACAAACATTGAAAATTCTAATTTTATTGCATTTTTTGTTATAATATACAGACAGGACATGACGCATACATATGATAATGATATATTATGAATCATCTGCCGAGTCTGCCGGAAAGAACAATATATAACATGTCTGGGTCATATTATAAAATAAAGCTTCAAAAAAACACGTTTAAACAAGAGGAGCGAAACTGTTAAAAATTAGCTCAGCAGCAGACCGCAGTGCCGCACACAGGCGTGAAGGGAAGCCGTGAAATGCCTCAGCAGCGAAAGGGTTAATTTTTTTTTTGTCTGTTTTAAATCATTTTATTTTATTTATTTTTCGTTTCAGATCATTTTGATCAACTATTTTTCCGTTTTAAAACCTTTTGTTCTGGTTTTTATTTTTAAAGTCAGACCATTCGGGTCAGTTTAGCGTTTTTTAAATCGTTTTGTTCATTTTTTTTGTTCCTTGGCTTTCATACCATTTTTTTAATGTGATTAAATAAAGTTGTGAAATGTATATTCATAAGAAAAAAAGGATCTTTATTTAATTAAAAAAAACACAATAGAATCGCCAGAATTATCGTATCGACAGAATGAATTATCGGATCCGAAAAACAAACCAAAAATTTATTATAAAAAAATATATAAAGTATAAAAAAGTAAACCATAGTAGTTTACATCAAAACGAATAGAGTTAGACAGCTTTGAAACGAGGAGAACAGACGTTCCGAAAAAACAAAAATGTCCGAAATCACGAAAAGTCGATACAAAAAACGAGCAAAGTGACACGAAAATACGAAAAATGATCGATATTGCGAAAAAAAAATGTACACGAAAAACGAGTCGAGCCGAACCGAATCGAAACAGAAATCGGTCGAAACGAGCCGAATCGAAAAGTTTAAACATCCGACCGAATCGAACCGAAAAAAAAATCGGTGCACAAGCCTAGTGTCTATGAACGGGGACAGCTTTGAATTTGTGAATGTTAAGGGGAAGGATGGTCACAGAGAATAGAGTAAGCAAAGAGACGAATGAAGAAAGCACCCAGTCAGGCAGCCTAAAGTAATTACTGTCCACGTGTAGGTACTCCGAAAGGATCCTGGATGGCCAGTTCCAGCAATATTTTCAAGAAGAAATAAAGAAGCCAGTCACTTCTCTCTAAAAAGCCACTCTTGGCTGAGACGTTGCCATCTAAGTTCTACCAATAAAGTTGCCATTGTTCACCTCTAGTTGAGTGTCAAGCTTCCTTATTTCTTCTTGAGAAAATAGAGTATTGTTGGTCATGAGGGTCTTAGATCTGAGTAAGTTAGAACCTTTTAGTTATTGCCTTCAAAAACTTGAGGTCCTCCTAAAGAATGTATCAACTGGTCTTCCTGATCAATGATTATGCTGGACGGTGTTGTATTAAGGACCAAATGGGTATAAAGCTCAGGATTTTGGAGGATTTTGACAGCTTGGCAATATTTCTGGACTTATTTGACGGAACAGGCTTTTGCCTGCCCATGTGTCCGATACTATCAGGGTTATTCAAAGAGATCCGAATTGCTGGCGAAAGGTAACCGAACGCTGGAAATCAGCGTTCGGTTACCTTTTAAGGCCATTCGGCTATCCAGAGAGCAGGCAATTTGCCAAATCCTGGCGAATTGCATGCACATACGGTGCATGTTCGGTGCCTGTTTGAGGGCAGTGAAATCCGCATAGAGAAGCAATGCTTCGTCTATTCAGAGAACAAAATCCAGCAGTGAAAAGATGCCGAAATGCCCTGCCATTCGGTGGTTTAATTCAGCAGGTTTATTCAGGCGAATCCCATAGGCTTCAATGTTAAAAATATTCCTGTTTTAATTCAATATCTAATAAACCATTTATTATAATATTCTGCAGTAAAGAGTCTCTTTATTTATAGATTTTTAGGACCTTTTAGGCATTTTTTGGGATTTTTCTGCAACTACGACGGCCCTGTGGTGCTTGCTGAATACACCGCAGAGTCGCCGAACTGGGATCGCCAAATCAAGCCGAATTGAAGAGAACAAAAGTCACCGAACGTGGGGTTCACGTTTCGATTCTCTTTGAATAACCCTGTATGTTTCTGATGTTTCCGACTCTATGTGGTGAGAGAGATACCAAATGCAAGAAATGTTAATATCTTGTTAGTGCACATGATCATAAATGTGTCAGTTCGTATTTTCAGGGCACTAGTTATCCCACGATAAGGTTAAGAAAAGGACTGTCCTATGTGACTTGAGCATGTTTAACCCCTTAAGGACCGCTGACGTACCCTGTACGTCCTGTCCACGGGTCTCCCTTAGACCCGCGGACGTACAGGGCACGTCAGCGGCGCCTAATCCCCCTCCCGCCCGATACTCACCTCCCTCGCTGGATCCCTCGGCGATCTGGCAGGGAGGAAGCCTGCCCATGTGATTTACATGGGCAGGCGAGGCTGATGACATCGCCACGCTGCGTGGTGATGTCCTCAGCAGGCGTCCCCATGCAAATCAATGGAGGGGAGGGGGGTGGGCTCCTTCGCATTAATTGTTTTGCAGCCGAATCACGTTTCGGCACAAATTGGCGCCAAAACGTGATTCGAACCTGGAGGGGGCTGACATCTTGGATGTCAGCCAAGCCTCCAGGTCCCCCCCACCCACTGACAACCTCACCATTTGTGTGAGGATGTCAGTGGGCCAGTTAACCATCTAGCTGCCATGTAGATCCATGGCAGCTAGATGGTCATATTTGACATCATTTGAAAGGCCTGATCATGGCCTTTCCAATGATACCAAACATGACCAGGTTTGGTTTAAAGTTTTTTTTGTCTGGGGGGGGTTTAATTAAATAGGACCTAGGCTGTCATCTCAAAATAATTAGCACAAAATGGTCAGAATGAGCGCAGCGCACATAGGTGAATTGGCTCAGTAGGTAAAGGGTTAAAAATCAAAAACATGTAAAAATTGGGTATTTCTATTCTCGGGACAAAATTTTGAAACTATTTAGCCGGGGTCTTTATTGGTGGTTGTAGATTTTGGGGATTAAATTACGAAAAAGTGTGTTTTTACCATTTTTTCATCATATTTCATATTTTTTTATAGTAAATTATTGGATATGATGGAAATAATGGTATTTCTATAAAGTCCATTTAATGGCAGGAAAAAGGGTGTATAATATGTGTGGGTTGAATAAACGAGCAAGAGGAAAATTTGACCTAAACACTAACAGCGCAGAAACGTAAAAACAGCAGCGGTCACTAAAGGACAGATTTTTGTAAAACCGCCCGGTCACTAAGGGGTTAAACGGAAAACCTTGCTTAGATATAATGTATCAAAAACCCTTCAGCACAGAAATCTAGCGCAGTGCGTACCTCAGCGTACCATTAGAAAAAGGACACATCTAAGGAAGTATCCTTCTGCCTGTATAAATATATATTTCCGAGCACCAAGTGGATATGATAAAAAATATATAAAAGTCTGGTGTCTTCTTTAAGAAAGGCCTGCCAGTAATTCTACAGCTGTCAGGATATCTAAAGTATAAAACAGACCTCAGCCTTTGGGGCCTTCAATAGCTTGCAGCTGTGTGCCGAGAACGTACAAGCAAATGTCAAAGTGTAAAGTTCTAGAGAATACATTATACAACTGAGCCCTTTAAATGCTTATAAAGACGGCAGGAAAGATACAATAAGTCTGAAATTCCTCCGAAAAAGATGGTAAAAAGAAGGTTTAGAGCAATTTATTTTGTAAAAGTCAAATAGTTAAACTTTCAAGCTATTTTTATTTTTTGCAACCCTTTTTCAAAAAATATTATCATAAGATTTATTTGACACATGGGATGCAGAGTTAATAGTTAAATAAAGAGTTAAATAGCAATTTTGTTATTCTGAAATAATTAAAACCTCAAATCAATAAAAATGTCTTCATTTATCATTTTTGTTATATTTGTTTCTCATTTACAGAATATTGCTGGGATAAAAGGTTCTAAACTCCAGATGGCGTCCTTTATCATTCACAATTTCACTCAGGGTCAGCATTATCATCATACAGACAAAAATGAACTTTCAGGGTTATTCAAAGAGATCCGAATTGTGGCCGAAAGATAACCGAACCTTTCCTGGCCATTCGGCTGTTCAGAGAGCAGGCAGTTCGCCAAATGTTGGCGAATTGCCTGTACATACGGTGCCTGTTCGTTCCCTGTTCGAGGGCAGTGAAATCCCCATAGAGAAGCAATGCTTCGGCTATTCAGAGAACACAAACCAGCAGTGAAAAGTTGCCGAATTGCCCTGCCATTCGGTGGTTTCATGCGGCAGATTTATTCAGGCGAATCCCATAGGCTTCAATGTTAAAAATATTCCCGTTTTTATTCAATATCTAATAAACCGTTTATTCTTTTAATTTGCAGCAAAAAGTATCTTTATTTTTTTAAGGATTTTCAGGCATTTTTCGGGATTTTTATTTTTTCTGTAACAGACCTTTCTATTATTATTCATAGGACTTTATATGTTAATTTCAGACATGTTCGTTCAGTGTTTTTTTTTGCAAACAGCGTTTTACATTTTTTTACCCCGTTCGTCGGCTTGTCGGCCTTTTCCAGGGGCTGGTTGGTGTTTGGCGGATCATCTCCTAGATTGTGAGTTCCTACGGGAATAGGGCCCTCATCTCCTCCTGTACTGTTTGTCAAATGTTGTTCAATGTATTGTAACCCTGTCTATACTGTGCTTATTGTACAGCGCTGCGGAATATGCTGGCGCTTTATAAATAAAGAATAATAATAATAATAATAATCTACTTTTTCGGAGGTGTTCGGTGGGTTTCTGGTTGATCGTCAGGTGCATTCGGCTTTTTCGGGTCACTTTTTTTTCTTCTGGCAGTTTTTTAGCGTTTTTTCCGATTGATGCGGCATTTTTGCGGTGGCTTTTCCCTTTGCCTTGTTCCAGAGTTACACAAAATCAGGTATACTCGATAACGGGGCAACAGCAGGTGCTTAGAAGATGGAGGTTTCTTGACATTGGTAGTTAAGGGGTTAACTGAAGACCTAGGGAGACTCTACGTATTTTTTCCCTATTCGTTTGTAAAAAAATGATATAAAATCAGCATTCGAGTTTATTTAAACATGAAGGGTCCTTAACATTAAGCTTTCTTTTTGCTGATTTTATTTAGCAATGAAATGGAATGTGGGCTTAATGATGCTGATGTTGCTAATCTGTCGATTTCTTAGAGAAAAGGTTGCTCATTAAATCCTGCATTGCGTTTAAGTGAAAGGTCAGGTTAGTAACCAGCTGAGAATACAGAATAATATCGCATGAAGTCTCAAATAAGCACCAATTAAAATTGTCTTCCAAGTGAGGACACGCAGGATTTTGACTTACTGCTTTTTTTTCATAAGGAACAGATATTCTATTAAATGCCTTTCAATTTATATTGAATATCTTTTTTAAAAAAATATGTCATTATTTATAATCACAAAAATATGAATATATTATATATTATATATATATATATATTACTCCATTCTACATATTTATTTTTTCAATTGTTTGTATATATGTTTTCATTAAATTGTTTGTACGTATGTTTTTCAGTTGTTTAACTATATGTTTTTATTTTTTTAATTGTTTGTATATGTTACAAATTTTTTTCATTTGTTGTATATATGTTTTTATAAAATTGTTTGTATATATGTTTTTATTTTTTCAGTTGTTTGTATATATATTTTTATAAAATTGTTTGTATATATGTTTTTATTTTTTCAGTTGTTGTATATATATTTTTATAAAATTGTTTGTATATATGTTTTTATTTTTTTACGTTGTTTGTATATATAATTTTATTTTAATTGACTATGGGCCACATTACATTCCAGACGTTAACTTGCGTGAGCATTAAAAACCTGTTTGCGTTTGGTACCTTGCGCTTTTCATCGCAAGGTTACTGTACTTTGCGCTCCCTATACTTAACATGGGGAGCGCAAAGTGTTAATCAGCTTTAGGATTACAATGTCCCATCGCTGATTAACGCCTGGCTCTGGTCAACAAAAAGTTACCCAGAGCCAGAACTTGTGCAGAATCCGTTAACACCAGCCAAAAAAATTAAAAAAATAGACTCAGATACTCACCCTCTGTCCGGCGGGAGCAGGGAAAAACCGGGGAAAAAGTCCCCCCAGTCTCTCCCTGCATATCACTACGCCGACCGGCCGGATCTCGCGAGGCGAGATCCGGCTGGTCATGTGACTGGCAGGGGGAAACTCAATGGAGTCCTATGGACTCCATCGAGTGGATGCTCGAGGCTGCGCTCAGCGCTGCCACGAGCATCCCGGGGGTTAACGTCCGCAAACAATGCAGGCAGCATTTTTTTGCGCCTGCATTGTAATCCAGCGTTAAAAGGCGGGCTCAAGGGAGAAAACTGCGGGCGCAGTTTTTCCTCCCTTGCGCCTGCGATTTAGCGCTAGGATTGTAATATAGCCCTATATGGTTTTATTTATTTTTTAGTTGTTTTTTATATATGATGTTTTTGGGGTTTTTTCAGTTGTTTGTATATGTATTTTTATTTTTTTAATTGTTTGTATATTACATAGTTACATAGTTACATAGTTATATAGGCTGAAAAAAGACATGCGTCCATCGGGTTCAGCCTCTCCCACATAACCTACTGCTGTTGATCCAAAAGAAGGCAAAAAACCCAGTCTGAATGCTTGCCAATATGCAACATACTGGGAAAAAATTCCTTCTTGACCCCAGAATGGCAGTCAGATTTCTCCTTGGATCAAGAAGCTTTTACCCACATATTAAATATTATAACCCTTAATATTCTGTGTCTGCAGGAAGTCATCCAGTCGTTTTTTAAAAGTCTGTACAGACTCTGACCCAACCACCTCAACAGGCAGAGAATTCCACAGCTTTATTGTTCTCACCGTAAAATAACCCTTCCTATGCTTTAAGCTAAATTTTCTTTCTTCCAGTCTAAATGGATGACCCCTTGTCCTATGTATAGTCCTGTTAATGAATAGGTTATCAGACAATGGTTGATAATGGCCCCGTATATATTTATATAAGGTTATCAGACCCCCTCTAAGGCGCCTTTTCTCTAAACTAAACAGGTTTAAGCTTGTTAGTCTTTCCTCATAACTTAACCCTTCCATCCCCCTTATTAATTTAGTTGCCCGTCTCTGCACTTTTTCTAGCGATATAATATCTTTTTTTAAGACAGGTGCCCAAAATTGCACGGCATATTCAAGGTGCGGCCTGACCATTGATTTATACAGAGGCAAAATTATGTTTTCATCCCGTGAGTGAACTCCCCTTTTAATGCATGCCAGTACTTTGCTGGCCTTGGCGGCTGCTGTTTGACATTGCACATTGTTACTTAGTTTGAAATCTATGATTATTCCCAAATCCTTCTCCTGCTTGGATTTCCCTAACTCCGTACCATTTAGGGTATACATTGCTTGTGTGTTCTTCACTCCAAAGTGCATAACTTTACATTTATCTAGATTAAATTTCATCTGTCATTTAAGTGCCCAGTCCCCCAATCTATCTAAATCCCACTGCAGCGAAGTAACATCCTGCTCACATTGTATTACTTTTCCTAGCTTTGTGTCATCTGCAAACACTGATACATATATATGTTTCTAATTTTTTTTCTGTTGTTTGTATATATATATTTTTATTTTTAATTGTTTGTATGTATATTTTTATTTTTTAATTGTTTGTATATATGTTTCTACTTTTTTCAGTTGTTTGTAAATATGTTTTTATCCTAGTTGCTTGACTACGCATTTTTATTTTTTCCAGTTGTTCGTATATATATTTTTAAGTTTTTTTTAGTTCTTTCAAAGCTATGCTGTAAATCATGCATACAGTTTAAATCTCATATCAGTTGAGGTAAATCTGGGCTGACTGTCCAGAATAAAATAATCTATGGGCTAGGTCCCATTAAAATCCCATCTCCTGTGTCTGAGGTTAGACAGATAATCTAGCGGCAACTCAACAAAATATTTTCAAATGTTTTATGAACTTTATTTCTCAAAAAAGCTCTAAATAGTCAAAACGAAAGAGCAAATCCCAAAGGAGCACAACCAATAGCAGTGACGGCTATCCTCACCACCCCAGGCATTTTTAGAATGACATGTTCCATGACTCTCATACTGCCTTAAGGGTCAGCATCATGGCATGGGATGCCCAGTTCTCAAGCATGTGGGTTGCAAAGGTTAGCTGTTTCTGACCCAAAATCAAAACAGAGTCACTGTTACTAAGAATAAATGCATTCTGAATAGAATAACGCAACGATAACACGTACAGATACATCTTATATCAGCAAAAAAAATTGATCCAAAAAAACATTTGGAAAAAATGTATCTTGTTTGAAATCCGACCCCGAATCCAGCGGTTTGTGAATCTTGTGGAAGGTAAGAGTATTAATATTTATTATTATACTATTATTATTTATTATTATACTTTATTAAATAGTGACAACATGTTCCGCAGAGCTGTGACACAGCCATGACACAATATATCATCATACGATTGAAGATACTCAATATACACTCACTGGCCACTTTATTAGGTACACCTGTTCAATCGCTTGTTAACACCAACTGCTAATCAGCCAATCACATGGCAGCAACTCAATGCATTTAGTCATCTAGACGTGGTGAAGACGACTTATAGAGTATATATAAGTCCACCACAACCCATATAAGTACTGATTTACCCTACGGGTCCAAGCATCCAACTGCAACTGGTCACGCCTAGCTTCTGCTGATGAGGGTACAATAAACCCGTAACAGCTCTGTCCAGGAGTGACTTTAACCAGTTGCATAAACCTGATCTCTGCTAAAAAAAAGCCATTTAGTACGGCGTGGCAATGATTGAAGGGTTCTGTGTGAAACAGACCCAGGATGCAAAAAAATGAGACAGATGTCATTTGCATGACTTACCCAGAGTTCCTTGCTGCATATGGGGAATGTAGCACAGGAGATGCAGTTCTTTGAATTGCTGTGATGTGCAAATTGGCTTCTGCAGTAATAAACCTTATTGGTTATTGTGTGGAGGCTTTTTATCTCATTTTTTGTACTCTACCACAACCCAAATAAATACTATATATATATATTTAGAGTTCTAACACACACACACGCACACGCACACGCACACGCACACGTCATCACCTGGATTTAACTATGCCAATAGGCGTGAGCCCTCCATTGGGTAATTACTGCAGTGACATGTCCTATTTTCCCACCTATGTCCAAATCACCCTGTGCCTCAGGGTGTCTGTGTTACTTTTGAATATTGTTATTGTTAATATCGCTGTTGTCTAGGCTACTGTTATTACTTCTGATCTCGTGTCACTGTGTGTCACTGAAGCCCTTTCCAACTCCTCCCTGTATAGGATATGTTTTAAATCTGTGTAAGGTTTGAGTGGTCTTTGTTTGCCAAACATTTTCAATCCATCAGACTATTGTCTGCGTGTGCAATCTCTTATCTGTTATCTAATGGTTTCAGAGAGTCTGATGCTCAGGCTGTGAATACATGGCACTCTGTCGCTTCATGTCTGGAGATTAAAATGGGGTATGGCTGAGGACACCAGGGTGTCATCTTCCATTAGTCTCCAGGTCCCTCCTTGCACTGTATATATTTGGCTCATCTGATTCATTAAAGTATATCAAGCTGTCTGATTTACCCCAAGTTGTGAGCGCTGCCTCATTTATGGGCAAAGCAATAACCACTTTCATTGTACCCATCCTTAAGCTTCAGCTAAGGGCTGGCGAAGGCATGAAAGGTAGGAGAACTTGTGTCCAGCAAGGCAGCGGCATTAGCAGATGTGACCCAGTTGGGGTTCTGAGATCTACAGGTGTCTCTATAAACACAGTGTCTCGGATGATCCTGGACCTAACCCTGGTTGCCCAAAAAAAAATGTATACATTGGATGGGGGATAGGAGAGTTTGAATGGATTAGAAGGTGATGTTATCTGGAGCTGGGGTATTTTTCTCTCTTTCTTTCAAGTAACAAGGTTCACAAAGCCAAATATCACCCAATAACTGGCTTTATGTGACTTGCAAGGAACTAAACATAGATTATCGTTTCATGCGCAACATTATTCTCTCCACATGCAGTCTTTTTTATTAGAAATGGGAATGTGAAGAAGACACTAATTTGCTGTGTCCTAAAAATGAATTATAGGCATCTCTGTGCTACGCAGCATAATATCCTGCATTAAAATATATGCCCCTACCAGACATTAATGGACGCCGAACTGCTAATGCGCATCTGAACGCATATTGTAGCAAAAAAAATGTTTATTTATAGGGAACAATGATCCAACTATCTGAAAGAGATCTTGTAGCTTCTGAATTATACTGGGAAGGGGAAAAGGGCACGATGCATATTTCTCTTGTCCTTGATGACCTAACGACCATTAAAACATTGCTATTTTTTTTTTATGAGATCATTTACGTGATGTCGAAAAATCCAGGGCCCTAATCCAACCTTAGTGAAAACGTAACCAGAGCTGTTGTAAATTTAGCAACTCCATAGACTATGGGTCAGATTACAGCTGGGACATTAAGGCTAGGGTCAGACGAACGCATTTTTCACGTCTACCGTCAAAAAGTGCGTTGATGCGGCCGAATGCATTTTTTCACAGAAGACGCGATAGCGGTCATACGATGCGCAATTTCAGCCGTATTTTTTGACGCAGCTATAAAAAACAAATGGACGTGATGTAGGCCGGACATGTGCAGCGTCTAATGTCTCCTAATCACGCACACACGCCGCTATGCCGACGCAGCGCACTCTGTGCGTCAGTACTAGCAGTTCCACGTTCTCAAAAAAATGCGTTCGTTTGCCTCTTGCTTTGCGCGGCCGAACTTTCGTGCGGCCGTACTTCGTATATTGGCCGTCATTGGACGTCATTTGCTGCTACTACGGCCGTAACAAAGTTCAGCTCAACACACGTTCGCACTGCGTTCGTCTGACCCCAGCCTAAAGGTGAAGCACAGAAAGGAAAAAGCTGCGCAAGTCTTTTCCCCTTTGCAGTTTGCCATTAACGTCCCTATTCCTTTTCAGCCATTCTATCAGCAGCTCGAGCTGGAAAATGTTTTGTTTTTCGATGATAATGGCAGCGCCGCGAGTATCTGCTCTTGGAGTCCATAGGACTCTATGGAGCACAGTGCGACCCTTGCACAGGCTCTTTATTTGTTCCCAGTCTTCCACTGCTTCTGGCTAGAGGGCACGGTGGATCGTGCTGCCTTTGGCACCATGGGATAGGGATGTGCATGGCTGAAAAATTTGTTTCGTTTACTTTCGTTTCGTTACGTTTTTAAATAATTTTGTTTTCGGAATTTCGTAACTAATTTCGTTTCGTATTTCGTTTAGTTTCGGATTGATTTGAAATTTTGAATCGATTCGATAGTTGTTGATATCCATTTGATAGTTAATTTCAAATTCGATAGTTGATATCAATTATTCAAATTTTTCTTTTATGATGATGACAGTGTAAAACGAAATAAATCTGTAATATATATCGTTTTGTTTCGAATTTGTATCGTATCGATTCGTTATTCGGAAGTACTTCCAAAATACAAATTATTAAATTTCGTTCCAAATCTCAAATTTTTCCGAAATGAATGCACATCTCTACCGAGGGATGGGAGGTGAGTATGGGATTTTTCATCCCCTTTAGATTAACCTGTTAAGTGATTTTGCTTTTGCAGAATAACTTAACACCAGCTTTTCATGGTCAGTTTTTCATTTTTTCAATACAATCTTCAGATGAGAATAAAAACCTATGTAGGAATAGCTCATTCTTCTCCTGCTAGATGGGAATTAATGGCTCCATTACAAAGTATAGGACCCGTTAATTTACAGTAACCTGCTTGTGCCTCAGTTGTAATATCGTTAGGAGTTGTTAGACCCAGCGGCTTCAGTCGATAGCTTATCATCCTGGTTGTGATCTGTCCCTATAATGCAGTGTTTCCCAAACCTGTCCTCAGGACCCTCAACCAGGCCAGGTTTTGCAGATCACCTTGGGGAAATGCAGACTGAATCCTGCAATCACTGAGCAGCAAATCATATCCCCTGTGCTGTGCTTCACATATCTGCAAACCTGGCGTGTCGGCGGGTCCCGAGGACAGCTTTGGGCAACACTGCTATAATGGCTCCAGTAAATTTACATCAGCTGTGGTTAAGTTGGCACCAGTGTTGCAATACAGCCCCAGTGTTTGCTCTTTTTTGCATTGACAGTCGAAAGACGCCAGTGCTGCATCGCCAACAAACGCTGGCATATCCTAAGTCTAGGATCCAAAAGAGCAACGGGAGAAGTTTTATTGTGCAGCTCCTTCTATCACTCTGTGGATTCCAATTTTGTGAAATGTTGGTGTTTATCGGTGCTGCAAAACTTGCTTGTTGCAATAGCATTCCATATCATTTACTATTGTTATTTTTGCTCCTTTTTTTTCTCTGGGCATCACACTTTTCAATACAGAGGGTGGCATTTCCTAAGCATCGATTTGCCTCAATCAGGTTTGAGCACCGTCTACAAAACCCCCCCTAAACCCTTAACATCTGCCTGCCAAATAGGTTATTACAGTGAGGAATACATTGGGAATATTTCCAAATATTTCTTACTGTATAAATAATTAAAAACGATAAAAAAAAAACCTGGTTCCTGAGAGTGATTATTTTGGAAAATCCATTGGAAGTGAAGCGGATAAGGCCCTGACATATTTTCTACAATATGTTATTTTTTATTTTAACCACACGTGGCTGGAGGGGGAGGTTCCTGCAACACCATTTTTGGATGACACGTAGGACAGTTCACAAAGTACTCATCTGCTGAGCTACTATGCTTTTAACCCCTTCACTAACAAAATTGAGATATCATGGGCATCAAAGGCACCATCCGTGCTCGATATCGACATATCTTGATCTGCAACCCAAAATAAATGTGTTTGCTGCAAACATGTTTCGTTTGCTTTTGGACTTCAGAAGGTTCCTCCAAAGGTTTTAGCCCTGTGAGCACAAAGAGCTAAAACTGTAAAATCGGCTGACTGAATGTCCTGACATCGGACATTCAGGAGCCGCTCCAGGGAACCAGAGCTGCAACTGTAAAAGCTGTAACTCAATTTGGCAGTAGATGGCACCATCTACTGGCTAAATATGTTATTACAGTAAGAAATACACTGGGAATATGCCCAAATATTTATTACTGTATAATTAATTAAAAATGATTTTTTTTTAAAAACAACTGGTTCTGACAATGGTTTTTTTGGGAAATCACTTAGTAGTGAAGGGGTTAATAAGCGATATATCACACCTCAAATGTGTGGGCTTAATTCAATCGGAGTAAGGCGGATTTCTCATGGCACGATATCTCAACCCTCGCTTTTTTCACAGTCGATCGTTAGGGATTAGAGTCATAGTCAAAGATATCAGAGTAATGTCGAGCTTCCACACCTCACTGAGCCTGGTGAGCAATGGCAATGTTCTGCATATAATATAAAACATCTCAGCGTGAAGCTCCATTTCCGTCGCATTAATACTTAAGGTTAATGGATACAATTAAAATATTTCACCTCCGCTGAGACATTGTAATATCAAAAACATGGGATTTGTGAACATTCCCAAAAATATGTATTTTTCTTCCCACAAAGATGTTGAGAAAGAAACCATTAACGCCCACTGCCGCTGCAAACAAACAAACCGTTCAGACGAACAATTGTTCCAAGAAGGGAAAATAATCAAAACCACATTTGAAAGAATAACTTACAATTTCCGACCACTCTTTCCCATTTTTTATTTTCAATGCGAACAATGTGGGAGTTTGTGTTCGTGTGTATACGATCGTGCGTGTGTCAAAAAGCCTTCCCAAGGAAACAAAGGTAACGGAAACACAAAATTCAATTACAAACAAACGGCAAATGTATCTAAAGCTAATTAACTCAACTTATTTATGAAAATAATTCCTGGATCAGTTAAATGCAAGAATCAGCTAGGTGTACGGAATGACATTTATAGATGAGAGCAATCTAAGTGCTAATATACAAAAAAAAGGAACACGATACGGTTTATTGGCACAATCAAGCACATCCATTCAAAGCAAATTACAAATGCTTCTTGGTTCTCACAGATCTACAGTGCACACAAAGGAAAAATGGATCAGGGTTATTCAAAGAGAATCGAAAAGCCACCGCACGTTCGCTGACTTTTTGTTCTCTTCAATTCGGTTTGATTTGGCGATCCCATTTTGGTGACCCTGCGGTGAATTCAGCAAGCACCACAGGGTCCCCGAATTGCAGGGAAAGGTCACCGCAAAACACCGAAAACTAACTGCAAATCGAGGGTGAACGCTCACCGAAACCCGCAAAAACATCTGGATTAACCCGCCGAAAACACTGGAAAAACCGGAGCAGGAGCCGATCACTCGCAGCGCAGCCGCCGGAAACAGCCGACACCGCAGACGAATGGAGTGAATAAATTAGAAAAACAGTTCGCTTGAATGTTTGAAAAGTGAAACGCTGTTTGCAAAGAAACTACTGAGCGAAAATGTCTGAAATTTACATATGAGGTCCAGGGAATGATAATAAAAAGGGCTGTTACAGAAAAAATAAGTAAAGTTAAAAAAACTGAGAATTTTGTTTTAAAAAAAACGGAGAATTTGGTTTTTTTAAAAAAAACGGAAAAATGCTTAAAATATCATAAAAAATCTATCAATAAAGAGACTCTTTACTGCAGAATATTATAATCAACGGTTTATTAGATATTGAATTAAAATGGGAATATTTTTAACATTGAAGCCTATGGTATTCTCCTGAATAAACCTGCCGAATTAAACCACCAAATGGCAGGGCATTTTCGCGAACCTTTCACTGCTGGTTTGTGTTCTCTGAATAGCCGAAGCAGTGCTTTTTCATGGGGATTTCACTGCCCTCGAACAGGCACCGAACAGGCACCGTATGTGCAGTCAACGAGTTGGCGAATTGTCTGCTCTCTGGATAGCCGAATGGCCAAGAAAGGTAACCGTACGCTGATTTTCACTGTTCAGTTACCTTTCTCCAGCAATTCGGATCTCTTTGAATAATCCTGTATGACTCTTGTAAAACCGCGTCTGGAAGACAGCACACGCAAAAGGATTTTGTTATGATTATATCATAGGAGGTTTGGTTTTCAGGTTATGTCCTATAATTTTTTGCCTGTCTCATGTTATTGTTAGTCTCTTTTTTCTCAATTTTAATATCAGGGTTATTCAGAGAGAGACGATCTGGCCCCAAAATTGCACCAAACAGTGAATTTCCCCATATGGTGCCATTTCGTGGCCATTCGGCTATTCACAAAGCAGGCAGTTTGCCAAATTTTGGCAAAATACGGTGCCTGTTCGAAGGCAGTGAACTCCCCCATAGATAAGTAATGGTTAATCTATTCAGAGACACCGAACAGCAGTGAAATGTCAGAGAAATGCCCTGATGTTCGGTGGTTTCATTCGGTAGGTTTAATCAGGTGAATCCCATTAGGTTTCAATGTTAAAAATATTATTATTATCATAAAAATTATTATTTTTTATTGAATATCTATTAAACCGTTTATTCTTTTAATGAAATAAATGACCTGGATCGGCGCGAATAATGCCCTCTGGGGTCCTGGAGTCTTACGTTCATATGTGTAAAAAGGAGACAGATAATAGTGCAACACTGATATTATACAGGTTATATAGGTGTATATGAGATATATCCCACTCACAGATATAGAGCCATCACACTGGCTCTAAGTGGGTCCAGGCATGTGGGTGATTGTCTTCAGTTTCTTAGGTGACCCCCACCTTACAGCAAATTTTCTGTCCAGAATTTTATGCAGTGGAAAAAAGGGAAAATTTTCCTTGTGTAGATCTACAAACACAGTTTACAGTGTTGTGTACAGTTGGAATTGTACTCACATTTTGGGGAGCTCACATAGCTCATGGATGTATGCCCATAGGTTTTTTTTGGATGGGAAAAAACCCAAAAGAAAAACCACCAATGATCCGGGAAGCAGCACCAATAGTCCAGGAAACAGCAAAGCAGGAAACGAAATTGGAGGTAGAAAATAAAATTTATTAAAATATAATTAAAATAACCACCAGAACGCGTTTCGCCGCATCAAGTAGCGGCTTCATCAGCCGCTACTTGATTTTACGTGGTCACGTGGTTTACGTGGCCTACCACTTCGTGGCCGAGTTGCTGTCGCTCCCAAACACTTCCACGTTCTTATAATACAGCTGACAGTTGACTGTGGAATATTTAGGAGCGAGGAAATTTCACGACTGGATTTGTTGCACAGGTGACATCCTATCACAGTTCCACGCTGGAATTCACTGAGCTCCTGAGAGCGACCCATTCTTTCACAAATGTTTGTAAAAACAGTCTGCATGTCTAGGTGCTTGATTTTATATACCTGTGGCCATGGAAGTGATTGGAACAACTCATTCTGATTATTTGGATGGGTGAGCGAATACTTTTGGCAATATAGTGTATATATATATAGTGTATATATATTTATATATAATAAAACAAAATAGAAGTCAGTCATTCAGGATCAATCTCTACAAAAAGTACCCCCAATACACTCAGGCATTATGCCCATAGTGCTAAATGGTTAGGGGCACCTTCTAGAGCCCAAAAGAAAACGGAATTTGTTTGCAACAAACTAATTTAATCTGCAATGATACAGCATACCTCCAGATTGTGTTAACACGATCTCGGGCTGCTGTGTCTGCTACCACTGATCATGTACACACGATCGCAGTAGTGAAAGAGTTAAAAGAGATCCAAAACTGTTCAATAAAGGTGTACATTTATTGAAGCTGTCAGGTTTTCGTGATTATCTTAACATGAGCTAATACTGAAAGTATTATCAGTTACATTCAATTACAACACCGTCCTATCCAAACACAGCTTTACAATTCTATATTATCTTAAGGTTCATTCCAGGGCTTGAGCACATGGAGAATGCTTGACAATTAATTGCACGTCATTCTGACACATAGAGAAGCGCTGCAGCTGCTACATCTTCCTGCAATATTTCTTATGACAGGAATCATTATTGGACAAGGAGTGAATAATCATTCAGCTTTCAGTACCATGGACAGCGCATGGAAACAATGAAGCTATTGACACTAATCACAGAAACTATTCTCATCTGGAACAGAGAGTCAACAAGCTGAGGACACCCTAAACTGTATGGGTTATTCAGAGAGCACCGAAATGTCACCGACACTTTGGGGAATCAAATTCCCCGACCCTGCGGTGAATTTTCAGCATTCAGAGCAGGGTCCCTGAAGTGCAGGGAAAATCCACTGACTGCATCTGAAAATCCACCACATCGAGAGAAAAAGAACGCAGAGAAAACATTGCACGCATCCGAAAAAAAGCCGACGATCTGCCGAACATAGCGCCGACAAGCTGACGAATAGGGTAAATAAAACGAAACGATTGAAAGTTTCATGTTTTAAATGCTGTTTGCAAAAAAAACTACTGGACGAAAATGTCTGGAATTGACAAATAAGGTCCTATGAATGATAATAGAAAGGTCTGTTACAGAAAGAAAAAAAAATGCTATTACAAAAAAATTTGAGATTTGCATTTGTTTTGGAAAAAAATTCGGAATTTGTAACAAAATTTGATAATTCGTAGTTCGGAAGTACTTCCGAATAACGAATCGATATGATACGAATTTGAAATGAAATGAAATGGTATATAACGAATTTATTTAGCTTTACACTGTGTCATCATTGTCATGGAGCTGATGTAACGCTCCATGCTTCAAACCCCAAGAGACTTTATGTTCATTTATATTGTGTGATTTTAGATATATTTTACATCGTTTGGTTTTAGTTTAATTTAGTTTAGTGTAAAATGGCATAGCTTTGGTTTTAAAAATACTTATATTCCTGTAGGTAAATGTGTTTCTGTATAGCCAGTAAACAAGCTTTACTGCTGTGTAATTTATGCAACAGGGCTTTTCCCCTTATCTAGCTGCATGTTTAATTCAAGGGATCTGTGATAGTGTTTGTGTTTAATCTGATGTGTTAGAACAATCGATTATACAAATGTTGTGTGAGCTGAAGGCTAAAGAATGTAAAGAATGTTTTAAATAACTGACATAATGTAATTAGTATATTGGTAGGACGAGGTGCGTCATTTATGCAAATTATGACTGTTGGACGTCAGCATAAATGGTGGCGTTTTGTTCATTAAAAAGTCAGAGAACTCTCAAGCTCAGAGAGAGAGAATCCTGTTTTAAAGCATGCAGCCACGCCTGGTGTCTTTATTACAAACTTACGCTACACTATATACTCAACATCAGAAGGCACCGAGCGGCCTTCTGGAAATTCCTAACTACTCCAGGGCAGAGGAACAGAAGCAGGCGGGTCAAGCTGCTCGAGGCGCTGAGGACAGCGCTCCCAGTAGCCAGGCTGACCGCAACAAAGGGGTGTCTGGAGAGTCAGGACAGTCGGAAGAGGACGGTTCCGTCACAATCATCATAAAAGAAAAATTTGAATAATTGATATCAACTAATGAATTTGAAATGAACTATCATATTGATATCAACAACTATCGAATTTGAAATGAACTATCAAATTGATATCAACAACTATCGAATTTGAAATGAACTATCAAATTGATATCAACTATCGAATCTGAAATGAACTATCAAATTGATATCAACTATCGAATTTGAAATGAACTATCAAATTGATGGGTGCCTGATTCACCCCTTCACCCCTTGATGGACCCTGAAAAAGATTAAGACCCATAAAGAAATCCATCCCAGAGCCGGACATAGGTTTTTGGAGAATGTGAGTTGGATACCCTTACCTTTATCCCCTTATTGTTGAATTGACATACTGCACAATTCTGGTCTGTGTCTTCTCTTTTAGTATCGCTGAATATACATCAACGCACACAAAAAGTGAATTCTGGAGGAAAAAAAAGATACGTTTATGGACATGTATGGTGTATAATCTCGTTTACCGGCATCGATTTGTATACTGGCACTACGTTGGTTTTTCTACATGTATATTGTTTAGGTTTTTAGAGGAACCTTCATATGCAACGTATAGCGAACGAGATTTTTCACTTTTCTAGTGGGCGCTTCACCTTTGTTAATTTACCTATCCATCATATGTTCATACGTGTGGACATACACATGAATTTCACTGCTTGCAATTGCTTGATGGGATGATGTGCAAAACGGGTTGATTAACACTAGACAAAAACCCAATGGAATATCTCCACTCACCATGAGGCTCTGTGTCGGGCGACCAAAGACCAGACGGGTTGAGTTTTTGAGTCGTCTATAAAATAATGTGCCCACCTCTCCGCAACCCCAAAAACAAGGCTCGCTTGAACCCGGATAAACGTGAGCTAAACAGCTGGGTTGAAGGCATCATTTATGGAATGTCTTATTGCCTTGAACACGTATACAGATGACTGCCCACCACGGGACCCCATGAAATCTTGCTCCTTTCCTCATTGGTTAGCTGGCTAGTCTGATCAGTTGTCTCATAGGTTGTGACAGTTTGGATGTAGCAGCTATTAAAACTGAGAGAATAAGTGAGCAGCTGAGCGGGTATTTTTCATCGTCCTCTTAAAGGCACGATGACAGCAGAACGGTGGGACGTCGGGAAAACATGGAGGAAATGTCTCTTTATGAGACACCTTATAATTTCAGTGAGAGGGATATTACATTTGTCTTTAAAGTAGACATATGAAAGGATATGATTGTAGATCAGTGTTTTTTTACAGGACAGGTGTGCTAAAAGACCTCTGAGTGGAAAGCCTATTTCAACAGCATCTACGATGCAAAAATAAAGTGTATCTACATGGAGGTATGAGACTTGTAAAGGATTAGAACAGGGCTGTCAAAGTCACGGCTCAACAAATGTTAAAGCTTGCAATTCCCAGAATTCTTCCAATGTGCAAGATGGCCACCAGGGAATCATGGGAGTTGTAGTTCAGAAACCTCTGGGGGGGGGCAGAATTCAACAGCGCTGGATTAGAAGGTAATCTTTCCATTCATAGTTATTGCTGCTCATCCAAAAGAAGTTTTGAAACACAACGGGAAGCAATTTCCATGTGCTGTCTGGGGAAAAATAATAATTTCATAATAGCAAAATAATAATAATAATTTCATAATGGCAAAATAATAATAATTTCATAATAGCAAAATAATAATAATAATAATAATAATTTCATAATGGCAAAATAATAATAATAATAATAATAATTTCATAATGGCAAAATAATAATAATTTCATAATAGCAAAATAATAATAATAATAATAATTTCATAATGGCAAAATAATAATTTCACAAAAGCAAAATAATAATAATAATAATAATAACAATTTCATAATGGCAAAATAATAATAATAATTTCATAATGGCAAAATAATAATAATTTCATAATAGCAAAATAATAATAATAATTATTTCATAATGGCAAAATAATAATAATAATTTCACAATAGCAAAATAATAATAATAATAACAATTTCATAATGGCAAAATAATAATAATAATTTCATAATGGTGATAAGATTTCCCCTTGGATCAACAAGCTGCTTGAATCATCATATTTCAGCTATAATACCCCATTCCTCTCCAGAAGGCAAAACATCTTATATATAAATAGACATACAAGTATATATTGCAGACGTTTGACTATAAGGATTGTAAAACCAAGAGGATCTGAGAAGTTAACTTTATTATGGAAACAGTGTAACAAAAAAATATATGTCTGCTTTAAGTATTATGTATTCTCATTGATCTTTATATAATATGACCTTTTATTCTTTGCTATCCGACCTCTGTATGAATCATAACACACAGCTAAGTTTATTACTTAACATGAAAGTGATGAGACGGTCAGCAGAGGATATTGCTGATCAGTGTTTAAGGAGCATTTTCTCTGGTCAATTAATTCGGTTTTATGTGCGCAAGCAAGACAACATACAGTATGTGATCAGGACAGACGGGAGAATGCACTTTGATGCACTTGCTCCTAGGATTATTAATCATTACTTGCAATGTACTCTAAAGCACATGAATTATGTATATGTATCACATAACATTCAGAATTCTGGCTGGTGTTTTGTTTTTTCTTGTTTTTTTGTGTCTTTTTCTGCCTTCACTCTTTTGTGTTTTTTTTTTCTTTCTTTCAAGTTGTCATGATCTTACCACTGTTGTTTTATGGGCCTATGATCTCTCGTGTGTTTATTTCCCATTTTGACCATACCATTTGACTCTCACTATTTACGACATCTAACCCCCCCACCCATGTGACCCTTAATGTCTTAATGTTCAGTTCTAGGATATTGCTCCAGTATAGCTTCCAGACTTGAAGAAGAGAGGAATCCTCCCGAAAGCTTGTCTTTTAAATGTAACGTTAGTCCAATAAAAAAGGTATCACTACGTACTGATACACTCGTGATTTTGGCATCTGGACTAACACAGTCTATGTATAATATACATAAATACAACCATCCAGGAAGAGAGCACTCCAACTAACACATTCAAAGATTTTATCAATTGTTAACCCTTTCAGGATTTCAACACCTCCAGAAAGGACTCAGTCCTCAGTAAGTGAGCGTTGACGTTAGCTCTGGTCGCCATAGAGTGAGCGGACCATATTACAATCCGAACACAGTAACGGGTTAAAAAAAATGAGCGATTCGGATCTTGCGCTTTTCAGCGCAAGCTTACTGTACTTTGCGCTCCCTATGCTTAACATGGGGAGAGGAAAGAGTTAATTAGCGTTAGGATTACAAAGTCCTAACGCAATTACCGTCCTGCTGCGGTTAACTCAAAAGTTAACCACAGCTCGGACTTGGTGCTAACGGATTCCACTTCTGCAAAAACCAATCAGCACCAGCTGAAAAAAATGACAACAAACGAATTTCATTTGATTTTGTCCTGCACAGCTGCAGATCGAGATAACTCGAAATCGGGCACCTGATCGTTCCTTAGAAGCCCCCAGTTATCTCAATCTTTGTAGTGAAGGCGTTAAGTGTCCTCTTCTGCATTGCCCTAATTTTTTATTTTTGTATTATTGTTGTTTTTACATATTGCTTTCTGGTTCTTGATTCCACTTACTGTTTCTCGAGTCTTACAAAAGGAAATATGTTTTTTATTGCTTTGTATGAGCCATCAATGTGATTTTATAGTCTGATGCAAAAACACCAAATGAAAACAGAAATATCATATGACAAAACATCAAATGCCTTCAATACACATATGATTTTTTTTTCTCATTTTATTCTCTCCTCAATTTCCAATATTGTGCTGCGTTGTATTCCTAATATTGTACGGCCTGGAGGGAATGTTACATACAAGGCTAGATAATTGCACCTGAGAAATATATTTGGATTTCAGCAGGAAATACACGATTGGCCCGAGGGCTCTACAAATGACATTATGCAATTAGTCTAATAGACACAATGTTGCGGTTCCGTATGTTTCACTGATCTTCTCTGAAATACGCAGGAATACAGAAGTGTGTATAGAAAAACAAATTGAAGAAAGTTTCAAGTAATTACACTCAATCCATCTTCACTATATACTTTCACTGATGAATTTGTGGCAGAGTAACGTTAATTTTATGTATTCGAGATACAGGACAGATGCCCCTGATCCGGAATTCTAAGATCCAGAAAACTCTGAAAACTAGAATTTTTAGAGCTTTCCAGATTTTAGTAATTCCAGATAAGGGATGCTCCAGATGGGTGGCTTTAGTCCAAGATGCAATTCCCGAGTGCTGCAGCAGTGCATTTCACATTCTAGTAACCCAGCAATGTGACATGCTGCACGGAGCCTCCCTGACACTGTGACCTCTAAGGAAGGCTGCAGAGCACTCCCAGTGTGTGAACCGCAGTCATAAGGCGATCTCGGCTCTCCTGCAGTAATGTCCTTCCTCTCAGACATCAGATTCTACCAGATCCTGAAATCTGGAAGAATCTGAAATCCGGAAAGCTTGGGTTCCCAGCATTCCAGATATAGGTTGTTCAACCAGTGCATCCAAGGTGCTGAAAACATTGGGGCACATTCTGTAGCCTATTGGAAAAATAATTTTCATTTGCATTAAATTAAATTCCTTTGCATTGCTCCATGATATAACCAGATCGAGTTTACTCAATGCTACAGGAACCTTTGAACGTAGCGTATACTCGATCATGGCAGTGAAGGGGATAACTGTGGAAAGTGTGCTGGAGCATGGTGGTTTTAGTATCTCGAAATGAACACATCTTCTTGGATATTTTAACATTGTGACATTTCCGAGGGTGTGAAAAAGTCCTATAAGAAAAATATTCATAATAGTAAACGTGCACGAAATGTTGAAGGTTTAATGCTAAATTACATATATGAGAAATGGCCTTTCAAAAGTGCAATATATCAGGCCAGTTCAGAATTCAGCACAATAGGATAGAATGATACAATTGAAAAAGTAATATAATGTATCCACCTGATTCCTTGAAGACTGTAGATATGATTTATCAAAAGAGAATAGCCCTCTATAATGGTAATAAAGGAGGAATTAAAGTCTCTATTAAAGGAGAACTTTTCATTCAAATGCGCATATAGGATATATAGTAGTGAAATATTACACGAGCTGAACAAAGTTTTGTATGTTCATTACAGTTAAACTGTTAAGTCGCCGACTGATGACCGAGTCGTAAGCAGGGAGACAAGAAATACACAAGAAATACACAAAAAATACACGAACACTTAACTGTGGAATAATATATATTTAATATAAAACAAACCACAGGGGGGTTGCACTCAACCTAAACTTGCAACACAAGCGGGTGCATCTAAGGCTAGGGTCAGACTAGCGCAGTTTTAACGTGCGTTTAGCCGCACGAAATCACGGCCGTACTAGCAGCAAATGACGTCCAATGCCGGGGAACATACGACGAACGGTCGCACGAAAGTTCGTCCGCGCAACGAAAGTGGCCAACGAACGCATTTTTTCGAGAACGTCAAACCGCTACTACTGACGTACAGAGTGCGCTGCGGCCGCATAGCGGCGTGTTTGCGTGATTAGGAGACGTCAGACGCTGCTAATGTCCGGCCAACATAACGTCCAGACGCAAAAAGTGTTTTATTGATGATCCGTACAAAATCACGGACGAAAAGGCGCATCGTATGACCGCTGTCGCGTATTCCGTGAAAAAATACGTACGTTCGTTCGACCGCACTTTTTCACGGACGACGTGAAAAATGCGTTCGTCTGACCCTAGCCTAAGACTTTAAATACAAAACACCAAAAAAGAGCACTCCATATCAATGACCACCTTCATCCACCATTTTCTGCAACAACAAAAAACATATTCCAAAAATTCAAAAAACCTGACTGAGGTAAAATGATGGGGATTCAGTTAACAAAGTATGATCATAGTTTGTGTAAGCCTGTCACAGTTGCCAATGTACCCCATCGTTGACAGGTCCTATCTAACTTGACTGTATCTGCATTTACAGAATTAACTCACCATAGAGCTTCACAACCCCACAACCCCTCCCTGTTCACGGGTGTGTCCCACCGTGACAGCCTATAAAGGCTAGTGCCTGCTGGGAAGCTCTATAGTGAGTTAATTCTGTAAATGCAGATACAGTCAAGTTAGATAGGACCTGTCAACGATGGGGTACATTGGCGACTGTGACAGGCTTACGCAAACTATGATCATACTTTGTTAACTGAATCCCCATCATTTTACCTCAGTCAAGTTTTTTGAATTTTTGAAATGTGTTTTTTGTTGTTGCAGAAAATGGTGGATGAAGGTGGTCATTGATATGGAGTGCTCTTTTTTGGTGTTTTATATATTTAATATATATATACCAACCACAGCTAAAAACTCTACACAATATACCCACCACCATGACATAAAAATTGCCATAACAAATATATAACAAAATAACACAATAATGCAGTGCTGAAAGGGGACTCCACACAACCACCACACACCTCCAAACCAACCAACCACAAAACTCCTCCCATCTCACAACCATCTGATCCACAAATAACCTAAATAAAAGGAACCCCTACCCAGCACTGCCTACAAGCCCCCGCCGTGACAAAAAGGGGCCCAACAAAACTAATACCCTAACTACAAGCCAACCCTTCTCGTAATTAAATAAAAAAGGGATGGGATGGTGGAGATTTTCACCAGCTCTACTTCAGGAGAAAAGGCGCGCAGAGCCTCCCTTCACGCGCCATAAGTATCCTCCTGGTAACTCCACCCCCACATCTCCTGCTCAAACCCCCACACACGCTATAACTGTTCTAAAAGAATCCTTCCTGCGTCCTGGCATCAGAGGCAACTTAAGGGCCCTACACCTTAGGTGCTTCAGGCCTTCATAAGTCGCCGACTGATGACCGAATCGTAAGCAGAGAGACAAGAAAAACACAAAAAATACACGAACACCTAGCTGTGGAATAATATATATTTATTATATATACCGGCCACAGCTAAAAACTCCACACAATAAACCCACCACCATGACATAAAAATTCCCATAACAAATATGTAACAAAATAACACAGTGCTGAAAGGGGACTACACACAACCACCACACACCTCCAAACCAACCAACCACAAAAATCCTCCCATCTCTCAACCATCTGAACCAAAATTAAGCCTGAATAAAAGGAACCCCTACCCATCACTGCCAACAAGCCCCCGCCAAGAGCTCCTCACATAACCCCCTTATAGGAGAGCTCCCCCACCAATGAAAAACAGGGCTTGTTCAATCCCTTCCTTTAAACCCAGGATGAACAGATCCTTGCCCACATCTGTCAGGTGAACGCCATCCTCCATAAAATAGCACGCCGCATCCTCCTCTTCAAAGGGTAGATGCCGCACCACCACACCATCAATCCGCCTCACAAACCTTCCCATACAGCAATTCACCTTGATCCAGCAAAGCCGCACCGCCTCCTCTTTCTCCGCCTGCCTCCACACCATCCTCGGTAACACCTATGACAACACCACCACCGTCCATGGTGACCACTCTCTCAGCTGCCGCAGATCCGCCTTCATCTGCTCCAGCAGCATACCATGAGGGACCACACCCAAATCATTCCCCCCATGTGCACCACCAACACATGGGGGACTTCACCATGCCTAAGGGCACCCAACACCGTCAGCTTAAACTCCTCCCACAGGAGCCCACGGATTCCGAACCACCGTACCCGTGTTGCCGACCCATGCAGACCCATCTGCACTCCAGATGCTCACACCAATGCCCTCCTCTGAGCCCAGAACACCAGTGAATCTCCAACGATCCACACCACTCTCGAAGGATCTGCAAAACAAAACAAATTACCACCATCTCCACAACACAAAACGACTCCAAAAGAAAAAACTCCACGCCAACCCCCCCACACACACACCAAATAAACGATGTCCATACCTGCAAAGAAAACATAACATAAGCAATGAACATACCCATTGCCTCAAAATACGCCAACCCCCACACTCCTCCAGCATACAACAGGACAAATATACACAGTATAAAAGTAAGAATAAATATATATATATTCCATATAATAAAATATAATTCTTACTCCATGTATAATATATATATATATATATATTTTTTTTTTAAAGTTTAAAGTGAAAAACATAACAGAACAAACCATACAGCTGCAACAATTCACAGAGGTAGAAAAGTGGATCAAACACAACAAACTTTTTTTAAATAATGACAAAACTGTAACGATGCTCTTTGGAACAAAACCTAAACTACACAAATTGCAAAATCCCCACTTATGTGTTGGGACAAAATCAAATGGCATGCTGACCACAGTCACTTCTCTCAAATATCTAGGTATGTGGTTGAAACCCTAATCTATCCTTTGGCCCCCACATCGAAAAACGGTAATCTAAACTTTACCCCAAACTAGGTGCCCTGTACAGAAACAAATCCTGCCTGAGCCCCGCGGTAAGAAAGCAGATTGTACAACAAATGCTTATGCCGGCTATTGAATACGGAGATGTAGTGTATGCAGCCGCCCCGCAAACACACCTTCAGAAACTTACTACATTGTATAACTCATTCTGCCGCTTTGCATTACAATGTAACTACATGACCCACCATTGTGACATATTAAAAGAGCTAAACTGGCCATCGCTGGAGTCTAAACGCACCCTTCACCTTTCCAGCCTGGTGTTTAAGAGCTTTTCTGGGAAGCTGCCACCCATCTGAATAGACTGCTTCCCCCACCAGCTCCCTCATCCTATAACCTCCGATCCAGGACCGGCACCTTACTTGCAATACCACAATACAAAAAGACAGTGGCTCGGTCCTCATTTTCCTACAGAGCACCGCAGTTATGGAATAACCTCCCAGACACCATCAAATCTTCCCCCAGTCTTAAGTCACTCAAGAGCTCCTTACTAACATACCTCAATACAGAATGCACCTGTAAACATGTAACATAATGACTATTTCCTACATATTTATTTTCTGTTAATCTGTATATTTGTGTTTTTTAATATCTTGCTTTGTATTACTTTGTATTTCTGTAACAACTGTAACACTTCAATGTTCTTGAACCCAGGACATACTTGAAAATGAGAGAAATCTCAATGTATCCTTCCTGGTAAAATACTTTATAAATAAATAAATAAATACTTGTTCTCCACATAACCTCCCAGCATTAACAAAAGTGTTTCAAAATTCATACCACCGAACCTGGCCGAACGTAAGTCCGAAAAGCCCTCGAGTTCCATCTTCCCAACTCTTGAATTTCCGCTGCAGACAAACCCAACCGTGAAGCTTCTTTTGCCGCCCCAATACATAAGGAGTGAGAAACAAATTCCTCCGGATTCCTCCCTAAACTAAACAAACCCTTCTTAAAAATGATAACAAACTGATACCTCGATAAAGCCGAACCGTCTGCGTGACATAAAAAGGCCACTCCAGACTCCACCCGCACCTCCAAAAATTCTTTTACGTTCTTGACAGGACAAACAACGCAGTTATACACTCTGGATAAACCAACTCTACGCCCCCTACCCAACTGATCAGTCTTGGAGTTAGAAACCCAAATAACAACTTCCTCAACTCCCAACCAAACCGCATCAGCACCCAAACCACCACCTCCTCTCCTAGAATTGCACACCAGCTCCCCCACTCGAAATGCTCCAAGAAAACCAAACAAAAAGCTGCCCTCATAAGCAGAACCTCAGAGTGAGAAACAAAAACTCCCGAAAAATCCCATAGACCTTCCAATAACTGCTTCGAAACCGGACACCGTGCATCCACCCGGCACCTCCCCCTCACATAACCCCAAACTGCACACCTAGTAACAAAATCCTTGGTGACATCTTTTTTCCCCGAGATCTGAAAAAGGATGGCCAAGGCGGCCAACGACTGCCGCACCACCCCAGCAGATGCCCCTGATTCGAATAACCTGATGAGGTAAGCCCTGAGCAGACGTTCCTCATCCCATCCACCAACCGAAACGTACCTGAAACGTTCAGCCAATGCATCCCATTCCCACCAGACTCGCGAGTAGGCCTTCCAAGTGGAATCAGACAAAGACCCTCTCACCCATCCTCCAAAAATTCCCAGCCTAGCTGCCAAAGGCGCTCCAGACATGGGGTGCCCACCTCCTCCACCATCGGAGCCAGCGAACGAAACCTGTCCCACTGCAAATGAGACAAAGCATCCGCCACTGAGTTAAGGCGTCCTGGAACATGCCTTGCCCTGCATAAAACATTAAATTTAAGACAAAGCAACGCAAACCTCTTAAGCAACTTGATGACTGGCAATGATGAAGCCGACAAAGAATTAACCGCTGACCACCGCCATGTTGTCAGAACAGAACAAAATCCTTCTACCCTCCAGAACACCCCCCACAGCTCCAAGGCCACCACTAATGGAAACAACTCCAAAAATGCTAAATTCCGAACCAACGCAGATGCCAACCAATGATCAGGCTAACAAGAGGCACACCCGAGACATCCGTGAAAAAGTCTCCCTTGTCAATACTTCCTTAGAAGGGAATATGGCCCACAAGGTCATGTTAGGTGTCATTGGACAGGTCTGTGTCTAGCCTTTTTTCTATTATTACACAATGTGTGGTCATATTCGGTATTGTTGGAAAGGTCAGACTCTGACCTTTCCAATGACACCACACTTGGCCTTGTGGCCTACGGAAGTTGTTCCGTAGCAGAGGGCAATTTGCAATTCCAACTCAGCGCAAGTCGCGTAGCAGTGGATCTTGCACAGGAAAGCTTCAGTGACTTATGGGTACAAGAGTCCATTAGCCAAAGAGGAGGAGCATCGCACGGGGAGAGCAATAAGGTGAGGGAAACCACCTAAAAAGAACATAAATAAAAATAGTTGGGCAGAGGCTGTCAGCAGCATCTGCCCAATTATTTAACCCCTTCACTACAAAGTGATTTTTCAAAAAAACATTGTCAGAAACCAGTGTTTTTTAAAAAAAATCATTTTAAAGTAAGACATTTTTGAGTTTATAACTATTTTATGTATCACTGTAAATAACCTATTTTTGGCCAGTAGATGGCGCCATCTACTGCCAAATTGAGTTAGAGGTTTTAGTGACTGGTCTATTTTCTTCTTTTTTTCCCTGCATCAGCTGCTGAAAGCCCGATATTTCAGAGCTTTGAGCAGCTGATTTTGCCTTTTTTAGCTCTTTGGGCATTATGCACACAGGGCTAAAACTTTTGGGGGCACCTTCTGCAGCCCGAAAGCAAACAAAATTTCATTCGATTTTGAGCTGCAGATCAGAAAATCAAGATATCTCGATATCGGGACAACGGATGGTGCCTTTGAAGCCCGAGATATCTAGATATTGGTAGTGAAGGGGTTAATATGGCAACTCTATTTTAATTAGAGTACTACTTTAAGAAAAACATACTTGTAGCTGTATGTATTCCTTATTTCTCATATCTTTTTAATCTGAGTGCCAGATGGACATTCTTCAATAAGCAGCACAATATAAAGTTTTGGAAAAAAGCTTCATTATGAAATGCAATTTTAAAGGGAATCATGATTCAGGATAGAATGTGCCTATTTATTGCGCAGATCTCTACAGACTAGCAGAGACAATTCAATAAATGGCATCCCGACTGGTCAATTATTCACCAATTAAGGAACCCGCAGTGCCAGCAGATGCCTGTTCACAAGACATATCTGTGTTATAATAAATAGCACATTTTCAGGCTTATTTCCAATCGTACAGGACAGCTACTTCTTGCTGATTAAAGCAGAACTGAACGCATGTGAAATTGCTTTTTCTTCTCCCTTAAGATCAACACCTGCCTTTTATTCGATGTTTCTAAGCACAATCGTGAAGATATTCTGCAACAGAGCAAATAAATAGAAAAAAAAAGAAGGTTATCGGGTGACAATCTGATTTTGCTTACCTTGTTATCCTATAGGATGGTGGCGTCGAGAAATACGTCCACCGCAAATCAAAAACCTGATTTATTTTCTTTCTTTATGACTTTAAGGAAAAATGTCACATACAGGCTTATTCAAAGAGATCCGATTGGCTGCTGAAAGGTAACCGAACGCTGAAATTCAGCGTTCGGTTACCTTTCCTGCCCATTCGGCTATCCAGAGAGCAGGCGATTCGCCAAATCCTGGCGAATTGCCTGCACATACAGTGCCTGTTCGGTGCCTGTTCGAGGGCAGTGAATCCCCATAGAGAAGCAATGCTTCGGCTATTCAGAGAACACAAACCAGCAGTGGAAAGTTGCCGAATTGTCCTGCCATTTGGTGGTTTAATTCAGCAGGTTTATTCAGGTGAATCCCATAGGCTTCAATGGTAAAAATATTCCCTTTTTAATTCAATATCTAATAAATAGGGATGTGCGTTTCGGGTTTCGGAATTTCGGAATTTTCACGAAATTTCCCGATTCGTGTTTTCGGATGCGGCCGAATTTCCGAAAAATTTTAGATCCGAAAAGTTCAGATCCGAAATGTTTTCCGAGCCGAAACGAAATATTTTCGGATTTTTCGAATGGGCTTGAAATGTGTCAGACGAGGAGAACAGATGTTCCGAAAAACGAAAATTTTCCGAAAAACGAAAATTTTCCGAAAAACGAAAATTTTGTAAAAACGAAAATTTTCTGAAAAACTAAAATTTTTCGAAAAAACGAAAAGTCGATACAAAAAACGGGCAAAATGACACGAAAAATACGAAAAATGGTCGATATCCTGAAAAATGTGCAATTCCGAAAAACGAAAATTTCCGAAATTACGAAAAGTCGATACACAAACCGAGCACAGTGACGCGAAAATACGAAAAATGGTCGAAATTCCGAAAAAAAATGTACCCGAAAAACGGGCCGAACCGAATCGAATCGAAACCGAAATCGGTCGAAACGAGCCGAATCGAAAAGTTTAAAAATCCGAAAAATCGAACCGAATCGAACCGAAAAAAAATCGGTGCACAAGCCTACTAATAAACCGTTCATTATAAAATTCTGCAGTAAAAAGTCTCTTTATTTTTAGATCTTTTAGGATCTTTTAGGCATTTTTTTGGGGTTTGTTTGCAAACTTTCTTTTTTCCATTTTTTTTTAAATCGTCTTTTCTTTTTTCTGTAACAGCCCTTTTTATTATCATTCATTGGACCTTATATGTAAATTTCAGACATTTTCGCTTGGTAGTTTGTTTGCAATCAGCGTTTCTCTTTTCAAACATTCAAGCGTACTGTTTTTTTTTTTCTTCACCTCCTTCGTTTGCGGTGTCGGCTTTTTCCTGTGTGTGATCGGCTCCTGCTCGGGTTTCTCCGGCGTCTTCGGCGGGTTAATCCAGATGTTTTTGCGGGTTTCGGTGTGCGTTCGCCCTGGTTTTGCGGTGAGTTTTCGGCGGGTTTGCGGTGACTTTTCCCTGCATTATGGCGGCCCTGTGGTGTTTGCTGAATACATCGCAGGGTCGCCGAAATGGGATCGCCAAATCGTACCGTATTGAAGAGAACGAAAAGTCACCGAATGTGTGGTGACTTTACGATTCTCTTTGAATAACCCTGATAGATTGTCTTTTTAACCCCTTCACTATAAAGTGATTTTCCAAAACACCATTGTCAAGAATCAGTGTTTTTTTGAAAAATAATTAATAATTAATTATTCTGTAAGAAATATTTAGAAATACTCCCAATGAATATTTTACTGTACTAAACATATTTGGCCAGTAGATAGTTCCATCTACTGCCAAATTGAGTTACATATGTTGCAGTGAACCAAGGGCTGCAACTGTATCAGCTTGCTGAATGTCTGATGTCAGGACATCCAGTTAGCTGATTTTACACAGTTTTAGCTCTTTGGGCATTATGCCCACAGGGCTAAAACTTTGGGGGCACCTTCAGCAGCCCAAAAGCAAACAAAATTAGTTTGAAGCACAAGAATTTCATTTGCTTTTGGGCTGCAGATCGAGATATCTCACTATGGGGGCACTGGATGGTGCCTTTGAAGCCCAAGATATCTCATTCTCGGTAGTGAAGGGGTTAAGTCTGGCTGGGTTCCTGGGTTTTATACAGATAGTCATAGCCAATCAAACTGTTTTACCACCTCAGGTGTCTTGTTTCTAGAGCAAAAACATTTAGGGCAAATTTTTGAGTTAATTTGCATGTGCAATTGAAATGTCTTTGTGTTGCTCCAGAATTAGACCACATTGAGAATACTTCATATCGGGGCACCAGAAGCATATAGTGGATCTTGATAGAGATTAGGGATGGGCTGCTGGTTCGATTCGAACCTGAGTTCGAATCGAACATCGTCCGTTCGAGTGTTTGGCGAACGTCGAACATTATGGGATGTTCGCGGTCTGTTCGACCGCGGACATTCCATAATAAAAAATGGCTGCAAAATGCGTTCACAGTTCTCCTAAATGTACCAGCAGCTGCCGATACATTTAGGAGACCTGTGGCTGAAGCCCCCCTGTTCCTCCGGTCCGGTCCATCTCATCTGCTCCTCCGTCTGCCGGCCGCGGCTCCTCTGCCCCACGCCTCGTCTTCTTGCTGACTGAGCCCTGATTGGTCAAAGTCCTGCGCCTGACCTGGACTTTGCCCAACCAGGGCTCTAATTCAATATTGAGCCCTGATTGGGCAAAGCCCAGGTCAGGTGCAGGACTTTGACCAATCAGGGCTCAGTATTGAATTAGAGCCATGATTGGGCAAAGTCCAGGTCAGGCGCAGGACTTTGCCCAATCAGGGCTCAACATGAAGACGAGGCATGGGGCAGAGGAGCTGCGGCTGGCCAGACGGAGGAGCAGACGGACCGGAGGAAAAGGAGGCCGGGACAGCAGCAGGACAGGTAAGGTACGGGGGCTGGGGGGCTGCAGCCACAGGTCTCCTAAATGTATCAGCAGCTGCCGGTACATTTAGGAGAACTGTGAACACATTTTGCATGTTCGACCCACATTGGTTTACATTGTGTTCGAGTTCGTATTCTAACATTTGGGCTGTTCTAATGTTTGAATACGAACCGAACACAGGGGTATTCGGCCCATCACTAGTAGTGAATGGGTTAATAAGTCAGATGAAAAGATAGCCTAGCTAGTCAAAGGAAAGACAAAATCAAGCCAGTAAGGAAAGGATAGTAGAAGCATTAAAGCCGTTCACTCTTTTGCGCCTCCAAAATCATACAGCTGTGCCTATTGTACAGTGCTGCGGAATATGACGGCGCTTTATAAATAAAGAATAATAATAATAAAGCTATCTACAAGAGAAAAGAGTTCTAAAAAAGCGTGTTTTATTGTTGCAGCCTCTCAGTGTTGTTCATGAGTTTTCTAATAAACTCCAATCAATACGCTGGTTTATTATTAGACCAGATATGTGTTCACCGCTGGCTTATTTAAGTAGTCACAGTGAGTACATAAAATTTAATTGCTCCGCTTCTAATTTATTGCACGCGCAGTTGTCCAACGCGAACGGCCGTCGGAAGATCATTAAGCATTCTTCATTCTTATTTTGTAATATTCCTTTTGCATTAATGGATTAGGCGTTTCAGGGTCAGGAATGAATTTTTTCTAGGGCCGCTCTATATCTAAAAATTGATTTTTGTAAAGCAGAGCTTCCCGGCCTCAGCTTTGAGACAAAAGCTCGATGCTGACTTACTGTAGTTGCGCTCACAATTTCACAGTTGCAGAATCCGCCATTGTCAGCAGATAAAACGTAACTTTCTGTTCCAGTTAAATGAGACATTCCACGTTTGACTGGGATTTGACAGGAACAGGTGTTCCTTGGGGACCTTTATAACGTCTTTTTTCTTTATGATTTTATCCTTAATACATGTAACAATGTTTCAATCACTGTTTATAGACTGAATAATAATAATATGCTCCTCGAGCTCGTTGTGCTCCTCGTGGGAAATTAATAACCATGCATTAAGTCTCTTAATAAAACCAACCTTTTATTGACCTTAATAGGATAAAAGGCTGTGTGAACCTCTTGTGAATTGATCCTCTTAGCTTCCGGTTACACAGAGCTCCACAGCAGAAACATTCGCCCAAAGTGCAATCGTACTGAATTTATGAGGATACTATGAGACGCTGAGGAGTTCTAACGCAAACACTTTATCACAGGAGCCTAAGGCATCTCATAAACCTCTATACGGTACACGGAGGGTTTATATCTCTGTGAACGAATTTGTTTAGTAAATATTAATTTAAAGTTTTTACTGGCTAGATATTAGGTCCAACCACCCTCGGTGCGTCGTGTAAGTAGTGCGTTCCGTAATATCAAAGCAGTTTTAACAAGGGTTAACAGTGATAAAGGCAAGTAAAAGTAGTTATTCTGCATCAAAAAGACCATTTCGATTTCAAATTGCTATAAAAATATAATAATAAACTAATAATTTATCATTTCAAACAATATTACAAACAGGAATACATTGTTATACCTGATGCTGTAATGAAGTAGTGTAACGGGTAGGCTTGTGCTAAGGGGACCTAAAGTTGCGAAAGTTACAGTACAAAGGACCAGGAAGAAAATACCTCCTTCCTCTAACCTTTTAAACCACCCTTTAAAAGCCTCTAAGCCTAGCATCCTAACTCTAAAACCTTAACCACTTCACTACCAAGTGATTTTCCATAAAACTACTGTCAGGAAGCAGTAGTTTTATAGAAGGCCACTTAATAGCAGTTGTCTAGGATACAGGTATTATTTGAAAAGCAGACAGCTCCATCTGCTGGCCAAAAAGTGCTACTGCCGCTACATTGCACCTGGAAGTGCCTTCTCCCAGCTGTTCATCCTTTAGGGGGACAGTCGGTAGTCCACAAGCGACTCAAAAGACACAAATTAAATCTTCCTATTCAGCGTATAGGAAGCTTTAATTAACAGTAAGCAGGTGAAACAGCTGAGCTGCAAGCAAAGTTGGGGGCTTGGCGTCTCGAGTCCTTGTATTATCGGATGGGCCTGTATACGTAACGACTCAAACAGTAACTATAATGTCTGTTATTAAATCTTTCAATTAGAGCATTGGTTCCCATGCCTGGTGCTCAAGTCCCCCTAACAGGCCACATTTGCCAGATATCTGAAGCACAGCACAGGTGATCTCCCTGAGCTTCCGGTTTGCTTTCAGTGCTGCGGCATGCCGCATGACGTGTTTCTCTGGGGAGTGATTTATGGCTCTGCACACAGCAGGAGAACGCTCCCCCAGAACTGACGCTGAACGATCTGCTGCAATACACAAGAAAAAAGATGAATTTTCTAGTTAAACTGCCATGCCGGGGCAGGGAAATTGTCCAATAGAGAAGCAATTCAGTTCGACAGGCGAATCCCATAGGATTCAATTTAAAAAAATATTTTACCGTTTATTCTAAGCCTTTTTATTCAATGATTTTTTGGAATTTTTTGAGTATTTTTCTGTATTTGTTTAGGCGAAATTTTTGATTCCCAATTTTTATTTTTATTTGAAAAAAAAAGACGAGACAAGGCTTTTTTTCCATGCCGAACGCAGTATTGTCCTCGGTGCTGAAAGCTATTTCAACACCAAGGACAGGGTCCCCCCCCCCGCAGCCTTCGGCGAGGTTTTTTTTTCTCTGCTCGGCTGCATTTGCTGGTGCTCTCTTGGGTTTCAGCACCAGGAAGAGGATTTTTTCCCCTGCATCAGTTTTTATTTAATCTTTTCTTTGTTCGGCGGCATGTCCGTCGGCCGACCTGGGTCATCCAAAGATGCTTCCAGTGGACTACCCTGGTCATGCGATGGCGTTGTCAGTAATCGGAAGACCAAGCCAGTTGTCCGACTACGGACCCAGTGGACGGCCAGCCTCATGTGAAGTGCCATTTTTGTGATATAACATTGCACACTATATGAATGATAAAGGGTAAAACCAAAGCCTTGTCTTTCCTAATGAACAAAAGAGGAAGATTAAGTGACGATATGTCGGTTTTATTACCAGGCAATAAATATGCTGTTTACTCTGCAGAAACAGGAAGGTTTGCCTCTACATCCAAATGCTAGAAACAACACAGCGTGAAAAATAAGTTTGCTCCCGGTGTGTTTAAGGAACTTTGAAGCTGAAATCAACCAACATTGGGCACTTCTATAAAGAAAGCCATATGACGATTAAAATCTTATCTTTCTTCAAGACTGACCTACTGGTAAATGGAATTTAGAATTTATTAGTATTAGCACTGGTCTAGAGATGGCCACAGCTTGTCCTCCAGCTGTTTATATGCCATCAGCTACATCTCGGCCAAAGACTTTGTTGATCTTTTTTTCTCTATTATGGGAAAAAGTTATTGAATGCGTAAGGACATAATCCCCATTTTCCATCACTCAAACCACTATTAATCAAAGATAAAACACACCTGAAGGGCATCCTTCCACTTTTCATCACTCAAAAATGCTGCCTGTCAATGAGCAACACCACTAAACCCGTCACACTAAGGAGAATATGTATAAATATATAAATATAACAGTTTGCAGGATAAAAAAAAGAGGAACTGGTGGATTATGAATGAGCAACTCTGGACCTTATCGTCAATCCCAGAAAATATAAATCTGTTTAACATCTCTGCAAACACATCACAATGTCATGTTAATCAAATTAATGCCACACGATCATATAATTATTACCATCATGTCACGTCTCGGGAACAGGAACCGCTGGGCAGAGAAGGTGACCTGTACAGAGCAACCACTTGCTTGAGAGGCTATACAGATGATTTACTGCTCTCTCAAAGAAGTGATAGTGAAGCCAGGCTGGTATAAGGATGAGATGGATGCACAGGAACAATTAAGCATATGAGACTTGATGGGAGGATGATCACATATGGCAATGGTAATGTAGCAGAGTGGGTGAGCTGAAGCAGGCTATATATATAAAAACAAACAGCTTACAGCGTGCTCAGTAGACAGGCTATTAAATCTCACAAGTCAGGCGGCTGGAGTGATAGGCAAGGTGGCAAACAGGATATCAAGAGAAAGTAGCAGTAGGTCAATGGGCAGGCGGCAATCAAGAGTAGTCGTATGAGTAAGCAAAGGTCCGCAACGAGAATTCAATCAAGCAATAAAGGTAGAAACAGGAACAGCAGTAACAGCTCAGTGTTAAGGCAAAATAGACGAGCAATGACGCACCCATTTGTTGGTCTTTATGTGGTGGTGTTATTGGCATCAATTGTTCAGGGCTTCTGGCCGCGTCATCATTTTGACCTGCGATGTTCGTGCATTGCGCACGACATCATGGAGGAGTCTCTCGGCTGGCTCACGCTCATTTCAGTCTGAGGTCTGAACAGCAAAGGAGAGGATCACTCTGTATCGCTGACAGTTGTGACTGCCGGGTGCTTGGACCGACAATGTAGGCCAGACCTCCATGAATCATTAGAGTTAATGGCTAGATCTGCGCTGTGATGAACTAGCCCAACACCCTCAGCCAGAAACAGGGGATCAGGACACTGTTATTCCATGAACTATGTGTTGTGCCGTTGCACCAACGATCCTGCCTTCTAGCTGACCGAAAAATGACCTGTAAATAAAAGTGTTGATTGTGTATAGATGCCGTTTCAAATTTGCCGCCAAATTTTGCCGCCTAAATTTGAATCAGACCATCTGGTCCCGAATCGGCAACGCCCCGATGCGCCTTAAAGCCAATGATACCTGTGGGGGCGGGCATGGGGTTTTCAAATGTGGAGCGCGGGGAAAGTATAAATACAGATGTGTCCTTAATAAAAGTTGTCTGTGGTTTGAGTTCATGCAGCTGCGTCTCGTGTCTCTGTTTGCCAAGCGTGCCTGACATCCCTCGTGGTTCAGCACCCCGGACGAAATACAATTCTATCGTACGCCGCTGCTGTGCGATCCGAATACTCCTAGCCGACTGAACGTGTCCAGCTAACTACCTGGAAGATCCGAATCTTCGCAGAATCAAGCCGTTCCGATCTACGACCGTAAAGGTCTGCGTACAGATCCGTGGCCAGCTGCTCGAGACGCTGAGTGACACTTCTCAGTAGTCGGGCTAGGTACACATCAAGGTCCCCTTGACTGCGTGGGTCATCCAGATCACAAAGACATACCCGGCCGCTCGAGACGCCGAGTGCCACAACCTTGGTAGTCGGGCCGGGGGAAGAATCAAAACGAAGGGGGAACACACCTGCAGATTAGAGCACACCCGCAGGCGGATGATAACATCAGGTTCCGTCACACTGGTGGCAGCGGTGGGATAGCTCTCTGCACCCCCCAAGAAGACCCGCAACATGTTGGTGTACGATCACTACACCAGGGACACCCTGCGTGTCATGATGGAGGACCGGGGAGGAACGCCGGGTAACAAAAAGAAGAAAACCATAATTAAAGAACTGACCAGGATGGATCAGGACAGAGCGACGACACCCGTGCTCACCCCTGTCCTCGCAGAGGAAGCGGAAAGTGCCTTCATCCGAAGGGCGCGGCAGCGGATCGCCCTGCTCGGAGCTGCCCCATCGGAGGCTGAGATAACAAAGGCGATCCAGGAGACCCAGCAGGAAGAAGAACAAGAAAAGGAGCGTCAGCACGAGCTGCGATTGGCAGCGCTCCGTGAGACAAAGATTGAACATTTTACCTCTGACCCTTATCCGTAGACCCCTGGGATGAGGAGTACAGCTCGACTGGAGCTTCACCCTGGAATTCTGCACCCCCCAGCGATACCCCGTACGGGACTTACAGCTCGACTGGAGCCTGTATTGGGGAACCCGCACAGCCCAGCGGACCTTGGATAGAGACTTACAGCCCGCCTGGAGTTACATCCGAGGACGCCACATTCCCCGTCGAGAACATGGAGGGCGAATTTCTGAGAAGGCTGCAGGAGAGCCTGGATCAGTATTTCGGGTCCATGGTGGAGCCCACGGGGCTTGAGTGGCGGGACGAGGTCCGCCAAGACCTTCAGGATGAGGCGCTGCCCCCTGAAAGAAATTGCGAGTTTTGGGAGCCCGAGATGTTCCCATGGGTCCCTATCGGGATGACAGTAGAGGAGCTGGCCCGGTCGGAAGAGGCACAGCAGGTGCCAAGTGTCCAGGATGGGCCGTGTGAGGGGCCCGAGGGGTCCCGGGAGGAAATGGTCCTCCCAAGTCCGCCAGAAGACACGGCGGCCGTGTCCGCGGGTCCAGCAGAAGAGCTGGCCACGGGGCAGAGCGCCGCTGGCCTCTGCCCACTCCCCGTCTGCCCTGAGGAGCCGCAGGATTTCTCCGTGCTGGCGATCCCGCAGCCATCGTTCCCTGATCCCCTGGATGTCAGTGTTGCATACTACCCCCCAGCAGAAGAGCTGGCAACGGGGCAGAGCGCCGCTGGCCTCTGCCCACTCCCCGTCTGCCCTGAGGAGCCGCAGGATTTCTCCGTGCTGGCGACCCCGCAGCCATCGTTCCCTGATCCCCTGGATGTCAGTGTTGCATACTACCCCCCAGCAGAAGAGCTGGCAATGGGGCAGAGCGCCGCTGGCCTCTGCCCACTCCCCGTCTGCCCTGAGGAGCCGCAGGATTTCTCCGTGCTGGCGACCCCGCAGCCATCGTTCCCTGATCCCCTGGATGTCAGTGTTGCATCCCACCCCCAGCAGAAGAGCTGGCAACGGGGCAGAGCGCCGCTAGCCTCTGCCCACTGTCCGAATGCCCTGAGGAACAGCCAGGTTCACCCCAGCTGTTCGGCCCGCAGCCGTTGTTCTTCCCCGACCCCCCGCAAGTTGTGTCTGCATCCAACCCCCCAGTGGAAGAGCTGGCCACGGGGCAGAGCGCCGCTGGCCTCTGCCCACTCCCCGTCTGCCCTGAGGAGCCGCAGGATTTCTTCGTGCTGGCGACCCCGCAGCCGTTGTTCCCTGTTCTCCTGGATGTCAACGCTGCATCCAACCTCCCAGCGGAAGAGCTGGCAACGGGGCAGAGCGCCGCTGGCCTCTGCCCATTTCCCGACTGTCCTGAGGAACAACAGGGGTTTTCCGAGCCGGTGACCCCGCAGCTGTTGTCCTCACCCGACCCTCCGAAAGTTGTTTCAGAATCCACCCCCTCAGCAGCAGAGCTGCCAACGGGACAGAGCACCGCTGGCCTCTGCCCACTCGCTGCCGTATGCCTTGAGGAGCAGCCTGATTCACCCCGACGGCTTTGCTGGCCGCCATGGTACGTCCTTGGGATGGAGGAAACCATCCTCCCACCAGGGGACACACACCCAGCTGACGCGCTGGCCGCAGGGCAGAGCCTGCTTCCGCTCTGCCCATTTCCACAGCCATTTGGCCCAGAGGCCCCGCGCAGCCACGATTTCCCTCTGCGGCTGGCCCAGGTACTCGGGGCGCGTGCAGTTAGCACCCGTTTTCCCCGGGTGCGAGATAGTCCCGGAGGGGGCACAGGGGGTGCTCCTCCCCGGCCACAGGACCCTTTTGCCGGAGGGGGTAACCCCAAACCCGCATGGCCTCCACCCACTTGGTACGGCCGCAGGGCCAAATGGAGAAGCCTGGTGGCTCGGCCTCTCCCAACTGACTATGGACCTGAGAGCACCGACTTCCCGGTACGACCCGTTGGGGTCCAACCGGGTTCGTCGGACTTTGGGGAGGGGGAGGAATGTGATGAACTAGCCCAACACCCTCAGCCAGAAACAGGGGATCAGGACACTGTTATTCCATGAACTATGTGTTGTGCCGTTGCACCAACGATCCTGCCTTCTAGCTGACCGAAAAATGACCTGTAAATAAAAGTGTTGATTGTGTATAGATGCCGTTTCAAATTTGCCGCCAAATTTTGCCGCCTAAATTTGAATCAGACCATCTGGTCCCGAATCGGCAACGCCCCGATGCGCCTTAAAGCCAATGATACCTGTGGGGGCGGGCATGGGGTTTTCAAATGTGGAGCGCGGGGAAAGTATAAATACAGATGTGTCCTTAATAAAAGTTGTCTTTGGTTTGAGTTCATGCAGCTGCGTCTCGTGTCTCTGTTTGCCAAGCGTGCCTGACATCCCTCGTGGTTCAGCACCCCGGACGAAATACAATTCTATCGTACGCCGCTGCTGTGCGATCCGAATACTCCTAGCCGACTGAACGTGTCCAGCTAACTACCTGGAAGATCCGAATCTTCGCAGAATCAAGCCGTTCCGATCTACGACCGTAAAGGTCTGCGTACAGATCCGTGGCCAGCTGCTCGAGACGCTGAGTGACACTTCTCAGTAGTCGGGCTAGGTACACATCAAGGTCCCCTTGACTGCGTGGGTCATCCAGATCACAAAGACATACCCGGCCGCTCGAGACGCCGAGTGCCACAACCTTGGTAGTCGGGCCGGGGGAAGAATCAAAACGAAGGGGGAACACACCTGCAGATTAGAGCACACCCGCAGGCGGATGATAACATCAGGTTCCGTCACATGCGCTTCAGAGATGGTTACTGGATGCCTGCAGCCCACCCGACATCGTGATGGTTGGGCTAGGGTAAAGGGGGCAATGACTCATCAATTGCCTTATACAATCACTAGGATTTTAGAGTCAAAGCACCTGACATTGACACCGTGGTTAAGGAGGGAAAAACGCGAGGTTATGCTTGCCAATTTGAAGCAGCCACAGCTCAAAACAGAAAATCAAACATACAGTTTACAGTCAAGCCAAAATATATTTGCCAGAGTTGACTCGTAAAGTTTTAAGGTAATTGGTGTTAACATCTGAGACTGAGCATGTCTAAAGTGTCCTCAGCTGGGGCAGATTTCTAAAATGTCCCAAGTTCTTGACTTGCTCAGTTGTGTCCAATACTTAATTAGTCCTTTTCCCTAGTAAGAAAAAGTGAAAGTTTATGAAGTTACTCATTTTGCAAGGCCCAGTGGAGACACGAATGAAAGGATCTTGAAATGCGCAAATAAATTCCCTTGCAAATCCATTCAAGACCGATGGAAATATCAGTTACTATTATCAAATAACAACAATAATAATTTTAAACAAGATTTTTGTCAGTGTCTTTATGTATTAACAGCTATCTCAAATTTTCTCTGAGCGAAGAGATATAGCAGAACCCCATATCAAAAGTGCAAAGCAAAGGCGTATTTTTATTATTCCACAACAGGCATGTGTTTTCCAGAGTATGATCAGCATTAGCGGAAATAATCTCATTGCTGCTGGATATTTAAATAGATAAATTACAGTGCGATTTCATCTTTGAAGGAAGGTTCTTTCATGATTGTTAGTTGCCTCCACTTTGGGATGTCCTCTTCACTCAAAACCAGATGTGGTTTAGTGAATATTACCGACTCCAACACTTATTTGTCCAAACACCTCGCTGTCAAAATGAAATTTAGTGAATCTTGGCTCTTGTGGCACCTATAGAGATGTGGTTTTAGAAAAGTTCACAATATAGACCTGAGTGGAAATATGAATGGTTTGGAACCAAACCAATCATCTTCATGAACTCTTATATAGAGTATGCGTAAGGAGCAGAACCAACCAGTGTTGTAGAGCCCTAGATGCTGTGATGCTTTACTATCATTGTAATGACCTTCATCGTTCTACAACAGCTGGAGGGATATGATAACGCTTTCTCATGGTTCTGATATGACTTTGAGTCAGTCCTGTAGGAAATTAACATAAGAGGGCTAGTTGAGAAGGGGTTATAAAACTTACCACCTCTTTACAGCATGCCCCATGTGTCAAAAAGAAGGCACGTCCACTCCAACAGTTCTAGAGTAGGGCAACATTATTGGAGATTCATCATAGACAATGTTTCGACTCAATGTTTTCTCTAGTCCATGTGTCACTGAATGGGGAGCTTGATGTGTATGAGAAATTGTGGGAATTGAGGCAAAGAAACAGAACGGGATGGGGCGTTAATACAGGTCTTTAATTAGAATGGAAGAGATAAGGAGAAGTCACAATAGTGCTGATGGAAATGAATCAGAGGAGGGCAGACACAGACTTAGCATTGCCTATTTCACTAGCGTGCGCAGCCCGCTTACATTGGGGTGTGCACCTGTGGGACGTTTATTAATTGGAAACGATATGTTTAGAAAATTTTGCACAAAATGCAAATTTTTCACTAGAACTAACGAATCTGTAATCAGAGAGAGATACAGTCAGCTTTTTGTAAGGGACATCTAAAAGGTCAATGTAGGAGGAGAGAGAGGACCTCTTCACCCAACTTTAGGGTGTGCTTGGGCGCACGCCTATGGCCCAGTTAGATGATACAAAATCTTAACTTGTAATCAAATTTTGCATTAAAATACAATCCAACGACACATAGACTGTTAAAAATACATTTCAGCATCGATCACACAAAGGTATTTTTTTCTGAGAAGAAAATCCCCCCCTTAAGGAAAACTTAAATTACTTTGAACTTTACATTGATGGAAAAAAAAAAGCACAATGTTATGTTCAACAATCTACGCTTTTGGTAATTAAATGCAGGCTCAGCACAGTACCCGAGCGCTGTCCTTAAGTGAGAATGCTATTAAGATCTAGGGTTGTGAAAAGATGACAGAATTGGGGCATGTGAATATAAAAACATCTAATAATGGAACTTGACACTGTTACATAATGTGCATCAACACATCTTGCTCATTCCGGTATTCAGCTTCGGAAAATCCTTTCCCCGTGCATAATTCTGAATATGTTCTGCACTTTAAGTCTGAAGCACGTTCTTCTTTCTTTTGTTTAAAATATTTTTATTCGGGTTTCATGAATAATGACAATCTGTGGAATGAACGATACGGCTTATAAATGCAAGGATTCGAGAAGCGGGATGGGATGCCAGAAAATTTCGCCATCATATGACATCAATGTAACATATTGCAACAACAGCATACATCAACACGGAAACAATTCTGTGCAGGTTTACAAAACAATATATAGCGTAGAAAGAGACAGCAAAGGTATGCAATACATGTGGGACTCATGGGAGTGTGGTCCCACTCAAAAAGTTGGGCATTTAGTAGTGGTCACTGAGAGGCAGAACCAACACCCACATGGCGCAGACCCCAAGCCACCCAAGTCCCTGCTGTGTGTCGACCCAAGTGGGTGCTACTCATGGTCGCATAGAGAAGAGAAATTCCTGCCACCAATACCAAATCTTACAGAACGTTTCATAACAAGAGTCTAGAGACTAAACGAGTTCCTCCAAACCTTATAAGACTCTACCTTGAGAACCCAATGCTGGATTGTGGGAAAAACTTTTTTCCTGTGATTTTTCGGCACTTGGTATCATAAGAGACAAGGGAATATTTATAGGTTCGAGTGGAGACCAGGACATGGTGAAGAAGTGTCACTGTTGGGTCGGGAGGAGTAGGTGATGTTTAGAGATCTTGTAAATACAGGCAAAAACCTCCGTCCAAAGTGCAGTAAGCAGCTAGCAGTCCCATTCCATGTGCACGTTGACGCATATTCAATTACGTTATTTGCAACTTTCATGCATAAAAATGCAGATGATGATTAGATTGTTAGGATGGGACTTGTAGGACTTAAGGTGTGAATATACTAGTAGAGTGCACAACATGGTGGTATCAGTAATTACAGGACCGGAGAGAGAAGAACTCAACTGTATAAGGAATCTTCAGGTATGCATTACAACTGGTCAGAGCAGAGATCAAAATAAAGAGACAGCCAAGCATGGTTGTCAGGAACGTGGGAATGGTACCTGGGTGGCACGGGTATGTGCCCAGGATGCAGTGTCCTGCACTGATAAGCAGGCGGGAAGGGGTAGGGAGGATGATGTGGAAATAAACTGACCGGATGATTCTCAGAAGGATGATAGTGGAGTTGCAGGAAACATAAATAATAAACAGGAACAGATGGGTATAGCAGAGCAGCGAGTTAGCAGCACCTCACTCTCTCAGCACAAGAGCTGTAATGAACCAGCAATGTTAATTGTGGGGCAGAGCCCTTTATTTTGTGAGTCACATGTGTTGTTTGTGAGTTAACTGTTGCATTGCTGGATGCTGATAGTGAATGCTAGTTACAGGGCAGGAACAGTACATGGAAGTGTACCACCGGGGGGGATTCCAGAATGGCTACAGCCAGGGATCCTGACAGTACCCTCCCCCTTACGGTCACACACTGGGTGACCCAAAACTTTCTGTAGCTGGACGTCAGCGGGCAGGAGAATACTTCCAATTGCCTGTTACAGGGTCCTGTGTGGGTATAACGAAGACCCCCTGGACAGCATAAGAATCCAGGTCTTCAGGTGGAGAATCAAGATGTGTACAAGAGCCACAGTCTTGTAAACTCCTGAAAGCAGAGGGACACCGGTAGGAGGCAGGGTTACCAGGGAACTTCGTGCCCACATAGGCAGATGGCATAGGGACAGGTGTATCCTGTAGTTTATCTTGGGTCCCTCCAGCATTGGGTATGGTAACACAGGTCATGAGATGGTTCTTCCTCGGTTTTCTCCGCGCCTTAGATCTGGACTTCTTACAGGTGTCACCCTCCAGGGTGTTGGGGACAACAGAATTGTTCACCATGCTGATGCCCACATTTTCAGATGGCACCAAGGTAGGTATGTAGTCCTCACAGATATTCCATTCATTAGTGGACTCTTCACTGGGTGTATAGAGGTTATGCCAAGCTCTCATTTGGGGTGAGGTGGTGGCAGCCTCCACCCCTTCCTCCCTGGTAAGTAAGCTGTCCTGGGTGGTACCCCTTGGTACCTGCTCAGGATCTGAATAATCCGAGGATAGACGTCCAAATGGCACTAAATCACATAGAGGGTCATAACCACTACCTTTAATCACATAGATGGCCAGATCTTGTTGGCTGAGAGTGGTGGGAGTTGTTTCACCTGGAACTTGTGTAAGCATAATGTCTATTGGTTCTGGTTCCACAGATGTACTTTCAAAGTCCATGGGATAACTGGATCTGATTCTACTGGCATATTGGTCTCTTCATCCAGATGAAGATCAGACTCCTCCTGATCATAGATGGACTCCAGAGATACCCGGTGGTTCCTGGGCGCAGCTTCTGGGGACAGGTTCCTGGGCGCAGCTTCTGGGGACAGGTCTGGGTGCAGGAGGTTTTCGGGGTGCAGGTGGTTTTCAGGGTGCAGGTCTGGGTACAGGAGGTTTTGGTTCTGGAGAGCTCCTGGAGGCCGGTTTGGGCAGGGATAACGGCTTAGGTGCCGCAGGTCTCTCTGAAGCAGGTTTAGGCATAGAAGCAGGCCTGGAAGCCTGGGTTTGCTTCAGAGTTCTAAGCACTGGAGCGTGCTTGGCAGTAGTAGCAGGCTTAGAAACATTGCTTTGTTGATTAAGGTTTTTAAACAGTTCCTGGAAGGTCCTTATCAGTAACTCCACCATAAAGTGCAGCACTGCGGGTTCATTTGTATTGGGCTGGTTAATTTTGTCAGGAACGTGGGGATGGTACCTGGGTGGCACCTGGATGGCCGGGGTATGAGCCCAGGATGCAGTGTCCTGCACTGATAAGCAGGCAGGAAGGGGTAGGGAGGATGATGCGGAAATAAACTGACCGGATGATTCTCAGAAGGATGATAGTGGAGTTGCAGGAAACATAAATAATAAACAGGAACAGATGGGTATAGTAGAGCAGCGAGTTAGCAGCACCTCACTCTCTCAGCACAAGAGCTGTAATGAACCAGCAATATTAATTGTGGGGCAGAGCCCTTTATTTTGTGAGTCACATGTGTTGTTTGTGAGTTAACTGTTGCATTGCTGGATGCTGATAGTGAATGCTAGTTACAGGGCAGGAACAGTACATGTAAGTGTACCACCAGGGGGGGTTCCAGAATGGCTACAGCCAGGGATCCTGACAATGGTACAAAATCCAAGCAACAGAAAAGGCAGGGTCACAGGAAATAATGGGGACATGAGGGCTTGTGCAAAGTAGATGTAATGTGCACACTAAGTGAGACACAACTGAGCATGGTTCTGTGTGTGCATAGGATTCAACTCTCCGGCAGCTGGAAGCCGTGCTGCAAGAACAATTCACAGAGGTAGAAAAGTGGATCAAACACAACAAACTTTTTTTAAATAATAGAAGTAAAAGACAGCGTGAATCTGGCGCTTTTCTTAGTGGTTGTGAGATTATTAAGGCGTGCTCAATATAGGTCGGTGCTGCAAGCTAAAAGATATGTGTTTACAACCTCAAAAACACGAATATAATAGAAAAGAAAAAACACTTCCAGGCGCACCTTACTAAAATTTCCACTTTTTTTAAAACCAAAAATGGCCAATGTGCAAACATCAAATGAATTAATATTTAAACTAAACAGTGGTTATATTATGATAAATGTGTATAACTTAAGGAATACTTATATTTCAGTGGTGTTTCTTTTTTTCCCCTTCTCTCAGCATGGGGTCCTGCGATGTAGCTGTTCGGTATCCAAAGAGAAAAGGAGGGGGGAGGGTATTTCTCCACTTGATGTAAAAAAAGGCAGCAGAGCAGCAGATAATTCAATTAAAATGCATTTATTAATCAATAAAAAGGTAGACCTTCAACTATAAAATCAATTGTTAAAATACTAATTAAGTAGGATCAACAAAGACACGCTTTCACCAATAGGTTTCATCAGTTGTTATCCTTTCTGAATGATCAGTCTGTGCAAGAAGTCCAAAAAGTCCAAAAAGAGTCCTCCTTTTGTTGCCACTTATATGCTCTGCCTTAATGTGCTGCTCAGCTGTTGTCCATAATCATTCCGCCCAGATTACTTCCTGATTTTCAGGCTCCATACTTTCAATTTTGTCCATTGTATATGTATGATCGGCGACTTGTTTATGAGGTGGACACTCTGCCCTCCGGGAAAACAAATATCAGCAATAGCTTGGCTGCTTGATAAAGAATAGCTTCCTGTCAAAAAACTATTTTAATGGGAGTTATCAATCGCTGACTTAAGATATTCATCTGTATATACAATTGCCTCAAAAAAATAGTTGGATCGTTATAATATATCAATATAATCCCATATGCTTAGATCTGACTACATCCCCATTAGTATATGATCTTATATGTATGTATATAATCCTATTGAGATAAAAATAGAATTATTTATTATTTATACAAAAGGTACAAATTATATTATTAATTCCAATTAATAACTATTTAAAAACACGTGAAAGTGTACATCTATTTATACTTAGTGAGATAAATGTTTGTTAATACCAATAAACCTGTTATAGGTTCCCTTAGTGTGGTAGAACATACATAATTCTGAAGGTAAAAGTGTTGTGTATTGTTATTTCACAGTATCGGTAAATATTCATCAATAAGATCTATATCTTTTAATCAAATATTTATTCAGTTTTTTTTTTTTTTCCGTTTTTTTTTTTTTTTCCTTTTTCCTTCTTTCTCCTTCCCTCTTTCTCTTTTCCTTTTTTTATATTTTTAAGTGCATATTTAATCATTAATTCAATATATTTCTAAAGTGCATGTTTAATCCCTAATATAATTTAGTCCTTGTGTAAATTCCCTTATGTATTTTTAATATATAAATAAACATTTAAACAAGTGCATACAGTGATCTAAAAGTATGATACAAAAAAAAACAAAAAACACATGGGGAGAAAAAATATATATATATTTTTCTTTCCCTTTCTCCTTTTTCACTTTTTTTTTTTTTTCATATATATGTCTTTACTGCAGGAAATGGCAGATCTCAAAATCTATATTTAATCCTTTAGGCTGTAATGTATCAAGAAGGTAAATCCATTTCATTTCTTCCTTATTTAATTTGTTTTCAAAATCACCACCTCTCCATTCTTGTTCCATTCTCTTTATAGCTATAAAGAGTAGACCGATCGGATTACTGTTGTGTTTAATTTTAAAATGTTGGGAGACTGAGTGTTTCTCATACCCTATTTTTAATGTTCCGAATATGTTCATACATCCTCCTATTCAGAGGTCTTGTGGTCCTCCCCACATATTTGAGACCGCAGGGACAGACCAATAGATAAATAACATTATCAGTGAAACAGGTCATCGCTTCCCTAATTGGGTATGTAATTTTCTCTCCAGAAAAAGATTTTATAATTTCTTTTTTATTTCCTGTATCTCTACAGTTCCGACAGTTACCACAACGGTGAAATGCTTTAGTCACACCAAACATGTTCTTATTTCTTTTTTCTTTTTTATAATGGCTCCTGGTTAACTTATTTTTTATATTTTTCGTCCCTCTACAGACAATAGTTGGTCTTTCCGGGAGGATTTCTTTTAACATTGGATCTTTTAAAAGAAGTGGCCAGTGTTTTTTAAAAATGTTCCTTATTTGCCAGTTCTGTTGATTATATGTGAATATAAATGGTACTCCTCCTTTTTCTAAGAAATCGTTTTTTTGTTTATGTTGGTATCTGATAAGTTCTTTTCTATCTTTTCTTGCAATTTCTCTTCTTACGTTTTCCATCCTCTCTCGTTCGTATCCTTTATCTTCAAAATTCTTAATCAATACATCCGATTGTTTCAGAAATTCTTCTTCTTTAGTACAATTTCTCCGGATTCTTAGAAGCTGGCTTTTCGGGACTCCCTCAAGCCATCGTGTCAAATGGCAACTGCTTTTATCAATAAAACTATTTGTATCCACTTTTTTAAAATGCGTTTTAGTTTGTACTTTCCCGTTCTCAATGTATACCATCAGATCTAAGAAACTCACACATTCCTTACTATATGTGGAATCCAACTCTAAATTCCAATCATTATTATTTAAATGATTTAAGAATTCAATAAGATCACTTTCCTCTCCCCTCCAAACAAGAAAAACATCATCAATGTAACGTTTATAGATGATCACGTTTTCTTTCAATTTATCCCGCCAACTTTTTTCCCAAAATGCCATGTATAGGTTAGCGAAACAAGGTGCAAATTTTGTTCCCATTGTGGTACCTTCTTGTTGTAAATAGAATGTGTCTTTAACCCCTTCACTGCTGAGCCATTTCAAGTCTTTAAAAAAACTTGTTTTTTCTTTTATGCTTTTTCTTTACTTTATATATGGTCGTGTTTTGATATCATTGGAAAGGCCATGCTCTAGCCTTTCCAAGATACCAAACATGACCCTGCTAGCTGCCAACAGTCATATCGGGGTTCAAAGGAACCCCCTAACTTTCCTTAGTCAATGAGGACGTTCCCCACACGTCCTCAGCAGTGAAAGGGTTAAAATGGAAGAAGTTTTTTTCTAAAATTAGCTCTATTCCTTTGAGAATAAAATCTATTTGTTCTTTCTCCATAGATCCGGATTCTAAAAGGAAATGTTGTACTGCTTCACAACCTTTTTTATGCGGAATGACACTATACAGTGATTTCACATCACTCGTTGCTAGAATATAGTGGTGATTTTGAAAACAAATTAAATAAGGAAGAAATGAAATGGATTTACCTTCTTGATACATTACAGCCTAAAGGATTAAATATAGATTTTGAGATCTGCCATTTCCTGCAGTAAAGACATATATATGAAAAAAAAAAAAAAAAGTGAAAAAGGAGAAAGGGAAAGAAAAATATATATATATTTTTTCTCCCCATGTGTTTTTTGTTTTTTTTTGTATCATACTTTTAGATCACTGTATGCACTTGTTTAAATGTTTATTTATATATTAAAAATACATAAGGGAATTTACACAAGGACTAAATTATATTAGGGATTAAACATGCACTTTAGAAATATATTGAATTAATGATTAAATATGCACTTAAAAATATAAAAAAAGGAAAAGAGAAAGAGGGAAGGAGAAAGAAGGAAAAAGGAAAAAAAAAAAAAGGAAAAAAAAAAAACACTGAATAAATATTTGATTAAAAGATATAGATCTTATTGATGAATATTTACCGATACTGTGAAATAACAATACACAACACTTTTACCTTCAGAATTATGTATCTTCTACCACACTAAGGGAACCTATAACAGGTTTATTGGTATTAACAAACATTTATCTCACTAAGTATAAATAGATGTACACTTTCACGTGTTTTTAAATAGTTATTAATTGGAATTAATAATATAATTTGTACCTTTTGTATAAATAATAAATAATTCTATTTTTATCTCAATAGGATTATATACATACATATATGATCATATACTAATGGGGATGTAGTCAGATCTAAGCATATGGGATTATATTGATATATTATAACGATCCAACTATTTTTTTGAGGCAATTGTATATACAGATGAATATCTTAAGTCAGCGATTGATAACTCCCATTAAAATTGTTTTTTGACAGGAAGCTATTCTTTATCAAGCAGCCAAGCTATTGCTGATATTTGTTTTGCCCGGAGGGCAGAGTGTCCACCTCATAAACAAGTCGCCGATCATACATATACAATGGACAAAATTGAAAGTATGGAGCCTGAAAATCAGGAAGTAATCTGGGCGGAATGATTATGGACAACAGCTGAGCAGCACATTAAGGCAGAGCATATAAGTGGCAACAAAAGGAGGACTCTTTTTGGACTTTTTGGACTTCTTGCACAGACTGATCATTCAGAAAGGATAACAACTGATGAAGCCTATTGTGAAAGCGCGTTTTTGTTGATCCTACTTAATTAGTATTTTAACAATTGATTTTATAGTTGAAGGTCTACCTTTTTATTGATTAATAAATGCATTTCAATTGAATTATCTGCCGCTCTGCTGCCTTTTTTTACATCAAGTGGAGAAATACCCTCCCCCCTCCTTTTCTCTTGGGATACCGAACAGCTACATCGCAGGACCCCATGCTGAGAGAAGGGGATAAAAAGAAACACCACTGAAATATAAGTATTCCTTAAGTTATACACATTTATCATAATATAACCACTGTTTTGCTTAAATATTAATTCATTTGATGTTTGCACATTGGCCATTTTTGGTTTTAAAAAAAGTGGAAATTTTAGTAAGGTGCGCCTGGAAGTGTTTTTTCTTTTCTTTTTTTTAAATAATGACAAAACTGTAACGATGCTCTTTGGAACAAAACCTAAACTACACAAATTGCAAAATCCCCACTTATGTGTTGGGACAAAATCAAATGGCATGCTGACCACAGTCACTTCTCTCAAATATCTAGGTATGTGGTTGGGCCCTAACCTATCCTTTGGCCCCCACATCGAAAAACTCTCATCTAAACTTTACCCCAAACTAGGTGCCCTGTACAGAAACAAATCCTGCCTGAGCCCCGCTGTGAGAAAGCAGATTGTACAACAAATGCTTATGCCGGCTATTGATTACGGAGATGTAGTGTACTCAGCCGCCCCGCAAACACATCTTCAGAAACTTACTACATTGTATAACTCATTCTGCCGCTTTGCATTACAATGTAACTACATGACCCACCATTGTGACATGTTAAAAGAGCTAAACTGGCCATCGCTGAAATCTAGACGCACCCTTCACCTTTCCAGCCTGGTGTTTAAGAGCATTTCTGGGAAGCTGCCACCCTATCTGAATATCCCCCAGCAAATCCCTCATCCTATAACCTCCGATCCGGGACCGGCCCCTTTCTTGCAATACCACAATACAAAAAGACAATGGCTCGATCCTCATTTTCCTACAAAGCACCACAATTATGGAATAACCTTCCAGACACCATCAAATCTTCCACCAGTCTTAAGTCACTCAAGAGCTCCTTACTAACATACCTCAATACAGAATGCACCTGTAAACATGTAACATAATGACTATTTCCTACATATTAATTTTCTGTTAATCTGTATATTTGTGTTTTTTTTTTTTTGTTTTTTTTTAACCCCTTAGTGACCGGGCGGTTTTACACAAATCCGTCCGTTCGTGACCGCAGCTGTTTTTACGTTTCTGCGCTCTTAGTGTTTACGTCAAATTTTCCTCTTACTCGTTTATGTAACCCACACATATTTTACACTGTTTTTCTCGTCACTAAATGGACTTTATAAAGATACCATTTTTTTCATCATTTCATATAATTTACTATAAAAAATATTGTGAAATATGACACAAAAATTGAAAAAACACCACTTTTTCGAACTTTGACCCCCAAAATTTCTTATGTATCAACAACCGTCAAAAATTTTTTATTCCTTAGTAGTTTCTAAATTTAGTACTGAGTTTAGCAATACCCAATGTTTACATATTCCTCGCTTTTTTCCTTATTTTATGCAACAATAAGTGCAAGTAGCACTTTGCCATTTCCAAAGAGTTTATTTTCAAAACTAGTGATAGTGACATTGTAACACTGATATCTGTCACTAATTCCTGAATAACCCTCCACATATACATATTTTTTTAAAGTACACAAATCAAGGTATTAACTTGGGGTATTTTGACTCTTTCCATGCAAACCATTTTACCACAAATCTATGCCAAAGTTTGAAAAAAAAAAAATTTTGGTGATTTTTTTTTTTTGAACGTAATTTAAGAATACATGTACTGTGAACTTTAAGGTTTACTGCCAAAAAGCACCCCAAAATATGTTCAGCAACATCTTCTGAGTAAATTGATACCACCCAAGTATAGGTATGTCGGGTCATTTGGGGGCTAAAAGGCCTTATTTGGGGGGTGCACATTTCAGTTTTCCAACTTGGAATTTTCACATTTCGTCATCATGCACCCATGTCCTATTTGGGACATTTTTGAAGCCGGCCAAAGTAATTTACCCCCATCAAACCATATATTTTTAGAAAGGGCACACCCTAGGGTGCTTCAAAGAGTTGTATTTTAACACTTTCCATGCACTAGCTCTTTGACAATCTTTCAGGTAGTCACTTTTTGTGTTATTTTTTCACACACATTGTACTTTAGGCATGAATTGTCAAATCCAGTTATGGGTTACTGCCAAAAAACACCCCAAAATATGTTCAGCAACATCTTCTGAGTAAATTGATACCACCCATGTATAGGTATGTCGGGTCATTTGGGGGCTAAAAGGCCTTATTTGGGGGGTGCGCATTTCAGTTTTCCAACTTGGAATTTTCACATTTCGTCATCATGCACCCATGTCCTATTTGGGACATTTTTGAAGCCGGCCAAAGTAATTTACCCCATCAAACCATATATTTTTAGAAAGGGCACACCCTAGGGTGCTTCAAAGAGTTGTATTTTAACACTTTCCATGCACTAGCTCTTTGTCAATCTTTCAGGTAGTCACTTTTTGTGTTATTTTTTCACACACATTGTACTTTAGGCATGAATTGTCAAATCCAGTTATGGGTTACTGCCAAAAAACACCCCAAAATATGTTCAGCAACATCTTCTGAGTAAATTGATACCACCCATGTATAGGTATGTCGGGTCATTTGGGGGCTAAAAGGCCTTATTTGGGGGGTGCGCATTTCAGTTTTCCAACTTGGAATTTTCACATTTCGTCATCATGCACCCATGTCCTATTTGGGACATTTTTGAAGCCGGCCAAAGTAATTTACCCCCATCAAACCATTATTTTTTAGAAAGGGCACACCCTAGGGTGCTTCAAAGAGTTGTATTTTAACACTTTCCATGCACTAGCTCTTTGTCAATCTTTCAGGTAGTCACTTTTTGTGTTATTTTTTCACACACATTGTACTTTAGGCATGAATTGTCAAATCCAGTTATGGGTTACTGCCAAAAAAACCCCAAAATATGTTCAGCAACATCTTCTGAGTAAATTGATACCACCCATGTATAGGTATGTCGGGTCATTTGGGGGCTAAAAGGCCTTATTTGGGGGGTGCGCATTTCAGTTTTCCAACTTGGAATTTTCACATTTCGTCATCATGCACCCATGTCCTATTTGGGACATTTTTGAAGCCGGCCAAAGTAATTTACCCCCATCAACCATATATTTTTAGAAAGGGCACACCCTAGGGTGCTTCAAAGAGTTGTATTTTAACACTTTCCATGCACTAGCTCTTTGTCAAACTTTCAGGTAGTCACTTTTTGTGTTATTTTTTCACACACATTGTACTTTAGGCATGAATTGTCAAATCCAGTTATGGGTTACTGCCAAAAAACACCCCAAAATATGTTCAGCAACATCTTCTGAGTAAATTGATACCACCCATGTATAGGTATGTCGGGTCATTTGGGGGCTAAAAGGCCTTATTTGGGGGGTGCGCATTTCAGTTTTCCAACTTGGAATTTTCACATTTCGTCATCATGCACCCATGTCCTATTTGGGACATTTTTGAAGCCGGCCAAAGTAATTTACCCCCATCAAACCATATATTTTTAGAAAGGGCACACCCTAGGGTGCTTCAAAGAGTTGTATTTTAACACTTTCCATGCACTAGCTCTTTGTCAATCTTTCAGGTAGTCACTTTTTGTGTTATTTTTTCACACACATTGTACTTTAGGCATGAATTGTCAAATCCAGTTATGGGTTACTGCCAAAAAACACACCCAAAATATGTTCAGCAACATCTTCTGAGTAAATTGATACCACCCATGTATAGGTATGTCGGGTCATTTGGGGGCTAAAAGGCCTTATTTGGGGGGTGCGCATTTCAGTTTTCCAACTTGGAATTTTCACATTTCGTCATCATGCACCCATGGCCTATTTGGGACATTTTTGAAGCCGGCCAAAGTAATTTACCCCCATCAAACCATATATTTTTAGAAAGGGCACACCCTAGGGTGCTTCAAAGAGTTGTATTTTAACACTTTCCATGCACTAGCTCTTTGTCAATCTTTCAGGTAGTCACTTTTTGTGTTATTTTTTCACACACATTGTACTTTAGGCATGAATTGTCAAATCCAGTTATGGGTTACTGCCAAAAAACACCCCAAAATATGTTCAGCAACATCTTCTGAGTAAATTGATACCACCCATATATAGATTTGTTCTGTTGTTTTTGGGGTGCTACGCCAATCTTTGACATGTGCTTGTCATTTTCTAATTTGACATACAGTATCTTCTTTGCTTATCTTCTTTTTAGGGGCCTTTTTACATACCCCAGTTTTATGAACGTGCATATATTTGGTAAGCTAACACCCAAAGTATTGTAAATGGAGTGTTTTTATGCTATGGATGCATCAGTTTGCTCCAAACAAATTAGATACTGTTTGGTGGTCATTTTTCATTTTCACACCCACATCAGTTTTGGACTGTGATTTAGGAGACACTGTTGTTTTTTACTGCATGAAAACTCTCCAGGTTGTTTTCTGCAAGGTCTCCTGAGTACACCCATGCCCCCCATGCATAGGTTTGCCAGGATTTTGGGAAGGTTCAAATACAATTTTTATGACTTTGTCATTGAGTTGAAATTGAGATTATTTCTTCAGCTAGGCCTAGCTTTGGTTTTGGGTCTACCGCATACCCCAGTTTGAATTATTGCCAGAAAATTGTTTATATTTGTTATGTTGACACCCCAAGGTATTGCATATGGAGTGCTTTGATGCCATGGATGCAACGGTTTTAGCCCAAAACATTTGAGAAGGTGTGTGGCGGTAATTTTTCAATTTTCAGATTTTTACGCCCACAGTAGTTTTGGACTGTGATTTAGCAGACACTGTTGTTTGTTACTGCATGAAAACTCTCCAGGTTGTTTTCTGCAAGATCTCCTGAGTACACCCATGCCCCCCATGCCTAGGTTTGCCAGGATTTTGGGAAGGTTCAAATACAATTTTTATGACTTTGTCATTAGAGTTGAAATTGAGATTATTTCTTCAGCTAGGCCTATCTTTGGTTTTGGGTCTACCGCATACCCCAGTTTGAATTATTGCCAGAAAATTGTTTATATTTGTTATGTTGACACCCCAAGGTATTGCATATGGAGTGCTTTGATGCCATGGATGCAACGGTTTTAGCCCAAAACATTTGAGAAGGTGTGTGTGCGGTAATTTTTCAATTTTCAGATTTTTACGCCCACAGTAGTTTTGGACTGTGATTTAGCAGACACTGTTGTTTGTTACTGCATGAAAACTCTCCAGGTTGTTTTCTGCAAGATCTCCTGAGTACACCCATGCCCCCCATGCCTAGGTTTGCCAGGATTTTGGGAAGGTTCAAATACAATTTTTATGACTTTGTCATTAGAGTTGAAATTGAGATTTTTCTTCAGCTAGGCCTATCTTTGGTTTTGGGTCTACCGCATACCCCAGTTTGAATTATTGCCAGAAAATTGTTTATATTTGTTATGTTGACACCCCAAGGTATTGCATATGGAGTGCTTTGATGCCATGGATGCAACGGTTTTAGCCCAAAACATTTGGCAACAAGGTGTGTGGCGGTAATTTTTCAAATTTCAGATTTTTACGCCCACAGTAGTTTTGGACTGTGATTTAGGCTAGGGTCAGACGAGCGTAGTGTTCACGTCCGTGATCGCGCCTAAAAGTACGTCCGTGATAGCATGACATAAAGTCCAATGGAGCCCGACACACGAAGTACGTCCGCACTGAACTGCGGACGCACAACGGCCGCGGCCCACGGACGCAAGGCAGGCAAGAACGTAGAACCGCTAGAACGGCCGCACAAAGTGCGCTGCGTCCGCAACGTCTGCATAGCTTTGTGTGTGAGTGATGGAACGTGGTCAGACGGACTGCATTTATACGTCCTGCATTTTTCACGGACAAAATGGTTTTGCAATTGAATTTATTGTCCCTCCTACATCTGTCAAAAAATAAATGTCAGTGAAAAAACGGACTGTGTGACCACTACTGCGTCTTCCGTACTGACGATGTCCGTACTGCACAGACGTACAGTCCGTAGAAATCACGCTCGTCTGACCCTAGCCTTAGCAGACACTGTTGTTTGTTACTGCATGAAAACTCTCCAGGTTGTTTTCTGCAAGATCTCCTGAGTACACCCATGCCCCCCATGCATAGGTGTGCAAAGATTTTGGCAAAATACAGCACCAATTGTAGAACATAAAAATGTACGAATAAAATGTAAAAGTCTGGTGCCTGTCAAACTGGGGATGCTCTCTAGGGGAGCACAGGCTGTTGTCACTGAAGTGCATGAAACGCAAAATGTTTTCATACCTTCTACGTGACATTGATTGGAGGTAAATGGGGGTAGAGCAGATGGGGCTACTGCTCCAGCAGGAGCGAATTGAGGGCTTCTTTATGATGCCCTCAGCATAGTAAGTGCCCAGAATTTCAGAAATTCTGGCACATCTAGCGGGGTCCATTGCTGCCTTGCCAAGTAGGAGTCTGGCTTCGCAGCACAATGCTGATGGGCATACAGATTTGATTGGGCCACGATGTGGCCCAACAAATCATCCCCCAAACACCTGCAAAAACTGTGTGGCGGTAAATCCTGCAACATCAATATTGATGCCAGGATTTGCCGTGAAAGGAGGGATATCTGGCCTCTGGCGATGAGGCACTACCCACTCCTCAGCTGGAGCTGTGCGTCTCCTGCTGGCAGGTGGTGACCCAGGATCTGCATCAGAAACATCACTAGATACATCAGCCAGCATAGATAATGTATCTAGCGACGCCTCTGAGCAGTTAGCGGGGTCGAAATGAGGGTCTGAGTCTGACGCAGATGCCTCAGATTCTGACGCCAGGATGGCATATGCCTCCTCGGCGCTGTACACCCTCTCAGACATTATATATAATAGATTATAAAATTTTATAATTATTATATATATATAAGCGGATTGTTGGTTCTTAGAAGAACCGTTGGGTTTCACAAGAAAATACAAATAAACACCTAAATCTCTCTAAATCCCTCTAAACCTGCCTCAATCTTTCTAAATCTCCCTAAAATCTCTCTAAATCTGCCTCAATTTTTCTAATCTCACTAAATCTCACTAAAATCTCTAACCTGTCAAATCTGATCTCTCTCTCTCGCTCACCAAAACACAAGTGAGGAGAGGGAGGGAGAATCACAGAGGTCAGAGCCAATATTTACAAAATATTGGCCTGACCTGACAAATTAGAAATTTTATTTTGATTTTTTCTAACTTCTGATTGGATGTTGCTAGCCTGCCTCTCTGATGAGGCAGGCTAGGAACATCCCACTCAGCCCCAAGATGACCCTGCCCTTAGAACCCTAACCCTACCCCTGACCCTGCCCTTAGAACCCTAACCCTAACCCTATCCCTACCCCTAACCCTACCCCTACCCCTACCCCTACCCCTAACCCTACCCCTAACCCTACCCCTATCCTAACCCCTAACCCTACCCCTTCCCTACCCCTAACCCTAACCCTAACCCTACCCCTAACCCTACCCCTAACCTAACCCTAACCCTAACCCTACCCCTAACCCTACCCCTACCCCTAACCCTAACCCTAACCCTAACCCTAACGCCTAACCTAACCCTAACCCTAACCCTAACCCTAACCCTAACCCTACCCCTAACCCTAACCCTAACCCTAACCCTAACCTAACCCTAACCCTACCCCTAACTGTCAGTTTATTTTATTTATTTTTCTTTTTTTACACTTTTTTTCACACTTTTTTTTACTTTTTTTTTACACTTTTTTTTTACTTTTTTTTCACTTTTTTTTTACTTTTTTTTACTCTGCTGGGTGCCTTGATCCCTCGAGGCACCCAGCAGAGCACCTGATCACTGAAGTGATCGATTTTGTACTGAGTGCCACGATACCTCGTGGCACTCAGTACTTCCTGCCGCTACCGGAAGTGATCGCTCGGGGGAGCGATCACGGACGGACCGGCGGCAGGTAAGTATATTACAAGGATGCCTCGATGTCGAGGCATCCTTGTAATATGCTCAGAGCAGCTGGAAGCGATCCGATCGCTTCCAGCGCTCTGTAGAAGTGCCGGGCACCTCTCCGGTGCAACCGGTGTAGATCGCTCCCGGGGAGCGATCACATGGTGCCCCGGCACTTCTAACGGCCATTGCACGGATGCCTGGACTCCCAGGCATCCTGCAATGGCGTTTGAGCTGCTGGAAGCGATCCGATCGCTTCCAGCAGCTCAAAAACGGCAGGACGTACCATGTACGTCAGCGGGTCTAAGAGAGACCCGCTGCAATGACGTACATGGTACGTCCTCGGTCGGGAAGGGGTTAATATCTTGCATTGTATTACTTTGTATTTCTGTAACTGTAACACTTCAATGTTCTTGAACCCAGGACATACTTGAAAACGAGAGAAATCTTAATGTATCCTTCCTGGTAAAATCCTTTATAAATAAATAAATAAACAGGGTGACACTGTCAAGCCACATCCCTTAGATCAATGGTTAGAGTAGCCAACTAGACTCCATTGTGACTGGGCTGATTTTGATGCTTCTGGAAGAGCAAGTCTAACCATGGTTGGCTTCTCCTCCAGTAGTGCCATTGTGTGAGAGTTGCAGGGACACGGTCAGTGTACCATGGTGGTAGCACCTAATAGCAGTGGATGCACACCAGAGCAAGCACTGCCAGATGCAGTGGGTGGATCTGGTGATATTATGACTCAGATGTTCAGTCAGCTGCTGAACCCAACGTGCAGGTATGGGGCAACATGGCAATGATACTCAACAAAGACACCTTTGGCTGTCATACTTATCCACTGGGAACCACCATTGTCTATTAGCTCTGATCTCACCCAGCAGGTAGACAATAGACATCAGCACCTGTGATTTGACATCAGATCGGTGTGCCGATGCTATAAGAAAGATGGCGGCGCCCAAGAAGGTAAGTATGACTGATGGTTTTCAAAGGGCTTATAATAGTCATGTTAATATACAGGGTTATTAAGAGAAAGGTGAAAACCAGGAGTACTGGCAGAAGAGAACAATCTAGACCAAATAGTCGACTTGGAAAGTGAGATAAATGGGAGAATTTTTCTGGTTTGACAGTTTTGACCTAGAGTTTTCACTTCTCCAGTCATTCTCCTGAGTTTCACCTTTCTTTGAATAGACCTGTTAGATTGCAAACTGTAGAATATGTAAACAATTGAACCAAAGCACAAACCACTGGCTTGTCCTTCTGCAAGTCCTTGCTCAGGTCTCAATAAAGTTTTAGCCCACGTGGGCCGTTTTGGCTTTCATTGGGCCTTGTCATTGCCTGTACCACCAAATGAAAATACAAGTTATTATAAATCACTCTATTATAAAAGTCCCGGACTAAATGTCAGTGATACCAGTAACAATTGAACAAAATCATGTCCAAGTGAAATTAATTTAGCGTCTAAGACCCAACGTGTACATGGAATGCCTTGTGTTAATTATGCCGTATAATAACGATGACAAGACATTACCAGCGTAAAATGAGATATGACCTAAATGTAACAACTGATCGTATCAGCATCTACCAACCTCCTCCTTGTACTTCATCCCCGACAGATGAAAGGATGCTTGACCTTTACTGTTTCAGTTAATTCTTAAATAATTGCCATTTTCCTTTTTTCACATTTAATATTTTCTTAACTCGATGTGAACAAGGTACTTTGCATAAGGATCACAAGGAGTCCGGTTGTATACCGGGACTAAGTCACATGTGCCAAATGTGCATTTTAATTTTATCGTCAAGGAATAAAGGGGAAAAAGTTTAACACATGCGTTTCTGGAGAAAATGTTGAACATTATTAAAAATGTGTTTATATTTTCAGAAGAAAAAAAAACCAGTTATATCACAGATATATCTTATCTAGAATAAATAACAATATTAATTTATCAGAGTGTAAAAAGATTCCTGTTAAAACAGTGTACACATTTTTCATGTATACACAATGAGGCTCTATTACATTCTTTGCGTAAAAAAGCTCGCGCAGCGTTAAACGTTAACGCGCGATAATTAACGCTGGTATTACGATTCGAGCGCATTTTTTCATCCGTCAAAAAATAACGCGCGTAAAAAAGACGCGCATTAACGCTGCGCGCAGAAATCGGTGGGCGGACTGTTTTTTTCACGCGATTCAGCCAATCTGAATTAAGAACCACAATTGTCTCCCGTTCAGTTTTTGCACCTGTCAAAATCAATCTGATTGTATATGCTGCAGCAATAATAAAAACACACACAACCTCTCAATTTTATTGTTTGGGTATGTGTAGAATGTGTAACTATACTTTGCTGTATTGTTTTTTCGTGCTGGTGTATTTGGTTTCGGCCAGGACGTTCAGATTTGCAGTTACCACCAGCTTTTAAAAGACGTTAAAATTATGCGCGCAAACGTTGGCCGTTAAATTTTACGCATTGATTGTAATACCATCTAGACATGTGCACAGCACAAAATTTCGTTTTGAACTAATGGATTAGTCCTAAAATGCAATTTATTTAGTTGCTAAAGAAATTCGTTTTCAGTTCTTTAGTATGAAAACTAATTTCATTCATCCGAAAACCAGTGGATACAATTACTATTGTAGTGGCTCCTCAGAGGGCTGAGATCGCTGCTTATTACAGTATCACTCACTCTCAGCACAATGTGCCAGGCAAAGCTGTTATAGGAACTGACTGCTGCTCATCACGGTTCTCAGAGTTTCGATAAAACTAGTAAATAATATTTTTATATATATATATAAGAGGTTAGAACAATATTATTTCCTTGTTTTACTGAAACTCTGAGCGCTGTTACAGTCAGTTACTGTAACAGTTGAGCCTGATATATTGTACTGAGAGATAATATAACAAGCAGCCAATCTCAGCGCTCACAGCCACTGGATTTAAAGGGCTAAAAAAAACAAGGCTCCTCTCTGTATAATGTATAGAACATCCTCCTGCATTAATTAATACCCCTCTCTGTATAATGTATATAACATCCACCTGCATTAATTAATGCCCCTCTCTGTATAAAACATCCTACTGCATTGGCATGTGGAGGGTGTAGAACTTCGGAATGCAATGCTTATCCAGCACAGGAGAGGGAACTTTTACTTAAACTTTGTATCTCTGTGGGGGAGACACAGAAATATAAAAGCAGGGGAGAGGGAAAATATTAACGTAAATCGGTCTGAAAGCTCAGAGAAGAAATGACTGGTGCAAATAGATTTTTATAATAAATAAAGCACTTTAAATCTAGGGAAAACATTCAAATAAATCACACTGAAGGCTCATAATGACAGAGTGACTGTGAGAGCTGGATACTAAATGTATCAGACTTAAAAAAAAAACTTTATAACAAGCAGCACTGGGAGAAGAGAGGGACTTTATATAAAACGTGTATTATAGATGAGGAAAGGGGATAGTGCTCCTGGATAATATAAAATGTATCAGACCTAAGCCCCTATTATGCAGAGCGGGAAGGGAGATAACACACGTTTTATAAAGTCCCTCTTCTCCCAGCGCTGCTTGTTATAAAGGGGTTTTTTTACTATCCAGCCCTCCTCTGTCATTAGCTTTCAGTGTGATTTATTTGAATGTTTTCCTTCTCCAGCTGCTTTTATCATCTTGTCTGCCTCATAGACATGCAAGGGTTAAGTAAAGGTTTCCTCTCCTGTGCTGGCTGTCTGTGCTGCGAGTGAGTATTCTGGAGCTCTCACTGTCAGATTTTCGGGTTGGGAAGGATTACGCATACAAACCTTTTCTGTAGCTTTGCTTCATTACTGGTCTCCTTCACGCATCAGTGTAATATCCCAAAAAGGACTGAAACTAAAATGTAGTGCATTTTATTTTAGTTTCTTTCGTTTTTTGTACTGAGCAGTTTCGTATCTCTTGAGTCATACTAAAACTAAATTATCCCAAAATTCGGACTAAATCGTTTTAGTACTAAAACGAATGCACATGTCTAATACCATCCGCGTACCGGCGCACAAACGCATTTGTGCTCACAATGTTAAGTATAGGACGCGCAACATACATTACGCTCGCAAAGGGTTCGCGCAGGTTCACCAGCGGTAGATGTTAATGCAAATTTTTTGCGCGGACATTGTAATACGACATTCTGCGCAAAGGGTTTTGCCCCTCGTGTTAATACTGTTTCACGCACGCGCAAAATTGTGCGAGAAGAGTGTAATAGTGCCCAATGTGTGGTCAAAAAACAGTCCCACCTGGATTTAACTAAGCAAGTAGGAGTGAACCTTCAATTGGAAAATTGCGGCAGTGATTAATAAGTTTCAAGGAGTTATTCATAGAGAGCCAAATTGGCCACCGAATTGCACCGAATGATGAATTTCCACGTAAGGTGCAATTTTGTGGTCATTCAGCTATTCAGAAAGCAGGCAGTTGGCTAAATATTGGCTCATTGCCAGCGAAATATGGTGCAATTTGTCAGCAGTGAAATTCCCCATAGGGAAGTAACAGTTAATCTATTCAGAGAACGCCGAAAGCAGCAAAATACCCAGATTTTTGCTGCTTTCGGGTTTAATCAGGCGAATCCCATAGGTTTCAATGAAAAAAAAATCCCAGTTTTTATGAAATTTTTATTCAACCATTTATTCTTTTCATTTGCAGCAAAAAGGTTTTTATTAATTTATTTTTTAGAATTTTTTAGCAATTTTTCTGGATTTTTTTTCGGCGAAATCTTTGATTCCCATTGTTTTAAATGGCGTTTTTAAAAAAAAATTCTGTAATAGATCTTTTTATTGTTATTCATAGGACCTTATGTGTTATTTCCATGCATTTTCATGCGTTATTCTTGCTTAAAACGACTTTCTTTATTTTAACCTCTTTTCGGCAGCTGGTCAGCTTTTTTCGGCAGCATTCGGCGGATGATTGGCGAATTGTCAGCTGGTTTGTGGCTGCGTTCAGTGGTTTTTCGGTGGCATTCGGCAGCTTATCGGATGCGTTCGGCGGTTTATCTGATCCGTATGACAGTTTATCTGCAGCGTTCTGCAGTTTGCAGCTGCATTCAGTGGTTTATCGGATGCGTTCGGCAGGTTTATCAGCAGCATTCAGCAGCTGATGATTGGTTGATTGTTTTCTTGGTGGCATTCGGCAGTTTATCGAATGCATTCGGCAGGTTTATATCGGCAGCGTTCGGCAGATCCATTCGGCGCACTTTGGGGACCCTGCAGTGAATGTGAAATTACACTGAATGAGCAGGTTTTTCCATCAATTGATTATTTCTTCACTGATGGCGCGGGCATATTCCAAGATGGCAATGCCAGGATTCACGTGGTATTCCTAAATACACCATCAGTGCAAAAGAGAGAGGGTAGATTGCTTAGCATTCATAACACTCAATAATCATCTTCGGGCGGGTACACAGCTCCTTCCTTTCATTATTGTTTAAAATGAAGGGGTGGGGGTTGTGCAATTGAAATTTGTGACAGTTAAAACATAATAAAACGAATCGGCATGGTATACAAAAAAAAATGTGTCTGACTCTTTTTATTATTCTCAGCAGGTGTTAATAGAAATACATGACTCACAGCAGAATAAGAACAAAGGGTGTATATAGACACTTCCAGCAAATTCCGTTTTCTATTGTAAAGGGCATAAAAATGTAAACTGTCATTTACATTTCATTCAAAATGAAATAAAGGCGAGAAAGTAACTAACATCGGCCACATAATCAACATATCATTGATTTATTTTCACAATCGATTAACGTGTCTTCTTCTTGTGGAATACTTACTCGGTGTTTGCTTTGTCTATTGCTTGGGATTTCTAAGGAGATTGTACATTTTCAGATGAAATATTCGATTAAATTTGAAGGGAGGGACTAAAATTCTCCACCACATCATCGTCCACTAACCCCTTCACTACTAAGGGATTTTCCCGAAAACAACAGTATGGACCCAGTGGGTTTTTTCTCTTGGAACATCATTGTTAATTAGTTATACCAATGAGAAATAGTTGGTAATTCTTAATGTAATAACCTATTCAGCAGGTAGATGTCGCCATCAAAATGAGTTACTGCAGTTCTGTTCTCTGTGCAGGATCAGCTGGGGAGATGTCATTTACACATTCCCCAGCTGGTTTTAAAAAGTGTTAGCACAGGTATCGTGCCCGCTGCTAAAGCTTTAGGATGTTATCAAGCAAATTATTTTTGTTTGCAATGTACGAAATTCCTTTGCGTTGCTCCTATGGAACAAAATATTGATTATACTCGATTTTGGTTCACTGGGAGGTGATTTGCAGATCGAGTATAGTTGATTTTGGTAGTGAAGGGACTAAACAACCTCTTGTGTGTCTCTTTTTCCATTCCCTACCGTAAAAAACAATGCAGGTAAAGTGTGATCGTAAGACACATTCAAAAACAAATACAAAATGAATGAACACAGATGGGTGAAAGTAATTAATTGAAATTATTTATTAACCCCTTCACTACTGATATCGAGATATTTCGGGCTTCAAAGGCATCTGGTGCTCTGATATCGAGATATCGAGATATGCTGATCTGCAGCCCAAAAACTAATGAAATTTGTCTGCTGCAAACAAATTTCGTTTGCTTTTGGGCTGCAGAAGGGGCCCCCAAAGTTTTAGCCCTGTGAGCATAATGCCCAAAGAGTTAAAACTGTAAAATCAGCTGCTCAAAGCTCTGAAATATCGGGCTTTAACCCCTTCACTACCAAGTGATTTTCCAAAAAAAAAAACATTGTCAGAAACCAGTGTTTTTTTTTTATAAATTCATTTTAACCCTTTCGGGTTCGGCCTGAGGCATTTCACCGCTGTGTGCTGAGCTAATTTTTACCGCTTTCGCTCATCATGTTTAACCCTTTCGCTGCTGAGGCTTTTCCCGCCCCTGTGCTGAGGTCATTTTTTACCTGTTTTGCGCATCATGTTGAAACGTGTTTTTAAGGCTTATTTTAGTATATGACACCGACATATTATATATCGTTCTTTCCGTCAGACTCGGTAGATTCATAATATGTCATTATTATATGTATACGTTATGTCATGTCTGTATATTATAACAAAAAATGCAATAAAATATGTATTTTCAATAATTTACAATGTGTAAAGTGTTTTTTTCCACATTTTAACATGCGAGCAATTGCGGTTATATTTTGTATGGGGTGCGCTTGTTAAAAAAATTAGAGATGGGGTCTCGTTACATTTTTTTTTGGGGAAAATGACACTATTTTTAACAAACGCACCGCATACAAAAATCGTTAGTGCAGCATCATTGTTCACATTATAATTGAAATGGGAACAATATTGCTACACTAACAAACCAAAAAAAATAAAAAAAAAGTGTTTATTTTTTTTTTTTAATTTTTTTTTTAATTTTTTTTTCTTTTTCTTTTTCTTTTTTTTTTTTTTTACAAAATTTTTAACTTTCATGTTTGGTATCGTTGGAACGGCCATGCTCTGGCCGATCCAACCATATCAAAATTTAACCCCTAACTGCCACGGATCGGGAGATAGGGAGTTCATTGGAACTCCCTATCTCCACACTTGGTGGCAGTTAGGGGTTAACTGTAGGACTGGCGTCATCGTGCTACGCACGATGACGCCAGTCCTCTGGGGGAGTTCCCGGAAGCTTGGCCGACATCCAAGATGTCGGCCAGCTCCGGGAAAGGATCGCGAACCGGCGCTTTTCAGCGCCGATTCGCGATCCAGCTCCCCAGGGGTTAATGCCAGGCATCATTTGGAAGGGCAGGCTGTGCCCTTCCAAATGATGCCTGGGTTAAGCCCCGCAGAGCCACCGATCGGGAGGGAGAGAGGTCCGAAGGACCTCCCCCCCTCCCTTTCAGGTGCCTCCTCCGCACATGCGGGGGGGCGCCTGAATTAGGTGTCATCGCGCCCCCGCGATGACACCTAATAATGGCGGCTGCTGGTCCGGATGCCAGGCTGACATCCAGGATGTCAGCCCGCACCGGAGGGGCCAGCGATCGGCCGGAACCCGGCCGAACGCTGACCCCAAAGTGAGGACGCGCTCAGCGCGTCCTCAGCACACCAGCGGGAATGCTGAGGACGCGCTGAGCGCGTCCTTAGCATTCAAGTGGTTAAACGCGATTTCAAGACACATTTTATTATACGACCCAGACATATTATATATCGTTCTTTCCGGCAGACTCGGCAGATTCATAATATATCATTTTTATATGTATATGTCATGTCCTGCCTGTATATTATAACAAAACATGCAGTAAAATTAGAATTTTTAATCCTCTGCAGCATGTAAAGTGCTTTATTTCACCTTTTAACACATGAACATTTGTGGTTATAATTTCTATGGGATGCGCTTGTACAAAAATTAGAAATGGGGACTCGTTACATTCTTTGGGGGGAATTACGTGATTTTTAGCAAACGCACCCCATAGAAAAAAATCATTAGTGCAGCATCATTGTTCACAATATAATTGAAATGTGAGCAATATTGCTGCATTAATAAAAACAACACACAAAAAAATACATGTTTTTTTTTTTTTTGTTTTTTTTAAAAAAAAAATTATTTTGTTTAACCCTTTCGCTGCTGAGGCTTTTCCCGCCCCTGTGCTGAGGTCATTTTTACCTGTTTTGCGCATCATGTTTAAACGTGTTTTGAAGGCTTATTTTAGTATATGACCCAGACATATTATATATCGTTCTTTCCGTCAGACTTGGTAGATTCATAATATGTCATTATTATATGTATACGTTATGTCATGTCTGTATATTATAACAAAAAATGCAATAAAATATGTATTTTCAATAATTTACAATGTGTAAAGTGTTTTTTTTCACATTTTAACATGCGAGCAATTGCGGTTATATTTTGTATGGGGTGCGCTTGTTAAAAAAATTAGAGATGGGGTCTCGTTACATTTTTTTTTGGGGAAAATTACACTATTTTTAACAAACGCACCGCATACAAAAATCGTTAGTGCAGCATCATTGTTCACATTATAATTGAAATGGGAACAATATTGCTGCATTAACAAACCAAAAAAAATAAAAAAAAAGTGTTTATTTTTTTTTTATAATTTTTATTTTTAATTTTTTTTTTTTTTACAACTTTTTTCACTGTAGTGTTTGGTATCGTTGGAACGGCCATGCTCTGGCCGATCCAACCATACCAAACTTTAACCCCTAACTGCCACGGATCGGGAGATAGGGAGTTCATTGGAACTCCCTATCTCCACCGTTGGTGGCAGTTAAGGGTTAACTCTAGGACTGGCGTCATCGTGCTACGCACGATGACGCCAGTCCTCAGGGGGAGTTCCTGGAGGCTTGGCCGACATCCAAGATGTCGGCCAGCTCCGGGAAAGGATCGCGAACCGGCGCTTTTCAGCGCCGATTCGCGATCCAGCTCCCCAGGGGTTAATGCCAGGCATCATTTGGAAGGGCAGGCTGTGCCCTTCCAAATGATGCCTGGGTTAACCCCCGCAGAGTCGCCGATTGGGAGGGAGAGAGGTCCGAAGGACCTCCCCCCTCCCTTTCAGGCACCTCCTCCGCACATGCGGGGGGGGCGCCTGAATTTGGTGTCATCGCGCTGCCGCGATGACACCAAATTCCGGCGGCTGCTGTTCCGGATGCCGGGCTGACATCCAGGATGTCAGCCCGCACCGGAGGGGCCAGCGATCGGCCGGAACCCGGCCGAACGCTGACCCCAATGGGAGGACACGCTCAGCGCGTCCTCCGCACAGCAGCGGGAATGCTGAGGACGCGGTCAGCGCGTCCTCAGCATCCAAGTGGTTAACTTTATACCAGGTCATGCTCAGGCCTTTCGAATGACACCCTCCATGACCCCCCTAGCTGCCACGGTTCTGGAGATATTGAGGTTCAAAGGGACCCCCTATCTCCACCAGGGGATTTCCTTGGGAAATCCCCAGGCAGCTAGGGGTTCCCCAGCTATCTGACATCATCACGCTATGCGCGATGACGTCAGGCAGCAAGGGGGGACGCGGGAGTGTAGCCGCCATCCAAGATGGCGGCCTCCACCAGAGCTAGACTGCACTTCGGAACCGCAAGGTGCCAAAGTGCGACCCGGTGTCTAAGGGGTTAAAGCCAGGCACCGCTTAAAAGGGGAGACTCTCCCCTTTTAAGCAGTGCCTAGCTTGTGGCACTGCTCCTTCCCGATCGGGAGGGAGAGGGATTCGAACGGATCCCCCCCTCCCTTCCAGGTGCTCTCCCGGGGGGGGGTCACCTGGAAATGACGTCATCGCGTATGACGCGATGACATCATTTACGTCGGGAGGGGCTTAACTTTAATGTCTGAGGACGCTGAAGTCAGACCGCCGCGGGACCCCGGACAGAGCTGGGGCTGGGGCTCCCGCAAAGCTGATGACGTGTGGGGCACGTCCTCAACATATAGCGGGAGTAAATGAGGATGTGTCCCACACGTCATCAGCAGTGAAGGGGTTAAAGTAAGAAATATTTGAGCCATCTGTTACAATTAGAATTCTGGGACTTGTAGGCCTCAATATCTTGGGGGCCCGGATTTTGACAGCCCTGGTCTACAGTATGACAGAAACGGGCTTAAAACTAATCTCACTGTTTTTTCTCTATGTGATCTATATCTTATATTATTTAGTAAGCATTACAATTGTAGTGGAGGGCAAAAAAAGTGAGATTAAAAGCCTCCGCACTATTACAATATACAATAATAAAGTTTATAGCTGCAGAGGACTTTTACACATCCAAGCAATTCAGAGAACCACTTACAGAGCTCTTGTGCTACATTCCCCATATGCAGCAAAGAACTCTGGTTAGGATATGCAAATGAAGTATATTATTTAATTATATTATGTGCAGCTTTAGTGCAATGTGACCGGCAAGCAGCAGAGGAATTCTAAGGCTCCGCGCTTTTGTTCGCTGGAATTGGTTTTGCAGTGCTACCCAATGTTGCTGGTGTATAAGATGTCTTACCTTTTATACCTATTATTTACAGGGTTATCCAAAGAGATCCGAATTGCTTGAGAAAGGTAACCGAACGCTGAAAATCAGCATTCGGTTACCTTTCCTGGCCATTCGGCTATCCAGAGCGCAGGCAATTTGCCAAATCCTGGCGAATTGCCTGCACATACGGTGCCTGTTCGAGGGCAGTGAATCCCCATGAAAAGCACTGCTTCGGCTATTCAGAGAACACAAACCAGCAGTGAAAGGTTCCCGAAATGCCCTGCCATTCGGTGGTTTAATTCGGCAGGTTTATTCAGGAGAATCCCATAGGCTTCAATGTTAAAAATATTCCCGTTTTAATTCAATATCTAATAAACCGTTCATTATAAAATTCTTCAGTAAAGAGTCTCTTTATTTATAGATTTTTTAGGATACTTTAAGCATTTTTCTGTAATTTTTTTTTTTTTTAAAAGTCTGATTTTATTTTTTTTTTTTTTTAACTTTACTTATTTTTTCTGTAACAGCCCTTTTTATTATCATTCCCTGGACCTCATATGCAAATTTCCGACATTTTCGCTCAGTAGTTTCTTTGCAAACAGCTTTTCACTTTCACATTCATACAAACTGTTTTGCTAATTTATTCACCTCCCTCTGTCTGCGGTGTCGGCTTTTTCTCTGCTTTTTCCGGCGGCTTCGCTGCGTGATAGGCTCCTGCTCGGGTTTTTCCGGCGTCTTAGACATGTTAATCCAGATGTTTTTGTGGGTTTTCGGCATGCATTCGGCAGGTTTTGCGGTTAGTTTTCGTCGGGTTTGCGGCAGCTTTTCCCTGCAATTCGGGGACCCTGTGGTGTTTGCTGAATACACCGCAGGGTCACCGAAATGGGATCGGCAACAGGAACCGAATTGAAGAGAACGAAAAGTCACCGAACGTGCGGTGACTTTTCGAATCTCTTTGGATAACCCTGTTAATGTTTTTGTTCTAAATTAAAATAATATTTTGCGATTTTAAAGGCGTTAGTAAAATAAACACAAGCCCTAAACACAGGCCGAGAGGACGCCCGAATTAAAGATAAAGCTCACGGAACACAGAGGATGCGCGGACGCCTAACGCAGGGAACATAGTAATGTGTAGCAGCTTATGACTTTCCTAAAATAAATGTTCTCCAAGCGTGAATGTGAAGCAATGTAAATAGAATACTCAGTTCTATATCAATTTTTTTTCTCTTGGTCACGGCTCATAGAAAATGATGGATGGACCTAATTTTTATTTTAATTTCTCGCACTTCAGTCCAGCGGTTTCGAGGTTATTAAGCAGAAATGATTAAGAATGTTCGCCTGTTCGGGATTCTGGTGTACATCAGTGTGTGTTACGTTTCAAAAGCAGCATTTAATAGGATCTATAGTAAGACGTTTGGAATTGAAAATGCTTAATTAGAATTTACAAGAGCCGGATATATATCATAACTTATTGGCATATTTCGTAGCAAATTTGTAATTATAGTGAAATACTGATATATGTTGTAACGAAAACACTATGGATCATCCTAAAATATTTTCAATAATAAATTATGAATATTGTAAATCAGGTTACTTGATCTGGAGGGGATAACAAATATATATATATATGTATACATTATATATCCACTTTCATTTCCCCACCATTCCCGAACTGCTGGCACTAATGATCCTGACATCCAGTAACACTCCCCTGGTCTTCCTCAACCCCAATCCCTCTAGATTGTAAGCTCCTATGAGCAGGGCCCTCTGCACCTAAGGGGTTATTCAGAGAGAGCTGATTTGGCCCCAAAATGTCACTGAAAAGGGAATTTTCCTTTACGGTGACATTTCGGGGCCATTCGGCTTTTCAGAGAGCAGGCAGTTGCCTGCACGTACGGTGCCTGTTCGGCGGCAGTGAAGAGAAGCAGTAGTTAATCTATTCAGAGACACTGAACAGCCGTGAAAAGTTGCCGAAGTGCCCTGCTGTTCGGTGTTTTCATTCGGCAGGTTTATTCAGGTGAATCCCATAGGCTTCAATGTTAAAAATATTCCCATTTTAATTCAATATCTAATAAACAGTTTATTCTTTTATTCTGCAGTAAAAAGTCTCTTTATTTATATTTTTTTAGGATCTTTTAGGCATTTTTGGGGATTTTTTTGGGAAGTTTTTTCCCAATTTTTTAAAAAAATCGTTAAAAACAGTCCTTTCTATTATCATTCATAGGATCTTATATGACAATTCCAGACATTTTCTTTCAGTAGTTTTTTTGCAAACAGCGTTTCAAATTTGAAACTTTCAAGCGTACTGTTTTTGTTTTTCGTCAGTTTGTCTGCTTTTTTCGGCGGCTGCTCTGCGCTGTGATCGGCAGCTCGTCTGCTTTTTCCGGCGTGTTCGGTGTGGTTTTTCCGGCAGTTCCTACAGGTTTTAGGTGGGATTTCGGCAGGTGTTCGGCAGTATTCCGGTGGGTTTTCTCTGCACTCCAGGGACCCTGCGGTGAATGCTGAATTCACTGCAAGGCGGGGAACTTTGATTCCCCAAAGTGCAGGGAACTACGGGGAACGAGAGAGCACCGAAATGTCGGCGACATTTCGGTGCTCTCTGAATAACCCCTTTATTGTTTCCATCCTATGTCCATTTATCTGTATCTTGTTTCCTTTGGTTATTGTAAAGTGTTGCGGAAACTGTTGGTGCTACATAAATGATGATAATAATAATAAATAAATAAATAAATAAAATGGATTCTCCTCCTCAAAATACATCTACAATCCCGATCCCAATGAGTTCAGACAGGCCGAGCACCACTTATCTGGAATTATAACGTTCGGAATACTCAAAATAAACACGGAATTTTCAGAACCTTCTGTATTTTAGTGAATGTGGATTAGGGAAGCTCCACACAGACGTGGCCGCACGCATTCTTCGCCTCCAATGCTGCAGCAGACCGCGGCACATGCTGGGAGCATTAGGACAACTTGTCATGCTGACTCTGAGCATCGTGTCCACGGAGTAACCCTGTACAGAGCTCCCAGCCTGTGTAGACACTGGTGGCTGCAGCATTAAGTGGCTCACAGCTCTCCTGCTGCAATTTCTTTCCTCTTATGGGATTCTCCTAAATTCTGAAGTCCGGAAGAACCTGAAATCCGCAATGTTCTGGGTCTCGAGCATTCCGATAAGGGAAGGATGCTCAACCTATATAGGAATATGCACGAGAAGGGAATATTCAAATTTATTTATTTATTTATAAAGTATTTTACCAGGAAGGATACATTGAGATTTCTCTCGTTTTCAAGTATGACCTGGAAAGGGTTAATTTGGAAAATGACCATGCATCAAAGCATCAATTAATAAATAAAAAAAAAAACTTACTTTTTTTAAAACTTGGTTTCTGTACCTAGTTTATATTTCTGTATACACCATATCATCCCATCGTTTTCACAAATTCAGGGATAAATATTAAAGGGGTTATTCAGTGAAATTCCAGTGCTTTCTGGTTCGGCGCACTTTGGTGCACTCCGGCAATCCCATTTCATTGACTCTGCAGGGAATTCACTATTCACCGCAGGGTCTCCAAAGAGAAGTCACAAAGCCCCCAAAATGACGGCCGAACTGCAGAAAAAAAAAACCTGAAATCTTTTAATAGGTGTTTAAACCAATAAAAATGCATTAAAATGTGTCTAAATAATAAAAAAGGTCCAATAAAATAATGATTAAAAAGGTCTGTTACAGAATAAAAAAAAGCAAATCGGGATTCAAAAATTTCCTCTAAATAATATAAAAAATACATGAAAAAGACGGTTTGCTAAAAATGAAAAGAATAAGGCTGGGGTCAGACGAACGCAGTGCGAACGTGCGTTGAGCTGCACTTTATTACAGCCGTAGTAGCAGCAAATGACGCCCAATGACGGCCAAAATACAAAGTACGGCCGCACGCAACGCAAACGAATGCATTTTTTCGAGAACGCGGAACCGCTAGTACTGACGCACAGAGTGCGCTGCGTCGGCATAGCGGCGTGTGTGCGTGATTAGGAGACGTCAGACGCTGCACATGTCTGGCCAACATCACGTCCATTTGTTTTTTATAGCTCCTTAAAAAAATACGGCCGAAATTGAGCACCGTATGACCGCTATCGCGTCTTCCGTGAAAAAATGCATTTCTGACGCATCAACGCACTTTTTGACGGTAGACGTGAAAAATGCGTTCGTCTGACCCTAGCCTAAGTGGTTGAATAGAAAAAATAAATAAAAACGATAATATTGTTTTACATTGGATCCTATGGGATTCGCCTGTTTAAACTGAACTGAATCACAGAAAATCAGGGCATGTGATGTCACTGGCACTTCAGTGCAGTTTGGCGTTCTGTGAATAGATTAACCATTAATTCTCTATGAGGTATTTTACTGCCGCCGAAGACCGCCTAAGGTTGTCGATCAGCGGTGAACTGCACCATATTTCGCCAACAATTCGCCATCATTTGGCGAATTAACAGTTTAGCGAATAGATCAACTGCCACGAGCTTGCACCGTATGGCAAAATTCACCGTTCGGTGCAGTTCTGTGGCAAATTCGGCGACTATACCCCTATAGAATTCTAGAAAAAAATCCATTGTTCTACAACCCTTTTGATTTCCGTTTCATTCTCAGTTGTTGCAAACGAATGTATATAGAAAGAATGACATTTATTTTTTCTAGTACCTTTTGGTATTTTGTGCATGTAGCGCAGGTAAATAAACCGTCCAGGCTATTGCAAAATTAACAATAGGGTTTCGACAGCGAGATATGGTGAAAATCCCCCGTTGTACATGACACAAAGCTTGTCTTTGGGGTGGTCAGGTTTTGAGATTGAGTCGGAGACCTTGGCTCTCCAGGTCTTTTGAAACTACATTTCCCATGATGCTCAGGTACTCAACACATTGGCTGTGCCTCGAGGGAATTGTTGTTCCAAACCACCTGGAGGGACAAGGTTGCCGAGCCCTGCCTTAGAGTCTCAACCCAGAAATGATGTAATGACTTCCTAACAAAGCTCCATCAGCGGTTCTTCAAGTTGTTCAACGTTCTGGCACTGAAATGGTTAAGTAAACACAGCACATTACAATACCTGTGTTCTGTGGACGCTGCATTAACTTCTTCTATTAAATCTTTAATGATATCTTCCGTTCTACAACCCATTTATAAGCCCCTCGCTTATTTTTTAATCCTAAACCCAGCGTGATGGATCTGCTTCTTCTGTCCTATGGAAGCAGCAGGGCAGCAGATTTACAAGGGACATGTTTGAAACTGTCCTCCCGTGCAGAACACGGACACATAATCACATCAGCCGTGCTCGCTGATTATTTTACACTCCCCCAGGGATAAAGGTTTTATTACACCCTGCAAATATTGCTCCAGTGCAAGCTACCTGGCGCGGAAATCAGTGCTGAAGCCGGCAGGAAGGGAGGACAGACATACTTCTCTTCAACATGTAGACATACAGGGTTATCCAAAGAGATCCGAATTGCTTGAGAAAGGTAACCGAACGCTGAAAATCAGTGTTCGGTTACCTTTTCTGACCATTCGGCTATCCAGAGAGCAGGCAATTCGCCAAATCCTGGCGAATTGCCTGCACATACGGTGCCTGTTCGGTGCCTGTTTGAGGGCAGTGAAAACCCCATGAAAAAGCACTGCTTTGGCTATTCAGAGAACACAAACCAGCAGTGAAAGGTTCCCCTAATGCCCTGCCATTCGGTGGTTTAATTCGGCAAGTTTATTCAGGAGAATCCCATAGACTTCAATGTTAAAAATATTCCCGTTTTAATTCAATATCTAATAAACCGTTCATTATAAAATTCTGCAGCAAAAAGTCTCTTTATTTATAGATTTTTTAGGATACTTTAAGCATTTTTCAGATTTTTTTTTTTTTTTTCAGTTTACTTATTTTTTTTGTAACAGCCCTCTTTATTATCATTCCCTGGACCTCCTGTGAAAATTTCAGACATTTTCGCTCAGTAGTTTCTTTGCAAACAGCGTTTCTTTTTCCCAGATTCATACAAATGGTTTTGCTAATTTATTCACTGCCTCCTCTACGTCACAGCTGCTTCGGCTCTGTGTGATTCGGCTCCTGTTCGGCTCCTGTTCGGCTCCTTCGAAGGTTAATCCAGATGTTTTTGATTGTTTTCAGCGTGCATTCGGTTCGTCTTCGTCAGGTTTTCGGCAGCTTTTCCCTGCAATTCGGGGACCCTGTGCTGTTTGCTGAATACACCGCAGGGTCACCGAAATGCAATCGGCAAAAGGAACCGAATTGAAGAGAGCGAAAAGTCACCGAACGTGCGGTGACTTTTCGAATCTCTTTGGATAACCCTGATAATGTAATGCTTTACATATTTGCTGATTAAATGCGTTATTCTGAGTTTTGATACTTTATTTTTTTTACATTTCCCTTGGCTTCCAGTTTATTAAAGTTGGAACCCATGGAGTATTAATTATCTAGGGATGTGCATGGCTGAAAAATTTGTTTAGTTTCGTTACGTTTTTAAATAATTTTGTTTTCGGAATTTCGGAACTAATTTCGTTTCGGATTGATTTGAAATTTCGAATCGATTCGATAGTTGTTCATATCTATTTGATAGTTCATTTCAAATTCGATAGTTGATATCAATTATTCAAAATTTTCTTTTATGTTGATGACACAGTGTAAATCGAAATAAAGTTGTAATATACCGTTTCGTTTCAAATTCGTATCGATTCGTTATTCTGATGTACTTCCGAAATCCGAATTATCAAATTTCGTTCCAAATTCTGAATTTTTTCCGAAACGAATGCACATCTCTATTAATTACTTACAAATTGTAAATAATCAACGCTGGTCCTTGCTCTTCATCAGAAACCAGGTAAGGAACTTCTCAAAAGTGTGACTTAACGCAGTGCTTTCCAAACCTGTCCTCGGGACCCTAAACCAGGCCGTATTTTGCAGATCACCTTGGGGAAATGCAGACTGAATCCTGCAATCACTGAGCAGCAAATCCTATCACCTGCCCTGTGCTTCAGATATCTGCAAACCTGGCCTGTTAAGGACTTGAGGACAGGGTTGGGAAACACTGATGTAAAAGGTTATTCGGAAAGCACTGAAATGTCAGTGAAATTTCAGTGCTTTCTCATTCGGCGCATTTCGGTGTTCTTTGGTGATTTCAGTTCACCGACCCTGCGGTGAATTCACTATTCACCACAGGGTCCACGAAGTGTGCTGAACGTGGAGCTGCCAAATGCCACCACCGACCTCCGATCAGCCCACCAAACGCTACCGAAGACAGCCGATCATTCCGCCGAATGCCGCTGAAGTGCGCCGATCTGACCGCCAAATGCCGCCGAACTGCAGGAAAAAAAACGGAATTCTGCTAGTCTTTAAAAGGTGTTTAAAACAATAAAAAATGCATGAAAATGTGTGGAAATAATAAAAAAGGTCCTATAAATAATAATAAAACGGTCTGTTTCAGTATTCAAAAAAAAGTTAAAAAAAATTGGATCTCAAAATTTTTGCCTAAAAAATACAGACATGATCATAAAAATTCCAAAAAATAAATAAATAGAGACAGTTTGCTGAAAAAGAAAAGATTAAATGATTGAAGAAATAAAACTAAAAACAGTAATATTGTTTCACATTGAATCCTATGGGATTCGCCTGTTTAAACCTGTCGAACTGAATCACTGAAAATAAGGTCATTTCACTGACACTTCGGTGCTGTTCGGCGTTCTGGGAATAGATTAACCATTACTTCTCTGTGGGACACTTTCACTGGCAGATTGTGGCGAACTGGACAGTATTTCACTGTTAATTTGCCTGTATATGGCGAATTGACAGCTTTCTAAATAGACAAACTGCCACGAAGTTGCACCTTATGGGGAAATTCACTGTTCAGTGCAATTTGGGGGCCAGATCGGCTCTTTCTGTATATCCCTGTAAATCTCCGTGACTCGCAATTACTGGAATAAGGGCCGGTGGTTTTTTAAACAACAGTAGGTAATTCACGAAGATGAAAAAAACAATAACACGACAACATTAACAAGAACAATAATAATAAAGCTCTGTCACCAATAGCAATCTGAACATTCCGTGTTTAGAACGCTGTAAATATTCAGTAGATGTATGAGGAGGACGTAAGGAGAATAAGTATGGTTGCAATGCTTTATGGGAATGATGAAGGATTGCTTGCTGGGGCAGATAGAAATCTGACTGCTATTTTACAGTCAAAAATGATCTTTTGACTCATTCAGGCGTAAATGTAAATCCCTCCATATTGCTGCTTGTTTTTTTTATTATTTTTCCCCCCTTCTTTCAAGCAGTCACAGGAAATTCATGTAAGAATTAAACCCACTAGTTGGAGTAATTTTTCATACAAATGGCTCTTATTTGGCACGTATCTTTATAGTCTGTGCTCCGATCAATGAAGCAAAGGCTTTGGTAAATTATGCTACATAGGTTCGCGTCTATACCCTGAGTTAAAGATCATTAGCAGACTACGGGGAATGATTCATGCAGCCGTGCAGGATGGGTAAGCAAAGAGAAGGAGAATAAAAAAAGTTTTATGGACATCCATCAATGTAGGCAGCGACAAACCATACTCGGGGAAACAAGATACAGAGGACGTTGGTTTCAGGATCCTATCCACAGCCGGACCTGTACCATCACCTGAAGGCAGCACCTTTCATGTATCATCTCTGTTCCTGACCAGGTTTGTGGTGTAGCCTTGTATCTCAGTCAATCCTCTGCACACCATCCCTGGTTTTCCTCCACAGTGAAACACAGTACACAATCACTCACCTGAAATAAAAGGCTACGCCTCTCTCCAGTCAGGGCTTCATGATTGTTGCTCATTGGTCATCAGAACAAGACCTGTTTATGCAAGCTCCTGAAAGACCTGTGATTACCCTGCTGAACTACCAATTCCCTCAGCCTATACCTCTGCCTCAAGTCCCCTCGGTTCCAGCTCTCCCAAGACCCACCGTGTTCCTCCCAAGACCCATTGTGTTCCTCCCAAGACCCACTGTGTTTCTCCCAAAACCCACTGTGCTCTCCCAAGACCCAATGTCTTCCTCAAGATCATCTCCTACCATCTCTGGATATCCTGTGTGGTCAGTACACAAGGCCTATGTATCCCACTATCCTCAGTATCCCAGTAAGTTCTACGTGTCCTGTCCCACATCCCTCCAACCTGGTTCTCCTGCAATCGCTCTCCACCCAACCGTCAGTGTGTATACCAACCTGCATATTGGACTCTTTACCTGCAAGGCCAGTATCGATACGGTGCGTACCCTGACAGTTGGTCACTGGGTTTAAAGAATGAAGCACAACAGGAGGAATTCACAAAGCGCTGAGGTTTACAGTAAAATATACCATTGAGGCAGCTATGGTGAACATCCACAGAAAGGAAACCCAACAACGCCAAGTGGAGTTCCAAGTTCAGCAAATCATGGTGAGCAATGGTACCACCGTCATGATTATGTAAAAACCGTAAACTGCAGCTATTCTTCAAATACAACTGTGATGTCCATAGACCTCTCATAAAAGCTATGGTTGAAATAACAGCAGAAAACAAATCTAGGCAGCATTGACTGAAACATTGGTGGAAACTACAATGACATCTTTGCTATATTAGTAGGACAGAAACTAGAGTGGAAAACATGTAGAGGTCCAGCCAAGGTTCCCACAACCCAGGGTCACCAACAACAGATGAACAAAAGGGACCAGTCACATGAGACTCTGCATCCATAGGAGCTTTATGAAGGAGCAGCAATGCTTTGGTCCACATCCTTGAGAAAGGTCATAGGATTAGGACCAAATCACTCCTGTGATGCAGAGCTCTTGGGACCGGCCCTTCTTGGTCATTTGTTAGAAACTACAGTGGGAAATCCAGTGAAACCTATGCTGAGACCAATGCTAGACAACGTTGGCAAAAACCTACGGAGGAAAGACCAGTGAATTGTACGGCGAAATATGGTGGCAGCTCTCCAAACAGTGAATTTACCATAGTTTCACCTGTGCTTCATCTCCTATTGCTGCATGAAGTTAGACCATTGTTCTTTCATGGATGTTGCTTTGTGAATCAGTGCAAAAATATGAAATGTGAAGATGGAGTTCAGAATAGGATTGATTTAGTCTGTCATTCACTATTTTCTGTATTTTGCCGTAAAGTCATATTTGCTGCTGTCCCCGCCTCGCTGGAAGGATCAAGTTCCCACCTATTTATTTATTTTTGAAAAAGTATTTTACCAGTTTTACCATTGAGATTTCTCTCGTTTTCAAGTATGTCCTGGGTGGTGAGTATATACCGTTAGGTGTCTTGCCCAAGGACACTTACTGGAGAGGTGCTCTTGCCAGGATCGGACCTATGTCTCTACAGTCTCCACGGTTCTAGAGCAGTGATGTTACCACTAACATAACTCCACCTGTAGAGGTTACCTTGATCTTAGCAGGTGGGCTGGAACTTTAGTGGCCATTCAAGTGCACAAAAAAATCTGTCTTTGCTTAGTTGGATGAACTGGATTCAGAGTGCAGGAGACAAGTTTTGGAATATGAATATGGTACAAGGCACATTGCATGTCTAGGACATTTGCATAGGAAGAAGAAAAATCTGATTTTGTCACTTAACCCTTAACGATCGTGTATACACAATCAGCAGTAGCAGACACGGCAGCCTGAGATCGTGTTGACATCATCTGGAGCTATGCTGTATCATTGCAAATAAAAAATATTTGTTTGCATATGAATTTCATTTGCATTTGGGCTCCAGAAGGCGCCCCCCAAAGTTATAGCACCGTGTGCGAGATGCCTGAGGCTCTAACACTTTTTAAAACCAATTGGGGAATATCTCTACCTGACTGTCCCCAGTTGAACTGCACAGAGTTCAGAACTGTAGTAATTCAGTTTGGCCAGTAGATGGTGACATCTCCCTGCCGAATAGGTCATTACAGTAAGAAATACATTGAAAATAGTACCAATTATTTCATAGCATATAATTGATTAAAAAGGATTTGCCAAAAAAGCATTGGTTCCTGATGGTGTTTTTAAAAATAAAAAAATAAAAAATCTCTTGGCAGTGAAGGGGTTAAGGCAGACACTGGAGAGCTTCCTATTGCTTCATTTTAACTTTTTTTTATGCAACCGGTTAATGAAATTGGCCTTCGGTTGAATCATAGTTTCCACCAGCTGACGCTACAGTGAACTTTGTGTTTCTTCCTGCAATTGAGAAATGGCGGATTGGAGAAGTTTTGTTTGTTTTTTACATTATGCTTTGAGAAGAAACTATAGGAAAATTGTTACCATGATTGGAAAGAATAAACCTGGAGGTGATAATCTGAAACTGTTTCACAGATGCCATGTAAAAACAAGGGTTTCCACACATACAGTACCAATCTTTCCTGGCTCTTAGCTTGGCTGTTATTGCTGGCCGGACGGATTGACAAAATTCCATCAAAATAAAAAATAAAAATGTATCTGGTTATTAACAACTATGCTTTTTTACAAACAGAGCAGCATTCTAAAACACAGTTACATTCTCCGTGCAAATTCGTACGCGCAGCACAATTTTTTTTGCACGCAGCGTTAAACGTTAACGCGCTTAAATTAACGCAGGTATTTTACGATCCGAGGGCATTTTTTCATCCGTCCAAAAATATTGCGCGTATAAAAAACAACACAAAAACGAGCGCAAATTAACGCTGCCTGCAGAGATCGGTGTGCAGACTGTTTTTTCACGCGATTCAGCCAATCAGAATTAAGAACCACAATTTTCTCCTGTTCAGTTTTTGCGCCTGTCAAAATCAATCTGAGTATATATGCTGCAGCAATAAAAAAAAAACGCACAACCTCTCCATTTTATTGTTTGGGTATGTGTAGAATGTGTAACTATACTTTACTGTATTTTTTTTTCCGTGCTGGTGTCTTTCGTTTCGGCCAGAACGTTCAGATTTGCAGTTACCACCAGCTTTTCAAAGCCGTTAAAATGATGCACGCAAATGTCGTACGTAAAAAGTTGCGCATCGATTGTAATAACATCCGCGTACCAGTGCACGAACGCATTTGCGCTCATAATGTTAAGTATGGAATGCTCGCACGAAAGTTCACTTTCGCAGGGTAACTCGCATCGTATGCGCGAACGTCATAATTTGACGGTCAGCGCAAAGGGTTTTTCCCCTCGCGTTAATGAGCTTTTGCACACGCGCACATTTTTGCGCGAAGAATGTAATACGGCCCCATACTGTATGTATAAATATACTGTATATTATATATTAATGTATATATACATATATATACAGTATATATATATATATATATTGTAATAGTGATGTGTTGTGTTATACTGGCTGGGTGGCGTAGAGGTAACATCACTGCTCTGCATGGAGAGCACCTGTGGAGTCATGGGTTTGATCCTGATGAGCTCCTCTCCAGTAAGTGTCCTTGGCAAGACACCTAACGGTATGTACTCGTCACCCAGGACATACTTCAAAACAAGATAAATCTCAATATATCCTTCCTGGTAAAATATTTCTCAAAAAAAAAAATACAAAGAGATTTTGTAGTTGCAGAATCAGTAACTTGCCTTTTTGTTTCATTGCTGAATATCTGAATAGTGAGTGACGGGGAATCACTCGTTATTCGCTGGTTCCCAATGCTTCCAATCTTCCTACAGAAAGGTTAGGAACATGTAAATGTACAGTAAGTTGCTGGCCAAGCCGACTCAACAGCTCGTGCGGCTCAACGTGGACTTGCACAGTTACAAGTATTTATAATGCACCAACATGTTCTGTAACGCTGTACAATGAGTGAGACTGAATAACAATTATACATACAGGTTAAACACACAGTACAGTAGGAGAGAGGACCCTGCTTGAGAGCTTACAATCTAAGAGGAAAGAGGTGGCAAACTAGGTGAGGTTAAATAGCTAGGTATGAGGAGCAATGAGGTACATGGTGTCTCCTCGGGAAGATGGAGTAGGAAAGGTGCAATGGGGGATTAGGCAGTGAGCCAATAAGCTTCTCTAAAGTAACTTGTTTTTAGAGACTTCTTGAAGGAGTGGATAGACGGGGAGGGTCTGATGTTTCAGGGAAGTTCCATAAAAAGGGGGCAGCGAAGGAGTTAAGGGCTCGCTCATAAATGTTAACGGCTCCACTGGAATCCAGCCGTAAAAGTCTAAGCTGCAATGTCCTCACCATTATACATTTTGGCCACAGAACCCATTGGCAGTTGTGTAGTCAGGTTTGCAACCTGCAAACAGCAGCAGTGGTTTAAAACGGAAAGTTAAGATGTTTTCTTTAGGTTTCTAAAGGTTTTATTCGCACAATAAACACCTAAAAATAATTGTAACACTAATGACCCTACTCCCCTATTGCTCAATCTGGCCCGGGACGCAGATCTTCCAACAGTCCTGTTACAGGCCAATTCATCCATTAGCTAAGCTCTCAATTCACCAAACACACAGGCGAATTGACAGTAAAATACTGTGCAATTTGCCGCATTTCACCACAATTCGGTAGTGTTCGGCACCACCAAAATTGCCCCATAGAAGACTATCTTGTCTTTTATTCAGAGGATGCCGAACTGTACCAATATTCCGGCAATATGCCCTGATTTTCGGTGTTTCAATTAAACAAGTTTAAACAGGCGAATCCCCTAGGATTCAATGTAACTACGTAATGTAATTTTTAATTATTTTTTAAAAAAAATTGATTATTCTTTTCATTTGTAGCAAAAACCCTTTTCATATTTTAGAACACCTTTTTGTATTTTGTAGACAACTTTTTTCTCTTTTATTTTAAAATACTTTTTAGTTTTGTAACGCACCTTTTTATAATTTTTTAAAGGACATTTTTGTTATTTAGGCACATTTTTACTATATTATTATACTATATTATTACTTATTTATACTCCTATTAGGAGAATAGGAGACTTCTTTTTTTTTGCAGTGGAATTTGCCGATGCCAATTCGGCGCAATTTGGTGCAATTCGGCGGTTGTCAGTGCAATTCGGTGGTTATCGGCGCAAGTTGGTCACGTTCGGCAACTCTAATTTTGGCAAAATATAATGAACATTGGCTACATAGTGAATTCACAGTATTCTCTGCGAAAAGAAATCGCCGAAAATTTGCGAAATGTGCCGAAAGGCAAAGCACCAACAGTTTGTGAATAGACCCTTAAGTTGCAGACCAAATCTGATCAGAAAAGAATTACACTTGTATATATAGATTATACATATAGATATATATATATATAGAGAACACGCGATGACCAGCAACCAGGAGATGAGAGTGATGAGATTTGGAGTGCTGAGATTGTGGATTGTATATAAATATATATTTATTTCTACACAAAGCTCCTTCATTCAAGAATTTATTAAATTTTGACTTTGACGCTCCAGACAGGAGATATCGTGAAGGTGAATAAATCCTTTTTATTGTAAAGTGATTGACATTTTAGTCCCTGTGGACTTTTATCAATAAAAAGCATCATACTGTATATAAAGCACTGAGTGTGTGTCATCTTGATTTTACATAAATATTTATATATTTCCGAGGTTAGTGGGATCCATAGATCCATGACTGAGGAATAAAAAGGGCAAGTCTACTTCTAAGAAGGGTAGAGGAAAGCAGGCTTTAAAGGGACACTCTACTCTTGTTGTTGTAGTTGTTAGTTGAGAAGTTGTGTCTGACCCATCAAACCCCATGGACAACGTTCCTCTAGGCTTTCCTGTCCTCTACCATCTTCAGGAGTTCATTTAAGCTCATGTCTACTTCTTCAGTGACTCCATCCAGCCACCACATTCTCTGTCCCCTTCTTCTTTTGCCCTCAATCTGCTCTTCCTGACCACTTAATTTTCTGCTGCCCCAATATGGTTAAAACGCTAGGTGAAATTAAGCAGCCGAGATGTTGAATTTCCTGGCTGCCGGTCAACAGATTGGTTAGGTCACTAGTGATGTCAGCTTGCAGAGAGCGTGCTGATGTCACCCCTGCTAAGACCACCCTTGATGGCGTGCAGTTTAGGAGAGTCAACAATAGATCGGACCTACGCATGTCTGCAGCTTCAATCCATCATTCTACGCAAGCGCTACGGAACTTTCTTACATATATGGCACAAGTCCGTAGTGTAACGTTGGGGGCTTCCAGCCTTTCCGGTGTGCTTGACGGCAGCATGTCTGATGCTGCTTGCTCACCAACGCCCGGTTTTAATTGAAACAGGCAGGGAGGTGGCTGCATAAGGCGTGGCTTGAGAGGGGGCGCGGTCTGGTGAAGGTCATTTAAAAACCAACAGTTCCTTCTAAGCAGTGCCAGATCGTGGTTATCCATACCTGAGCTCCTTGTACCTGAATTCTCTCGTGATTTAACCTGTTATTGACCTCTGCTTGTTTTCTGACTATTCTGCCTTCCGTTGCCCTAGACTATTTTCTTGTACTGCGCTTCTGCACTGATATCGACCCGGCTATTCCATTTGACTATTCTATACTCTGAATTCCTGATTCTGGCTCGTCTGACTACCCCTGTGTTGCTGACCTGGTTTTGTATTACGACATTGTCTTTGATTAACTCTTTCTGTCTAGCTAGTATACATATACCTGGCCAATTTTTAAGGACCAGACAGTTAGGGATTCCTTTACGGCTACCCTGTTGGTAGTTTTTGGCTCTGTGGAGTGTTGGGCTTTAAGGACTGCGTGGTGGGATCCGGGAAATGTGACACATAGCGGTTGGTGGCTTCCAAAGTTCCAACTCAAGCCTGTAATACAACGGGTTGATCTGTCACTCTTAGGTTGGTTGAGCACCATGGAAGATGCAATCCCAAAACATCTGGAGGGACAAGGTTGCCGACACGTTTTAAGTCACTCTAAGATTTTTTGCAACCCTAACAGAGTGGTACGTTTAAGGAATAACTCTTTAACTCTTAAGCAAGAATTTACAATATGCAACCTGGATGGAGAAATACAATCATTTTAATGAAGGTTTGGTTGGTTTTAGCCCCAGCAGGAAAATAATGAAACCGGTATCATTTAGCACAGAAGCGTTCGGTCCCAACTTGACGTTTTGAAAAATGTTAATGGTCCCACGATGGAGTTCAGTAATCTGTAAAGAATATGGAGTCATACGTTATGGTGACTGTAAATTACCCATTCTGTTAATTAGTCCAAGGGCAGAAAACGCCGGGCTCAATCTATCACTTTTGAATTAGTTTGACTGCGCGCTCTCTCGCTCTTGTTCTGAAATAGACACGAGCAGCTCAGAGCCTCAGAAACAAAAAATTAACTCTTCTACAATGCAGAGAGGATGTGCTGGTTATGGCCATATAATGGAATAAATGGAAATAAAATGACTGCAGAGCAATTAACCTGCTCATCATGACTCTTATATAAGTATGAGGTGCAAACATATGGGCGGCTCATAATATCTTCCATGAATATTATTATACTTTAATTATAACGTGCTAACAGATTTGGCTATGTTTGAAAAAAGGTGCTATATGTATATAATCTTCTTGACAGGGGTTCATGAGAAAAACATGGGGGCACAAAAGAGAGAAATGAGAAAATGAGAAAAGAGAACGAGAGTGAGAAGGGATAGAGATAGAAGAGAAAGAGGAGAATAAGAGTCAGGACAGAGAGAGGAGAAGAAAGAAGAAAGAAAGAAGAGAAATAAGAGAGAGAGAAGAGAGAGTGGAGAATAAGAGAGCAGATAAAGGGAGAGAATAGAATAAAAGAGGAGAAAGAAGAGAAATAAGAGAAAGAGAGAGAAGAGAAAGAGAGAGAAGAGAGAGGGAGAGAATAGAATAAAAGAGGAGAAAGAGGGAAGTGAATAAGAGATAAAATAAAGGGAGAGAAGAGAGATAAGAAAGAGAAAAGAAAAAAATGAGAAAAGAAAGAGAGAGGAAAGAGAGAAAGAAGAGAAATAACAGAAAGAGAGAGAAGAGAGAGGGGAGAATAAGAGAGAAGATAAAGGGAGAGAAGAGTATAAAAGAGGAGAAAGAAGAGAAATAAGAGAAAGCGAGACAAGAGAAAGACAGAGGAGAATGAGATAAAATAAAGGGATAGAAGAGAGATAAGAAAGAGAGAAGAAAAAGAGGAGAAAAGAAAGGAAAGAGAGAAATAAGAGATCGAGAGAGTGAGAGAGAAGAGAGATAAGAGAGAAGAAAAAGAGGAGAAAAGAAAGAGAGAGAAAGAAGAGATCGAGAGAGAGGAGAGAAAACGAGAGAAGAGAGAAAAGAGAAAGAGAGAGAAAGAGAGAGGGAAAGAAAGAGTAGATAAAGAAAGAGTAGAGAAGCGAGAGAGGAGAGAGAGAGTGAAAGAGAGAGTAGAGAAAGAGAGAAAAGTTATGAGAGAAGAGACACGAGGGAGAGAAAATAGAATGAGAGAGAAATTAAAGAGAAAAGAGAAAGGGAAAAAAGGGAAAGAGAGAGAAAAGAAAGCAACAAAGACAGAGAGAGAGAGAGAAAGATAGAAAGAAGAAGAAATAAAGAGAGAGAAAAAGATGGTAAGAAGGAGAAATAAAGAGAGAGAGAAAATGATAAGCGAGAGTAAGAGAGAAAGAAAGAAGAAAAACCGAGAGAAAGAAATGGAGAGATAAAGAGGCAAAGAGAGAGAAAAGAGATTAAAGAGACACAGAGAAAACAGAAAAGATCACAGAGAGATTAGAGAAAGAAAGGAAAATAAAGAAAGCAATAGAGACACAGAGAGAAATAGAGAAGAAAGAAAGACAGAGACAGAGAATGAGAAAGAAGATGAAAGAGGTAAGAGAGAACGACAGAGACAATAAAGATTTAATTCCTGAATTAATTTTATCAATGTACTGGACAAACCACTCGATATTCTGATTAGATGTATATGGAGAAAATAGCTCTCTTTATCTATTAAATCATGAAATCTTTTTTTTTCTATGAAAATATAGTTGAATATAAGGTACATGCATGTGCCAAAGTCCTTATCTGCGAGGATTCAGCACAGATGGGTTCGTGGAACAATTATTATTATGAACGTTTTGCGGTGCCTGATGTGTAATCACTTGCCTGATGTTCTTCAAGATAACAGGTGGGAAGCATGTTTTCCATGTCATTAAACCTCAATGACAACCATGCATCCTGTGTCATTGCAATGTTCCACAAAGTGCCTTGAGATTGAATCAATGTGCTATATCTATAAATACTTCACTCGGAAAAACAAAGTGGGCCAATAAACACTCTAAAACGTGTCGGTAGGAACATGTAGGAAGATTCTGTTTTTTGTTATCTTGGCTTATTATTCCTCAACAGTTCTTGGCTTTAGTGAAAATCTGCTGTTACACATTGAGACACCACTGCTGGGATATTTACAGGATCGAGTACAAGCTACTGGTACTTCCATTACTTCTTATTGCAATGTAATTATTTTAAGGTGTAATAATGTTCCAAATATGTTTCTATTGGATAATGAGTTGTTATTCAAATAAAACCTGTACACCGGATAGATAGTATTAGCTGACCTTAGACATGACCGGCTTGAGTTATTGAGAACTGGAATACTTCCATGATGTCTTTGGGGCTGGAAGGAGACAATAAGAATAGAGGGGGGTACAATTTGCCCAATTATTTTATTAATTTATTATAATTTATACAGTTACATAATGTATTATATATTAGATTATATATTATAATTATGCATTATATAATATAGTACATATATATAATTATTAATTGATTATATTTAAATTTAATACAGATAATTACCATATTTTTTTCAAAAAACACATTTGATGTTTTTCCCAGTCAATGAGCAGAAAGAACAAAAGAAGGGATCCAGGCACTCCTACAAGTGTTTCAAAGTGGCAAAGCTTTATTCAGATGAACAAAGATGGCTTCATTTTGGCTAGTATATTAATATACTTGACAAAAGGCACTAGCATTAGCCATTGCCACCTTCAACTGAATAAAGCTTTGCCACTTTGACATTTTGGCTCACAGGTCCATGGGTGTCTATCTAGTCCCAGTCAATGAGCAGATGAACAAAAGAAGGGACCCAGCAGCCTGCGAGGTGGTTCAAGGTGTTGCAACTTTATTCAGCTGAACAAAGTTGGCAATATTTTGACTGGTATACCAGTATACTTCACAAAGGCTAGTACTAGTGCCCTTGTCAAGTATACCAGTATCCTATGCAAAATGTTGCCATCTTTGTTGATCTGAATAAAGTTTCAACACTTTGATCCGCCTGGAAGAGTTCCTTCTTTGTTTTCTTCTTTCTGCTCATGTGCTGGGACTGTCCACCAGTGAACATCCCGGAGCGATAATCTTGTTTGTGTCACAGGTCTGGAACATGGAAGATGAAAAAAAAAGCCATGGGACTGGATGGTTTATATAGCTGGGTGCATTCTGTGTGTTTTAATCCCCGATGAACTAGCCTCGAACCTACGAAATGCGTCGGATGTTGTTTTAAGCTTATAAATATCGTATAAATTACCAATGAAGTCAAAATACTCGAAGAGCTTCTCCCACAAAAATTGCTAGTGAAATAGAATAAAACAATAGGGGAGTGTTTAGTCACAACACCAACGCAATGGCACTCACGTATACCACTGAGGGTCCCAATAGACCTTGACCACTTGGTAAGATAATGAATTATTTTTAGTTAATATATTTACAATTTTTTTGCGGAAAGTGGCAATTTTATTGTTGCTATTTTTTGCTCATCGTGAGCTGGATTCCGTCCATTCCATGCAGCCAAACAGAGCTGTTGGTGCTTGTTGAGATTGGAGAGTTGCTGTGCAAAGCATTCCTTCGAGGAGGTGAGAGCTGGATACCTGGCAAGCACCTGTCACAGGTGTTCCATTTTCAGGCTCTATTTAACCTTGAATCACAGGGAGCTCCAGAAAGTGAGTTACTCTCATAAGGGCGGTCATTAGGTGACAAAGATAGGACCAGTTGCGATGGGACACATTGGCGCTGTGACAGGCTTAAGCAAGTTATGGCGATATATTGTGAACCAAGCTCCCATCATTTTTTAAGAGAGTTTAGGGTTAAAAACCTTGTATAAAATCTGCAATGGGTTATCAGTTGTTGAAATCTCGAAAGGATTAATAATTGTTAGAACCTGTAAAGGGTTAAAATATGTTAACACCTTTAGGCCTCTATTACATTCTTCGCGCAATTTGTTTCGCACAGCGCAATTTTTTTGCGCGCATCGTCCAGCGTTATCACGCGAAAATTAAAGTGGTATACCGACCCGAACGCATTTTCTCATCAGTCAAAAAATAATGTTTGTAAAAACGACATGCAAAACATAGTGTAATACGCGCGCAGTAACGTTGCGCACATAAATCAGTGTGCGGAATGTTTTTTTCACGGGATTCAGCCAATCAGAATTAAGAACCTTAATTGACATCAATTTACCTTAATTGACTCACTTAAGTTTTTGCGCCTGTCAAAGTAAATCTGAGTATACATGCTGCAGCAATAAAAAAAAATATGCACGAATTCACAATTTTATTGTTTGGGTATGTGTAGAATGTGCTGTATTTTTTTTTCGTGCTGGTATTTTTCATTTCGGCCAGAACGTTCCGAATTGCAGTTACCACCAGCTTTTCAAAGATGTTAAAATTATGAGTGCAAACGTCGTTCGTAAAAATATGCGCATCGATTGTAATACTATCCACATACCAGCGCACAGACGAATTTGTGCACACAATGTTAAGTATAGGACGCGCACAGTTCATCACGCACACGCAAGTCCATCCACGTTAAACGATATCGCGCATCATTTGCGCGATCGTTGTAATACAACGTTCAGCGCCGAGGCTTTTGCGCATACGCAAAACGCACTGAGCAAAGAATGTAATAGGGGCCTTAATGTGTGAGCTTCTGTTAAAGTCTTACATGTATGAATTGGAGTGTTCTCTTTCTGGATTGTTATGTATATAATCAGTATCATAACAAATATTTCTTTCCTCTGTGGCCCCAACCCACCTGCCCACCCAGGGCTGGTCCCTAATTTCAGGCATCCTTTCCAGCTGTCTCCACTTCTCTCACTAATTACCCTTACTAAGCCCAAAAAAATCTGGTCCATTTCATGCAATCCCTATGATATTCTACTGGCCACCAGTTTCATCTTCCCTCTGGTCCCATTTGTTTCAGTTACCCTAGTCCCTTAGAGTGTAAGCTCATGGGATGTCTGCCTGAGCTTTTGGTTTAAAGTGATGTATAACCTGGACAGTTATCCGATGACCAGGGTTTTATTTCCTCTTGTATCATGTAAGTCTGCTGTTTGTGCTTCCCCATTGTAAAGCGCTATGGAATTTGTTGGCGCTGTATAAGTACTTGTAACTGTAACTTTGTATTTCTGTAACAATTCAATGTTCTTGAACCCAGGACATACTTGAAAATGAGAGAAATCTCAATGTATCCTTCCTGGTAAAATCCTTTATAAATAAATAAATAAATAAATATAATCGTCCAGACAACATGAAAAGTATCCATGAACACAAAAACACCAGACAATAACGCACACATTTGTAATCATTGTATGCCTAGCAACCAAAGCACGGAATAAACCCTTTACCTGAAATAATACTAAACAGTTATTTTTGCAGCTTTTAAACCTGAATGCATGATCGCTTTGTGTGACCTTGCTAACGACTACACACGATGTACTCTTGCAAAGGATACAGGCAGCGTGAGTTCAGCAAGTGACTGAACATTAAAAGTTTTAAATTTTATTAAGTGCCTCCTTTTTGACAAATCACGAAAATTGGAAATCCCTAAGGACGAGCAGAAAAGGAAATGCGAAAGCAAGCAATAGTATTATTAGTTTTTTGTAAATGTTAATGTAGCAACAGGCAACGACAAAGTTTTCAAGTACTGGAAACCTGAATTGATGAGTTTGAACCTTAATATAGATCAGTTTCAGAGCCAAATTGATAAGATTTGTGCATTTGAAAGCTGCGACATCAGACTTTTTCATCACTAACTATTACTGAAATATTTAAATATACAGTTGCAAGAAAAAGTATATGAACCCTTTGGGATTACGTGGAGTTTTTCATGAATTGGTCATAAAATGTGCTCTGATCTTCATCTAAGTCACAACAGTTTGAGAAACACAGTCTGCTTAAAATAATACAACACAAACATTATATGTTTTCATGTGTTTATTGAACATAACATGTAAACATTCACAGTGCAGAGTGGAAAAAGTATGTGAACCCCTAGCCTAATGACTTCTCCAAGAGCTATTTGGAGCCAGGAGTGAGCCAACCTTGAGTCCAATCAGTGTGATATTATTGGATGTGCTGCTGAAAGCAGTACTGCCCTTTAAAAACCCACACCAGTTTTGGGTTTACTGGTTTCAAGAAGCACTGCCTGATGTGAACCATGCCTTGCAGAAAAGAGCTCTCAGAAGACCTACGATCAAGAATTTTTGACTTGCATGAAGCTGGAAAGAGTTACAAAAGTATCTCCAAAAGCCTTGATGTTCATGTGTCCATGGTAAGACAGACTGTATAAAAATGGAGAAAGTTCAGCACTGTTGCTACTCTCCTTAGCCGTGGTCGTCGTGTAAAGATGACTGCAAGAGCACAGCGCAGAATGCTTAATGAGGTAAAGAAGAATCCTAGAGTGTCAGCTAAAGACTTACAGAAATCTCTGGCACATGCTAACATTTTTGTCGACACATCTACAATAAGGAAAACATTACACAAGAATGGAGTACATGGGAGGACACCACGGAGGAAGCCATTGCTGTCCAAAAAGAATATTGCAGCACGTTTGAAGTTTGCAAAAGAGCACCTGGATGTTTCACAGCACTACCCCAAAATATTCTGTGGACAGATGAAACCAAAATTGAGTTGTTTGGAAAAAACACACAACACTATGTGTGGAGAAAAAAAGGCACAACACACCAACATCAAAACCTCATCCCCACTGTAAAACATGGCGGAGGGAGCATCTTGGTTTGGGGCTGCTTTGCTGCCTCAGGGCCTGGACGGATTGTTGTCATTGATGAAAAATGAATTCTAGAGTTTATCAAGACATTTTGCAGGAAAACGTAAGACCATCTGTCTGCCAACTGAAGCTCCGCAGAGGATGGGTGATGCAACAGGACAATGACCCAAAGCATACAAGTAATTCAACAAAAGAATGGCTTCAACAAAACAAAATATGCCTTCTGGAGTGGCCCAGTCAGAGTCCTGACAACAACCCGATTTGAAATGCTGTGGCATGACCTTAAGAGAGCGATTCACACCAGACATCCCAAGAATATTGCTACACTGAAACAGTTTTGTGAAGAGGAGTGGTCCAAAATTACTCCAGATCGTTGTGCAGGTCTGATCTGCAACTACAGGAAACGTTTGGATGAGGTTATTGCTGCCAAAGGAGGGTCAACCAGTTATTAAGTCCAAAGGTTCACATACCTTTTCCACCCTGCACTGTGAATGTTTACATGTTCTGTTCAATAAAAACATGAAAACATATAATGTTTTTGTTGTATTATTTGATACAGACTGTGTTTTTCAAATTGTTGTGACTTAGATGAAGATCAGAGCACATTTTATGACCAATTCATGCAAAACTACACGTAATCCCAAAGGGTTCACATACTTTTTCTTGCAACTGTATGGTAAACATATTCTATAATGTTATCACTAAAACAGTTAGAAAATGGGTAAGTTAATTGCTTTTAAAATTGGATAAACATGGTTTCTAGAAACCAATTGTTTAGTGCAATAGGAGAAGAGAATAAAAAGAAGACACTCCTAAGTAGGTACCTACATATGACTATTTTTTTGTTAAATGTTTATATTGGTAATTTTATGATTAGGTTTTGATCTATGGATCAGGTGCCGTATGGCAATATTCAGTGGAACCACATATGAACAATAAGTATAAAAAAGTAGTTAGCTTCCTTTTGCTGATATAAGGTTGTTACTTTATATGTTACATTCAGGATCAAACCGGGTTCCCCTAATGGTTCCTTACAACAGTCAAGCTTTTTCGAAAAGTCATATAGATGACGTTTCTGGGCTTTGTATGTTTGACAACGCCTCTTACATTTAATGGCAATAAACTCAGAAAAAGTAACAGAAGTGCAGCAAGTTTTTGGCTACTGAGTATATTTATTATATATAGTTATCATTCATCACTTTAAACCCCTTTGTCTAATATCGTGTAGGTTCCCTCTCGTGCTGCCTGCACAGTTCTGATGTGCTAAGGCATAGACTCAACAAGTCCCCTGAAAGTGTCCCGTGGAGTCTGGCACCAAGACATCAGCAGAAAATCCTTAAATGCTGCAGGTTGCGAGTTGGAGCCTCCATGGATCAGATTTGTTGCTTCAGCACATCCCAAAGATGCTTAGTCAGATTGAGATCTGAGGATTTTTCAGGCTAAGGCAACACCTTGAAATCTTTGTCATGCTCCTCAAGCCATTCCTGATCAGTTTTTGCAGTGTGGAAGGGTGCACTATCCTGCTGAAAGAGGCCACTGCCATCAGGGAACCCCATGGTCATGATGGGGTAAATGTGGTCTGCAACAATCTCTAGGTAGGTAGCTCTTCTCAGTGATGTGTTTGCTCACCATGTGCATCAATGAGCCATGAGCACCCATGACCCTAACACTAATTCTCCAGATGTCCATACTTGCACCACTTTTGATGGGTACAAACCAATAAATTCAAGGAAAACCCTACTAATTTGGCATTTTGGAGATCCTCCTGACGTAGTCGACTAGACATCACTATTTGGCTCTTGTCACAGTCACTCGGATCTTTTGCTCATTTTTCCTGCTTACAATATAGGAAAGTCAAGAACTGTTTGTTTATTCGCTGCCTAATATATCCCACCCTTTGACAGGTGCCATTGTAACCATATAATCAATGTTATTCACTTCACCTGTCAGTAGTTTTAGTGTTGCGGATGATCATTGTATGTATCTATATCTATAGACACACAGATACACACATATTTATTTATACATTACTGAAAAAAGAAAGCCAACAGCTATAAATTATGGCTTTATTACGGCAAATTAAATTAACTCATAATAAATTATAATTTCAATAAGCAAGATGAGGTGGAGCGATACACATGAATCACTTATTTGGGTCATGTATTGGAACACTATCCTTCCAGACTATTCACAAAGTAATTTGTGACATTTGTTATAGATGGTTAAATTAAAATTCCCTAAATATATTTTGTCTGTGTTGTGTAACTATAACACAGTATATACTTTTCCGATAACAGTGTATTTTCAGTAGCCTTTCGTCTCCTGTTGCCGCTCACGCCTCTCCATCTGACGGTACAGGTTTATAAGTGTACTTACAGGCCTACCCGAAGCCGATCACCGTCTCACATCAAGGATTTCAAGCATCATTAAAAATGAAGAACTCAACGCGCGCACATTCATTCTTCATAATAAAACGACCACGTTAAAAGCATTTTGTTTTGTTTTGGTTTTATCTGCAGGACTTTATTTTTTTAATTTAGCTAATGGAGTCTCAGGAATATAAAATATTATAAAAAACAAATGTTACTATCAGCTGACCAATTACAGCATTAATTACAAGCATCATCTTTATACAATGGATGAATTTCATAAATATGTAGTTACATAGGCTGAAAAACGACATGCGTCCATCGGGTTCGGCCTTTCACACATCATCTACTGCTGTTGATCCTAAACAAGGCAAAAAACCCCAGTATGAAGGTCTCGCCAATATGCAACACACTGGGAAAAAATTCCTTCTTGACCCCAGATGGTGGCAGATTTCTCCTTGGATCAAGCAGCTTTTACCCACATATTAAATATTATAACCCTTAATATTCTCTGTCTGCAGGAAGTCATCCAGTCGTGGTTTAAATATCTGTACAGTCTCTGACCCAACCACCTCAACAGGCAGAGAATTCCACAGCTTTATTGTTCTCACCATAAAATAACCCTTCCTATGCTTTAGGCTGAATTTCCTTTCGTCCAGACTAAATGGGTGACCTCGTGTCCTGTGTATAGTCCTGTTAATGAATAGGTTCCCAAGACAATGGTTTATAATGGCCCCATATATATTTATATGAAGTTATCAGATCCCTCTAAGGCCCCATATATATTTATATAGGGTTATCAGATCCCCTCTAAGGCTCCGTAAATATTTATATAAAGTTATCAGACCCCCTCTAATGCCCCATATATATTTATATAGAGTTATCAGACCCCCTCTAATGCCCCGTATATATTTATATAAAGTTATCAGATCCCCTCTAATGCCCCGTATATATTTATATAAAGTTATCAGATCCCCTCTAAGGCATTGTTTCTCTAAACTAAACAGGTTTAAGCTTGTTAGTCTTTCCTCATAACTTAAATCTTCCATTCCCCGCATTAATTTAGCTGCCCGTCTCTGCACTTTTTCTAGCGCTATAATATCCTTTCGTAAGACAGGTGCCCAAAATCACACGGCATATTCAAGGTGCGTCTTACCATTGATTCATAAAGAGGCAAAATTATGTTTTCATCCCGAAAGTGAATTCCCCTTTTAATGCATGCCAATACCTTACTGGCCTTGACGGCTGCTGTATGACATTGCGCAGTGTTAAATAGTTTGAAGTCTACGATTATTCCCAAATCCTTCTCTTGCTAGGATTTCCCTAACTCCGTACCATTTAGGGTATAAGTTGCTTGTGTGTTCTTCACTCCAAAGTGCATAACTTTGCATTTTTCTACAGTTATTTCATCTGGCATTTAAGTGCCCAGTCCCTCAATCTATCTAAATCCCTCTGCAGCAAAGTAACATTCTGCTCACATTGTATAACTTTTCCTAATTTTGTGTCATCTGCAAACACTGATACATGACTTTTGATGCCTATTTCAAGGTCATTTGTAAATAAATTGAATAGAATTGGTCCTATAAAAGACCCCGGAGGGGCACCACGTACCACTGATGTCCATCTTGAAAATTGACCATTTGTGACCACTCTCCGTACCCTATCTTTTAGCCAGTGTCCTGCTCCACCATGAGTATCAGCTCCTGGCGTCCATAGGACTCCTTGAAGACTTGCACTTCCAGGCCACGAGCGCTGTGTGACCTCGCTCTCACGAGATCGCGCAGAGCCGCAGAGGGAGACTAGGAACTAGGAACTACTTGTTCCCAATCTCACTCTGCTCTCGACGTGAAGAAGCTGTGGATCGGGACATCCTTTTCACCGCGGGATGAAAGATGAGTATGGGATTTTATGGGGGGTTAAAACATGTTAAATGATTTTACATTCGCAGAATCATTTAACACCAGATTTTAGGAGTTGATAAAATTTTGGCTTTCACGTCCTGATGGTAAATTGCTCCTGCACCTTGTAATACCTCACTTGTCGAGACACTAAAAATAGATTGCGCTCCCCATGTTAGGTATAGGACAGTGTTTTCCCAAACCTGTCCTCAGGACCCTCCGCCTCGCCAGGTTTGCAGATATCCGAAGCCCAGCACAGCTGATATGATTTGCTGCTCAGTGATTGCAGGATTCAGTCTGTATTTCCCAAGGTGATCCTTAAAATCTGGCCTGGATGAGGGACCGGAGGACAGGTTTTGGAAACACTGGTATAGGAAATGCTTAAGTACAGTAAGCTTGCGCAAACTGCGAGGCGCAAACTGATTCACCCCACTTTAGTGTCAAAATCGGAATATCGATGGCAGGCGTTAAACTTACTTATCTTAGCGCTAATTATTACATAGTGAGACGCTACATTAGCGTTATGGAATAGTGTGGGGCACCTTGAAGTGTAAAACAAAACAAACAAAATAATAAATAAACAAAAACATCCTTTTTTTTAATATAGCAGAGCAAAACTGCAGCCTGTGATGGGCACCTGTGGGTACATACCTACGTTGCCTAATTGTAAATCCAGCCCTGCTTTCCTGGTATTTCATATTTGAACTGTGCTTTTGGGTGGGATCAGACTGTTTTGTTTTTTTTTATAGCACGAATGAGATAAAACATGTTTTAAATCTGGACAGGAACCCACAGAAAGACAGGCTGCCCAGTTTACATCCATTTTCGTTTGTCTCATATACTTTGTTTTACGCAATGTGACGTTATCAGGGTAATTCAAAGAGAATCGAAAAGCCACCGCACGTTTGGTGACTTTTCGTTCTCTTCAATTGGGTACGATTTGGTGATCCCATTTCGGCCACCCTGCGGTGTATTCAGCAAGAACCACAGGGCTGCCGAAATGCAGGGAAAAGTCGCCGCAAACCCGCCGAAAACTCACCACAAAACGAGGGAGAACGCACACCGAAACCCGCAAAAACATCTGGATTAAACCCGCTGAAAACACCAGAAAAAACCCGAGCAGGAGCCAATCACACGCAGTGCAGCCGCCGGAAAAAGCCGACACCGCAGACGAAGAAGGTGAAGAAAAAAGAAAAAAAGTCTGCTTGAATGTTTGAAAAGTGAAATGCTGTTTGCAAACAAACTACTGAGTGAAAATGTCTGAAATTTACATATGATCCAATGAATGATAATAAAAAGGTCTGTTACAGAAAAAAGAAAAAACATTTAAAACAAAAATTTTAAAAAATCGGCAAAACTTTTTTGGAAAAAAAATCCAGAAAAATGCTTAAAACATCCCAAAAAGTCTATAAATAAAGAGACTTTATACTGCAGAATATTATAATGAATGGTTTATTAGATATTGAATTAAAACGGGAATATTTTTACCATTGAAGCCTATGGGATTCGTCTGAATAAACCTGCCGAATTAAACCACCGAATGGCAGGGCAATTCGGCAACTTTTCACTGCTGGTTTGTGTTCTCTGAATAGACGAAGCATTGCTTCTCTATGGGGATTTCACGGCCCTCGAACAGGCAACGAACAGACACTGTACGTGCAGGCAATTCGCCAAGATTTGGCGAATTGCCTGCTCTCTGGATAGCCGAATGGCCAAGAAAGGTAACCGAACGCTGACTTTCAGCGTTCGGTTCCCTTTCGGCAGCCATTCGGATCTCTTTGAATAACCCTGTATATTAAAACCACAGAGAAAGAAGCTTTACATACACAATAAATTCCCTTTAGATAATAAGAAGTATTATTCGTCTGCATTTCCAATAAGGAGATGCTTGCTTAATAAGTTCTGATGGTTTTATAAAATATGCATATTAATACATTTTGCCTAGTCACAACAGATTTAGCACCTACGTAACACATGCATTATTTAAAAGTGTTCCAGATCTTTGAAAATGTACTATCAGAAACACCACTGTCAAGATGAGTTAAAGGAGCAATAAACATACACAAGGTGAGTTTATTGGACGTTCCCGCACTATGCTAATGGATATTTTAATATTTTATCATCAAAAGGAAGATGTTGGTACAAGAGTTGCACATAATGTAATGCGTGAAGGATAGCAAGCTGAAATACATTCTGTTCACAAGCTGAACTTTTCCTGGTACAAAGAATTTTTGGAGATTTTTGCATACGACAGATTTCTAACAGAAAATGTTAAACGGACACTGCAAACAAAAAAATGAGATGTCCTCATTGTGTTTATTTGATGTTGCTGATATCTTACATGGGCTTTGTTTTTCTCTTGTATGTTTAGTTAAGAAAATATTTTATTTCTTCTATATGTGTCACTGGGTGCATCCATTGTGTGATATTTTGTGTTGTAAACTGCCCCCCACAGTATCTTTACAACACTTGCTCCTCACTGTGTGGCACTGGGCATAGACTGGAGTCTAGGTCAATTCTCTAAAAATTCTCCAAAAATTCAACTCATAAGGATTGCGTGTGTTTGGAATGTATGTTAATGACATCACCAGCTTGGAGGGCTTCCATCTCTTCAGTAGGGATGTGCATGGTTGAAAAATTTGTTTCGTTTAGTTTTGTTTCGTTACGTTTTTAACCCCTTAAGGGCCGCTGACGTACCCTGTACGTCCTGTCCTCGGGTCTCCCTTAGACCCGCGGACGTACAGGGTACGTCACCGGCGCCAAATCCCCCTCCCGCCCGATACTCACCTCCCTCGTCGGATCCCACGGCGATCTGGCAGGGAGGAAGCCTGCCCATGTGATTTACATGGGCAGGCGAGGCTGATGACGTCGCCACGCCGCGTGGTGACGTCATCAGAAGGTGCCCCCATGTGTTTTCAATGGAGGGGAGGGGGGGCTCCTTCGGAGCCCTCTATCTCCCCAACCATTGAAGCTAGGGAGATGCCGTTTGCACCGCTGGAGAGGGAGAGCCTCCCCTTTCCAGCGGTGTATGGCATTAACCATTTCGCCGCCGGATCACGTTGCGGCGCCAATTGGCGCCAAAACGTGATTCAAACCTGGAGGGGGGCTGACATCTTGGATGTCAGCCAAGCCTCCAGGTCCCCCCCACCCACTGACAACCTCACCATATGTGTGAGGATGTCAGTGGGCCAGTTAACACTCTAGCTGCCATGTAGAGATAAGGGGATCCTAAGGATCCCTTTATCTCCCGATCCATGGCAGCTAGATGGTCATATTTGCCATCATTTGAAAGGCCTGATTATGGCCTTTCAAATGATACCAAACATGACCAGGTTTGGTTTTAAAAAAAATGTAAAAAAAAAATTAAATAAAAACAAATAATAAAAAAATTAAATAAAATAAAAATGTTTTTTTTTTTAAAAGTTTTTTTGTCTGGGGGGAGTTTAATTAAATAGGACCTAGGCTGTCATCTAAAAATAATTAGCACAAAATGGTCAGAATGAGCGCAGCGCACATAGGTGAACTGGCTCAGCAGTGAAAGGGTTAAAAGGTAAAAACATGTAAAATTGGGTATTTCTATTCTCGGGATAAAATTTGGAAACTATTTAGCCGGGGTCTTTATTGGTGGTTATAGCTTTAGGGGATTAAATTACGAAAAAGTGTGTTTTTTACCATTTTTTTCATCATATTTCATATTTTTTTTATATTAAATTATTGGATATGATGGAAATAATGGTATTTCTAGAAAGTCCATTTAATGGCGGGAAAAAGGGTGTATAATATGTGTGGGTTGAATAAACGAGTAAGAGGAAAATTTGATCTAAACACGAGCAGCGCAGAAACGTAAAAACAGCAGCGGTCACTAAAGGACGGATTTGTGTAAAACCGCCTGGTCACTAAGGGGTTAAATCATTTCTTTTTCAAAATTTTGTAACTAGTTTAGTTTCGTATTTTGTTTCGTTTCGTTTTGGATCAATTTTAAATTTTCGAATCGATTTGAAATTTCGAATCGATGTGAAATTTTGAATTAAAATTTCAGATATCAATTCGATAGTTGATATCAATTCGGATTTTGGATCACTAAGTAAAACCCCACTTAATAAAATTTTGCTGTTAAAAGAAAAGCTAGGGTTAAATTTTAAGCTTGTCACAGATTTAGTATTTTAGTCAATTTAAACAGTGAAACAAATTTAATTTGTTTCATAAAGTCCTTTGCTGACTATTACTTGTATTGTAAGTTAAGATCAATGCGATAGTTGATATCAATATGATAGTTCATTTCAAATTCAATAGTTGATATAAATTTGATAGTTCATTTCAAATTCAATAGTTGATATCAATTATTCATATTTTTCTTTTATGATGATGACATTGTAAAACAAAATAAATTTGTTATATACCATTTCGATTCGTTTCGAATTCGTATCGTATCAATTCGTTATTCGGAAGTACTTCCAAACTACGAATTATCAAATTTCGTTACAAATTTTGAATTTTTCCGAAACAAATGCACATATCTCCTCTTCAGATAGTGCTTAATACATTTACAAAGGATAACTTTCCAGGGTATTGATAAGTTATTGAAAGTTGATCATCCAAAGTCTCTCAGTGCAGAAGTGAATTGTACATGCTAATAGCCAAAACAATGGCTTCTGCTGCTTCCTGCAGCAGGAGCCATCAACCTGGAAAGGGCGTAGAGTTTCCACCCCCATCTTTAACCTAGTGAGTTCTACTTCCAACGGCAGACATTGTGGACTGTCCACTGCTACAGCAAAGTTTATTTTCCTTTTGTATACATATTGGGCAGTATTACAATGTTGGTGCTAACTTAACCAGAGCTGTTGTTAACTTAACAGCTCCATAGGCTATAATGGCTCTGGTAAGTTTACAACAGCTCTGGTTAAGTTAGCACCAACTTTGTAATATAGCCCATTGTCATTGTTCACCCAATGCCCCAGCACCCTTAATATTTTGTGCTGGGGCATTCACTGATGTGAAGCTAAGGGGTCCAGCCAGAGAAGCAAGGTAATTGGACAATGGACCATCCTGCCGAGGACCTGCTTGTTAAGAGCGTCTAAGTCCGTTTCTTTGATTCTTTGTTTTTTGGTACTGGTCCCCACTACTTCCTCGAGTTTCGAGCACAGAGACATTTTCACCTTATAGATCTAGAACACCTTCTTCAAACCCCAAATTTCTAATGCTCTAGATGTTACCAAACTCTGAACTCCAGAAACTCTTATTCCTGTTGATATCTCTATTTACTAATTTACAGCCTTCCCGATTGTCGCTCTTTTTCACTAAGGCTGAGTATGTCTTTTTTTTTGTGCTAGAGTCATTGGGTAATTAAATATAAATATTTAAGTAGGTACATTTTGGTTTCCAGCAAGGAGCTCTCATGAATTATTCCAGGTTCTAAACAATAAAACATCTGTTACTGGTTTCAGGAACATGTGATTATGAGATAGCTCGATTAATGGAATGTAATCACAGGGGATGATATGCTCCTATTAATTAGCCCGCATGTCACAAAATTGCTTGGATGGAGTAAAGTACCTGCATTCTGTGCTAAACGAGTAAATGAGGATAACTAGTCATGATGATTTTTAATTATATAGATTTTTATTTCAAACCATTCATGCTGCAAACTAACATATAACAGCATACAGGGCTGAGGCTTACATTTTATTACACTGAATGAAGAGACAGAACTGTCTTTGCGTTTTGGAAAAGGTCCAGGTTCGTCACAAAGGCTAATATTATATAGATGAAAAATTGAAGAACAACAACCAAAGCCTCCTATATAATATATTTAGATAGTGAAACAATAATGGTGTTTGGGATATCTCTTTAAAATGTGTTATAGAACGGCGATCATCTATTCAGCTCCATCGGTCAATGGCTTTATTTCCGACATCTAAGTAATATGCCGTCATCGAATTCTAAAAAAGTTTAGGACATTTCATGATGATTCCAGGTCTGGCTTGACTGGTGAACTACTTTCTTGAACTTCACACTAACCCCCTGCACCACTGGAGGACCTGCCTTCTTCTACATGAAGAGCTAGATCAGATGCTACCTAGTTCATATGGTATTGGTCTTGGAGAATTTCACACCTGATAACTGGGTCATCAAGAGCCTGATAATTTAGGATGAACTCCTCCTCATAAACTGCTTCTGACCCAGTTCTCCAGGGGTTTTGCATTGATCATCATCTGTGCATTTCTCCTTGTTCCTGTTTGTGTTGGATTACCTGATGTAGGACATCTGCCACCATACCATTATTGATATTTTGCTGGCTACCTTTAACCTTCTATTTATCTTTTGGATCTTCTTTTTACATTTCCCCTTTGAATTATATGTACCTGGATTGTGTATTTTTCCCAACTCTCATCACTGCTAGTCAGCCTTTCCAAACTCCATCCTTGGCAAAAACGGAATGCCTGATGTGTGTTTTGTTGGCTTTGATGCCCTTATCTGGTTTAGTTTTGGTTCCTTTTGTGTTTATATTGAGCGTCTTTGGTTTCAGATTGAATTTACCAGTAGATTACAACAGGGCTCAAAATTTCCACTCGCCAAATGCTAGTAGGCGAGTGGAAATTTTGAGCCCTGTTGTAATCTACTGGTAAATCAAGTGAGGGCGAGTGGAAATGCACACACAGGCAACACAATAAATAAATTTGTGCTGTGTATTCCAGCGGTGCCACCGTGTAGCCCCCCTTCCGCAGGCTGTAGGGTGGCAGTGAGCAGCTGCCTAACTGATCAATCTCATCTGACACTGGCAGGGGGGTGAAGAGGAGCTTCCCTGCCTCCTTTCTCTGCTCACACTGGGGTCTGATGACTGGGTATACATGTATTTGGGGTCTGATGTCTGGATATTAATGTTATTTTTGTAACGTTATTCTAAATAAAACCTTTAACAAAGTAATGTCATAATATAATTTAAGGGTGTGTGTTTAGGGGCAGAGTTAAGGGCTGGGTAGGGGTTAGGTGGAGCAACTGGTGGCGAGTAAATCTTATGGCCTGGTAAGTAGCTTGGGACTTGAAATTTTGAGCCCTGGATTACAATCTGTCTGAAATTAAATTGCCACGCAAGCTTTCTCTCTTACTTCCTGTACATGAATTCAGCCTGGATTCCTTAGCCTGGTTTATGACACAACCCTTTAGTATAGCCTTAGTATCATAGTACTTGAAAAGCTCTTAGTTGGGGGACCCGAACGAACATCATATTAACCAGGGGTAGCAAACAGCATGAACATGGCAGCACTTAGGTTAAACAAAGCATCATAGCTGAGATACTATCAATAAGGGAATCATTACAATACAGTATTGGATCTATAACAATTTCACTATCAAGTGGCATCCCACAAAACCACTGACAGGACCCAGTGGTTTAATGGAAAACCAGTTTGATTTAACCACACTGTAAATATGTACTGTACCTTCCATACATAACATTTTTACAGTCAGTAAGCTTATTTGTCAGGCAGAGGGCCAAAAGCAGGTGCTGCATGCGTAATACAACTGGATCTCCATGTTTATTCGAGAAAAAAACGGAACTCTGAGCTACTTGAACTGTTTCATGGCCTCGGCTGTCATGTCTGATGTGCTGAATATTTTGCGGCACATGCTGGAGCCCATTTGAAAATTAATTTCATTTGCAATAAATGACATTCCTTTGCATTGCTCCATAATTAGACTAGCAGGGTTATTCAGAGAGCGGTGAAAAGCAGGAGAATGATTGGAGAATGGAAAATTCTAGGTCAAAATAGCCAAACCAGAAAAATTCTCCCTTTCATCTCACTTTCCAAATCGGCTATTTTGACCTAGAAGTTTCCATTCTCCAGTCATTCTCCTGCTTTTCACCGCTCTCTGAATAACCCTGTAGATTGAGTTAACTCCATCTTGGGCACCTGCAAGTGCTTTTGAAGATAGACTTAACTGTATTGTATCAGTTAATTTTGACTGACGTTGAGAAAAAGAGAAAAAAAGCTGTATACAGGGGTTTCCCTACATCCATTGTAGCTTTTTTCACGGCGATGCCATATTGGCAGGTGTTGCCCGTACGTGAAAAAAAAGTGCACACGTGCTTTCTGTATTGATTCCCTTGAAAAGCTACGACGGACAGCAAACAGTCATGACATGAAAAGTGTGCTCGTGTGACCGCAGCCTTAGTGATCGGGAGGTAATCTAGGCGCAACACTATCACCTCAATTAAGCTAGCGCTAACGGTCACTTATGTTAGCGTTAATGAGGTGATAGGGCCCTAACACTGTGTAAAACGCAACGCAAAGAAAAAGTTGGAACATACACAGGGTTATTCAAAGAGAATCGAAAAGCCATCGCATGTTCGGTGACTTTTCGTTCTCTTCAATTCGGTGCAATTTGGCGATCCCATTTCGGCGACCCTGCGGTGTATTCAGCAAGCACCACAGGGCTGCCGTAATGCAGGGAAAAGCTGCCGAAAACTCACCGCAAAACCCAGGCGAATGCCCACCGAAACCTGCAAAAACATCTGGATTAACCCCGCCGTACACACCAGAGAAACCCGAGCAGGAGCTCAGAGCAGTCGCCGGAAAATCCGACACCACAGACGAATGGAATGAAAAAAAAAACAGTACGCTTGAATGTTTGAAAAGTGAAACACTGTTTGCAAACAAACTACTGAGCGAAAATGTCTAAAATTTACATATAAGATCCAATGAATGATAATAAAAAGGACTGTTACAGAAAAAAGAAGAGACAGAAAAAAACATTTCCCAAAAAAATCCCGAAAAATGCTTAAAAGATCCTAAAAAAAATCTATAAATAAAGAGACTCTTTACTGCAGAATATTATAATAAACGGTTTATTATATATTGAATTAAAACGGGAATATTTTTAACATTGAAGCCTATGGGATTCACCTGAATAAACCTGTCGAATTAAGCTACCGAATGGCAGGGCATTTCGGCAACTTTTCACTGCTGGTTTGTGTTCTCTGAATAGACGAAGCATTTCTTTTTTATGGGGTTTTCACTGCCCTCGAACAGGCACCGAACAGGCACCGTATGTGCAGGCAATTCGCCAACATTTGGCGAACTGCCTGCTCTCTGGATAGCCGAATGGCCAGGAAAGGTAACTGTACGCTGAATTTCAGCGTTCGGTTACCTTTCGGCAGCCATTGGGATCTCTTTGAATAACCCTGACAGTATATAAGAGCACCGTAGTAATTGAAGGTGCTTTGCAATCTCATTCCCTGGCGCTTGAAATAAGATAATATTTGCAGCATTTTGGTTCAGAAAAGAGCATAATAGTGGCGGCACTAATAACTAACAGAACAAACTGCAACTTTTGTGACACTTGTGATATTTGCGAGCTAAGAATGCAAACATGCAGATCATAAGATAGTCATTATTTGTGGATGAGAGAGGCCACAATATAAACATTGCCTCGGTTTTACTGGTGCGCACGGCGAGAAATATCATCCAAAATCACTTAACAGTGGAAAGTTAATTTCTTTTGGCTTCAAAGCCGGAACAGATTCTTTCGCTATCTGTATTTACTGAAGCACAGAAGAATTTTGATGGCTTTTTTTTTTTTTCGCACCGACTACAATCTAACAACTCGCAAAAGCCAACGATTGAAATAAATACTCCTGTGCTCGGAGCGCTTTTATCTAAATGCCAAAGATTGTCGGTCATGTGACTATTAAATAATAAAAAAAAGAACAGTTTAATGGATTCTGAATAAATTCTCAGCCCACATAAAACTTAAATAACAAATTAAATGCTTCGGTGCGCGTCTACTGTAATCTGAAAAGCTCTCGGAAAATTGCAACGGAATTTGAAAATTACAAGACGGAAAGAATGGAGTTTTCCATCGTACTGTGTAATATCTGCGAGTCCTGGGAAGTCCTGTTTAATTTGTCTAATTTAAGGATTAATCGTATTCTTATAATACGTAAAACAAAAGACAGGAAAAAGCTAAATGGATTTATATGAGACGCTCGGCAAAGAAACTATACCTAGCAATTAAGTATCAGTTCTGAGTGAAAACATTAGGATTTATGATAGGTTTAATCCACATATAATACTTCCAGGAGACTTCTTGGTTCATTGAATAAAGCTCTGACATAACAATTTGAATTCTTACATTATTAAGTCTTGTGTCAACCTCGGCAACATTCCCTTAATGTTAGCCAACAAGCTTATGTTCTCTTTTATGTTTAGTTTGTGGATGAAGCTGCGTTTGTCACATGACCATGAGTGATCAGAGACTGTGGGCTCTATTACATTCTTCACGCAAAAACGCACGCAGAACGCGTGAATTTTTGCACGAAGCGTTAAACGTTAACGCGCGTAAAACAACGCTGGTTTTACAATCTTCGCGCATTTTTTTCATCCGTCAAAAAATAACGCGCGGAAAACGGACGTGCAAAAATGCGCGCGCAGCAACGTTGCGCGCAGAAATCAGTGTGCGGACTGTTTTTCAACGTGATTCAGCCAATCGGAATTAAGAACCACAATTGTCTCACTTTAAGTTTTTGCGCCTGCCGAAGTCAATCTGCGCATATATGCTGCATCAATAATAAATGCACGCACAACTTCTCCATTTTATTGGTTTGGGTATGTGTAGAATGTGTAACTATACTTTACTGCGTATTTTTTTTTTGGGCTGGTGTATTTGGTTTCGGCCAGGTTGATAGAATTTGCCATTAACACCAGCTTTTAGGAGTTGCTAAAATTATGCGCGCAAAGGCTGTGCGTTACAAACTGCGCATAGATTGTAATACCATCCGCGTACCAGCGCACAAACGCATTTATGCTCACATTGTTAAGTATAGGACGCGCAAAGTACTGTAAGCTCCTGCAGGTTCACCCGCGGTAGATGTATACGCGCGTTTGTTGCTCTGACATTGTAATACGACAATCAGCGCAAAGGGTTTTGCCCCTCCTGTTAATGCGTTTTTACGCGGGCGCAAATGTATGCGCGAAGAATGGAATAGAGCTCTGTCCCTTTAACTTTCTGTAATGAATTGCTCTCTGAAGGTAAACTTATATGAGAAAATCCATTATCCACTAGCAGACGTGGGATTGTATTGACCCCTTCACTACCATTCTACTACTATTCTTGATCTACAAGTTGCCTTCTGGTGCACCAATATTGAGCAAAGGTACATTGGGAACAAATAGTCCCCAGCGTTCCTCCGCCTATCCCTCCATCGCCGCCGCCAACCTGCCAGACTGCCACTGCAAACCCCTGGACAGCCGTCAAACGCACCTGCAAGCAGCCGACGAGCGGCCGTACACAGTGCTGCTGACCAGACGCGGAAAAAAGCCGACAAACCGCCGGACGGGTAAGAAAAAAAAAACCATTGAAAGTGTCAAATTTGAAACGCTGTTTGCAAAAAGACTACTGGATGAAAATGCGGGAAATTAACCTATAACGTCCTATGAATGATAATTAAAAGGTCTGTTACAGAAAAAAGAAAAAAACGCTATTTTTGACATTGAAGCCTATGGGATTTGCCTGATTAAACCCGTCGAATGAAAGCACCGAACATCAGGGCATTTCTCTGCTGCTCGGTGTTCTCTGATTAGATTAACCATTGCTTCTCCATGGGGATTTCACTTCCGTCGCACAGCACCATATTTTGCTGGCAACTCGCCAAAATTTGGTGAACTGACTGCTTTGTGAATAGCCGAATGGCCACAAGAATGCACCGTACGGGGAAATTCTCTTTTCTGTGCATTTCTGGGGCAAGTTCGGATCTCCGTGAATAACCCCTTAAGCATAAGGAAAGAATGTCATAAAGCAGCTTTACTTTCGACTTCATGTTTTCATTTAATTGTAAGTATGTATCTCAATCAGCCTGATGTATCTATTGAGCAATTCCATCTGTGTCATCTTTGATTATTATCCATTTAAATCGCATAAGGTAATTATTGTAATGTGGCTGTTTATTGAGCTTCATTCCGATCAATATATTGCATTTTCCTTGCTTACTGCCTTCATTTGAATTAATGAGTTTGTACCTTTCCCCACACAAACCGTTTGCGTTTTATGATTTATTATGATGATAATTCATTAGATAATTGTAGAATTTATCATACAATGGACTGTGTTTAAAAGAAACATTTTCTTTCATATTACTCCTTATATTAGTTTGTTATGGTGATTAATTTAACCACATTTTAATTAATTTTACCATTAAATATGGATCATTTAAATACCGATATAGAAACAGATTTACCAAATGCCAAGGATGCCATGATATAAACAGATTTACCTTGTCCATGCTGGCAATATTCGCCTAAGCCTTAAAAAAATGGTGACATGGCAAGCTATATCATTAGAAATTGTGGACGAAAATAAAAAAGTGCCAATTAACAGCCCATGTTCTGGATTCTTATAATGTTACACCTACCATAAGATTAATCCAAATGAACAATATTCATTGCACACAGAAATAAATATGCAAAAGTTATACACTATGAGGTTTTAGTTTGTTTCAATGGCCATTGCAACGTAAGCTCACTCGCCCCTTCAAGGCACCTCTATACAGAGTGAGTACCTAACCAATGTACCAAAAGCCGCTCTACTGAGCAGCTCCAAGCCCCTCCTGCTGCTTTTCAGCTAAGGAGAGGCAAACAGATGGTGGGTTTTATTTATACACGCACCAAACACTTCCCATTTGGGATCAAAAACAAAAACATGGAAAGAGGAACATAAGCAAAACAACGAACTGGAGTTACAATCATAATCTACATACAGAAAAAATGGTGTCGCGCCCATACTCACCAGAGTGGCTGCAACAGCCAGGAGTAACAGCTCCGTTAATGTATAATGTGTTTTGTTGTACATGGAAATACATAGAAACGAGCGCAGATGACACAATTTTTCACTAATTCCAATAAGTCTGCATTCACTCAAAGAGATGATTGAGATATAAGTCTGGTGCATCCTTGACTCTTTCACTACCAAGATCGACGTAACGTGATCTGCAAGGCACCTCCTGGTGCCCCGATATTAAGTATAGTTGATATGGTGTTCCACAGGAGAAATGTAAAGGACTTTTCTTTATTGCAAACAACATTCATCTGCATCTGGGATCCAAAACATGCCCCAAAGGTTTTAGCAGCGTAGTCTAATGCTTTTTAAAGCTAGCTGGGGAATGTGTCTTACTGACATCTCCCCAGCTAAGCCAGCACGGAGACCAGAACTGCAGTAACTCCTTTTGGCCAGCAGTTGGCGACATCTGCAAGCCAAATAGGTTATTACAGTAAGGAATACATAGGGAATATTCCAAATGTTTTTTACTATATATATAAACAAATTATTATTTATTTTTTAAATAAAACAAACAATGATTCCTGGCAGGAGTTTCCTGGAAAATTCCTTGGTTTTGAAGGGGTTAAAAAAAGCCCAATCTAATAGACAGTTGTCTATTTTAATTAATCTAATATGTTAGTGCCTCTATATAGTTCAAATTCAGCCAGGGGTTAGCTTATCCTTATTATAATATACAAAGTTTGGGGGGCTTTTGAAACAGTGAGGATGGGGGCTGCTTCTTGCAGTTTCTTTACAGTAATTTGGGTGAGAGGAGTGAGATCTCAGAGAATTGTGTTTCTCCCCTGGAGTCACACTAACCTTGCATAAAATGGGGTTTTACATGCTAGTTTTGTATATAATTGTATTACAAAATGGAAATTACACATTTTTGGTAGTGAAAGGGTGTGGCATAAGTCAATTTGGACTTGGGGTGCATGGACGTGGACGTATATTTGTAGGGTGCAGGCCTGATGATCTATATTATTTCCTTGTCCTCTCTTGTGTGCAGAATGTTTGTGTAATCTGTGTTATGCAAGAATAATGTTATTGTCTCTCTGTTTATTGTATGGTCCATGTGTATCTTGTTATCCTTCTGATAGGAGTAGACTTCCAGCATATCCTGTCTCAGGAATGTGTTAATATCTGTTTATATTTGAGTTTGTTATATTGAGTTGGGTAATCTGCTTTCTCAAGCAAACACTGCCTCAATTTCTGTTTGCCAATCACAATTGCATTGTCCTGTCTGTCTAGGAATGTTGAGTGAATGTTTAATCTATTCTAGGGCCATCTTTTCTGTATGTAAATGACCCATGTTTGAGTGTATAAATATCTGTGCCCGTCCCCAATTTAAAGAGCTCCATTCTGACCCTGAACACCTCCAGATATACAGCCTCGCCTTTTTTCTGGGGGATGCTAGCAGGCTCTCTACGTGTCCCGGTCCCTAAGCTTCGTCTGAGGACTGGAGAGAGGCACGAGAGTCTGCCTGGGGAGAACAGGGGGGGGGGCCTCCAAGGAAGCGGCATTGAAAGATGTGACCCTTTCGAGGTACTGAAATCTGCCGCAAAGGGTCATTCAAAGTTCTTTTTTTCATCATCTTTCATGTGATCACATTTGATTGACTGCTTCTTTTATGTGATGCTCAAACTCCAAACCTGCAAGCCAAGCCACCAATGGGTTACTCAGAAGAGCTCATAAACATAACCTCCGCATATTTATCACGCTTGAATTCTGAACCTCTCTCTGTCTGCAATGTTTATTTCAAGAGCATATTTTATGATTCCCCAGGTGCGTGTTAAGGTGCAGAGCTATGAACCTCTCTGAAGTGAACAATGAATTCAGCTTCAATATTTTAACAATAAGATCTCTTGGCAAGGAACAACAATATATTCTCCCCTTAATGTACCGCTACGTCTCCTACGATGTGATGAGGATATCAAAGCGGCTGATGTGCAGCAGTGCTGGTAGGATCATCTATTTTCCTTTTAATCTGATTTGTACAAAAATGTGTTCATTCAAAACAAAAGTCACAAAGAAAAGACCTGAAAGCCGACGCAAGCTGCGACATGCAGCCAGTTGCCGAAGGCTCGATCCTCCTATTTATCCAAATAAAAGCGTCATGCTGCCATGTGAAAAAATCCTCCAAAATCCAGTTTTAAGCAAAATAAAAAAAATCATGGAGATCTTAAGAATTCAGATAAGCAGCACAATCGAACAATTCTTAATAAAACACTTTTTTTTGTATAAGTGTTGCCATATTCCATTGGTTCAGATGTTCCACCTTTTTATATTTGTTGATCCGATGGAAGGAATTTGGCAAATTAAAAGGATACTCTTGAAAAAGTTTGCGCCTCATTCTCTCTGCCATACTGACACAGAACACTCTGTTCCAATGGCATTTTATTGTTTTCCAGCTTCACATCATGATATTGAGGCAGGGTGCACAGTATCATCACCTTTTCAAAATACGCACAAACACTAGCTAACAGGGATTAAGCCAAACGATGGAACTAATTCTACGATGATATACTGTATATACACAGGACACGGGGTCACCCATTTAGACTATAAGAAAGAAAATTCAGCCTAAAGCATAGGAAGGGTTATTTTACGGTGAGAACAATAAAGCTGTGGAATTCTCTGCCTGTTGAGGTGGTTGGGTCAGAGACTGTACAGACTTTTAAAAAGCGACTGGATGACTTCCTGCAGACACAGAATATTAAGGGTTATAATATTTAATATGTGGGTAAAAGCTTGTTGATCCAAGGAGAAATCTGACGCCATTCTGGGGTCAAGAAGGAATTTTTTCCCAGTATGTTGCACATTGGCGAGCATTTCAGACTGGGTTTTTTGCCTTCTTTTGGATCAACAGCAGTAGGTGATGTGTGAGAGGCTGAACCTGATGGACGCATGGCTTTTTCAGCCTACGTAACTATGTAAACTATCAGGGTTATCCAAAGAGATTCGAATTGCTTGAGAAAGGTAACCGAACGCTGAAAATCAGCCTTCGGTTACCTTTCCTGGCCATTCGGCTATCCAGAGAGCAGGCAATTCGCCAAATCCTGGCGAATTGCCTGAACATACGGTGCCTGTTCAGTGCCTGTTCGGTCCTGTTCGAGGGCAGTGAAATCCCCATGAAAAAGCACTGCTTCGGCTATTCAGAGAACACAAACCAGCAGTGAAAGGTTCCCCTAATGCCCTGCCATTCGGTGGTTTCATTCGGCAAATTTATTCAGGAGAATCCCATAGCTTCAATGTTAAAAATATTCCCGTTTTAATTCAATATCTAATAAACCGTTCATTATAAAATTCTGCAGCAAAAAGTCTCTTTATTTATAGATTTTTTAGGATACTTTAAGCATTTTTCTGAATTTTTTAAAAAAAAATTAAAAGTCCGATTTCTTTTTTTTTTTTTTTCAGTTTACTTATTTTTTTTGTAACAGCCCTCTTTAGTATCATTCCCTGGACCTCCTGTGAAAATTTCAGACATTTTCGCTCAGTAGTTTCTTTGCAAACAGCGGTTCATTTTCCCAGATTCATACAAATGGTTTTTCTAATTTATTCACTGCCTCCTCTACGTCACAGCTGCTTCGGCTCTGTGTGATTCGGCTCCTGTTCGGCTCCTGTTCGGCTTTTTCGAAGGTTAATCCAGATGTTTTTGCTTGTTTTCAGCGTGCATTCGGTTAGTTTTCGTCAGGTTTGCGGCAGCTTTTCCCTGCAATTCGGGGACCCTGTGGTGCTTGCTGAATACACCGCAGGGTCACCGAAATGCAATCGGCAAAAGGAACCGAATTGAAGAGAACGAAAAGTCACCGAACGTGCGGTGACTTTTCGAATCTCTTTGGATAACCCTGTAAGTAAATATATATATCTCACTATGACAAGTGTTTATTATCCTGGTGAGGTCTCAATACCTGACAGACCTGAGTGTTCATACACGCTTGTTGTCATTCAGGGTTTTTGACCCAGCTTTGTCTGACCCACGTCCTTCTCTGTTTTCCTTGACCCATTGTATACTCGCTATCCTGATCTCCATTTCCTTAACCTCAGCTTTGTCTCTGCTTTGTACCTAGCTTAACCCTTTCACTATCAAGCGATCTTCCAGAAAAACACTATCAGGAACTTGTGTTTATTTGGGGAAATCATTTTAATTTAATTAAACAGTAAGAGATATTTGGGAATATTCCCAATGTATTCCTTACTGTAACAACCTATATAACAGGCATATGTCGCCATCTGCTGGCCAAGAATAGTTACTGCAGTTCAGGGCTCTATGCTGGATCAGCAGAGAAAATGTCATTCACATTCCCCAACTGGTTTTAAAAAGTGTTAACGTCTCAGACATCAATAAACTACATTTCTTTACATTGCTCCTTTGGATCACCCTATTGCTTATACTCCATATAGATCAGCAGATCGAGTATAGTTGAACTTGATAGAGAATGGGTTAACCTGCCAGTAAAAGAACCTTGAATAAGACTTTCACTAGGGTTGGTGTCACCCGGTGCAGTAACTGATGGTGTCACCCCCCCCCCCGAGTTTTACGGGGTTTTTTTTAAACTACTTTTACTCATAAGTCAGTACTCCCATATAACACTGAATGCTCATAATACACGGCGCACATTATTGTGAGGTTTATTGCTGTGGAGTTCTGTGATATGCTCATACAGAAATTTTGGCAAACTGACAGCAAATACGGTGCCTGTTCGAAGGCAGTGAAAGTCCCCATAGAGAAGTAATGGTTAATCTGTTCAGAGACACCGAACAGCAAAGAAATGGCCTGATGTCCGGTGTTTTCATTTGGCAGGTTTATTCAGGCGAACACATAGGTTTCAATGTTAAAAATATTCCTGTTTTTATCCAATATCTAATAAACCGTTTATTCCTTTAATCCATAGTAAAAAAATCTCTTAATTTATTGATTTTATTTTTTTAGTATCTCTTAGGCATTTTTCAAAAAAAAATCAGTTTTTTTTATCTAATAGTGGTTTTTCTTTTTTTTCTGTAACAGACCTTTTTATTATCATTCATAGGAACTTATATGTTAATTCCAGACATTTTCGTTGAGTAGTTCTTTTTAAAACAGCAGGCGACGGGTTTGCGGCAGCATTCGGTGGCTGATTCCCTGCACTTCAGGGACCCTGTGGTGAATTCACCAGGGAAATTTGATTCCCCAAAGTGCGGGGAACAACAGAACACTGAAATGTCTGTGTCATTTCGGTGCTCTGTGATTATCCACTTTGTGGTGTTTTTTTTGCCACCCCCTGGAAAGTGCCAGCCTAGGCCTTGCCTACCCAGGACATACTTGAAAATGAGAGAATTCTCAATGTATCCTTCCTAGTAAAATGTTTTTGTGTAAAAAAAAATACATATTTTTTTTAGGGTGTCACCCGGTGCGGGCCGCACCCCCCGCCCCCCTTCCGATGCCCCTGAAGGCTTTTATTTCTTCTTTCCCTATTGACTAAGCTCTGCACGATTGGAGTATCTGGAAACCTGACAGATATTACCTTTACTCAACTCAACGATCTGCTTCCTGTGACCACAGAAGGATGAAAGAATGGGACAAATGCAAGGAATAAGAAGACGCATGGTGGTAAAAGGTTGCATGGTGATAGCAGGAAGGCGTCTAAAATACTCACTGCACACCTGTAGCATTTAATGACAATACATAAAACACATTACTTTGCTTATGAAAAGCACTGCACGCATGTTTCAGGTGACGCGTAAGATGATAAAAGTACTTTGAGAGATAAGATCAAAATATCAGCTATTGTGTTAAGGAAAGGATGAGGAGCTCTTGCAGTTGCTGTTCTTCCGCGACGCTTCGAAGCCGTTTAATGCACGGCGCACCGGATTGAATATGAATTTATGCGTCTCCTTATTTTCCTGACCTCTGAGATCTTCCGCTTGCTCCCCTCCTTCTCTAAAAAAAAAAACCTCTATATTTGTATTCAGCGTCCATCGCGCCAGCAAATCAAGTTACCTGGCAAACATAGATCAGCGGCTGTCACTCAACCGTAATTCTCATTCTGTGGATAAGTCTCTTTCTGCATTCACAGCATACGGTATCAAAACGGTCCACGACTTTAATGACTAACAAAAGCTGGCGACGAGAGGACGTCGGATGCTACTCGGGTTGTATTTTTTTTTATTATTATTTTTTTTGCATGTAATTACTTTAAAGGAGGATCGCATTTATAAAAGATTAGCTTTAATTCAAAGGACAAATACAAACAACCATGCCGAACCGCCACACACCATCTTAATCCTCTTTGATCTCCTCTCTGTATTTCATACAATCGCTGCTGATAATAAAGTAACTGCAGGGATTTCGTGGACGGGATTGGACTGTCTAGGATGGATAAGAATTCTCTCAGTGGCAGATTGCAGAGTGTGCCTGCAGTCACCGATAGACCAGTCTTGGTCCAAAAAAAATTTAGGTATCACAGGGAGACTGTTTGCAACTCACAGGGTTAAGGTGGAAATGCTCCAAGTAACCCTCTGGACTCTCCCCACTACTGTTCCACTCCAACACCACAGAGATTTCAAAGGAGTCAGGAAGCCTGGATACTCAAAATTTGATGTTTGTTATTCAAAACAAAAGCCCAACGCGTTTCGCCCAATATGGACTTTTCCAAGGGCACAAATAAAAAAATCAGAAAGTCAACGTACATTTTCCCATAACCCTTTGCCTTTAAGTAGTCCAAAAATCCCTCCTATTGGTCGATCCTTTATTGGATAGCATCTTCATAATATGGTTATTTCCGCTTCTCCATCGGGCCTTGTCCGTCCTCCTTTGATGGAATAATTTCATGGTGACCATTTTATCCATCCGTCATTCCGAATATCCGGTTTTCCTTTTGCCGGAACGTCATATCTGTTTTTTCTAAAATGAAACCGAAACCCCGAAGCGAACGCGTTCTAAACGCTACCACACGTATATCTCTGCTGGAACGCCGATATTTATCAATTAATCGACCATACAGTAAGTCCATGATCAGTGCCTCAAAAACATAAAAAAATAATAAAACATATACACAAAAAGATTAATAGTCAATTCTCTATTAAGACATCAATTAAAACATGAAAAGTCCATATCCTTATTTAACCCCATCGGTGCTGATGTTTTTAATCGATCGATCAATAAATCCAATACATTTCCCTCTGTGAATAAAAACATAGGGATATATCTGAAATAACAAATACAAAAAAACATAGGGTAATATCCCACATACACCAAGTGATGCGCAAATAATTGGCCACTCACAAGAGCATGGTAGTAAATGCGCCCATCATGCTCAATGATTCGCTGTGACTGACGTCAGCTCGGTCAAATCCAAAGATCTCAATAAAAATGACACAGAGCAATAATGATGCAGATCATCAGAAATATAAAACCACAAAATATTTATTAACTCACACTTCAAAACCGTAAAAACAGCACAGCAGTCACTGGGATCCGGATGGGATGTATATATATATATATGTACAGTATATATATATGTCCAGCCATAGGGACTTCCTCAGGATATTTCAAGGAAGTCAGACCACCGCGGGACCTCGGAGGAAGAGATAAAGTATAAGGAGGGAGAGCCCCCTTAGCGGATGACATGTGAGGAACGTCCTCCACGTATGGCGGGGAATCCCCATGACGTTCCCCACGCATCTTCCGCATCCATGGGGTTAAAAAGTGTTGGACATCATGCTACAAGTGCTAAAACTTTACGGGTATGTCCTGGATTGAAATGCTAACGTATTTAAATTGCAATTAACTAAGTTCCTTTTCATTGCTCCTGAGGAACACTATATTGACTCTGCTCAGTATTGGAGCATCAGGAGGTAACTTGCAGATCGAGTATAGACGATGCTGGTAGTGAAGGGTTTAAACTCACAGCTGTTACTATGAATCCTCAGGCTTCAATCCAGAAAGTGGCTCATCCAAGACTGTCATACAGGGTTATTCAAAGAGAATCAAAAAGTCACTGCTCGTTCGGCGACTTTTTATTCTCTTCAATTCGGTACGATTTGGCGATCCCATTTCAGCGACCCTGCGGTGTATTCAGCAAGCACCACAGGGCCGCCGTAATGCAGGGAAAAGTCGCCGCAAACCCGACTAACACTCACAACAAAACCAGGGGAACACACACCGAAACCCACAAAATCATCTGGATTAACCCCGCCGAACACGCCGGAGAAACACGAGCAGCTACCGATCAGAGCGTAGAGCAGCCGCCAGAAAAACCCGACACCAGAGACGAATGGAGTGAAAAAAACAAAATCAGTACGCTTGAATGTTTGAAAGTGAAACGCTGTTTGCAAAGAAACTACTGAGCGAAAATGTCTGAAATTTACATATAAGATCCAATGAATGATAATAAAAAGGGCTGATACAAAAAAAAGGAAAAAACGTTTTAAAAAAAATCGGAAACATTTTTTTGGAAAAAAACCCACGCTTAAAAGATCCTAAAAAATTTATAAATAAAGAGACTTTTTATTGCAGAATATTATAATCAACGGTTTATTAGATATTGGATTAAAACAGGAATATTTTTAACATTGAAGTTTATGGGATTCTCCTGAATAAACCTGTCGAATGAAGCCACCAAACAGCAGGGCATTTCGGCAACTTTTCACTGCTGGTTTTTGTTCTCTGAATAGCCGAAGCATTGCTTCTCTATGGGGATTTCACTGCCCTCGAACAGGCACCGAACAGGCACCGTATGTGCAGGCAATTCGCCAACATTTGGCGAACAGCCTGCTCTCTGGATAACCGAATGGCCAGGAAAGGTAACCGAACGCTGAATTTCAGCGTCCGGTTACCTTTACCAGCAATTCGGATCTCTTTGAATAACCCTTATAATCTATTCATTGAGCAAAATGAAGAAAATAACACCTTATTCTAATACTGTCGTAGATCGGATGGGATGAACGTACGATGATCATACAGGGTCAAGAATTTATATTGTTACAATGTACACAGAGCAGGAGAACGATTTGAGAAATCGAGATGCTTTGACACATTCCAACTCTTGACTTCATAAAACATCGTTTTTACAGATTACCGCAGCTTAGTTTCCGATCGGAATATTGGGAAGGCTTCCCGGGCTGAAAGACCTTCTTTTCAGAGAAAATATATTCTATTTAGAGCCTTATAATGTAAGGGGGTAGCGTGAGTTTATTCCTATCTTATTGAACGTGCCGTTCTATCTCCACTGACCAGACAGGAAATGAATGAAACCTGTCACAATACCAGTTTTAAATGGGATTACGTCTGGCAATTGAAAAAAAAGTGAATACAAATAGCTTGCCTGCGGTTGATTCCGATCATCATTTTTCTCCCTCTTTCTCCGATATGACACATGCCAAAATAAACACTAAAGTCAGATGTCAATCATTATTGATGAAAACAAAACGGCAATTATTCCGAGAAACGTATTTTGGTATCTACCGCACGAGATGTTATAATAATTGCTGGGAAGATTGATTTTTTTTGTCTGGTACTGTTTGGGAGATTTATGCTGCGGGATACTGTTACTTTTATTATTGTTGGTTTATTTATAGGAACATACAGTATGCTTGACAGATATGTCTCTTGTTTCCTCCCATCCATCGACTTAATGTGATCATGTGCTCTTGAATTATTTAACCTTCATATTCGCCCGTATTTTAGGTTGTTCGGTGAACTGTTATTTAAAAAATAAATACATTGTTTTGTTTTTCGTTGAAACAAAACACGGGTAGACGATACGATTAGAGGTTTTATATTTATTGGTGATCATATTGTGAGACCCAAGCGTCTATTTTTTATTACTATGTGTGTGGATATCATTTCACGTGCTCAAAGGAAACAATACATGTCACGAGAACTTCTTCAGCCCTGGTTTTTCTTATGAAGTTACTTATGCTGCAGTGTGTAAGCGTTTTTAATATTTATGAAGTTGATTTACACCTAATCTTACAGACCGACCTCTAGAGATGTATTTATTGAATTTTGAGAGCGTAAAATTACCCCGGGTATAGATTTAAAGAAAAATCTTTTACAGAGAGCAATGGAGCTGTCATAGTGTAGCTGCACAAGAAATTACAATATATTAGTGTAGCCAAATATGCCACAGTTAAAAAAAAAATACATATATATTAGACTTTATTACAATTTAAAAATCATGAAGCCAAAAGTTTGCATGAATTCCACATTTTCGAGGTAGCTATAATAAGAGCTGCCTCGTTGATAAACGCTGAGTACTTCACTATACAGTCTTGTCCAGCTCTGTAAGAAAAAAAGAAATTGATAGAGTCAGCGCTTCTTCCGACCACGGTGTCCTCTTCCTCTCTATTTGTATATGTTGGGTACCTTTAAATAAAACAGAGTGCTGCCATAGCGTAGCAATCTTGAACAACAGAAAAGATATAGGTAAAAAAGAAAGGAATGCACTCACATTTCCATGTGTCTAAATCAGACACCAGATGAACTAGGCAGCCGGCGATATTAGAGGGAACGCCGGATCTCCCACATAGCCTGCAACCCTTTTGCTCCGATAATGTCCAGGACGCCGGGCGATGACTTCAAGGCTAATTTATTTAAAACAAACATACAAACGAAACACCTAAATGCGTTTCGTGAGCTAACTCGCTTCCTCAGTAGGTGTACAGGGGCTCTGCGCTGCAGTAAGTGAATATCTCTGTGTTACACAGAGATATCAGCTTGTAAAAACTGCTGCAGCCCCTCTGGTGTCATTCCCATGCTGCTAAAACTTTAGGGGTGCCTTCTGGAGCCCGACTGCAAATTAAAATTTGTTTGTAACAAAATAATTAAATTTTCAATGCTACAACATAGCCCCAGAATGTGTTAATACGATCTCGGATTGCTGTGTTTGCTCCTGCTGATTCTGGTTTCACGATCAAGGTAGTGAAGGGGTTAAACTTGAAACAACAGTTCAGCTTGCATAATGGATAGAAAAGGAGTAATGAGAGAGAAATAAATTGTGATCAAGAACAGCCTTCATATAGAGAGTTTAAAACTGTATATAGAAAGGTAGAAAGGTGTATACATTATACATCTGCATAGGCAAGAAAATCGGTTTGACCAAGAATAACAATTGCAATTTGTTGTCTAAATTTAGCAGGCAGATGTCGCCATCTGCTGGCCCAAAGGAGTTACTGCAGTTCTGTTCGTTGTGCAGAGAAATAGATAGAGACATTTCCAGCTGGTTATAAAAAGTGTAAGCACCTTGGGTATCATGCCCCTTTATGGAGCCCAAATGCAAATGAAATTCACTTGCAAACAAACGAATTTCATTTGTAACGATACAGCAGAGTCCCACATCATGTTAACACAATCTCATTCTGCTGTGTTTGCTACTGCTGATTGTGTAAATGGTAGTGAAGGGGTTAAGCCACCAGAGTACTCGTTAGAATCAACCTTGTCAAAAACATAATTTTAGAAAAAAAAATTTTGTTCTTAAATGTTTTATTTATTGCCCAAATATTGATTTGTGTTTAATGTTGATCAATGGTTTTATTTTTTTAATGCAGTTTGATAAATCCTCCTTTTCATTTTGCACATATCGCTTTCGACAAGTGGATGGGACGGCGTCTTTAAACATCGTTACACCAACTCAAAAAGCCAAAATGAAAGGCTTAGAAACAGAGAGCTTTGCCAATTAGTAAAGTTAACTTGTTCAGTAAAAGATCTTGGCAGGTTTATAATCATGGCCTTTCGAGATAATCAAACAAACAAATAAACAGACAGATGAGTAATATTGCATAAAGAATTGTGTCTCGGATAATTCAGCCCTAGTGTCAGATAATTCAGCCCCAGTGTCCTATTTTCTTTCTGTTTTTGCATAGAAAATACATTTATTTATCTAACATATAAAACAGAGTGAAGAAAGAGAATTGTAGTAAAAAAGAGAAAATAAATTGCGAAGAAAACAGCTATAAAAAAAATCATATCACTGGCGCTAAATAGCATTGATATGTTTTCTGTTTAAACCTGTTTTAAACACAAACACACACACACACACCATTCTGAAAGTATTCAGACCCCTTAATTTTTCACATTATTTTAGTTGCAGCATTCTGCTAAAATTATTTCAATTATATTTTTTTCACATCAATTAATGCTCAATATCCCCATCATGAAAAAGCAACAAAATATATATTTTTTTATGAGAAACAGTATTTATGTTTATACCAGCTCATGATGAGAATAATACGTGACCTTGGAATCGCTCATTATTCTCTGTCTGCCAGCAAATTATTGGTTCTTATACAAAGTATACAAAGTATAAGTAGTCTTAACCCTTTCCCGCCCTGTGCCGTCCCTGTGGCGGGTGGGCTTTGAAGTATACCCCGCTGACTTCAATGGGCATCCTTCGCCCCACCCACCAGTCGGCACGTGACGCGCGCCGTTTTCTCCTGCATGAACTCAGGTCATCCCTTAACCTAATTACGCACTCATCAGCTGTGCAAGCAGGCTAGAGGAGGGGCCCACCGCAGCAGTCGGCAAGCAGGATGTACTGGTGCAACAGCCAAGCCAAAGGCGAAGTTTGCAGCTCGGATGGAGAAGGACTTATATGTGGCGCTATATAAATAAAGGATAATAATAATAAAATTAATTTTCTTAAAGCATTGGATGATTATCAGTGCACGTTGAACAAAAACTAGCTGCATAGAAAAATATTACATAATCTTTACAGGTTACACTTTAGGCATAAATTGGATTTAAAAAGAGACTGACTGATACCATTACCTTTTTCCCAGGCTGTATATTAGCTTTGATTTCTTGTTGTTCTTTTTCTCTATATTTGTTACTATATACTGCTTTGGGACAAGTCTCTTTCGGTTATTGAATGTGTATACAGACTAATTTTTCTAATATTGTGAAAAAAGTACGCAGTGCAGAAAAGAAATTAGTAACATTATTCAAACGTCTGAAAAACAAACAATAAAATTCTATTTTCTCTGTCACATATTTCCATTCATACAGAGGAGACGCAGTGTTACTGTGGTATGACGGTGCATGTGGATGGGTAGCCTTCAGGGTTTCCCACTAGTCACTTAGTCATAGGGAATGTGTTTTTACAATGTGTTTATATTTACAAGGACATTAGGTTAATGATTACAGTTTATACAGAAACAGCTAGGATTAAAAAGGAAACATAAGTGGTGGGTTCATCTATATAGTATATATCAACATCCCATGGCCTTGGACAGTGAGTATGGATACCAGTAATGAGCACAATCCCTGATTTAGAAACATACATATAAATAAAGGCTGTGTTACATTATGAATGAAATATGATGTATATATAGTAGATTGAATACCCCTTCTCCAGAATGCTCAGGATCTTGAGCATTCCGGATTTCAGAAACTGAAGTCAGAGGGGAACAGGGACAAGGCAGGAGAGCCACAATACGCTGGCTGGTGCAGCGCCAGCATGCATATACTCTAGACCTCTATTCTAACAGTCTTGGGCAAGTTGGCGAGTGGGAGTTTTGAGCCCTGAGTATAGCCTTACAGTGAGAAGGCTATGTCCTCAGAATTTTGTGGAGGGCTTCTACACTCTGCCTTCTTCCCCTGGACGTCTCTAGGAGAAAGTGCACAATGCTTTGCGAGGGACAAGCTGTACACAGACAGTATGCCTTTTGCTAGCACTGTGCATCATGTCACTCGCTGGAGCTGCAAGGAGTCTTCCAGTATGTTTCCATTTTTTTCTCTTGTATTGATTCTGATTTTTAACCCTTGATGAAGTCCAAAGACAGGATGAAACGTGTCAGGTGATTTTTAACATTGCGAACCAATAACTATCCCATTCTTACTTTAACTCTGGTGTTATGGTTCCTGGCCATCCTTAGGTGGTGAAGTTTTTTTGGAGTGGATGAGGAATGACCAGGAAGGAGTGTTCTATCAGAAGGGAGTGCTGTGCTGGACATCCTTTATGGATCGTGTGAGTTGCATCCAATTGGAGGGATCCCTTGTGTTACAGTTCTGCACTATGCTAGCCTTTTATTATTTTGCCGGTCTTAACAGTTTCCGTGTTTAGCTTTGACAAATTTCAAGTCCTGCACTGCTAGCTAGTCCAAAAAGTTGCTCGCCACTTCTGATTTCACCCATCACTTCAACCAGTTCCACACACCCCAATCATGACTTTGTACTGTTTATGTGTAGCCTGTATGCCTAAAGTTAAAGGAGCAGATGTCAAATGGATGTTGCAGCTTATTTAAAGAGACAAATTTTCTTCACTCTGCCTCCTTATATATCTACCAGTCCTGGACAATTGGGCGAATGGGAATTTTGAGCCCTGATTATAGCATGCTTTTGCACTGCCTTATGATGAGAAAATGATGAGACGGCTATGTCCTCAGATTTTTGTGTAGGGCTTCTACACTCCTCCTTCTCCCTCTGTGGACTCACTTCATTCACCTTGCACCCAGAGAACTTTCGTGCCCCATGAATCTAGAGGTCCTCTGCAGTACAGAGTTCCCACCCAGGCCACTCCAGGAGATACTGTAATACAGCGATGTCCCATCACTTAGAATTAAAGATATTTTTGTCTCATAATACCAGATGCCACTTGTAGATATTTTCAACTTTCAAGAGCTTTAATGGGTTAAATCATCTGTTGAATTCACAGAAAGTGCCCCCACTGTAATAAGTCATAAACTGCAATTTATTTTGATATATGGACATGAGTTCTTTGTTGTCAGATCAAGCAATTATTTTTATTTGCCTTTGGCTGAGCATATCTCAGAAACCTATTTAAGATTATAAAATATGCAAAAAAAAATTTAAAAAAATAAAAGAAAACACTGAATATTGTTTCCGACAAAGAAGGTTTGTACGCACCAAGTGCCCTGTAGCAGAAAATGGGTTTTTAAGATAAAATTTCTGCTGGAAATAAAAAAAAAATAATGAAATCAAACAAAAAGTAATTAAGGTAGTTGGTTGCCCACGAGTTTATCCAATTTAAAAAAATAACTGAATGTTCAAAAAACGACGCAAGGGTTCTTTTTGATGTAAGATTTAAAAAGAAAACAAAAAATAACTAAACCTAGAAGGAAAATAAAGCTTTAACCAGACTAATGAATTCCTCATAATTAACTGATACGGGCAATAAATTCAAACGCATCAATTTGCAGTCCATGACACGGACAGGGGCAAAAGTATCAATGTCAACATTTTTATAGTGTTATGGATGGCGAATTAATTCTAGTAAAACATTTCGAGCAGACATGTGAAGGACACAAGCCGTACGTCCTACTATTTTGTACACGTTGCTGAGCTCGGTTTTACAAGCTGTTATAAACGCCATAAAATCCATGGGGATAACTGTTAAAATGTATTGTATCGAGCAAAGTGAAACTGTCAGGCTTTTTGAACAACATTGCTCGTGACTAAAAACAGGGGGGGGGGCAAAGGAAGGGTTATAGCCATCAGTATCTTCAAAGGGGATATTCAATAAGAGCTGAACTTGCATATTTTATTCAACCTTTTTGTCGTCTTCATTTTCAGCAAAAAGTCTATTTATTTATTTTTCGGAAAAAAAAATTATGTATTTTTTAGGCAAGATTTTTTATTCCCAATTTTTTCCAGAAAGCTTTTTTTTATTCTGTAACAGACCTTATTTATTATTTTTAAAAGGGGTTGATACATTACAATACCACACATGTATGATGACCTGATTCAGGGGGAACCTACAATCTATGAGATTTATTTATTTATTTGCAAAGTATTTTACCAGGAAGGATACATTGAGATTTCTCTCGTTTTCAAGTATGTCCTGGACGTACAAGTATTTTGAGAGGTATACGCATCCATATCATTAGGTGTCTTGCCCAAGGACACTGGCATCTTCTGAGTGGTATTAAGTCATTTTTCCGTGATTGTAGAGCAGTGACCTGGTGGTTTGGTTGAACCCGCTTCTCATAAAGTCAAGACTTCTCCACAGTTGTATTGGAGGGATGTGCTGAACGGGATTTGACTTGCTTCTCCACCGGTCGAAGGGTAGAGACGTTACCACTGGACTCCACATCTGATATTGTGTGGTTGGCAAGTATGTACCGTTAGGTGTCTTGCCCAAGGAGAGTTACTGGAGAGGTGCTCTGGCCAGGATTCAAACCTGTGTCTCCACACCACAGTTATAGAACAGTGATGTTACCTCTACTTCATCAACTCTCCCTCAAAACACATCAGTGCACGAGGCAAAATAAAGAAAGATAGTACAAAGAGGGAGACGTAGTAACAAGAAAAAAAAATCTAACTATCACAATGTAGTCAACAAACCCAAGCATCAAAAAGGGAAGAAAAAAGAATTTGGGATGAAACTGCAAGGCCAGATTGCAGCTAGGTTAGAAACAAAATGGAAAGTATCACAAAGGTGCACAATCACACACATCAAGGTACAGGGGAAGCAAATAAATATGGAAAAGCTAATGTAGACCAGGAAAAGCATCGTAATGCCAAACAGATACATTGACGCAATGGAAGTGCCACTCAACATTATTCAGAAATTTTGTGATAACATGGAAGTAGAATCAATATCAACCCCTTCAATACCAAGTGATTTTTCATAAACCACTGTCAGGACCCAGCGTTTTTTTGTGAAATCACTTTCCATTAATTAAAACATCATTACAATTCACAATGTATTTTTGTTTTTACTGTAGTTCCCCTATTAATCAGGCAGGTGTTGCCATCTGCTTGCCAAAAAGGGCTACTGCAGCTGGGGATCCATACTGAATCATCTGGAGATCCGTGTTTTAGACAGAGAGACCCAGTTTTTCATCAATGAGGTACTCAAAACCTTGGGGGCTCATTCTGGAGCCCATTTGCCAACATATTTCATCTGAAATAAGCTAAATTCCTTTGCACTGCTCCAGAATTAGAACAGATTGAGCGTATTCGATATCAGGTCACCAGCTGGTGCTTTCGAAGGTCAGGTATACTCGATCTTGGTCGTGAAAGGTTTAAGGAGAATGAGACCTCTCTCGATTAATTATAATCTATATTCTCTCTGTTTAATATAATAGGTATATCTATATTTATACTTAACACTAGGGCGACCATATAGGCCATGTTTAAAGGGACACATATAATTTATTCGTGCTGATGGGCAGTGCATGAAGAATGTGATCCTGCAGCAGGTAGAGAACACCAGCTGAAGAAGCCTGTTGGCGAAACGCGTTCTGGTAGCTATATTTATTTGTTTTTACATCAATAAATGTTTTTAAACTACTACTGATTTGCCTATCTTGTCAAAGAAGGTTTTGGGGATTCCTTACAATTCCCTGAGCAAGTTCCACAGAGCTATTGAGGCTCTTTAATATGTGAGTTTTATAACTTTGCATTTATTTAAACTACTAGCTTTTGCCCGCGGCTTCGCTCGCGTGGATTTTAGGATTTGTTAAAATTGTTTTTTAAAAGAAACTTGAGGTTTTTTTGGTAGAATCCCCCTTTCCCCCCCACTTGGGATTTTTGGAAAATTGTAAAACACGGGTTTTTTTATTTTTCAAGAAGAACGTAAGTGACAAATTTCACACCTGTAACATCTTTGGTTTTTGAAATATATGTATACTGATAAAAGTATTCACATCCCTTTCCCCCATCCCCCTTCCCCCTTAACTGGATTTTCGGAAAATGGTAAAACATGGGGTTTTTTGCACGAAGATTGTAAATTTCGCACCTGTAACATCATTGGTTTTTGAAATATAGGTATAGTGATAAAGTTATTCATCCCCCTTTGTGCACCACCACTGGATTTTTGGAAAATGGTAAAATAAGTGTTGTTTTATTTTCAAGACGAATCTAAATACCAATTTTCACGTCTGTTACATCTTCTGTTTTTGAGATATAGGTATCCTTTTGAAAAGTATTCACCCCCCTTTTTTCACCCACCACGTGGGATTCTTGGAAAATGGTAAAACATGTGTTTTTTATTTTTCAAGAAGATTGTAAGTGCCATATTTCACACCTGTAACATGTTTGGTTTTTGGAAATATAGGTATACTGATAAAAGTATTCAACCCCCCTTTTTCCCCCTCCCACTGGATTTTTTGAAAATGGTAAAATAGGTGTTTTTTTGTTTCTCAAGACAAATCTAAATACCAATTTTCACATCTGTAACATCTTCTGTTTTTGAGATGTAGGTATCCTGTTTAAAAATATTCACCCCCTTTTTTTTACCCCCCCCCCACTTGGATTTTTGGAAAGTGGTAAAGCACGGGTTTCTTTATTTTCAAAATATTGTAATTACCAAACTTCACACCTGTAACATCTTGGTTTTTGAACTATAGATATACTGATAAAGGTATTCAGACCCCTTTCCCTTGACCCCCCCTTATTTGGATTTGTGGAAAATGGCAAAACACATGTAATTGTTTGTTTTTCACGAAGATTGTAAATACCAAATTTCACACCTGTAACATCTTTGGTTTTTGAAATATATGTATACTGATAAAGTATTCAACCCCCCTTTTGTCCCCTCCCACAGAATTTTTGGAAAAAGGTAAAATAGGTGTTCTTTTGTTTCTCAAGACGAAGGTAAATACCAATTTTCACGTATGTAACATCTTCTGTTTTTGAGATATAGGTATCCTGTTTAAAAGTATTCAGCCCCCCTTTTTTTCATCCCCCTTGGGATTTTTGGAAAATGGTAAAACACCTGTTTTTATTTTTCAAGAAGATTGTAAATACCAATTTCACACCTGTAACATCTTTGGTTTTTGAAATATATGTATACTGATAAAGTATTCAACCCCCCCTTTTGTCCCCTCCCACAGAATTTTTGGAAAAAGGTAAAATAGGTGTTCTTTTGTTTCTCAAGACGAAGGTAAATACCAATTTTCACGTATGTAACATCTTCTGTTTTTGAGATATAGGTATCCTGTTTAAAAGTATTCAGCCCCCCTTTTTTTCATCCCCCTTGGGATTTTTGGAAAATGGTAAAACACCTGTTTTTATTTTTCAAGAAGATTGTAAATACCAAATTTCACGTCTGTACCATCTTTGGTTTTTGAAATATAGGTATAATGCTAAAAATATTCAGACCCCTTTCCCCCGACCCCCCCAATTGGATTTGAGGAAAATGGCAAAAAACATGTTTGTTTTTTCTCACAAAGATTGTAAATACCAAATTTCACACCTGTAACATCTTTGGTTTTTGAAATATATGTATACTGATAAAGTATTCAACCCCCCCTTTTGTCCCCTCCCACAGAATTTTTGGAAAAAGGTAAAATAGGTGTTCTTTTGTTTCTCAAGACGAAGGTAAATACCAATTTTCACGTATGTAACATCTTCTGTTTTTGAGATATAGGTATCCTGTTTAAAAGTATTCAGCCCCCCTTTTTTTCATCCCCCTTGGGATTTTTGGAAAATGGTAAAACACCTGTTTTTATTTTTCAAGAAGATTGTAAATACCAAATTTCACGTCTGTACCATCTTTGGTTTTTGAAATATAGGTATAATGCTAAAAATATTCAGACCCCTTTCCCCCGACCCCCCCAATTGGATTTGAGGAAAATGGCAAAAAACATGTTTGTTTTTTCTCACAAAGATTGTAAATACCAAATTTCACACCGGTAACATCTTCGGTTTTTGAAATATAGGTATACTGATAAAGGTATTCAACCCCCGTTTTTTCCCCCCCAAGGAATTTTCAGAACATGGTAAAATAAGTGTTGTTTTATTTTTCAAGACGAATCTAAATACCAATTTTCAGGACTGTAACATTGTCTGTTTTGGAGATACAGGTATCCTGTTTAAAATATTTAAAATATTCAACCCCTTTTTTAGCCCCCTACTTGGATTTTTGAAAAACGGTAAAATAAGTGTTTTTTTATTTTTGAAGACGAATCTAAATACCGATTTTCACATCTGTAGCATCTTCTGTTTTTGAGCTATAGGTATCCTGTTTAAAATATTCAACCCCCTTTTTCACCCCCTTATGGGTGGATTTTCCAAAAATCCTTCCTTAGTGGGGGCCTAAATCATAAAAACAGTGCACCTTCAAAATTTCACATTCCTAGGTTAAACGGTTTCAGCTGGACGTTGATCAGTCAGTCAGTCAGTCAGGACTTTCGCGTTTATATATATAGATGTATTTAACCCCCCATTTTGGTACCCCCCATGGAATTTTCAGAAAATGGTAAAATACGTGTTTTTGTTATTTTTCAAGACGAATCTAAATACAGATTTTCACATCTGTAACATCTTCTGATTTTGAGCTATAAGTATCCTGTTTAAAATATTCAACCCCCTTTTTCACCCCCCTAGGGGTGGAGTTTCCAAAAATCCTTGCTTAGTGGGTGCCCACATCATAAAAACAGTGCACCTTCAAAATTTCACGTTCCTAGGTTAAACGGTTTCAGCTGGGCGTTGATGAGTCAGTCAGCCAGTCAGGACTTTCGCGTTTATATATATATAGATTTGCATATAAGATTACACTAGGGGTATCCCTGATATATTTTGCTCCACTGCAGGGGTATCCTGTGCACCACCTATTGGATCCTAAAGGGGTTAGACGGGCACCTGAAGATTATTAAGAGACCCATAAAGCTATCCACCCCAGAGCCAGGTGTTTGGCTCAAGAAAATGTGAGTTGACCTCCTGTGGCTTTATTATTCCTATTTTTGAACTATATACTGCACAATTTGTGTTTTTTTTCCTTTCAGTCTGTTGACACCTCTCCATCAAAAGGGAGCAGTTTTCTGAAGATTGAAAAGTTTTTCTCCATCTCTGGACATGCAGTAAACACAGTCCTGCTTTCCAGTGGACTTTTTGTCTGCCGGCGCTACGTTATAATCTTCCATATGTTCTCTGCAGCAGGTAGAATCTATATGTTGCAGGTAAGAAATCAGAGGGTTCCCAGGTGACCTGCCATGATTTCCTTCCTGCAGCATATGAATAGTACATGTTGCATGGCAGCACTTTTCCGTGTGCTCCCCTCTGCATGAAATAGCAATATGTGTCCCTTTAAACATGGCCACCCTACTTAACACCTAACAGTTGGCAACAATAACTAGAACGTGTAATGTCTTGCTGGTCTGCTCCCCTACAGGACGTGGAATCCCACTTCCTGCGATTTATAGCCAGGCAGTTGGTGGCAGTTGTACTGTTGCCAGTCCATCAGTAGGGCTTTAACATTACCCTCGTTTTTTTAATAGAGCGAAAACTTGAGCACAGCTTGTATTAAATTGTACAAGAGACGAACAGAGGGTTTGGAAATAACAGAAGACACCATTACGCAGATTATACAATTACAAAAGCAAGTAGGAGGATTGCAAGGGCTGTGTAATTACTTGAAATCCCACAGGTTGATAGTGTCTAGTAATTATCATAATTAACCGAACGGGAATAAAATTCTGTCTTTTAAAGACCTAAAGAGTCCGCACGGGTCATTGGGTTGAGAAGATTCTTTTTGTGCGTGTGTTTTGTGTTGTTTTTGTTGTTTTTTTTGCCAGGTTACATAAATTACTCACATCTTTGCGCTGATCAGATTTGCTTTATTTCTCCGTGATTTATGATGTAACATGATCAATTAGATTTAATAAAGGACTGAACGGTATGCTTTTTGCCACCGGCAGCAAGAAGATTGATAAACTACATCACTCCAGATACCGGCAAATAAAAACCGAGGTTCCCAAGAGTTATCCCTGCAGCTGCTCTATAGCTACAACTCCTATGGAACTATGTCGGATGAGTCGAGCTGCAATTAATCCACGGAAGGGCTGCCCGTTAGCTATATCTGAGCTCGGGAGAAAGAAAACAAAGGTGGGGAGGCGAGAGGTATATAATTAAAATAGCTGATTAACAACTCAAAGGCAGGAGCTTAAAGGGACACTACCACGAACCTAAACTGTAACTGGATTACGTGTGCATTACAAACAAAAGCACATTATAAAACACATGCTGCTGTTTTTTCTTTCTTTGAAGTAATTGCATGTAAAAAGGAAAAATAAAGTTAGATTTTTATCTCTTGTTTAAATTTTGTGTATTTTTCCCATGGTGCAACATTTACCAAAAGTTTTGCTTTGTGCTTCTTGTTTATCTATTCTACATTATGTAACAGTTTATGAGGTGAAAGAGGGAATGTTTCGATCAGGCGGCAGGAGGGTATTGTTCTTCAGACTAACTGATATAACAGATGGCAGCTGCATGAGATATGACAGGGAGCTTAAAAGACTTCTAATCTACCCACTGGTGATGTCCTTTGAATACATCCCACAAAAAACAATGATTTAAGACAGTGATCAACCCATAGACTCCATTCTGTGGCCAAAGCCACACAGTGAGGAGCAGTTCACAACACACAAAAAATCACAAAGTGAATGCACCCAGTGACACATACAGAGTAAAATATTTTCTTGACTAACCAAACAAGAGAAAAACAAAGCACATGTAAGATATCAGCAGCATCAAATAAACACGATAAGGATATTTTGGGGGTTATTCAGAGAGCACCAAAATGTCTCCAACATTTTTGTGCTCTCTTGTTCCCTGAACCTCGGGGAATCAAATTTCCCCAACCTGCGGTGAATTCAGCATTCACCGCAGGGTCCCCGGAGCGCAGGGAATTGGCCGCCGACAACCCGCCGCAAACCCACTGGTCCCTAACGCATGCCCACCGGGCTAAGACCTTGGGGGCACCTTCTGCAGCCCAAAAGCAAACGAAATTCGTTTGGGCTGCAGATCAGCAGATCGAGATATCGGGGCACCAGATGGTGCCTTTGAAGCCCAAGATATCTCTAAGTATAAAAATCGGACATTACACTCCTTGCTTTCTACAATCCAAAAATATTTTTTAGAGGCTGAGCAAACTAGTACAACATATATTTACAGTAATAATAATGGAAACTAAACCCCCATTTAATCTAATGAACAAAGCACATGCTACATGTACACCCAGTTACTTCGATGTTACCAATCCTTTCATGGTGTAGCTGGAGATTACAGGTGGACAGAGAGAAAGCAGAGCAGAGAAGCCCCTGGTTATACCTAGATTCTGAGGCTCCTCCTTTGACACCCAGCCCCTCCCAGCTCATTTGGTTATCTTTAGACCATGTGTCTTCCTCCAGAAGAAAACACACCCCTTTCAGGGGATGGGGAGTGGTCTGTACTTTTCCAGCTGGGAAACCAGTATGACTAGTTTTTCCTGTCCCCATAACAACAGCCATTATAGTTCTTATGCATATGCTAACCGAATAACCATGCGGAAGGCTAATCTATAGTCAGTTTCTTGGGATAATGTGAGATACTAGCCAATTAACCTCCCTCCCTAAGGTTTGTGAAAACCCGCGTGTAAAAGCGGTCTATTTTTTTTGACCCCCTAGCGTCATCCCGTGTGTGGCTCGGGGTTAAATTCCTATGTTGGAAGCGGTAACCCCGAGCAACACTCAGGATGCCGCTGGATACATCACCTTTCCCTGCACTCCCTCAATGTCCCCAGCTGCCTCCTCCGGCGATCGCGACCTTATACTTCCTGGCTCCCTCCTCGTGAGAAGAAATCCAGGAAGTAAAATGCTGCGATCGCCGGAGGAGACTGCAGAGATCATCGAAGGAGCGCACAGAGAGGTAATGTATACAGCCCGAGTGTGTCTCGGGGTTACCGCTCTCAGCGGTGAAATTTAACCCCGAAACACACTCGGGAATACCGTCAGGGAGGTTATTTGAACCCTGGCTCCTTTTTTGTACAATCGTTATGAATGATTTAGCCACCGCTCTCCCCGTCACCTGGATAAGCGAGCAGACACCTAGCAAGCTTCAGTTTGTTACAAACTTTCTTCTTACTTCAAGCATTAACCGTGGAGAGTAAATGAAGGTTATCTTTTGTCTCAGACTATTACCTAATTAATCACTGTTGTCCCTTAAATGAGTAATGTATGTAAAGCCATATTGCAGCTTCGCAGCAGGAAATAATGGGTTTATTAAGGCCGCACAAGACCCGCATTCATTCATATTCAGAGCGCTCTACTGAAGCTCTTTTATATGACCTTTAAGGTATTTTACTCAACTTTTAATTATGTTTACAATGTTTTAAACCTTTTAATACCATTGTTTTGTCATTAGTGCTCCAAGCTTTACGCTGACGACAAAATTAAGCTTCCCGCTGGCATCAGAGTTTAACTTTAACATTGGCCTGGTGAACGTCCACTTAACCCTTTCGCTACCAAAATCGAGTTAACTCGATTTGCATTGTATTGCACTGGAAAGCAATTATCAGCATATTAACCCATTCACTACCCAGCAATTTTTTTTGTTTGAAAAAAATGGGTTGTGGTTAATAGGAATCAAGCCACAATTATAAAAGAAATGAAAGAAACAAATACGACAAAGGACAAAACAGTTCATCAAGCAAAGTAATCATTGTTAGCAAAAAGATACCTTAACCCCTTCACTACCAAGATATTTTTTTTTAAAAAATGTAAATGTTATCATAACATTTATTTGAAACATGGGATGTGAAGTTAACAATTCAATATATGGAGTAAACTATATGAACATTTTGTTACAGTGAGGATTGGGGCTCTGTTTTCAGATGGTTTTATGGCTTTCCAGGGTGCTTGGAGAGACCTAAAACAAAGGATGTCTTTCTCCACAGGGGACACACTAATGTGGATTTAAAATGGTGTGAAAATGGTCTTTTGATATGCTAGCGAGTGCTTTTTAATGCATTACAATGCAAAATCGAGATAACTCAATTTTGTGTGTGAAGGGGTTAAAACCACACTGTATTTAACCATATACTTCTCGTTAACGCTAAAGGCTCAAATAAGTGCCTTAACTTTTCTTTTTTGTGCACAGTTGCCCGTAGGAGAATAAAATGAATCACAAGAACAAGAAAAAAAAATACTAAATAATATATTATACAATATACAATGTATTTATCCACTTATAAGTAAAAACAGCTGCTCAACCATGTGTTTGTCAAATGCCCAATGCATTCGGTTACATACAAATAACATCCTCAGGGGCTTATTCCAAAGTCAGAAAGGCTTATATTAATTTATCTGTATCGGTGTAAAGCTCTCCACATTTGGCAATGGAAAAGGCCCCCGAGGAAGTTATTTCTAAGTAATGAAATGTGTTGGGCATTTTCTGAACATCTAAAGGAGCTGAAGTTTTAACCTAAAGGTAAATAAACATTCTTTCATTTTCTGCTATCTGCCTGCACCTCTGGTTACTTTATTATATTTACATTTTATTGCCTATGTACAGGGAAGCGAGTGGCAGGGAATGGAGAAGGAAAATATTACCTGTGTACAATTTTTGTCCAGAAAGATACGGACCAATTTGGAATTCGGCGAAATAAATGTCAATGAGGCAATTCGGATTGATGCAATTTACGATCTGACGATATCCGAACCAAGTTGATCTCCAAGCAAAAAATCCCAAGTTGTTCTAAACAGATCTGATTATAACTGACCAGATTTGTATTTGATCCAAACTTGCCCCGAAAATGCACCGAACAGTGAATTTCCCTGTACTGTGCACTTTCGTGGCCATTCAGATATTCACAAAGCAGACAGTTAGCCAAATTTTGGCGACTTGCCTGCAAATACATTGCTGTTCGGTGGCAGTGAAATCCCCATAGAGAAGCAATAGTTAATCTATTCAGAAAATACCGAACAGCAGTGAAAAGTTGTCGAAATGCCCTGTTTTTCCGTGGTTTCATTCGGCAGGTTTAATCAGGCAAATCCCTTAGGTTTCAATGTTAAAAATATTCCCGTTTTTACTTAATATCTAATAAACCATTAATTATTTTAATTTGCAGCAAAAAGTCTCTTCATTTATTTATTTTTTATGATGGTTTTGGCATTTTCGAGATTTTTTCGTCAAAATTTATGTCTAAATAACCTATGTTGGCCAGTAGATGGTGCCATCTACTGCCAAATTGAGTTACAGAGGTTTGAGCGGCTGGTCTATTGTCTTTTTTTTTTCCCTCCATCGGCTGATGAAAGCCCAATGTAAGGGCATCATCAGACGATTTTACGCAGTTTTAGCTCTTTGTGCATTATGCCCATTGGTCTAAAACTTTGGGGGCGCCTTCTGCAGCCCAAAAAGAAGCAAAATTCCTTTGCTGCAAACGAATTTCATTTGCTTTTGGGCTGCAGATCAGCAGATCGAGATATCTCGATATCGGGATACCGGATGATGCCTTTGAAGCCCGAGATATCTCGATCTCTGTAGTGACGGGATTAAAAACGAGCAAATTTACATTGTTTTCATTATCTCAGAACAACAGTTTATGTGAAAAATTTCTATTTTACCCTATGTTTAATTGTTACCTGTGCATCCCGTGTTTCGAAGAAATGTTATGATAAAAAAAAATTCAACATAAATCGCTTGGTAGTGAAGGGGTTAATATTATTCTGCGGTTAAGAAGAGCTGAATACATATATTATTAGGTTTAGAATAAATAATCTGGAAGCAGAAGTGTGATTTTCAATTCGCGGCAAATCCGCTCTGCTGACAGTACGCTGCTCAAAGCATGCATTTAGTACCGTGGTTTATTGACACGTAGCATCTAATTTGCTAATTCCATAACAATGCTATCAGCCTTTTTCAAATTAATATAATCCTCTTTCCTATTCTTTATTTTCCTGTCACTGTTGCTGCTCGCGTTCCTTTGAATTATTAGGAGACTTAAACAAAATAAAAGGTGAAGATCACGGGGGTCTAGTTACCTACCGATACGCAATGCTATGTTCTGTTGTGCTGCCTGTCACGTTCTAGAAAGCAAAGTGAGGTCTTAGAGCATCGGCTAATGAATTTTAATCTTTGTTGCTTAACTCTGGTTAAGGTATTTTAAATAAATGCAGACTCTTATTCTTCTATCATAACTATTTATAGCCGTATTTACATACAAGTATATACGAGATGGTGCTGTTTCCACACATAAATAATAATATATTCTAGCTCACACAATCTGATTTCAACTTGAAGTGCCTTGCAAACCTTTCACTAGCAGTGTCGAGTTAACTCGATTTTGCATTTTTAAACATTGAAAAGCAATCATTAGCATATCAAACCCCATTTATATATCTATTTAAAGAAGGATTAGTGTACCCCCTGTGGAGAAACTAAATTCATTGTGAAAATTCACTCATACCCCTCTGTACTTTTGTAAATAAAAAAGAAAAGCTGCAAAGAGCAGCTCCAAACCTCACTGTAATAAAAAGTTCAAAAACTTTACTGCTGCATTACAATAACCAGGGAGAGGGCAGAATACAGGGAGAGCTCTGGGGTCACTCACTGCTGTACAAGGATAAGATTCAGGGGGATATGATGGCTGAAAATCCAGGTACAGTACAGATACAAGGTGTTACTGTAATTTACATACACTGGCATTATGCAGCACATACAGATACTATTTTTATTTTCTGTTATTATTTTTTAGAAGCTCCATTGCTAATAACCTCTTTATCATCACTACAAATCCCCATACGAAGGATATCTAATCATGTTATATTCTATAGGTATTTTTTGGAAGCTGCATTGCTAATAGGGATGTGCGTTTCGGGTTTCGGAATTTCGGAATTTTCACGAAATTTCCCGATTCGTGTTTTCGGATGCGGCTGAATTTCCGAAAATTTTTAGATCCGAAAATGGCAGATCCGAAAAGTTTTCCGAGCCAAAACTAAATATTTTCGGAATTTTCGAATGGACTTGAAATGTGTCAAATCGAAATTTATTGCTTTGAAACGAGGAGAACAGACGTTCCGAAAAAACGAAAATTTCCGAAATTACGAAAAGTCGATACAAAAAACGAGCAAAGTGACACGAAAATACAAAAAACGGTCGAAATTCCGAAAACATGTACAATTCCGAAAAACGAAAATTTCCGAAATTACGGAAAGTCGATACAAAAAACGAGCAAAGTGACACGAAAATACGAAAAATGGTCGATATTCCGAAAAAAAAAGTACACGAAAAACGAATCGAGCCGAACCGAATCGAAACAGAAATCGGTGCACAAGCCTAATTGCTAATAATCTCATTATGATAACTACAAATCCCCATAAACAGGAGATCGCAACATTTTTATTATTATTATTTATCACAGATACTGTATCTAACACTAAGGTCTTTTATGGCTGTATGATAATAATGCAGACCCCTGTTTGAAATTTTGTAAGATAAAAGACACCATCTAGAGCTCAGAATCTTACATTTCAACATTGTTTCTGTAAAGGATAAACAAATACATGAAAAATAAAAAATGAACAAATTAACATTATTTAGATTTTTTAACTATCTCAGAATAACAATTTCTTTGCAAAACTTCTATTTCGCCCTATATTTAATTGTTAACTTTATTATTATTTATTTATATAGTATTTGACCAGGAAGGATACATTGAGATTTCTCTCGTTTTCAAATATGTCCTGGGTAACTTCACATCCCATGTTTCAAATAAGGCTAGGTTCAGACGAGCGCATTCTGTGCGGACTGTGTGCCCGTGCACAACGGGCGTACTTTCTGACTGACGACAAGATAGTGGCCACACGGTCCATTTTGTGACTGACGGGTTTTTTGACTGATGTAGAAGGGAAAATAAATTAATATGAAAAACATTTTGTCCGTCAAAAATGCAGTCCGTCTGACTACGTTCCATCACTCACACACAAAGCTATGTGGACGTTGCGGACGCAGCACACTCTGTGCATCTGTTCTAGCGGATTTACGTTCCTGCCTAAGGCTAGGGTCAGACGAACGCATTTTTCGCGGCGTCTGTGAAAAAGTGCGTTCGAACGAATGGACGTATTTTTTCACGGAATACGCGATAGTGGTCATACGATGCGCATTTTCGTCCGTGATTTTGTACGGATCATCAATAAAACCCTTTTTGCGTCTGGACATTATGTAGGCCGGACATTAGCAGCGTCTGACGTCTCCTAATCACGCACACATGCCGCTAGCGGACGCAGCGCACTCTGTACGTCAGTAATAGATTACAGAATCAGAAACAACATGGGTTTACCTCAGGGAGATCATGCCAAACTAATCTTATTGATTTTTTTGATTGGGTAATAAAAATAATAGACACAGGTGGTGCAGTAGACATTGCTTATTTAGATTTCAGTAAGGCTTTTGATACTGTTCCGCATAGAAGGCTTATCAATAAATTGCAATCTTTGATCTTGGATTCCAATATTGTTGAATGGATTAGGCAGTGGCTGAGTGACAGGCAACAGAGGGTTGTGGTAAATGGAGTTTATTCGGCGCAAGGTCTTGTTACCAGTGGGGTACCTCAGGGGTCAGTACTTGGACCCATTCTCTTTAATATTTTTATTAGTGATATTGCAGAAGGTATTAATGGAAAAGTATGTCTTTTTGCTGATGACACAAAGATTTGCAACAGGGTTGACGTTCCTGGAGGGATCAGCCAAATGACAAATGATTTAGGTAAACTAAAAAAATGGTCAGAGTTGTGGCAATTGAGTTTTAATGTGGATAAGTGCAAGATAATGCACCTGGGACGTAAAAACCCAAGGGCTGAATATAGAATATTTGATACGTCTGAGGGTTGGGATTTAGGGGTTATTATTTCAGAGGATCTAAGGGTAAGTAGTCAATGTAATAGAGCAGCAGGAAATGCTGGCAGAATGCTTGGTTGTGTAGGGAGAGGTATTAGCAGTAGGAAAAGGAAAGTGCTCATGCCACTGTACAGAGCACTGGTGAGACCTCACTTGGAGCACTGTGTGCAGTACTGGAGACCGTATCTCCAGAAGGATATAGACATCTTAGAGAGAGTTCAGAGAAGGGCTACTAAAATGGTGTATGGCTTGAAGGAGAAAAGTTACCAGGAAAGGCTTAATGATCTTAACATGTACAGCTTGGAAAAAAGACGAGACAGAGGAGATATGATAGAAACATTTAAATACGTAAAGGGAATCCACAAGGTAGAGGAAGGGAGTATATTTAAAAGGAAACAAAGTAGCAAAACAAGAGGACATAGTCTTAGATTAGAGGGGCAAAGTTTTAAAAGTAACATCAGGAAGCATTATTTTACTGAGAGGGTGGTGGATACATGGAACAGTCTTCCAGTAGAAGTGGTAGAGGCCAAAACAGTAATTGAATTTAAGCAAGCATGGGATAGGCATAAGGCTATCCTAAACAAAAGATAAATCCAGGTAAAGTATCCATGTAATTGGGCAGACTAGATGGGCTGAAAGGTTCTTATCTGCCGACATTTTTCTAAGTTTTTCTATGTTTCTATTACTAGTGGTTTCACGTTCTCGAAAAAATGTTTTTGTTTGTCGCTTGCATTGCCCGGCCGAACTTTCGTGCGGCTGTACTTCGTATATTGCCCGTCATTGGCCGTCATTTGCTGCAACTACGGCTGTGATAAAGTGCGGCTGCACGCACGTTCGCACTGCGTTCGTCTGACCCCAGCCTAACTTGCATCCGTTTGCCGCGTCCGTTGTGCGTCCGCACTTCTGTGCGGACGTACTTCATGTGTGGGTCTCTATTGATCACAATTGTATATTACCACGGACGTTAAAATGTGCGGCAACACGGACGTGAACACTGCGCTCGTCTGACCCGAGCCTAAATGTTATAACCTTTTTTTCAACAAAAATTGCTTGGTAGTGAAGGGGTTAATGAAGAATAAAATCAGCTTGGATATATCTAAGGACAAAATGTAGTATGAAGCTATTTACATTGAACACAGGAAATATTTCTTGCTTATATGCATAAAACCACAAACCAGTTATCATGAGTTATCAATGGCAGCTCAATTATTTACCCAGACAGAATAATATCACTCAGTAATATTCATTTTTCTTGTAATCTTGCACAGCTTGAATAGGGAAAAGTGATTTAGCTTTAGCTTTGACATCAACAGAATAAACCATTTGCAGCATTGAAGTATATAAGTTTGCTGAAATTTATCGACCTCCATAACTTACTGAATCGAGTTAACTTAACAAATCGCTTATGTAATTACGGTGTGAGTCCCATAGCCTTGCAGTTTCTTTGTGTATAAAGTGATTTATTCAGAAAAATTGGTGAAATGTGCTGAGAAAGGAATTTACTTTTTCCTTGTTACAAAAAGTACCTTTCATATTGGTTACTTTGTGTTATACTAAGATACAGTAAGGCACACTAGATTATATTGGACCATTGGCGAAGTATGGTAACTACAAGTTATAAGGGATCAGTGGCATGCGGTGAGGACAGTGACTTGTGAGGCACTGGCTAGTATCAGAGCCAGATATACACAGGCTACATAGGTTCAGATTCAGTGCTCCCCAGGATCTGGCTGCTCTCCGTGATCCCCAGGATCTGGATGCTCTCAGTGCTCCCCAGCAACTTGCTGCTCTCAGTGCTCCCCAGGAACTGGCTGCTTTCATTGCTTCCCAGGATCTGGCTGCTCTCAGTGCTCCCCAGGAACTGGCTGCTCTCAGTGCTCTCCGGGACCTGCCTGCTCTCAGTGCTCTCCAGGACCTGTCTGCTCCCAGTGCTCCCTAGGATCTGCATCATCCACTCCAGGCAGCCGAGTGTCAGCCACGCACTGTCCCCTCCACCTGCAAGGAACAGGCACCACCACAGTGAACAGTCACACTGAGGCCACACCCCAAGCCCACTGACTGTGTGAGACGAAGGCAGTCACATGACTGTCCTGCATCAATCAATGCATGGGAGGCCAGCCTTTCCCATTGGTCCAAGCTATTCCATTGCTCTCAGTGCCTCTCATCCCTGTAAGGGATATTTTCTAACCTCTGAATTAGCACCAAATTTGCACAGAATAGTGAATTTCATTGTTTGGTGCAATTTTGTGGCAATTCATCTATTCACAAAGTTGTCAAAGCTGTCAATTTGCCAAATTCACCTCATTTCGGCAGCACCGAATTTGTCCCAAAGAAGGCTGTCATGTGTTCTATTCAAAAAGCGCCGAATTGCACCAAAATTGCGCCGAAATGCCTTTATTTTTGATGTTTCAATTCTAGAGCTTTAAACTGGTGAATCCCTTAGGTTTCAATATAATAAATGGAACATCTTTTTTAATTTTTCCATTTAAAGACCGTTTATTCTTTTTATTTCTTGCAAAATAAACTTTTGACATTTTTTTAAAAGACCTTTTTGTAGTTTCTTGACGACATTTTATTAATTTTTTAAAAAGTCTCTTTTTATTTTGTAACAGACCTTTTTTGATTATTTTTAAAGGACCTTTTTTTATTATTTAGGCACATTTTTATTGGTTTAAGCTCCTATTAGGAGGATAGGATACTTCCTTTTTTCAGTTTGGCGGAATTCCCAAATGTCAATTCGGCACAACTCAACAGTTAATGGCGCAATTCGGTGGATTTCGTCTGATGTCCGTTAACTGAAGTATCTCTGGTAGCTTCTATCTATAACATTAGAAAGTTGTTCAGGCAAGAGGTAAACAATATACTTGAGAGGTTATTCACACAGAGGCGGTGTTTTCAAATATTGTTAAAAATCCCCAGTGTTGAAATGCCGACAGACCCTGGAATGTCACAAAACTAACATCCTCAGAGCGACGGGAAAGGTATCACTGTGAAACCTCTCCTGCTGCTCTGTGGATTCTAGTTTTGTGAATTGTCGGCATTGTCAGCACTACAATACTGGAGATTTTTGGAAAACATCTTGGGAGTGAAGGGGTTAATGACCAAAATGCCCACAAAACTCCTTTGTTTAACTCCTTCACTACCAGGATCACGTATACACCATGATCAGCAGTAGCAGACACAGCTGAGCGAGATCGTATTAACACAATCCGGAGCTATGCTGTAGCAGTGCAAATTAAATTAATGTGTTGCAAAATAATTTAATTTTCTTTTGGGCTCCAGAAGGTGCCTCCTAAAGATTTACAGGGTAATTCAAAGAGATTTGAAAAGTCACCGCACGTTCGGTGACTTTTCGTTCTCTTCAATTCGGTTCCTTTTGCCGATCCCATTTCGGTGACCCTGCGGTGTATTCAGCAAGCACCACAGGGTCGCCGAATTGCAGGGAAAAGCTGCCGCAAACCTGACGAAAACTAACTGCAAAACCCGGCAAATGCACGCCGAAAACCCCCAAAAACATCTGGATTAACCTGCCGAAAACCACGGAAAAAGCCGAGCAGGAGCCGATCACACGCAGCGAAGCTGCCGGAAAAAGCCGAGACCGCAGAAGAGCAAAATGAATAAATTAGGAAAACTGTTTGCATGAATGATTGAAAAGTGAAACGCTGTTTGCAAAGAAACTACTGAGCGAAAATGTCTGAAATTTACATATGAGGTCCAATGAATGATAATAAAGAGGGCTGTTACAGAAAACAATAAGTAAACTTAAAAAAAAATCAAAAAAAAATCGGACTTTTAAAAAAAAAAAAAATCAAGAAAAATGCTTGAAATATCCTAAAAAAATCTATAAATAAAGAGACTTTTTACTGCAAAATTTTATAATGAACGGTTTATTAGATATTGAATTAAAACGGGAATATTTTTAACATTGAAGCCTACTGGATTCTCCGGAATAAACCTGCCGAATTAAACCACCGAATGGCAGGGCATTTCGGGAACCTTTCACTGCTGGTTTTCGTTCTCTGAGTAGCTGAAGCATCGCTTCTCTATGGGGATTTCACTGCCCTCGAACACACACCGAACAGGCACCGTATGTTCAGGCAATTCGCCAGGATTTGGCGAATTGCCTGCTCTCTGGATAGCCGAATGGCCAAGAAAGGTAACCGAACGCTGATTTTCAGCGTTCAGTTACCTTTCTCAAGCAATTCGGATCTCTTTGGATAACCCTGTAAGTATTGTGGGCATGATGCCTGAGATGCTAATACTTTTTAAAACCAGCTTGAGAAAGTCTGCAACCCTTTTTCCCAACTGATCCTGCAAGGAGCACAGAACTGTAGTAACTCTATTTGGCCATTAGATGGCAACATCTGCCTGCCAAAAAGGTTTTTACAGTAAAGAAAAGTTGGGAAAATTCCCAAATATTTCCTACTGTAGGATTAACTAAAAATGATTTTCCGGACGACCACTGGTTCCTGACAGTATTATTCTTTTAAAAAAATTACTTGGTAGTGAAAGTGTTAAAAATGTCTATTTTGAATTTTGCTTGTCTGTGAAAAGGATTGGACATGATAATTTTATTTCCTAGCGTTGCCGTTTGTCTTCTTCCTTCCGACTTCCTTTTCCACGATATATTAAGATCTCACAACATGATAATATTTTCCTGTGGTTTCCAGCGCTCCAGAAATAGACCGTTCTATTAACTGATTTTTTTTTTTTTTTTTTATTTTTTGGAAGAACAATAAATCTGTGACTTGGCAGCTGATACTATCATTACTAATAGCGTCAAGTGCCAACTGACACTGTATTCCTGTGCCCTAATGCAACATTACATGGTATGTAAGACAGAACAGGATACACAACAAGAATGAAACGATGAAGCTGCACTTTTGATTTCTGGGGGCATTCAGTGGATTGCAATAAAATGGGTTATGTGCTGAGTATTAAATAATAATTATAAATTAATGAATAATTAAGAGCTCTATGCTCACGTTCAGCAACTTATTTGCAGCTATGTATGATATATATGTTTTTGTCATATAAATATTGTAATTATAACAAACAAGTAAATTTATCAAAATAATGCAAAAGGCTAAAAAGATCCCTTGCTACTGGACGACAATTTCTTAAAGTTACATTTAGTTATAGTTTTATCCCCTTCACTACCAATATTGAGTATGCTCAATCTACAAAAGCACCTGCTGGTACCCCAGTATTGAGCATGCTCGATGTAAGCTGGTTCTGTGGCAATACAAAAGAATTTTGTTTGTTGCAAATGAGCCCCTGAAACCTCGACACATCAGACATGACAGATGATGTGTTGAAATTATTTGAAAAGCTTTGAGATCCATTTTTCATTCACAGAAACACAGAGCCCGAGCTGTAAAGTACATGTAGTAGCACTTTTGGCCAGCAGAGGGAGCTTTCTGCCTGTGAAATAAGACTTACCTTCAGTGATCATGTACAGCGTGATGTCTTTGTATATGTTTACTGCGTCTAATGTAAAGTCGTTTTCAGTAAAACCGTTGGATACTGCCAGTGGTCTTATAGAAAATCGCTTGGCATTGAAGGGGTTAATATATTCATTGGACATCGCTGAAGAATTATGACCTTTATATATCCGTCTTTTAATCCTTTGGTTTAAAGTGCACATGATGAACAGATATTCATTTTATTAATCATAACAGAAACCAATCACAAAACACAAGCATTATTTTAAGATCGCTAATTATGTTTTAATGTCTTTATTTCCCATTAAGTGCATTATGACTGCTAACAATGCAAAATGATGATATCGAACAGTGGGGAAAGCTAACTATGTAGAAAATTATTTAACGCCATCATTGACATACAGCACGGCTTCCCAATCACTCCATCAACCTAATGGTTAGTGTTTAAAAAAGAGAACAGAGAGATTACAGACTATCAGGGTTATTCAGAGAGCGTGAAAAGCAGGGGAATGACTGGAGAATGACTGGAGAATGACTGGAGAATGACTGGAGAATGAAAAATTCTAGGTCAAAATAGCCGATTTGGAAAGTGAGATGAAAGGGAGAATTTTTCTGTTTTGGCTATTTTGACCTAGAATTTTTCATTCTCCAGTCATTCTCCTGCTTTTCACCGCTCTCTGAATAACCCTGTCAGGGTTATTCAAAGAGATCCGAATTGCTTGAGAAAGGTAACCGAACACTGAAAATCAGCATACGGTTACCTTTCCTGGCCATTCGGCTATCCAGAGAGCAGGCAATTCACCAAATCCTGGCGAATTGCCTGAACATACGGTGCCTGTTCGGTGCCTGTTCGAGGGCAGTGAAAACCCCATGAAAAGCACTGCTTCGGCTATTCAGAGAACACAAACCAGCAGTGAAAGGTTCCCCTAATGCCCTGCCATTCGGTGGTTTAATTCGGCAGATTTATTCAGGAGAATCCCATAGGCTTCAATGTTAAAAATATTCCCGTTTTAATTCAATATCTAATAAACCGTTCATTATAAAATTCTGCAGTAAAGAGTCTCTTTATTTATAGATTTTTTAGGATATTTTAAGCATTTTTCTTAATTTTTTTTTTTTTAAAGTCCGATTTTTTTTATTTTTATTTTACTTATTTTTTCTGTAACAGCCCTCTTTATTATCATTCCCTGGACCTCCTGTGTAAATTTCAGACATTTTCGCTCAGTAGTTTCTTTGCAAACAGCGTTTCACTTTTCAATCATTCATACAAACTGTTTTCCTAATTTATTCATTTCACTCTGTCTGCGGTGTCGGCTTTTTCCGGCGGCTTCACTGCGGGGGATCGGCTCCTGCTCGGGTTTTTCCGTGTTTTTCGGCAGGTTAATCCAGATGTTTTGAGGGTTTTCGGCGTGCATTCGCCAGGTTTTGCGGTTTGTTTTCGTCGGGTTTGCGGCAGCTTTTCCCTGCAATTCGGGGACCCTGTGGTGCTTGCTGAATACACCGCAGGGTCACCAAAATGGGATCGGCAAAAGGAACCGAATTGAAGAGAACAAAAAGTCATCGAACGTGCGGTGACTTTTCGAATCTCTTTGAATAACCCTGTGTATGTTTTGGATTGTTCAGACCAGTAATAAACATAAAGTTCACAAACCTTTTTTTTGGATTAGTTCACTCTTTATTTTGTAAATGATGCGCAACAGTGCTCTTAAAACTACATTGTCTCGAAATGACCCAAGAGGAAAATAATATTATTAAAAGCTGATTATTCTGTTCTTTTTCGTTACGTTGTGAGTCTGGCATTTCTACAATCTTGCAAAAACACAAAAGTCTCTGTTCACTAAATATTACTGATACAAAAGAGGTTTAATTTCGGCAAACTATAGGAAATCAACTACATTGAAACTATAGGGATTATTCAGAGAGAGACGATCTGGCCCCGAAATGAAACCGGACGCTGAAATTCAGCGTATGGTGACATTTCGGGGCCATTCGGCTATTCAGAAAGCAGGCTAGTTGTCAGCAGCATCTAACCAATTGTTTAAGGGCAATAAAAGGGAACTCTATAGAGGTTATTGAGAGAGAGCTGATCTGGCCCCGAAATGTCACGGAACAGGCAATTTCCCCGTATGGTGACATTTCGGCACCATTCGACTATTCAGAGAGCAGGCAGTTCGGCAAATTTTGACGAACTGCCTGCAAGTACGGTGCCTGTTCGAAGGAAGTGAAATCCCCCATAGAGAAGCAATGGTTAACCTATTCACAGACACCGAACAGCAGTGAAAAGGAGAGTGTTCGGTGAGTGTTCGGTGGGTGTTTGACGGTGTTCGTCGGGTTTTCGGTGGGTTTTCCCTGCGCTCCGAGGACCCTGCGGTGAATGCTGAATTCGCCGCAGTGTGGGGAACTTTGATTCCCCAAAGTGCAGGGAAGCGCGGGGAACGAGACAGCTCTGAAATGTCGGCGACATTTCTTTGCTCTCTGAATATGTTGAATTCTCTGTCTAGTCCCTTCACTACCAAGAACCCACAGTCCCACAACTACCAACAGTAATGCCAAGTCCAGGTATCCTGTGTTCAAAGTGAGTCTCGTCACAGTATTTACTAGGCTGCAAATCATAGGTAACCACTACAACAGTAGTATAGGTCAACAATGATAGGACAATGGATCCAAACAAATTGAGCAACTCATGATTATACAGATACAAGATAATGTCCGATGTTTATCCGCACTCGTTTTGGCGTTGCCGCTTGACCTCATTTCATAGTTTCATGCTCTGCTTGGTAGCATACAGACATGAAATGTTTGGGTTTAAACAAACCCATATTTTTCGCTACGCTATCCGAAAAAAATAACATTTCATTTGCAAGCTCTGTGAAGCATAGACCTGATCAGGAACCGCTTTACATTCCAGCTGAATATATTGTCACGCTTTGCAAAACCGAATTACGTAATGCCTGGGCTCATGTGTCCCACGTCTTTCAGAGGCTAATGTAGGATTTTTAATCTAATACCTCTATTTCATCTGCCCAGAACCTTTTCGTTTGATCTCGTTCCAACAATGATTTGGGTTTAAACCAAAACAGAAACAAACAGTCAATGTGTGAAATATTATTTTCTGTGATTTTATTATTATAATTATTGTTATGTTCCGCCCCATCTTATCACGTAGTCAAGAATCACCTGTATAGTACCAACAAAACGTACTTAATGTATACCACTGATTTGGGGACAGGCTCAAGGTTTGTGCAATAATTTATTATTTCACTATCAAAAACATGTATCCACAATTTTGCATCGAAACACGATGAAAGGCAAAATTAGCATATAAACGCCCACACACATATCTTTGTTATGCAAGATTAGTGCTCTTCCTGGGAGAAAAAAAAACCTCAGTGCGATCTCCCTCCTGTCACCCTGTTTTTCTATTAGATGCTACAAAAAAGCAGCCCTCATCCTCACTGTAACAAAAAGCTAAACAATCTTTACTGCTGAGTTACAACAGCCAACGAAGTCGAAAGAACAAAGGGGAGCTCGTTGGTCACTCACTACCTTACATGGATAAGATTAAGGGGGTTATAATGCCTGAAAAATCCTGTAAAGTACAGATATTTGGTGCTACTGTATTTTTCATATTCAGGCATTATGTCCCCAGATATATTTTTATAGGATAATGTCCAGTTGCACTGAATATAGTGTCATCACAAATCTCCATAAGCAGGCTGCCTGACTGTTTTCATTATCTACATGTATCATATTTACTGTATTGCAGTTCTGCACGATAAAGAGACGCCATCTAGAGTTTAGAACCTTTCAAAGCAGCACTATTTCTGTAATGGATAATGACTACATGAAAAACATCATTAGATAAATTTACATTATTTTAATCCTTTAACTGTCTCAGAATAACAATCTCTGTGCAAAATGGCTATTTTAGTCTGCATTTAACTGTTAATTACACATCCCGTGTATCAAATGAATTGTATATTCTTTCATATAACAACCACTTGATCATAAAAGGGTTAAATATATATAATAATGCTACAACTCAGTGCTCAGTTAATCATGTACAAGTATCAGAGAGAGACATTCTATTATTCTTTACCATACAAATTGCCTTCTGTAGAAGAAAATGCATTTTTTGAGTTATTTTCTCATATGGAAATTTGTTCGAGACTAAAGAACAAACGGAAGAAAAAAGATAATTATGCCAATTTTTCTCAATTGCAACTTCAAAACAAGTAGGGTTTTATACTAGGTAAGCCATCAACATTTGCAAAAGAGTCATCTTAACTTTATGTCTTTCTCCCCAGTAACAGACGGATTGAGAAGGAGTGTCAACTAGTGATGGGCCGAACACCCCCGTGTCCCATAGGCTTCAATGTTAAAAAAGGTGTGGGAAATGTTGAATCCCATAGGTTTCAATGTTAAAAAAGGTGTGGGAAATGTTGTATCCCATAGGCTTCAATGTTAAAGGTGTGGGAAATGTTGCATCCCATAGGTTTCAATGTTAAAAAAGGTGTGGGAAATGTTTTAGCAACAAGGTGTGGGAAATGTTTTAGTAACAAGGTGTCGGAAATGTTGCATCCCATAGACTTCAATGTTAAAAATAATCCCGGTTTAATTTAATATCTACCAAACCGTTGCTTATAATATTCTGCAGGTAATAGTGTCTTTATTTTTAGTTTTTTTATGATTTTTTAAGCATTTTTTAAAAATATATTTTTTTTTTGGTCGAACTTTTTCGAACGACCCAAAAAGTTCGAAGTTCGCGAACTTTTGAACAGCAGATGTTCGAATCGAACTTTGAACTAATTCGAACCGGCAGCCCATCCCTAGTGTCAAAGCCCACCCCAACCATGCCACTGCCTTCAACTCCTCTCTTATTAGTAGATATGTTCCATCCCGTTCAGTTCCCTCTGCCAGTGGACTGTTATTATTATCATGTCCTCGTTCCTGCATCCCCTCACTCATCTTCAGGAATTCTCCGAGCTGCCCCCAATGGAACTCCATCGATTGATCCATTGCAACACTCAACGCTCCCCGTGCCTCCAGTCTTTCAAGATGTCTCTAAAAACACATTACTTTAGAGAGGTCTATCAGCTCACTCTATAACCCCCCCCCCCCCCATTGTACCTGTCCTGATCTCCCACACAGTCCCCCATGTGCCCCATTATATCTCTACTATTTACCCATGTATCACCACTCTAGTGTTGCCAGATCGGCCATGTTTTCCTGCACACTTATTACTATTTCATGCAGATGGGGAGCACAGGGGAAAATGCTGCCCTCCAACATGTACGTAAGAATGAAGTCAAGGCAGGTCACCTGTGATTCCTTACCTGCAGCATATGGATTCTACATACCGCAGGGTGGCATTTTTGATGCACTGCCCATCAGCATGAATAAATAATATCCAAAAAAACATGTCTGATCTGGCAACAATACACCACTCTCCTCTTACATTGTAAGCTCATCGGAGCAGGGTCCTCTTTTACTATCATTATCCATGTGTCAAACGTATTTGTTAATTTTATGTTTACATTGTCCTACCATTGTACAACGCTGCAGAATGTGTTGGTGCTTTGTAAATGATCGTAATGGTCTCAGCTGGCTTACAGTATATAATGAAAGATGGATTGTATAAAATCCATGGTACCTTTCACCACCCTTTACTTTTGTAACACAATGCACCTGATGCGGTCTGTATGACTTAATATAAAAATTAATGCTTTTTTCTTTTGTATTTTTTCACTTTCTTGATAACAAACGGCTGCTTAGGTGTCATTAGGAGATTTCTATTGTGTCACGCGGTCATCGCGACCATTTACTTGCATTCCCAGTGGTGCGCTCACCTTACGAAAGGGTTTGCTTTAGTAAAAGTGCTTTAGTGAACAATATATACAGTATAATTGCTCTTCTATTTTCCATCACATGTGTCGTTCAACCCTCCAGTCTCGCTTCGTAGAAGAAAATGCCCTCCCTACACTTATTTTGGCTATTTTTCAAGAATAAAGCAGAAAAGTGTCACTGAGTGCATCATCATACACAATGATAGCGCGGAAGATTACATATTTATTAAAGGCAATTAACACCCACACATTCCGAGGGGGACAATTTTCCTTTTAGAAAAAAAAAATGATGTCATAGAAAAAATACAAAGGATATTAAAAAAAAGACCATTTTGACATTAATGGTGGATGTTCACACAAGTCAGTACACTCCACTGAGTTTCACATATAAAAGACTGACTGAGCGCGCTCTGTCTGAACAAAAATCCGTAAAGGCTTCCCCAGGGTTGTGATTAATAGGAATCAAGCCACGGATTTTACAATTATAAAAAAAAGAAATGAAACAAATATGACAGAGGACAAAATAGTTCATCAAGCATAGTAATCATTGTCAGCGAAAAGATACCTTAACCCCTTTGCTACCAAGCGATTTTTGTTGAAAAAAATGTTATAACAGTTGTTTGAAACATGGGATGTGAGACAAGTGCCCATTGTTCAGCGCTGTGGAATATGTTGACGCTATATTATTATTATTATTCTTTATTTATAAAGCACCACTATATTCCACAGCGCTGTACAGTGGGAACAACATAGACAGGGTTACCATACATTGAACAACATTTTACAAACCAGTACAGGAGGAAACGAGGGCGCTATTCCCATGGGAAGTTACAACCTAGAAGGGTTGGGGGTGGAAGCAGGAGGAGAGGACTGCAAGGTGAGAGTGATGGGCTGCAAGGTGACAGTGATGGACTGCAAAGTGAGAGTGATGGGCTGTAAGGTGAGAGTGATGGACTGCAAGGTGAGAGTGATGAACTGCAAGGTTAGAGTGATGGACTGCAAGGTGAGAGTGATGGGCTGCAAGGTGAGTGTGATGGACTGCAAGGTGAGAGTGATGAACTGCAAGGTGAGAGTGATGAACTGCAAGGTGAGAGTGATGGACTGCAAGGTGAAAGTGATGGGCTGCAAGGTGAATGTGATGGACTGCAAGGTAAGAGTAATGGACTGCAAGGTGAGAGTGCCGGACTGCAAGGTGATAGTGACGGACTGCTTGCATCAGTGTGTGTTGGGTGGTCCGTAAATAGGAATGTCTTAAGGGAGCGTTTGAAGGAAGGGAAACTAGGGGAAAGTCTGACAGTATGAGGGAGAGCATCTCAGAGGATGGGGGCAGCGCATGAGAGATCCTGCAGTGTATCATGGGAAGAGGTGATGCGGGGAGAAGCTAGGTGCAGGTCACTGTTTGATCTTAGGGAGTGGGCTGGGGTGTAGTTGGTGATTAGTGAGGACAGGTAGTGGGGAGTTGAGTTAGTAGAGCTTTGTAGGTCAGGGTAAGGATTTTGAATTTAACTCTGCAGTGGATGGGGAGCCAGTGAAGGGACTGACAGAGAGAACGGCTGAAACAGAGCAGCGGGTGAGGTGGATGAGCCTGGCAGAGGCATTCAGAATGGATTGTATAATAATAATAATAATAGCAAACCGATGTGAATTAATGTGGCTGATGGATAGAATAGAGCGCACCAACTCACCCTTCCCTTTGTTATGACGGACAAAGCATTGCCATGCGGTAATTTATGCTTCATCACTCCCAACATTTAATATTCTAAGCTTGAAAGGAATCTGAAATCAAAACGGGCACGTGGCTCCCTATAATTAATCATTTTTAACATAATCTTTTAAAAAGACCAGAAACGCTTCAGGTTTAGAGTTTGTTGTCAGATACCGGAAAAAAAGTCTGGCAGCATCAAACAAATCCATGTTAGACCATTCCAAAAAAGAGATCACCTCTGTACCTTCTCCTGTGCTTTAAAAATAGCCACACTGTCATTATCTTCGGCAGATAAGACGATCCTTCAACGCCTCCTCACGCAAACAATTTTAAAAAACTGCAATTACCACTAATGTGAAAAAGTTTGGAAATTAGACCCTAAAATTAATTTTCCACAAGCTCGGAGCTTTGTGTGTTTTTTTTAAAGATCCACTCATTTCTGAAAAGTCATTTTTATGGTCTGGTTCGACTTATTTTATTTTCCTTTTGTAATTTTTTCCTTTTTCCCACCACTCCTTTCTTTCCAAATATTGTTCATTTTGTTGTTCCTACAAGCTCCCACCAGAAGTGGTTTCCACAAGGTGTGTTACGTGATCAACCATGCCGTTGGGTACCAGTAAGTGTGTCTTGACCAGGCACTCAATTCCTTTTTAGAAAAGATTTACCGAACAACACAAACACAGCTGTAGTCGTGTTGTGCAATAAATCTATCTAAAAAAAGGAAGGTGAGTGCCTGGCCCAGTTCTTCTTTCACCCTATGGATGTCTTGGAGTTGGCCACTCCATGGTTTGTGGATGCACCAGCCTGGTGATGCATGATGGGAGTGCTGCTCTACAGTGTGTCTATAAATCAAGTTCCATGGTAAATTAGGTGATGTTTTTTATGACTTACAAGATGCACAAAATGTGCCGGTTTGACAATCCTTACATTACATTTCAGTGCCTCGATGTGACGCCGTGTGTGCCGCGACAAATGTTGATGCGATAATTCATCTCCTGCTAGACTTTGCATAACATTGCAGATGTCACTGTCACCAAACTGGTGGACGACTGGTCTTCTTTTGCGGGCACATATGTACAACGTGATGTGGTAGTAAACTGATGATACCACTTCATAATCACCTTCCACATGGGTGCCGCTCTTCCATATGCAGTCCAAAAGAATGTTACACTGGGGTAGCACAACTATGTGTGTCAAACTGAAGGACCCTGAAAGCTTTCTCTGCACCTGAAAATGACATTTTCCGAGGAACTGTGTACACTGAACTACACCGAAAGAAAACCCCAGATGCCATGGTCTTACATGTGACACATGATGCATGCAGGTATATCTGCCACAAAAGATTTAAAAGTTACTCAAAGTAGGCCTTATACTGCACATTTTGGAATTGCCCATAAGTTGGTCTTAATTGTTCCAGTATTATATTGGGTGACGTGAAATGTTGTCAAGACATGAGTCACTCATAATTCTGGACCTTAAACATTGCATATGGATTGTAACAGATCTCCAAACCCCGACTGGGTCACATCTGTTAATACCGCTCCCTTGCCGAACCCTTGTTCTCCCACCACCATTTTTGTGCCTTTCTCCAACCCTCAACTGAAGCTTAAGGATAGGTCACTGAAAGCATGGTGTTAGCATTCCCCACAAATGAGGCACCATGCAGATCTTGAGGTTAGAACAGTCAGCCTGGAAATGAGCCTGGAAATGAATAATATATATAGTGCCAGGCGGGCCTAGCAGCAATGGAAAATGACACCCTGATGTCTTACTGCCCTTTATCAGGAATCCCTCCCTGGCATATAGCTGTGACTGCTCAGTAATCACTGCCTGGTGTCTTGCTCTCCGTGAAATAATTCAACCAGGTTAAGACATCACAAACAAGTGCCGAAATCCTACAGCTTTGTGAGCCCACCACACCAAGCTACCGAGCCCCTGCTAGACAAGGCGCCGAACCCCTCCAATACGGTGCCAATAAATGAAAGCAGCACTCCAGGTCGCTGTAAAGGTGCTCTTTATTAAGGGGGAGACATCACTAGCCGCACTAGAATGTCTCCCCCTTATTAACGAACACCTTATTACCTTACGCTATTTATTGGCACATAATTAGACCAGGGACAGATAATGGGATTAACTCTGGTCAGCAAGACACATTGCACAACATACCAACAATGCAGATCAATAGGACAAGAGTAGATTGAGAGGATAAACAGGGGATTCAGAATGTACAGTATCAGATAATAGTGTTTGCCAAAAAGACAGATAAACAATGACCACTCCAACCTTTAACAGATGTAAACATATTCTAGATAGGAGGCAGTTGGTAAAGGCTACAGTGACCCACACAGTAATCCTATTAGTAGATAGTGACAGATAAGCATAGACAATATTGATAAGAATAACCATATTCATGCGTAGCACAGACGACACAAACATTCTGCAACTAGAATTGTAGGTACAGGGTGACTTCAATATAGGAGAGGACAGGAAAACAGTACAGAACATGAGCCCTGCACCTCCCAAATACATCTCTAGGTTCATGCACCCCAAGTTCAAAGTGACTCTCGCCTCATGGATAATGAAATTCCTGATGTTATTGATGGTGCAAGTGATATAGCTGAGCAAAGGTCTAGATGCACCTGGAAAAGAAAATACAACCATAAAAAAAATACATTAAACAAGCATTCTACTACTAATAAAGTAAAATAATAAAAATGAAGCTGGATATATAGTGCTTGTAAATATTGCAGAGAAGCAATGAATTTTCTGCTACGCTAGCATTCGTACGGGGCTCACTGACCTCCCCCCTATCACTTTCCTTTAATAAGACACGTTGCAAGCTCTCCCTAAAGTACGGAGAGAAGTCAAGTGTTACATTGGCTCGGGACACTTAGCCTTTCACAGAACAGACGTGCAATCAGCTCAATGGGGGGGCTGTCTGGCTGCCGCACAGATAAAATTATCTTGTAAATGTAGGGCTTTTTTAGCTTCTTACTTTCACAGCTCCCTGAGATCCTCCAGGACTCAGATATATAGCACTGAGCGGCACCTGGATTGCATTCAACCTGTCATCTTAAAATAATGCCGTTTTTCCTGGCCTAATCAGACATAAGAAATTCAGCCAAGGTCACTGCAGACGCGTCTGCAAGGTAAGAAAAATAGCTCAAGTGTCAATTTCCCGCACGGCCGCCATGAACGGGAAAATGTGCAGGAGAATAAGGTAAGCTAACCATTTGGTTAGTTTACCAGGGTAGGTGCTTTGACCTGGATTTAATACCAGGCTGAGTGGTAGGAGGGGGTTCCGTCCTTTATGGTTTCTGAGCCTTATTTTTGTTACTTGGCCCCGGGGAATAAGATACAAGAGGATGAGAAGACACAATGCCTCCACCCTATGAAATTATGTGGGGAGATAAAGAGCTATTCAATAAGAGCTGAACTTGCCACCGAATTGCACCGAACGGTGAATTTCATCGTACGATGCAATTTTGTGGCAATTTGTCAGCTATTGGCAAATTTCCAGTTGAATACGGTGCAGTTTGCATCCGATAACTGCAATTCGGCGATCTTCGGCAGCAGTGAAATTCCCCATAGAGAAGTAATGGTTAATCTATTCAGGGAATACCGAACTGCACCAAAGAGGTGGCGAAATGCCCAGATTTTCGTTGCTTCAGTTAGACAGATTTAAAAAGGCGAATCCCATAGGTTTCAATGTAAAAAATTTCCCGTTTTCATTATTCTTTTTTCAACTGTTTATTCTTTTCATTTGCAGCTAAAATCTCTCTTTTTTTAAGCATTTTTTAGGCATTTTTCTGGATTTTTTTCGGTGTAATTTTTCATTCCCATTCTTTTTTAAAAGGTGTTCTTTTTTAATTCTGTAACAGACAGTTTTATTATTTTTTTTTATAGGACCTTTTTCGTTATTTCTATGCATTTTTATTTTACGCCTTTAAATAAAAAATTGCTTTTTTTACCTCAATTTGGCGGCGTTCGGGGGCTGGTCAGCGGTGTACGGCGGTCAGTTCAGCGGTGCTCGATGGATCATCAGCTGCGTTCGACAGATGGGTGGTCTGTTCATTGCTGATCATCGGCATTTGGTGGACGGTATTCGGCGCACTTTGGGGACCCTGAGGTGAATGCTGAATTCACCGCAGGGTCGGCAAAATTAAATCACCGAAGCGCACTGAAGTGCGCCGAATGAGAGAATAACCCCAATAATGAATAATACACCCCCAAGTCAAATTATACTAGTGGTACATAAGAGCAATACATTAATATGCGGAGCTGATTCACTTGACTTTGTACCATCTGCCTGTAAATGCATTATCCAAGCAGATTTTAGGAGATTTTATGAAGAACGTTATAACTATAATAACTTTTAGGGGGGTTATTCAGCCAAAACCAATGTTAGACACATTTGTCGAAAATTGCCTTTGTTAGAACAGCAACATGGTAGACACTTTACAAAGGAAAAATCCAAACAGCTACAGGAGAAACCTCTCGGGCTGTATACACGATCACAGTAGTGAAGAGTTAATGTTTGCTTTATACACATAAGGATATACAGTATATAAACACATACACTCATTGTCCACTCTGTTACTACACCTGTTAAATTGATTGTTAACACAAATTGCTAATCAACCAATCACATGGCAGCAACCCAATGCATTCAGGCATCTAGACGCGGTGACGACGACTTGCTGAAGTTTAAACTGAGCATCAGTATGGGGAAAAAAGGGGATTTTAGTGACTTTGAACGTGGCATGGTTGTTGGTGCCAGACGGGCTGGTCTGAGTATTTCAAAAACTGCTGATCTACTGGGATTTTTTACGCACAACCATCTCTAGGGTTTACAGAGAATGGTCTGAAAAAAGAGAAAATATCCAGCGAGCGGCAGCTGTGTGGCCGAAAATGCCTTGTTGATGTCAGAGATCAGAGGAGAACGGGCAGACTGGTTCACGATGATAGAAAAGCAACAGTAACTCAAATAATCACTCGTTACAACCAAGGTATGAAGAATACCATCTCTGAACGCACGGCACATCCAACCTTGAACAAGATGGGATACAGCAGCAGCAGACCACACCGGGTGCCACTCCTGTCAGCTAAGAACAGGAAACTGAGGCTACATTTCGCACCAAAATTGGACAGCAGAAGATTGGAAAAATGTTGCCTGGTCTGATGAGTCTCAATTTCAGTTGCAACATTCAGATGGTATGGTCAGAATTTGGCATAAACAACATGAAAGCATGGATCCATCCTGCCTTGTATCAACAGTTCAGGCTAGTGGTGGTGTAATGGTGTGGGGGATAATTTCTTGACACACCTTGGGCCCCTTAGTACCAATTGAGCATCATTTAAACACCACGACATACCTGAGTGTTGTTGCTGACCATGTCCATCCCTTTAGGACCACAGTGTACCCTGTATCTTCTGATGGCTACTTCCAGCAGGATAATGCACCAAGTCACAAAGCTCAAATCCTCTCAAACTGGTTTCTTGAACGTGACAATGAGTTCACTGCACTCCAATGGCCTCCACAGTCACCAGATCTCTATGCAATAGAGCACCTTTAGGATGTGGTGGAACGGGAGATTCGAATTATGGATGTGCAGTCAACAAATTTGCAGCAATTGCGTGATGCCATCATGTCAATATGGACCAAAATCTCTGAGGAATGTTTCCAACACCTTGTTGAATCTATGCCAAGAAGAATTAAGGCCGTTCTGAAGGAAAAGGGGGGTCCAATCAGATACTAGCAAGGTGTACCTAATGAAGTGGCTGGGGAGTGTATGTGAAAGCTTCATTGCGAACTTTATAAAATTCATTTATGTACAAGAGATTTCTTTAAAATCAGAGCTTAATTCTGAAACAAGGATGTTCTTTTCAATCCACACAATTAAAAAGATACAACTGCCACAAGTGCAAACAAAATACAATTAATTCTCATTGATCGGTAACAATTTTCTGAGACTCAAGTAAGAGACGTCACCACCAATCCTCTAATTAACACTGAAAATAGTAGGGGTTATTGAATATTTTGTTAGGGATGTACAATCAAAGGTTCAGTGTACAAAAAGCATAACAGCTGTGGTAATTAGAAAATGCTCTGTACACTGGGGTGTATTCTTACATGTGCCAATAAGGCCTGGGCATAGGGTGGTGGATTGGATGGGGCAACGTTTATTTTTTTAATACTTGACGAGTGAGAGAAAAAGGCAGTTAGTAGGCTTGTGCACCGATTTTTTTTCGGTTCGATTCGGTTTGATTTTTCGGATTTTTAAACTTTTCGATTCGGCTCGTTTCGACCGATTTCTTTTTCGATTCGGTTCGGCTCGATTCGTTTTTCGTGTACATTTTTTTTCGGAATATCGACCGTTTTTCGTATTTTCGTGTCACTTTGCTCGTTTTTTGTATCGACTTTTTGTAATTTCGGAAATTTTCGTTTTTTCAGAACGTCTGTTCTCCTCGTTTCAAAGCAATAAATTTCGATTTGACACATTTCAAGTCCATTCGAAAATTCCGAAAATATTTCGTTTCGGCTCGGAAAACTTTTCGGATCTGCCATTTTCGGATCTAAAAATTTTCGGAAATTCGGCCGCATCCGAAAACACGAATCGGGAAATTTCGTGAAAATTCCGAAATTCCGAAACGCACATCCCTAGCAGTTAGAAATAAAGGTAAAAAATCTCATCCCTTCAATTCTTTGTTTACCTAATGTCTTTTCTTTTTCAGATCTAACAGCTATTTTAATCCCTTCATTACCAGGAGATTTTGCAGAAAAACCCTGTCAGTAGCCAGGAGTTTTTTTTGAGATCATCTTTAATTAATTATACAGTAAGAAATATTTGGGAATATTCCCCAATGTAATCCTTACTGTAATAACATGTTTGGCAGGAAGATGTTGTCATCTGCTGGTGAAAAGGAGTTATTGCAGTTCTGGTCTCTGTGCAGGATAAGCAGGGGTGATGTCATTTGGATGCATTCCCAGCTGGTTTTAACCTCCCTGGCGGTGTTCCCGAGTGTGTCTCGGGGTTAAATTTCACCGCTGAGAGCGGTAACCCCAAGCCACACTCGGGCTGTATACATCACCTCTCCCTCGCTGATCTCTACAGTCTCCTCCGGTGATCGCAGCGTTTTACTTCCTGGTTTCCTTCTCGCGAGGAGGAAATCAGGAAGTAATGAGGTCACGGTCGCCGGAGGAGGCAGCTGGGGACACTGAGGGAGCGCAGGGAGAGGTGATGTATCCAGCGGCATCCCGAGTGTTACTCTGGGTTACCGCTTCCAGCATAGGAATTTAACCCCGAGCCACACACGGGATGCCGCTAGGGGGGCAAAAAAAAAATAGACTGTTTTCAGACAAGAATTTTCTAAATAAATAGACCGCCAGGGAGGTTAAAACGCCTCGCACCTCGGGCATCATGCCACACTGGTAAAATTGTACGGGCATGCTCTGAAGCCCAAATGCAAATGAATTTTATTTGCAATAAACTGAATTCCTTTGCATTGCTCAGGTGGAACACCATATCGAATATATATTTAATATCAAGGAGGCGCCTTTCATATCAAGTACAGTTTATTTTGATAGTGAAAGGGTTAAGCACTGAACAGTGATAAGCTCCCAGCAATGGGTCTCAAAAATATAATAGCTGTTTCGAGATCATGCACCGGCGGACAGAAGGAGCTGGGGTGCCTCTGAATCGTCCCAAAGTGCGGACGTCAGAAGCCTCTGACTCATACTTCCAAGTGCTGACGGTTGGGGATCAATGGCGCATGCGTGGCGCACAATCTCCCCTGCCGATCGGACGAGCAGCAGAAGTGTCCAACACTCTGCCGGCCATGACAGGTGCCATCTGAACCCTCAGAGGTATTCAATTGTATCTCACATTCTACTGAGAAATCCTGATCTGAGATACAGAGAGAAAAGGTGGAATTTTACCACTGCGGAGTTAACATTACTCACAGATTTAATCGGAGTACATCTTTTATTTACTTTGTATCTTATTTTTTGACACTAATTCCTGTAGAGCATTCCCTGCTGACTGATGATAGGTTGTCTGCTGCTGCTGTTACTGCACTCCGTATCGCAGAATGAATTCTGATATATTGACTCCAGCCGCGACTATATAACTCTATTATCCGGAGAATAAATAAAGAGAAAATAATTCAGACAACCAAAAAATGCTCCGCTTACAAACAATCATCGCTTGTCCTCTCTAGCCTTTTAAATCATTCCGTTGCACTAATACGTTTCATCATCGCTACACTTGTGCACCTCTCATCTGTCATGTTGATGTATAGACTGTCATTTAGCAGAGCACTCGCTCAAGTGTTTATGAGGTCAGTGTGAAATACAGCCTCTGAGAGTGTGAAAAATAGACCGTAATCTATGGAGTTTTGGCATGAGCAAAAAGCACGCGAAATAAAAGATGAGGCTTAGCACGCTGCATGTAGCAATAGATCAAGCCGTCCTACGGAGGATATTAGTTCTTGCAGACACTGGATGTTCGTGTGTTCTTATATGCTGTCGTTAGCATTTGCGGGTGAGCAGGCCTGCCCTTTGGGTGGGGCGAGAAGGGCACACGCCCTAGACCCCGCACCACTGCTCACGCCCTCTGTGTGATAAAAAGTGTCAGCGACTGCCACCTCTCTATCTGAGGTTTCAGAGGATGTCTATCTATGGAGAGGTGATGAGGGGGGGGGGTCTGAGGTCGAGGACAACAGGTGTCAGGGGTGTCTATATGGTGTTGAGGTGTTATGATCAGGGGGGTCATTGTGTGTATTTGTGTCATAAAAAGGTTGTGTAGAAGGAGGTGTGCGGTTGAAAGTGTGGCCAGTGGCCCCCAAACATTTTCTCGCCCAGGGTCCCTCAGTTGTTAGAGGTGGCGCTGTGTGAGGTATATGGCCAAGTAGGTCTATGATATAAAATGTTTACCTATTTACTTATCATTTAGGTAAAGGACTGCCATACACTTCATAATTCCACATGCAGAGCCCCACTCCTACCATGCAAGGACACCACAACCAGGGCGGTCCTCAGAACTCTTGGGGTCCCTTACAAAACCACTGTTCGGGGCCTCCTACACTCAGTTGTCCGTTTCAGTAAACTAATTAAAAGAAAACCTTTTGCCTCTTCTTCTTCTTACCTTATTTTACAGGGAGTGGACTAGAATCCTGGTGGTCCAGCAAGGGGATAAAACGTGTTCCTTGTGGGAGAGTGTTCGATATGTTCCTTTACCTGTTGCAGACCATACTAAACGCTTCCTCTGTGAGGAGTCAGAGTGCCCTTACTGGCCCCAAATGCTGTGGCCCACCGGGAATCTTATGAGGTAACTTGGTGGGCCAATTCCAGGTGGTATGTAGGGTTCTTACATCTGTGGCACTTAGGCTGCACAGGATTTGGGAAGTGCCTGGGCCCCTAAGAGCCACTGGGCTCCTGAACCTATCATGGGCTGTTATCCCTCTGATGGCAGCCCTGACCACAATCCACAGAGTGACTACCTCCAAGCTATCCATAGAGCAAAAGTAGAACCAGACCAGCCACTCCACCTCCTTATTCAGACAGATTTATTAGACAACACAACTACAGCACATCAACATTTCAACTTGACAAGCAACAAACAGTGCCGGCTGGATGGAGTAGAGGTAACATCACTGCTGAGAAACTGTGGAGACATGGGTTCAATCCCAGCAAGAGCACCTCTCCAGTAAGTGTCCTTGGGCAAGACACCTAACGGTACATACTCACCACCCAGGACATACTTGAAAACAAGAGAAATCTCAATGCATCATTCCTGTAAAATCCTTTCCCAAAAAAAACTGCTTTGCCACAGTTGTGTTGTCCAATAAACCTAACCTGTGTTAAAGGGACATGCTATTAAAGACAGAGCTCCTTTTTTTAGCCCTTAAATAATTGGACAGCCTCTACCCAATCATTTTAAAAAAAAAATTTTTACTTTAGGTGATTTTTCTCACCTGTGGCCCTCACCGCACACTGCTCCTCCCCTTCGGCTCAGGGGCTCCCGAATTCGGAAGTCCCTGAAACATTACTATGCATTTTGCGGCCCTAGGCAACTTGTAGGATAGGGCCAACAAACTGCATCCCACTATGGCCTTGCACACTTTACGTATGCAAGCTCCGTAGCGCCTGCACAGAGCAATGGATCGGAGCTGTGCGCATGCGCAGATCCGATCCGTCAGCTGCCTTTCTGAGATCTCTCGATATTGCGGGCGGTCTCAGAAAGGATGGCAGTGGCACGCTCTCTACGTTCTGATGTCATTAGTGACCAACCTGTTGGCTGGCAGCTGGGAAATTCAAAAATTCCAGCTGCAATTGACGCTGGGTGGAGTGCAGGAAACTCCTTCTCTTCACCCAAATTTTCTGTCAGATCGGGGCAACAGGGAGGGGGAGAAAGGGGACACTCCTCAAATACTGACCACTTTAAAACAATAAAGTGGTCAGGATTAGTAGAGTGTCCCTTTAAAGTGACACTCTACGTACCCTGACGCGATATCCAAGCGCCACGAGCACTGCCCAGTGGGAGACCCAATTCACCAACCGTCTTCACGAGGTCTCTATCATGTGGGGACGCCACTTGTCCCCTGAATCGGCTGAACATAGAAAGGATAGACCTCCAGTGGATGAGAAGTGTAAATGGGTTTATTCGGGTACAGCAAGCCCAGGAGAAAATCAGTGACGTTTCGACCCTAAGGTCTTAATCATTGATAGACCACTGGAGGTCTATCCTTTCTTCGTTCACTCTACGTACCCTGACTGCTTTAGCTAATTGAAGTGGTGAGGCTGCATGGAGTGCCCGACAACCTGAAATTATCTAGGTTAATTCAAGAATTATGCTCCTTCCCATAGAAAAAACAGTGCAGTTCTCCTTTTATTTTTCCTTTTGGGTTCTCCCAGCTTAAGAGAAAAATGTTAACAAGAAAAACAACATCTTAACCTTATTAAATATGTTTTTGCATGGCACGATTACATACAGCGTGTTTGTGCCAAGTTTCCAAGCAAGCTGGAATATGTGTTTAAATGTCAAACTAAGGGAAAAGGAAACAGAGACAGTTCGGAAAGGTTTTGAGACTGCTAAGCCGTTACTTCCATTTAAAGAAATATGGAGCGTGCGTCAAGACTACGTCGTCATTGGATTAGAACAAAAAGATTTAAAAAGGTTCACGTTACGTCGGTTTCATTATTTTCGAAATATTGATAATCCCAGAAAAAAATCTGTCTGTTGTAGAAATTAACAGAAACAAAAACTGCAAATCAAGCCTAAAATCGGAATATTTACTTTTTACTTATAACATAAATCTTTTTATTATTATTTTCACATGTTAAAGGGATACGCTATTAACATAGGGGGTTACTAACCCTTATGTTAATAACGTATTCCTTTAACATGTGAAAATAATAATAAAAAGATTTATGTCGACATTTCGGTGCCCTCTCGTTCCCCACACTTCCCTGCACTTTGGGAAATCAAAGTTCCCCAACCTGCGGTGATTTCCCGGAGTGCAGGTAAAACCCGCCGAACACCTGTTGAACACCCGCCGAAAACTCACCGAAAAACTCACCGAAAACCTGCCGGAACCGCCGCAAAAAACAAAGTCGAAATCGACGGAAAAAGCAGACGAGACGCCGATCACAGCGCAGAGCAGCCACCGGAAAAAGCCGACAAGCCGACGAACGGGGTAGAAAAAAAACAAAAACTAAATTTTAGAGTGTCAAAATTGAAACACTGTGAAAATATCTGGAATTTACATATAAGATCCTATGAATGATAATAAAAAGGTCTGTTACAGAAAAAAGAAAAAACTCTTTCTTAAAAAAATGGAAAAAAAATATTTTGCCGAAAAAATCCTGAAAAATGCCTAAAAGATCCTAAAAAATATATAAATGAAGAGACTTTTTCCTGCCGAATAAAATAATAAAAGGTTTATTAGATATTGAGTAAAAATGGGAATATTTTTAACATTGAAGCCTGTGGGATTTGCCTGAATAAAAAACCTGCCGAATGAAAACACTGAACAGCAGGGCACTTCGGCAACTCTTCACTGCTGTTCGGTTTCTCTGAATAAATTAAACATTGCTTCTCTATGAGGGATTTCACTGCATTCGAACAGGCACCATACTGGCTGGCAGTTCACTAAAATTTGGTGAACTACCTGCTCTCTGAATAGCCGAATAGCCCTGAAATGTCACCGTACGGGGAAATTCCCTGTTCATTGACATTTCGGGGCCAGATGGGCTCTCTCTGAATAACCCCTATAGAGTTCCCTTATTTTGCCCTTAAACAATTGGGTAGAGGCTGCAGACAACCAATTATTTTTTTGGTAATTTTTAGGGGGATGAACATCCACACGCAATTTCTCCTCTTCAGCTTCGGAACCTGGAAGTTCCTGAAACATTTCTGCATAATTTGCGATCCTATGCAACTTGAGTAGCGTTGGAACTGAGAATTGCGCGCAGCTACGGACTTGCGTACTTTACGCAAATTCCGTGGCTCGTGCGCAGATCCGATCCATAGGCTGTCACTCTGAGACCGCTCGCTACAGCAGGTGGTCTCAGAGAGGGATGCATTGTCACGTTGTCTGCATGCTGGCATCACTGGCAACCGATCTGGTGACTTCAGCCGGGAAATTCAAAATGCTGGCTGCTGGTGACCATAGGCGTCTCTACAGGGGGGCAAGTGGGGGCAATTGCCCCCCCAAGGTTATTCCTTGCCCCCCCCATGTGCCCCCCTTCCAGAAATAAGCATCCAGCTTCCCACAATTTTGGGACTGCCGCATCTCCGTCCCTTTGCATATGGTATGTGGAAGATCTAGGTGTCATTGGAAAGGGCAGATACTGGCCTTTCCAATGATATGCAACATGACCATATTCAGTGTAAAGTAAAAGTCATAAAACATTACATAATAACGTACACGTCCCCCCTAAATATTGTTCCTAGAGTCGCCACTGCTGGTGACGTTGGGTGGTTTGAAGAAAACTCCTCGAATTCACCCAGCGATAAAACCAGATCGGGGCTGCAGGAGGGAGAAGGAGGGGAGACTCCATCTGAGCCATTTTTAAAAGCTAAAATGGTCATGATGAGTAGAGAGTCCCTTTAATAAAAATAAATGGATTACCGTATTTTTCGCTCCATAAGACGCACCTGACCATAAGACGCACCTAGTTTTTAGAGGAGGAAAACAGGAAAATAAATATTATGAATCAAATAGTGTAATAATGGATATTGCCCCAGCTCCTCTCATGGATATACTGCCCCGGCTCATGGATACTGTCCCCCAGCTCATGGATACTGTCCCCAGCTCATGGATATGCCCCAGCACATGGATACTGTCCCCCAGCTCATGGATACTGTCCCCCAGCTCATGGATAATGCCCCAGCACATGGATAATGCTCACACATGGATTTGCTCCAGCTCACACATGGATATGTCCCCAGCTCATGGATATGCCCCCAGCTCAAGGATTTGCCCCCAGCTCATGGATATGCTCCAGCTCATGGATATGCCCCAGCTCATGGATTTGCCCCAGCTCACACATGGATAATGATCCAGCTCACACATGGATTTGCCCCAGCTCATGGATATGCCCCAGCTCATGGATAATGCCCCAGCTCACACATGGATATGCCCCAGCTCATGGATATACTGCCCCAGCTCATGGATTTGCCCCAGCTCACACATGGATAATGCCCCAGCTCATGGATAATGCCCCAGCTCATGGATATGCCCCAGCTCACACATGGATATGCCCCAGCTCATGGATATGCCCCAGCCAGCTCACACATGGATATGCCCCAGCTCACACATGGATATGCCCCAGCACACACATGGATATGCCCCAACACACATGGATACTGCCCCAGCAGCTCATGGATATGCCTCTGCTCACCTGCCGCCGCCGCGTTCGTCTCCCTCTGAGCGTGCGTCTGGCGGCAGGAAGCTTGGGCACTCGCCTGGGGGAGCCACGTGACCGCGATCTCGCGGTCACGTGACTCCCCCAGGCGAGTGCCCAAGCTCTTTGCCGCCGGATGCACGCTCAGAGGGAGCTGAACGCGGCGGCGGCAGGTGAGTTGAGGCATATCATCATGGGGTATTCGCTCCATAAGACGCACCCACTTTTCCCCCCACTTTTTGGGAGGAGAAAAGTGCGTCTTATGGAGCGAAAAATACGGTATGTAATTTTCCAAAATATTGAAGGCCACGAGTATGGTGACGAGTTCTCCAAATCACCTAATGCATTTCATGCACTTAGCAGTTAATAATAGGCAGACCTCTAACACCCTGATAAAACACAAAAAAAATAGTTACTGATGAATATCACCTTCGAACAGCATCTTTCACAGAATAAAAAGGGGGATTAGAGTAAAAGCGCTAATGCACCTAGTCAGCCTGTGCGGATGCATTGTTTTACTAAACCTTTTGATACATTCAGAATATTGCTGTCTGAGTACTAAGCACAATTAGTCAAATAGCAATAGACGGAATGTCAAGGTCGTTTAATGAGATGAATCACACGAAAATTGAAAAGAAACTTTAAAAAATGTACATAAAGCAGATTCAGTGAAATCTGTGACTCGGGCTGGAAAACATATTCCAAAAAGGACTGGGTTTTTAAAAATACTATGGGCCCTATTACATTCTTCGCGCAAACGAATTGCACCCGCTCAAAAACGCATTAACGCGAGGGGCAAAACACTTTGCGCAGAACGTCGTATTACAATGTCAGCGCAACAAACGCGCGAATACGTCTACCGCGGGTGAACCTGCGCGAACTCTGCGCTGGCTTACTGTACTTCGCACGTCCTATACTTAACCCTTTCGCTGCTGAGGCATTTCCCGCCCGTGTGCTGAGGTCATTTTTACCTGTTTTGCTCATCATGTTTAACCGCGTTTTGAAGGCTTATTTTAGTATATTACCCAGACATATTATATATCGTTCTTTCCGTCAGACTCGGTAGATTCATAATATGTCATTATTATATGTATACGTTATGTCATGTCTGTATATTATAACAAAAAATGCAATAAAATATGTATTTTCAATAATTTACAATGTGTAAAGTGTTTTTTTTCACATTTTAACATGCGAGCAATTGCGGTTATATTTTGTATGGGGTGCGCTTGTTAAAAAAATTAGAGATGGGGTCTCGTTACATTTTTTTTTGGGGAAAATTACACTATTTTTAACAAACGCACCGCATACAAAAATCGTTAGTGCAGCATCATTGTTCACATTATAATTGAAATGGGAACAATATTGCTGCATTAACAAAACAAAAAAAAGAAAAAAAAAGTGTTTATTTTTTTTTTTATAATTTTATTTAAAAAAAAAAATTATTTTTATTTTTCATTTTTTTTTTTTTACAACATTTTTCACAGTAGTGTTTGGTATCGTTGGAACGGCCATGCTCTGGCCGATACAACCATACCACACATTAACCCCTAACTGCCACGGATCGGGAGATAGGGAGTTCATTGGAACTCCCTATCTCCACAGTTGGTGGCAGTTAGGGGTTAAGTCCAGGACTGGCGTCATCGTGCTACGCACGATGACGCCAGTCCTCAGGGGGAGTTCCCGGAGGCTTGGCCGACATCCAAGATGTCGGCCAGCTCCGGGAAAGGATCGCGAACCGGCGCTTTTCAGCGCCGATTCGCGATCCAGCTCCCCAGGGGTTAATGCCAGGCACCATTTGGAAGGGCAGGCTGTGCCCTTCCAAATGATGCCTGGGTTAACCCCCGCAGAGCCGCCGATCGGGAGGGAGAGAGGTCTGAAGGACCTCCCCCCCTCCCTTTCAGGCGCCTCCTCCGCACATGCGGGGGGGCGCCTGAATTAGGTGTCATCGCGCTGCCGCGATGACACCTAATTCCGGCGGCTGCGGTCCCGGATGCGCGGCTGACATCGAGGATGTCAGCCCGCACCGGGGGGGCCAGCGATCGGCCGGAACCCGGCCGAACGCTGACCCCAATGGAGGACGCGCTCAGCGCGTCCTCCGCATACCAGCAGTAATGCGGAGGACGCGCTGAGCGCGTCCTCCGCATTGAAGTGGTTAAAACATTCCTATTTAGGGAAGCCTACCACCCAACTCACTGACGCAACCATCAATCACTCTCACCTTACAGTCCTCTCCTCCTGTTTCCAACCCCAACCCTCCTAGATTGTGAGTTCCTACGGGAATAGGGCCCTCATCTCCTCCTGTACTGTTTGTCAAATGTTGTTCAATGTATTGTAACCCTGTCTATACTGTGCTTATTGTACAGCGCTGCGGAATATGCTGGCGCTTTATAAATAAAGAATAATAATAATAATAATACATATGTATCACTCTACTGGGGGCTCCCACAGCAATTTACAGACAGGAACTCGCGGGTCTCACATCGTTGTAATTCGAAGGATCAGTGTTTCTCGGCCAATGAGTCTGAGCGCGTCCTCAGCATCGAAGTGGTTAACCCTTTCGTTGCTGAGGCATTTCCCGCCTGTGTGCTGAGGTCATTTTTACTGGTTTCGCTCATCATGTTTAACCGCGTTTTGAAGCCTTATTTTATTATATGACCCAGACATATTATATATCGTTCTTTCCGGCAGACTCGGCAGATTCATAATATGTCATTATTATATGTATACGTTATGTCCTGTCTGTATATTATAACAAAATATGCAATAAAATTTGAATTTTCAAAAATTTACAACGTGTAAAGTGTTTTTTTTCACATTTTAACATGCGATCGTTTGCGGTTATATTTTCTATGGGTTACGCTTGTTAAAAAAATTAGAAATGGGGTCTTGTTACATTTTTTTTTAGGGGAAAATTTTGCTATTTTTAACAAACGCACCGCATACAAAAATTGTTAGTGCAGCATCATTGTTCACATTATAAATTAAATGGGAACAATATTGCTGCATTAACAAAACAAATAAAAAATAAAAAACTTGTTTATTTTGTTTTTATTATTTTTTTTATTTATTTTTATTTTTTTTATTTTTAATTTTAATTTTTTTTTAAAAACTTTTTTAATGGTCATGTTTGATATCGTTGAAAAGACCACGCTCTGGCCGATCCAATGATATCAAACATTAACCCCTAGCTGCCATGGATCTGGAGATAGGGGGTTCCAATGAACCCCCTATCTCCACCATTGGTGGCAGCTAGGGGTTAACTCCAGGACTGGCGTCATTGTGGAATCCGGCCGATCGCTGGCTGCTTTGAGAGGACGCGCTCAGCGCGTCTCCCGCAGCCAACCCTTCCTGCGGCAGGACGCTCTCAGCGCGTCCTCCGCAGCGAAATGGTTAACATTGTAAGCGCATATGCGTTTGTGTGCTGTTACGCGGATGGTATTACAATCTATGCGCAGTTTGTAACGCACAGCCTTTGCGCGCATAATTTTAGCAACTCCTAAAAGCTGGTGTTAATGGAAAATTCTATCAACCTGGCCGAAACCAAATACACCAGCCCAAAAAAAAAACGTAGCAAAGTATAGTTACACATTCTACCAATACCAAAACAATGAAATGGAGAAGTTGTGCGTGTTTTTTTTATTGATGCAGCATATATGCACAGATTGACTTTGACAGGCGCAAAAATTTAACGTGAGACAATTGTGGTTCTTAATTCTAATTGGCTGAATCGCGTGAAAAAACAGTCCGCACACTGATTTCTGCGCGCAACGTTGCTGCGCGCATGTTTTTGCTCATCCGTTATATGCATGTTATTTTTGACAGATGAAAAAATGCGCGAGGAATGTAATACCAGCGTTGATTTACACGCGTTAACGTTTAAAGCTTTGTGCAAAAAAATCACGCGTTTACCGTGCGTTTTTGCATGAAGAATGTAATAGGGCCCTGTATATATTTCAAGAATGGAGCAGTCAGAGTTTGCAAAGTATGAGAGCTGGAGATAAACTCTGTTTTAAGTTTATTTTAAACCACAAGCAGCTGAAACTACAGAATAAAACAGATGATAGGAGGAAATAAAATATATATACAGTATACATAAAGAAAAAACGAAAACGACATAAACACACATGGCTATGACATAAAACTAAATCCTTAGCCAAGCAGTTCGTGTTTGCTTAGGAAATGTTAAAATGAAACCTGTTGACATGGCAGGAAGCAACGGAAAAGTATATTCGGGGGCACAGCCTCGCAGGATTAACCATTATCGTGCCAGGAGGACAGTAGTGACTTTAATACAAACAGTAGAGATAAGGTCAACTTTTTTAAACATTTTACAATATGTATGTTTTAAAATTCATAAACACACAATAAATATAATCAATGGAGACATCGGATTGATGGAAATGTATACAGATCCTTTTTTTTTGGGAGGGGGGCAACTTTAACTTGTCAAATGCACCCACAAATAAGTTTAGATTGGTCTTGCACTTTTTTTCATAATCGGTTAACAATCAAATTTGATTGATCAAATATGTAAACAGTGAAGAAAATGTACAGTATACATAGCAGATTAAAACAAAACCGAGAATAAAAGACACTGCTTTATACTTGTAACACCCCTATTGTGACCAAGAGCAGCCTGTCCATAGGGTTGATTGCTCCCTGTGTCATTCTTAGTCTATGGGCCCATTTTAGTGTGAAGAGGTTCTTCCTGTGTGTGTCAGTATTCGGCTGAGACCAACAGAGGTAAATTGCAACCCTGACTGCTGAAGAAAGTAAGGAGAACTTTTCTTTTAATTGATCATTTGGTAAGCATCCTTGCTGTCCAGTGCTGCTAGAGAGATAAAACCCAATTATGTTTACCGTAGATACTCGAGTATAGCACGACCCGAATATAACGCGATGGATAGAGATTTATTATGGAAATGAGAGAATACTCAAGACTCGAATATAACGCGAGGAACAAAATTTTACTATACCAGTAAACAATTAAAATCCTTCCAGGTTTTCTTAACACAGTCAGGCTCCCCCTGAGGTCAGGGTGTTCTGCTCTAGAATGATTGCAGTTGTTACTAAGTACGAAGCCGCCGGCCACCCGTCTTCTTTACTAGTGATTAGATGGCCGGCGGATGTGAGCGAGGTGAATGATTGGCTTAAACCGAGCGTGCCCTCTGGCCGTGATTGATCCCACCTCTCCCGAATCTGGGAGTTCCTGAAGTGTTTGCAAGCATCAGGGAGCCCGCATTCACTTCAGCGAGACTACCGGAACTTCCAGGAGACTTGGAATCCAGAGCAAGGCAAGTTGTTTTGTTTTTTTTACACGCGATGCAGATGTCTCTAATATAACGTAACCACTCCAATTTTAAGGTAAATTTTTGTCACCAAAATCTAGCGGTATACTCGAGTATCTACAGGTGTCAGTCTCTTATAAAGGAGTAGGCTTTAGTTTGTGTTTTGTTATTTTCTTTATGAATCTGGGCCCTGAAGCTGTCGATCCCGGACTAATAAACATTCCTTTAATCACCTGCGATATTGCATTAGCAGTGCATGTACCCAAAGTAAATTTTTGGCATTGGAAGTTTCCTACACAACTGAATGTTCCGTGGGGTCAATAAATGACAAACAGGGTTATTCATAGAGAATCGAAAAGTCATTGCACGTTCGGTGACTTTTCGTTCACTTCAATTCGGCTTGATTCAGCGATCCCAATTTGGCGACCCTGCGGTGTATTCAGAAAGCACCTCAGGGCCGTCGTAGTGCAGGGAAAAGCCGCCAAAAACCTGCCGAACACTCACCGCAAAACCCAGGCGAATGCACACCGAAACCCGCAAAAACATCTGGATTAACCCCGCCGAAGACGCCGAAGAAACCCGAGCAGGAGCCAATCAGAGCGCAGAGCAGCCACCGGAAAAACCTGACACTGCTGACGAATGGAGTGGAGAAAAAAAAAAAACTGTTTGCTCGAATGTTGGAATAGTGAAACGCTGTTTGCAAACAAACTACTGAGCGAAAATGTCTGAAATTTACATATGAGGTCCAATAAATGATAATAAAAAGACCTGTTACAGAAAAGAGAAAAAACTTTAAAAAAATAAATAAATAAAAAAAAAACAGAAAAAAAATTTTTGAAAACAAATCCCAAAAAATGCTTAAAAGATCCTAAAAAATCTATACATAGATAGACTTTTTACTGCAGAATATTATAATAAACGGTTTATTAGATATTGGATTAAAACGGGAATATTTTTAACATTGAAGTCTATGGGATTCGCCTGAATAAACCTGTCGAATGAAGCAACCGAATGGCAGGGCATTTCGGCAACTTTTCACTGCTGGTTTTTGTTCTCTGAATAGATGAAGCTATGGGGATTTCACTACCCTCGAACAGGCACCGAACAGGCACCGTATGTGCAGGCAATTCGCCAACATTTGGCGAACTGCCTGCTCTCTGAATAGCTGAATGGCCAGGAAAGGTAACCGTACGCTGAATTTCAGCGTTCGGTTACCTTTTCGCCAGCAATTCGGAGTTCTTTGAATAACCCTGATAGTTTCTGCCTTTCCGAAGGTGGGACCAATGTGTTGGGTCTGGCCTTGCTAAACCAGCCCTAACCCTAACCCTATAAAAAACATAAACAGTAACCCTCACACAAACAGAAAAACCAAGCCTAACAGTACCCCAAATCTTAACAGTAACCCAACCCTAATACAAACATAAAAAGTAACTGTTTCGGTAACCATAACACAAACAGAACAAGTAAGCATAACAGTAATGAAAATCTTAACAGTAACAAAACCTTAGAAGTAACCCAATCCCTAACACAAACATAAACAGTAACTGTAACCCTAACAGTAACCATAACACAAACAGAACAAGTAAGCCTACCATTAACCCTATATTAGCAGTAACCCAACCATAGAAGTAACCCAAACTCTAGCCTAAACCCTCACCCTAATGCTAATCTAAACTAAAATTCAGGGTTTAGAGGAGGTGTAGGGGATATTATAACAGACGAAAGGTTGGAAGAGGTAAGGAGGAAGGGTTTAAAGGGGGTAGGGGTATAGAGGGAGACATAGAGGGAGAAAAGGGGCTACAAATATGTGCGAACATACATGACTATAATAATGTATTTTAATATAAATTAGGACAGATCTGCTTTTTTCAAAGAATCAAATCCATTAATTTACTAGTGATCCCTGCGATGTATGGAAATGGGTTACAAATGGTTGGCATTGAGTTTGAATGTTTTATACAGCTAGGACAAGGAATAGTCCACAAGCAAAGAAGGAAGGGGCACTCAGTCGTCTAGCATTGGTAAGTTTATATAAAGAATTGGCAACATTTTGACCCTACATGCTCTTTCAAGCATGAGACTTGAGAAAGACCCATGCAGGGGCCGAAACGTTGCCAATTTTTCCAATAAATCTGCCAATGTTAGAAGACTGAGTGCCTCTTTCTTCTTTGCTTGCAGACTATGTGTTGTGGGAGTTAGCCTCTCTGGGTCTTGGAGCACCTGCTTTATGTGTCTCAAGGGTGGTGCGCAGGTCCTGCTTCATGTTTGTAGCAGCACAACGAAATCCTCATTTAGCAAGAGAATACATACCTTATGCGCATGTCACTTGAAGCTTTGCTGGCTTCGAGGATCGTTACACAGAAAAACTATTCCATTCAGCACCATTCTCTCATGTTCGGGATGAAAGACAGAAGGTCCATGAGCAGAATGACAAATGTAACATTTTCCGCGAAGTGAAAAAGCGCCAGCTTCGGACCAGGTCTAATTTCACGTTTGATCTGCCAACGGAGGTTGCGATATGAACTTTAATTTAAGGGCTGGTCGCATCTTGAACATAATTTTCTATCATCAGCTGCATCCATTTTTATTATTAAATAGATCACTGGGGCATTGATAGATACATTGTATATTCTACACACTGCAGCAGACGTGTAATATCCTAGAAAAGGAGAAACATTTCTGTACATGATTGAACGAACGCTTAGTGATCATGAATCATGCAACATTTCGATTTTTTTGTTTGATAACTATCATTGCCCGTATAATCAGGACCAGATGTCTCATTTTTCATTATGAGCTTGTTTATGAGATCCCTTAAAGTTATTGGGTCATAAATGCCGCTTTTAATGGTTAAATGATGGATATTTTTTATTGTAAGTTATTTAAATTCTTTGGCTTAGCTTGTGCTTCTACAAAAAGACACTAATATCTTCTCAACAACGGCAAAACACAGAGGTACACATACCTGTCTGATATTTTTCCACGCAACAATGCATTAATGTTTCACAGTTTGGAGGTTTCTTGGAAAATATTTGATACGTAAATCTGATTTAATGTTTTTCAGCTTAGATATTGTTATTAATAATGCCCTTCATACTCTGGTGCAAGTTTTTGTGGTAACTTCTATTTTGCAATTATATAAAACAGAATGGATTGTTAAATACTGGGTAAAACATTGCACAAAAACAAGTTTTGGGACGGCCCTGAGAACGGGCAACAATACAAGGTTTGTGGGGATCCTGAGAACGAGCAACAGCACAACTGGTCTGTCCTATGGTGGGTCCCTGCTCAGGAATCACAAGATTTTAGCGCAATGGTGCCATTAAAGAGAAGACAACTCCATATGAAAATCAGATGATTATCACCCAGAAAGAGTGCCAGAACTGAAGTGCCAAGGAAGTCCTCCCTGCATGAGAGATACACCAAAAACCAACAATCATTTCAGCCTACTAAAGCCTTGTCAAGAGGGTTTAGTTGAGACCACTCTAGGCACCTCGAGCAGGGGGTCCACATCTGGATTAGTGATGGACCGAACACCCCTGCGTTCGGTTCGTATTCGAACCCAAATGTTTGAATACGAACTCGAACACAATGCAACCCAATGGGGGTCGAACACGCAAAATGTGTTCACAGTTCTCCTAAATGTACCGGCAGCTGCCGGTACATTTAGGAGACCTGTGGCTGCAGCCCCCCGGCCCCCGTGCCTGTTCCTCCAGTACGGTCAATCTCGTCTGCTTCTCCGTCCGGCCGGCCGGCCGCGACTCCTCTGCCCCACGCCTCGTCTTCATGCTGACTGAGCCCTGATTGGGCAAAGTCCTGCGCCTGACTTGGGCCTCGCCCAATCATGGCTCTAATTCAATACTGAGCCCTGATTGGTCAAAGTCCTGCACCTCACCTGGACTTTGCCCAATCAGGGCTAAATATTGAATTAGAGCCCTGATTGGGCAAAGTCCAGGTCAGGCGCAGGACTTTGCCCAATCAGGGCTCAGTCAGCATGAACACGAGGCGTGGGGCAGAGGAATCGTGGCCGGCCGGATGGAGGAGCAGACGAGACGGACCGGAGGAATAGGCACTGGGGCCGGGGGCTGCAGCCACAGGTCTCCTAAATGTACTGGCAGCTGCCGGTACATTTAGGAGAACTGTATACACATTTTGCAGTCATTTTTTATTATAGAATGTCCACGGTCGAACAGACCGTGAACATCCCATAATGTTCGGCGTTCGCCGAACACTCGAATGGCCGATGTTCGATTTAAACTCACGTTCGAAGTGAACACTCGGCCCATCCCTAATCTGGATTACCCTGTACACTATGAGTGATCAGAAACAAGGTATGTGAGGGCCCTGAGAACGGGCAACAGCACAAGGTTTGTGGAGGTCTTGAGAATGAGCAACAGCACAACTGGTCTGCCCTACGTGTCGGTGAGTCCCTGGTCAGGAATCACAAGATTTTAGGCTTAGCTCGATGGTGCCATAGAAAAGAAGACAACTCTGTATGCAAATCAGACTGCTGTCACCCAGAAAGATTGGCCAGAACTGAAATGCCAAGGAAGTCCTCCCTGCATTAGAGATACACCAACCACCAACAATCATATCAACCTTATAAGGCCTTGTCAAGAGGGTATAGTTGACACCCCTCTAGGCACATTGAGCAGGGGGTCCATATCTGGATTACCCTGTACACTATGAGTGAGCAAAAACAAGGTTTGTGAGGGCCCTGAGAACGGGCAACAACTCAAAGTTTGTGAGGGTCCTGAGAACGGGCAACACCACAAGTGACCTACCCTACAGCACATTCTTAGTACTCTCATAAACCTTGAGCTGAAAATATTATACAATGTATTATTTAGGACATTGGAATTCAGAGTATTATTTCCCATTTTTGCCCATACCTTGTTCTTGCTAAGCCTCGACCTTCTCCTTGGCTCACCAGTCTGCTGCGCACACACTTAATTGCTTTCTTGGCTTTTTAATTTGTTGCTAGACAACTGACCCAGCATTATAATAAGATGAGATACTGTTCACTACACAAAGGAGGTTGTACGTACCAGAAGAACATAATAAAGAAACACACAAAACCAAAGTCTTTACACATTAACGAGGAGGTGTGTTGTCATGGTTCTGTATATTCTAATGTATTCGGTATGCACTACATTATTAACAGTTGAGGGACACGAGAAGAGTGGACATCAACTACACATGTTCTGTCATTACCACACTACATCTATATCAATCTATTATCTGTAACTCTTGAATCTCTTGTTAAGTTTCCAGTTATCGTCTGAGCGCTCCCATTTGTTCCACTGATGTTACTTGGGGTTTGATTTAATTCTATCGATTGATTTTTTTAGAAGGAACAGCGGCTGCTTTTGGACAATATATTTTTTTGAAAATATTGGCTAATTCAATTAAAAGAATTAAACCAGTGCCGATATTAGGAAAATGCTGCTGGTCCCAAAAAAAGGTAACATGTAAAAAGCCAGAAAAAGCTAATTTTGGGCCAGCATTCTACAGATTTTTGCTCTTAAATATGTCTATTAGAAAAAACGGATTTTTCAGAAAGGATTGCAGTCTTATTCCATCTATGTTTCTGCCTGAAAAATCAATACATCAAAATCTTTCAGCATTTGCCATGTTTTACGGAAATCTGCATATTCATAAAGCCCTAAAGCTGATATCTCCAATAAGAAGTAGCGCTGTAAGAGTCGATAGTCAATATCAATTTTTATCAGGAATCAAAATACCGGTATGTCTGGATTTTAATCTCCCAAACCGAAAAATTGATAAAATGTGATAGAAAAAGTTACAGATTTCGTCTATCAGGTGTACCGGCTGGGGGGAGTAGAGGTAATATCACTGCTCTATAACCGTGGAGACACAGGTTTGAATCCCAGCCAGAGCACCTCTCCAGTAAGTATCCTTGGGCAACACACCTAACGGTACATACTTGTCTACCACACCATATCGGCTGTGGAGTCCAGTGGTAGCGTCTCTATCCTTCGACCATGGAGAAGCAACTCAAGGTCCCGTTCGGCACATCCCTCCGGTACAACTGTGAGGATGTCTCGTCTTTACAAGAAACGGGTTCAACCTAACCACCAGGTCACTGATCATCACTACAATCATGGAAAGATCCCACCTTGGGTAAGACACCTAACGATATGGATGCTCCTACCTCACAAAATACTTGTACATCTCATAGATTGTAAGTTCTTTTGGAAACAGGGACCTGCTGAATCAGGCCGTATCATCCATGTGTGGTATTCTAATGTATCAACCCCTTGTACACGGATCTTGTAAAGCGCTGAGGAATATGTGGCGCTATATAAATAAAGGATAATGATAATAATAACAACGGGATGAACTAAATTAAATCCAGGGCATGGTTGGCTGTTAGACTTTCCATTTGTCATGTTTTTCCATTGCTTTTTTTGTAGGACATTGACCTCCGCCAATTCATTTTGTTTCCGTACCGTCCTGCTCAGGTCCGTTTTTCTAAAGCAGAGCAGTCAAACTCCAGCTCCTCAGATGTTTCTGTACTACAACTCCAACGATCCCCTGGCCATCTATTGCATTTAAAGAATTCTGGGAATTTAAGGTGCAACATTTAGGGTGCTAAGAGTTTGACAGCCCTGATCTATAGCTTGGATTCTCGATCCCCAGTAGTCGATATCACTAATATGCAAGCTTTTGTTGTTTTGAAATGAATAGGTGTATCTGAATGGATTTCTTGCGCAGATTCCGAAAATGACCTTCAAAATTCCGTATCACGTCAAGTTTTTTCACAAATGACGGAAATGTGAAAATTTAAAAAACGTTTCATGAATGGTCTTTGGGCAGGGATTTCAAGGTGATTGGAATATTGCTCGGCCAACGAGCAGGCTACACCAAATTTCCTTGCTTTTTGTGTGAATGGGACTCCAGAGCAAGGACAGAACATTGGGTTCGGCAGCAGTGGCCAGTCAGAAGTATATTCACACCTGGCGAAAAAACATTGTTTCACTTCCACTGGTTGATCCCTCGAAAATACTGTTGCCACCTTTACACATCAAACTTGGCTTAATGAAGCAATTCATGACAGCTTTAGGGACAGTAAATGCTTTCAGTATCTTGGTGGTAAGTTTCCATCAATCACGTCTGAAAAAATTAAAGCTGGTATTTTCATAGGCCCTCAAATATGAAAATTAATGTCAGACAACATATTCGAGGAAACCATGAGTGAGTGCGAATTGTGAGCATGGACTGCATTCAGAAATGTGGTACACAACTTTTTGGGGAACACGAAGGCTTCAAATTACACCACTTTAGTCGAGGATATGCTGGAATCCTATGAACTGCTTGGTTGCAACATGAGCGTCAAAGTTCACTTCATGCTCATCTAAATTACTTTCCTACCAATCTTGGCGATTTTTCGGAAGAACATGGCGAGCGCTTCCATCAGGATATTAAAGTGATGGAAAAGAGATACCAAGGAAGGTGGACTGTACATATGATGGCCGACTATTATTGGATGTTGAACAGAGACTGTATGGACGCACACCGAAGACAATCCAAAAAGAGGAAGTTTGAAGGGGAGCCCAGTGGCAAATGTTAGGTATGTTTGCTTTTGAATATTTATCTATTCCTTAAACAATCATTCCGCCCCTTCAGAGAACATTTTAACACGTTACAAACGTTGTCATATAGCAATTAGCAATGTCGTTAAAAAATAAAGTTTTTTTAAATTTTCACATTTCCATAGTTTGTGAAAAAATCTGATGTAATACGGAATTTTGAAGGTCATTTTCAGAATCTGCGCAAAAAATCCATTCAGATACACCTATTCATTTGAAAACAACAGAAAAAGGTTGAAAAATTGCAGATCAGTGTATCCTTCCAGTGGTAGCAATATGCCAAGGGGGAAAGTGCTTGTTGGAGGCATTGACCGGCTGAAACAAGGTAACGGTTCTATGGGGAGTCTAGGAAAACAAACAGTGCACTGTTTGCAGAGCTTGGTCAATGTTTTCGGAGCAACCTTCATAGTCTTCTATGCGGTCAGTGTTCATTGGTATAGACAGAGGGCGAACAAATATACAGTTGCAAGACAAAGTATGTGAACCCTTTGGGATTACGTGGAGTTTTGCATGAATTGGTCATAAAATGTGCTCTGATCTTCATCTAAGTCACAACAATTTGAAAAACACAGTCTGCTTAAAATAATACAACACAAACATTATATGTTTTCATGTGTTTATTGAACATAACATGTAAACATTCAAAGTGCAGGGTGGAAAAAGTATGTGAACCTTTTTGACTTAATAACTGGTTGACCCTCCTTTGGCAGCAATAACTTCAACCAAACGTTTCCTGTAGTTGCAGATCAGACCTGCACAACGATCTGGAGTAATTTTGGACCACTCCTCTTCACAAAACTGTTTCAATGTAGCAATATGGTGTGAATCGCTCTCTTAAGGTCATGCCACAGCATTTCAATCGGGTTGAGGTCAGGACTCTGACTGGGCCACTCCAGAAGGCGTATTTTGTTTTGTTGAAGCCATTCTTTTGTTGAATTACTTGTATGCTTTGGGTCATTGTCCTGTTGCATCACCCATCCTCTGCGGAGCTTCAGTTGGCGGACAGATCAGTGACGTGCGGTGAGGTCAGTGGCTGGTGAGGCACTGGCTAGTATCAGAGCCAGATATACACAGGGTTACGCAGTCACAATTTACGCATTTGATTATCGTTATATAGGAGAAAAGAGTTTCACTATTTATAAAGTAAAGTTCGAATATTTTTTTTTAACAGTTCTAAGAGCATGCACTTACAATACTGACTAATAGAGGGCGCTATTACAACTCTTACTTTAAAATAAAGTTTGCATATAGGTTTTTAATGTTCTAAGAGCATACACTTACAATACTGACTAATAGAGGGCACTATTACAACTCTTTAAAATAAAGTTTTCATATAGGTTTTTACTTCTAAAAGCATGTACTTACAATACTGACTAATAGAGGGCGCTATTACACACATGCTGATTGCTGAGCTCTGTCTGCCCCCCCCACACAACTGACAAGGACAGTCACATGACTGTCCTGCGTCAATCAATCCATAGGGAGCTCTGTCTCCCATGGGGGGCGTTTTTTTTTTAAAAACAAGAAATGCTTGAGACCAATGGAGCTTTCCCATTGGCTCAAGCTTTAAATTGCTCTCAGTGCCTCTAGAGGCACTGAAGAGAGTAGAACCAGGAAGCAAAGCCAGCTTGAGCTACGCAATTAGTGTAGCATTCAGCTGCACAAATTGCATAGGCTAGGCTGGTTCAGTGCTGCCCCTGCTGTCTGTGTAGTGAATCACACACACACACGCAAACTGAAAGTGCAGGGGCTCTGCCTCCCCTGCCACCCCTGACTGCACATCCCTGGGACAGATGGTCTTACGTTTTCCTGCAAAATGTCTTGATAAACTCTGGAATTCATTTTTCCATCAATGACAACAATCCGTCCAGGCCCTGAGGCAGCAAAGCAGCCCCAAACCATGATGCTCCTTAAGTCCATGTTTTACAGTGGGGACGAGGTTTTGATGTTGGTGTGCTGTGACTTTTTCTCCACACATAGGGCCCTATTGAAATCCTCGCGCAGCGCATTTGCGTCTGCGCGAGGAAAAAAACATTTGTGCAGAACGTCGTATTACGCGTTATCGTCTACCGCGAATGACCCTGCACGAACCCAGCGCGAGCACAAGTTCTTGCGCGCATCCCATACTTACCATTGTCAGCGCGAATGCGTTCGAGCGGATGGTATTACGATCTTCGCGCAACATCGTACGAACGACGTTTGCACGAAGTATCGTAACGTCTTTGAAAGCCTGGTGTTAACTTACAATATGATCGTTCTGGCCGAAACAAAATGGACCTGCACAAAATAAAAATACAGCACAGTACAGTTACACATTCTACACATACACAAACAATAAAATTAATAAATTGTTTAATTTTTTATTTTTGTTGCAGCACATATATGCAGATCGACTTTGACAGGCGCAACAACCGAAACCTATAAAATGGTGGTTCTTAATTCTGATTGGCTGAATCCCATGAAAAAACAGTCTGCCCACTGATTCCTGCACGCAACGTTCATTTGCGCCCAGCTTTGTGCGTCGGATTTGCGCACGAAAAAACTTGAAGGCTGGAAAAACGCGCTCGGATCGTAATACCGCATTAATTATCGCGCGATAATGCATTTTTCGGTGCGCAAAAAATTTTGCGCTGCGCGAACGCATTTGCACTGAGATTGTAATAGGGCCCATAGTGTTGTGTGTTTTTTCCAAACAACTAAATTTTGGTTTCATCTGTCCACAGAATATTTTGCCAGTAGTGCTGTGGAACATCCAGATGCTCTTTTGCAAACTTCAAATGTGCTGCAATATTCTTTTTGGACAGTTTTCGCTTCCTCCGTGGTGTCCTCCCATGTACTCCATTCTTGTTTAATGTTTTCCTTATTGTAGATGTGTCAACAAAAATGTTAGCATTTGCCAGAGATTTCTGTAAGTCTTTAGCTGACACTCTAGGATTCTTCTTTACCTCATTAAGCATTCTAAGCTGTGCTCTTGCAGTCATCTTTACAGGATGACCACGCCTAGGGAGAGTAGCAACAGTGCTGAACTTTCTCCATTTGTAGACAGTCTGTCTTACCGTGGACACATGAACATCAAGGCTTTTGGAGATACTTTTGTAACCCTTTCCAGCTTCATGCAAGTCAACAATTCTTGATCGTAGGTGTTCCGATAGCTCTTTTCTGCGAGGCATGGTTCACATCAGGCAGTGCTTCTTGAAACCAGTAAACCCAAAACTGGTGTGTGTTTTTAAAGGGCAGGACAGCTTTCAACAACACATCCAATAATATCATGCTGATTGGACTCAAGGTTGGCTGACTCCTGGCTCCAATTAGCTCTTGGAGAAGTCATTAGGCTAGGGGTTCACATACTTTTTCCACCCTGCACTGTGAATGTTTACATGTTATGTTCAATAAACACATGAAAACATATAATGTTTGTGTTGTATTATTTTAAGCAGACTGTGTTTTTTAAATTGTAGTGACTTAGATGAAGATCAGAGCACATTTTATGACCAATTCATGCAAAATCCCAAAGGGTTCACATACCTTTTTCTTGCAACTGTAGTTCACCTTTTGCTTCAGCTTTTTGTCATTGCATGAGTATCTAAAACATAAAATTACAATATAGAATAGCTAAGCCTGTCCATTCAGGCCAGAAAGGAGAACGATGCAAGATACAAGTGAGTCTTCCATGAGAATTAGGAAGAACTTCAAATGTCCGTTTAAAGACCTGCACGGATCACAAGCCTTCTATGGAGATCAATATCATAAGGACCTAATGACGGCCTCCCCAACTAAACCTGTACTTTCCCAAAATAAAATATGTTCCTACTGGTACCTGGTTAACTACACAGCTGTGAGGTTATTAGGGAAATATTTTCCTAAGGAATTGGCCAGTTAGAAAATTTAACATAACCACAGTTAGGGCCATATTACATTAAAAAAAAAAATAGGAGAATAATTACAGTTTTTGTGTAAAATTACCTATTGAATGCAAATTAATTTCTGTTATATGACTAAAAATTCTGACAGTAATTATTCTCCGTAATAGAATTTGACGTTATGGAATGATGCAAAGACTTCTATGAAAAGATACAAACAAAAATACAGTTTTTATTATTTTTTATTTAAATTTCAGACAAAATTGTGTAATAGAAATAAGGCAACAAAGTACTGAGTGCAATCTTACATTCTGTGTTCCTAGGGTTTATGCTTCTATTTACCTCATTAATTTACAAAAAAATAATTGAATAAATCATAAAATAAATGGAAAAAAATAAAAATAAAAAACAATTGTTTTTTTTAAAAAAAAAAATACTAATTTTACAACATTTCAGTGTGCGTTGCTACTTGTATACAAGGATATTAATTAGTAGTTATTCCCCCGTAATAGAATTTGACGTTATGGAATGATGCAAAGATTTCTATGAAAAGATACAAATAAAAATAGTTTTTATTATTTTTTATTTAATTTTTAGACAAAATTGTATAATAGAAATAAGGCAACAAAGTACTGAGTGCAATCTTACATTCTTTGTTCCTAGGGTTTATGCTTCTATCTACCTCACTAATTTACAAAAAAATTATTGAATAAATCATAAAATAAATAGAAAAAAATAAAAATCAAAAACAATTGTTTTTTTAAAAAAAAAAATACAAATTTTACAACATTTCAGTGTGCGTTGCTACTTGTATACAAGGATATTAATTAGTAGTTATTCTCCGTAATAGAATTTGACGTTATGGAATGAGGCAAAGATTTCTATGAAAAGATACAAATAAAAATACAGTTTTTATTATTTATTATTTAATTTTTAGACAAAATTGTATAATAGAAATAAGGCAACAAAGTACTGAGTGCAATCTTACATTCTTTGTTCCTAGGGTTTATGCTTCTATTTACCTCATTAATTTACAAAAAAATAATTGAATAAATCATAAAATAAATGGAAAAAAATAAAAAACAATTGTTTTTTTTTAAAAAAAAAATACTAATTTTACAACATTTCAGTGTGCGTTGCTACTTGTATACAAGGATATTAATTAGTTGATTGCAATTCCAAAGAATTCTCATTAGAATTGGCATCAATTGCTGGACTTGCCCCTATGGCGATCTTTTGCACACGCTCAGCTTTTCACAACATGTTTATTAATTAAAAGAGCAAGTTGTAGATCTCGTTTGCCTCTTCCCACAGGGACGAGATGCAGGTTTTTTGCTTATGCATTTAAAATGATTAAGACATTTTAAAAAAAAATTAATATTTACATTGTAATTTGTAATTAAGAAACATTTCACAGATGCCCACACGGATGACGTGTGATGCACAAGCTTATGGTGGCAGGTGGGTCCAGTGGATCTCCTGAGAAACCCATGTGTGGTGAAAGTTAGCAGGAGGATTCGGATTTGGAAATTGTATTCAGAAAGTAGATGAGCATTGAAAGCTTGTCATATGTTGAAAAATTATTAAAATTTAAATGTCAAAAACTTTGAGAGTGATGGATGGTTATTAAGACGTATTCCTAGCTGAGCATGTACATAGACACGGAAAATATATTCTTTTATTCATGATTATTGAACGCTGAACAATACCTAATAGCATATTCAAGTGTTCATCAGAGTATTTATGCAGAAAAAAACAAATTAAATGAAACAAGGTGGTGTATGGAAAAATATAACAAAAGGAGCAGTAATGTCCTATGTGGAAATAGCGAAATCAATATATATGTGGAGTGTTAGAACACTGAGTGATGTCTAAAACCAAATCAACTGTAAATTAAATGTGTGACTCGACTGACAAATTTGGAAACTAGTGAAATGGAAAAGCGGGGATAGAATCCCACTGGAAAAGTAAAGACCCCACATCTTAAGAACATGGTCAATACTTTGGTGTTATGCCAGAGAGAGACATTGTTGCTTAACTTTGAACGAAATCTCAGAGCAAATATAATTCTAATTCAAATATCTGTTACATAGATTACTTTTTGGACAATTCTAAAATTAAGACCATTTTTAAACGAATAGATCCCTAAAAAATTAACTCGTAGAATTTTGTAAATCAATGTGTTCATCCCATTTGTGAATCATGTCTCTATACATGTCAACCAAAGACATATGAATATAAAAATAAACAAACTATTCAAAAAATAAACTATTCATGAATAGTGATTGGCCAAAACCCCCGTGTTCGGTTCACATTCGATCTCGAACATCCGAAAATGTTCGACCGCGAACTCGAACACAATGCGAACGCCATGCAAGTCAATTGGGCTCGAACGTTCGAAAATTAAGGTCCCCTACAAGAGGGCATATATGCAAGATATTGGTCATAAAAAGTGTATGGGGTTCCGGGTACTGCCCTGGGGGACAGGAAACAATGAAATATTTTATATTTTTTTAAATGTTCTTAACCCTTTCACTGCTGAGTGCTGAGCCATTTCACCGCTGTGTGCTGAGCTCATTTTTACCACTTTTGCTCATGTTTAAATGCGATTTGAAGCCATGGGAATTGTTTTATCACCAAGGAGTGGGAAATGTTTGACCACCAATGAGTGGGAAATGTTTTATCACCAACGAGTGGGAAATGTTTGACCATCAATGAGTGGGAAATGTTTGACCAACAATGAGTGGGAAATATTCCCATTTTAATTCAATATCTAATAAACCGTTTATTTTTATATTCTGCAGTAAAGAGTCATTTTATTTATAGATTTTTTAGGAACTTTTAAGCATTTTTCTGAATTATTTTTTTTTTCAAACTTTCCGCGAACGTCCCGAAATGTTCGAAGTTCGCATATTTTCGAACAGCCGATGTTCGAATCGAACTTCGAACCGGCAGCCCATCCCTATTCATGAACCCTATGTTTAAATTACCTGAATATTCCAAATCAATCAGATATTGGACACTGGACCAAAATATTCCGATTAGTCCAAATTGGAAATATTTACAAGTTGGAAATGTTTCAGAAGACAAAATATTTGTAATCACAAATTTCCAAATCCTGAAATTTTTCACCTTACATGTATCTACTCATTGAGTTGCCAGAACCTTGCTGGAAATGTATTTCAAAAACTACAAAGGGCAAAGGGTTGAAGAGTCCTATTGTAATTTATTGTAGTCTAATGATAATTAAAGTGCATTTAGAGTGTGTGTGCATATTTGTGTGGTTTTGTGTATATACGTTATGTCTGTGTGTGGCATCGTGTCTGTGTTGCTTACAGAGCATGGGGCAATTTGATATGGGTTTCCATAAAATCTCTGGTTCCAATGGTTTCATATAAATATCACTCGGTAGCGGAAGGGTTAAAGATGAGGACGCCTGTCTAGGAAAAACACGCTCTTCATGATTAAAGCCAGACTTTGAAGCCCAGAATATTAAAAAAAGTAAAACGGAAAGCATAATTCATCTTAAAAAATAAGTCAGAAATAAAATGAGAAAAAAAAAATCAATATTCCTGAATTTCAGCCAAGCTGTGATAAAAGAATATGTGAATTAAAAACACTGTATTCTTTTCTTTTTTTTTAATAAAGTTCAGGCCTGTCATTTCATTCAGTCAATATGCAATAAGCAATAATCTAATATTTGAAGGACAAGGGAGAATATGGATAATTTTAAATTACTTTGGGGAAAAAAAGGAAAACGGATAAAGTGTAAATATTGAATAATTGATTTAACTAGAGAGACTTGACTTTCTGCAAAAGATCTGCTGTGCTGAAGGGCTAAACACTAAAGGTTTTTTTTATTGAGGGTTGAGTTGACAGAGAATCACAAATTATTGACTTAAATAAGAAAAAGTTTAGAAATCAGTTGACATTCAAAGATCTAAGTGAAAAACTATTTAGCCAAAAGTATGATCATGTACGTTAGTTTTTTTTAAATGATCAATTAATCCTGATACTTTAGGACGATGTGGGTGAGTTTTCTGCATCAATAATTCATAGTAGATATTTCTATGATTGATTGATGAGGTTGCCTAGACTATTTTCATGGATTGTTTTTTCATAATTCTGAGCAGCACCTAAAACTTGCTGCCATAGTGTTTGTATGCTTTAAACCCTTCACTACTAAGTTGTCTTGCATTAATCCACTACCAGGACCCAGTGGATTTATGGAAAACAAATGTGCATTGCACATCTCTTAAAACTGTGCTTCCAATATAGATATAAATATCAAAAGCACATTTTCAAATGTTTGCATTATTTGTCAGGCAGACGCTGCCATCTGCTGGCCAAATAGCAAAATTACATATCCATAGTACAGCTTGGGATCAGTTTTTTTCTTGCAGAAAAGAAAGGAATCCAAGCGCTTTAAAGTGTTTTGGCACCTTGGGTATTATGCCCAAGGTGTAAAACTGCGGGGGCACATTCTACAGAGCATTTGCAAAAGGAATTTGTTTACAAAAAAATTCTTTGCATTGCTCCAGGATTTGACCCATAGAATATACTTGATATCGTGGAACCAGCAGATGCCTTGCAGATCGAGTATACTCAAACTTGGTGTAGAAGGGTGAAAGGTGTGGAAAAAATGTGCCCTATTCCACCAGAGATATTAGCATTAATGAGCAAGCAGTGAATTACAATTTCCTCCTTCGTTAATGTCAATGGCTCCCGTCATATTCCAGTCAAGCTGGCTTCAAAATGTTTGGAATATTGGTGGGAAGGTTCTCAACCTCAATTGTGATTGTGTCACATCTAATTCCTCCCCTCTCCTCCTCCCTCACCCCTGCTCTCACACACATCTTCAACCTATCTCTCTCCACTGGCTCCTTTCCATCCGCCTTCAAACATGCGCTAGTTACCCCTTTACTAAAGAAACCATCCCTCGATCCCAACTCTCCATCCAACTACCACCCTGTATCCCTGCTTCCCTTCACATCAAAGCTCTTAGAAAAACTAGTCTTCAACCGCCTCTCCCTCTTCCTGTCCTCCAATTCCCTACTTGACCCCCTGCAATCTGGCTTCCGTCCCCTACACTCAACTGAAAATGCCCTCACCAAAGTCACCAACGACCTCCTAACTGCTAAAAAACATGGCCACTATTCTATTCTCATCCTGCTTGACCTCTCGGCTGCTTTTGACACTGTTGACCACCCCTTCCTTCTACAGACCCTCAACTCTCTGGGTCTCGGTGACACTGCACTTGCTTGGGTTGACTCCTATTTATCCAACAGGTCCTTCTGTGTGTCCTTTGCTGGTAACTCCTCCTCCTCACTACCTCTATCTGTTGGTGTACCTCAAGGCACTGTCCTTGGTCCTCTGCTCTTTTCCATCTACACCTCCTCCCTGGGCAAAATCATCAACAGCTTTGGCTTTAATTACCACCTCTACGCTGATGACACTCAGATCTACCTCTCTACCCCTGATCTCTCTCCCCCTGTCCTTTCAAAAGTCAGTGACTGTTTATCTGGCATCTCCTCTTGGATGGCCTCCCACCACCTAAAGATCAACATGTCAAAGACTGAACTCCTACTTATTCCTCCCTCCAACGCCTCCCCACCTCCTGACTTCTCTATCACGGTGGAGGGTATCACCATCTCCCCATCAAACCAAGTTCACTGTCTTGGAGTTACACTTGACTCTGCTCTTTCCTTCATCCCCCACATCAAGTCTCTTTCCTCCTCCTGCCGATACCAACTGCGTAATATTTCCAGAATTCGGCCATTTCTTACCGCTGTCACCACAAAACAACTCATACACGCCCTGGTAATCTCCCGACTTGACTATTACAATAATCTCTTATCTGGCCTCCCTCTGTCCCGCCTCTCCCCCCTACAATCCATCCTGAACGCCTCCGCTAGGCTAATTCACCTCACCCGCCGCTCTGTCTCTGCCGCTCCCCTCTGCGAGTCCCTTCACTGGCTCCCCATCCACTGCAGAATTAAGTTCAAAATCCTTATCCGTACCTACAAAACCCTCACTAACTCAGCTCCCCACTACCTGTCCTCACTAATCACCAAATACACCCCAGCCCGCTCCCTAAGGTCAATCAGTGACCTGCGCCTAGCTTCTCCCCGCATCACCTCTTCCCATGATAGACTGCAGGATTTCTCACGCGCAGCCCCCACTCTCTGGAACGCTCTCCCTCATACTGTCAGACTTTCCCCTAACTTCTCTTCCTTCAAACGCTCCCTTAAAACGTTCCTATTTAGGGAAGCCTACCACCCAACTCACTGACGCAACCATCAATCACTCTCACCTTACAGTCCTCTCCTCCTGTTTCCAACCCCAACCCTCCCAGATTGTGAGTTCCTACGGGAATAGGGCCCTCATCTCCTCCTGTACTGTTTGTCAAATGTTGTTCAATGTATTGTAACCCTGTCTATACTGTGCTTATTGTACAGCGCTGCGGAATATGCTGGCGCTTTATAAATAAAGAATAATAATGATAATTATCCAGCACAGGAGAGGGAACTTTTACTTAAACTTTGTATCTTTGTGGGGGAGAGAGACAGGAATATAAAAGCAGGGGAGAGGGAAAATATTAACGTAAATCGGTCTGAAAGCTCCGAGAAGAGATGACTGGTGCAAATTTATTTTTATAATAGTTTTTAGATGCACTTTGAGAAAGACTGAGAGTCGAAACGCGTTAGTGCTATTCCATGTATCTTATTTAATAAAATTCCTCTTTTGGATTTTACTAAGCTTTTATGCTTGAAGTTTTTTATTTTTGGGCATTCAATCTGCAAAAGGACCGTCTGACAAACCGATTGCTGCTATTACTTCAGTGTCCTTCTGATTTCTGGATGTGACATCTGTGGAGTGGTTCATTCGATAAGCAGGTTGCCGGGGCTGGTGAGAATATTGCCTAAATATCATCTGTATTCTATGCCTTATTGCTCAGAGTCGGGTATTAAGTGGCTCTAGAAATAGAACTCAGAGGGATTATCAAGGGAGAACAAATACAGATTTTGTTTGTACTGCGCGAGGACGTTCCTTGTCTTCAAATGGTATCTATCGTTATGTGGACATAAGGAGTGGATCCACATGGGACCTTGCAGCATTTATTGTTTTTATAGTTTTTATGTTTTCGTGTTTTTTGTATTGTTTGTTTAGTGATCTGCGCCCATTTATTTTCTTTTTATAATAAAATTAAGCACTTTAAATCCAGGGAAAACATTCAAATAAGTCACACTGAAGGCTCATAACGACAGAGTAACTGTGAGAGAGGATACTAAATGTATCAGATGTAAAAAAAACGTTATAACAAGCAGCACTGGGAGAGGAGAGGGACTTTATATAAAATGTGTATTATAGATGAGGAAAGGGGGATAGTATTCCTGGATAATATACAATGTATCAGACCTAAGCCCCTATTATGCAGAGTGGGAGGGGAGATAACACACGTTTTATAAAGTCCCTCTCTATGCTTCTTGTTATAAAGGGGTTTTTACTATCCAGCCCTCCTCTGTCATTAGCTTTCAGTGAGATTTATTTGAATGTTTTCCTTCTCCAGCTGCTTTTATCATCTTGTCTGCCTCATAGACATGCAAGGGTTAAGTAAAGGTTTCCTCTCCTGTGCTGGCTGGCTGTGCTGTGAGTGAGTATTCTGGAGCTATATCACTGTCAGATTTTCGGGTAGGGGTCGGGAAGGATTACGCATACAAACCTTTTCTGTAGCTTTGCGATGTTGCGCTCTTCATTGCTGGTCTACTTCACTCAACGTAATATCACAAAAAGGACTGAAACTAAAATGTAGTGCATTTTATTTTAGTTTCTTTCGTTTTTTGTACTGAGCAGTTTCGTATCTCTTGAGTCATACGAAAACGAAATTATCCCAAAATTCGGACTAAATCGCTTTAGTACTAAAACGAATGCACATGTCTAATCAAGAGTCTCATGTGGCTCTTTTAATGGAGCTCAAGTCAGTCTTATTACAATTTCATATTGCTTGCAAAAGTCAAATTCATCACACTCACATATATCACAGCCAAATATGACTCAATTTGGTTTTCAGCCTGTGAGTTTTCTCCCTCCGTTTGAGGCACTCACAGAGCCCTGAATAGGTTAGAAGAAGGAAGGTTTTTAAATGAATAGAAGCACCGGTCTTACTTTCTTGATGGAGGTTTTCCATACATGCAAGTAAAAAGCAGAACAAATGGAGCCAACCCTAGTGTGGTTCTAGAAAACATTCAGAGAGTTAAAACTTCAAACCTGCTACTTACATGATCCAGAGCCTCCTACAGCTCTTTTATCGGAGCTCAAGGATTTTGAGGATTAAATCCTATAAAGGACTTCTTGTTTCAACAGAGTGAGAGTCTCAAGTAGTTCCAGATTTCTTCTCAAAATCCTCAAAAAATAGATATTTTCGCTCACTAAAAACCCTTTCTCGAGGTTTTGCTAAAATACGTCGCACCAGATGAGGGTGTGGGCTCCTGTACATAACAACTCTTTTACTATACTATACTATACTATTACTATATACTATACATATGCGAGTCCCTTCACTGGCTCCCCATCCACTGCAGAATTAAGTCCAAAATCCTTACCCTGACCTACAAAACCCTCACTAACTCAGCTCCCCACTACCTGTCCTCACTAATCACCAAATACACCCCAGCCCGCTCCCTAAGGTCAAACAGTGACCTGCACCTAGCTCCTCCCCGCATCACCTCTTCCCATGATAGACTGCAGGATTTCTCACGCGCAGCCCCCACTCTCTGGAACGCTCTCCCTCGTACTGTCAGACTTTCCCCTAACTTCTCTTCCTTCAAACGCTCCCTTAACCCTTTCGCTGCTGAGGCTTTTCACACCTCTGTGCTGAGGTCATTTTTACCGGTTTTGCTCAATCATGTTTAAACGTGTTTTGAAGGCTTATTTTAGTATATTACCCAGACATATTATATATCGTTCTTTCCGTCAGACTCGGTAGATTCATAATATGTCATTATTATATGTATACGTTATGTCATGTCTGTATATTATAACAAAAAATGCAATAAAATATGTATTTTCAATAATTTACAACGTGTAAAGTGTTTTTTTTCACATTTTAACATGCGAGCAATTGCGGTTATATTTTGTATGGGGTGCGCTTGTTAAAAAAATTAGAGATGGGGTCTCGTTACCTTTTTGTTTGGGGAAAATTACGCGATTTTTAACAAACGCACCGCATACAAAAATCGTTAGTGCAGCATCATTGTTCACATTATAATTGAAATGGGAACAATATTGCTACACTAACGAACCAAAAAAAAGAAAAAAAAAGGTTTATTTTTTTTTTATAATTTTTTTTTTATAATTTTTTTTAAATATATTTTTATTTTTAATTTAAATTTTTTTTTAAAAAAAAACTTTTTTCACATTCGAGTTTGGTATCGTTGGAACGGCCATGCTCTGGCCAATCCAACGATACCAAACTTTAACCCCTAGCTGCCACGGATCGGGAGATAGGGAGTTCATTGGAACTCCCTATCTCCACCGTTGGTGGCAGTTAGGGGTTAACTCTAGGACTGGCGTCATCGTGCTATGCACGATGACACCAGTCCTCAGGGGGAGTTCCCGGAGGCTTGGCCGACATCCAAGATGTCGGCCAGCTCCGGGAAAGGATCGCGAACCGGCGCTTTTCAGCGCCGATTCGCGATCCAGCTCCCCAGGGGTTAATGCCAGGCACCATTTGGAAGGGCAGGCTGTGCCCTTCCAAATGGTGCCTGGGTTAACCCCCGCAATGCCGCCGATCGGGAGGGAGAGAGGTCCGAAGGACCTCCCCCCTCCCTTTCAGGCGCCTCCTCCGCACATGCGGGGGGGGCCGCCTGAATTAGGTGTCATCGCGCTGCCGCAATGACACCTAATTTCAGCGGCTGCGGTTCCGGATGCTGGGCTGACATCGAGGATGTCAGCCCGCACCGGGGGGGCCAGCGATCAGCCGGAACCCGGCCGAACGCTGACCCCAATGGGAGGACGCGCTCAGCGCGTCCTCCGCATACCAGCAGTAATGCGGAGGACGCGCTGAGCGCGTCCTCCGCATTGAAGTGGTTAAAACATTCCTATTTAGGGAAGCCTACCACCCAACTCACTGACGCAACCATCAATCACTCTCCCCTTACAGTCCTCTCCTCCTGTTTCCAACCCCAACCCTCCTAGATTGTGAGTTCCTACGGGAATAGGGCCTCATCTCCTCCTGTACTGTTTGTCAAATGTTGTTCAATGTATTGTAACCCTGTCTATACTGTGCTTATTGTACAGCGCTGCGGAATATGCTGGCGCTTTATAAATAAAGAATAATAATAATAATAATACATATGTATCACTCTACTGGGGGCTCCCACAGCAATTTACAGACAGGAACTCGCGGGTCTCACATCGTTGTAATTCCAAGGATCAGTGTTTCTCGGCCAATGAGTCTAAAGTAGCCAATAAACCCCTGGAATTAACACACAAGAAGAAGCCAGAAACTTTATTCCTTATTTTCGCATGGTGCTTAATTTAATTAGGATATATTAACGACTAACAACCCAGAGGTATTTAGATTGTTGTTCTTTATTTAATTGGAGTGAAAGCTTGAATACGATTAACCGCAATCCACGCTGGAATTCAAACCATCATCAGCACTAATGTCTCTTTGCTATTACTTCTTCAACTTTTTCCAGCAAGGCCATACTTTACAAAGACACACGTACTCGTGGCTGCCCGTGGAAATAAAAGAGCTAAACACATATTGGCATTTATGTATCAAAAATTGAATGTATGTATGTCTGCATTGCGAAGCGCAAACTGATATAGCGATGATGAATATAAGCTGCGGGTTCTTTTTCTAAGACCTCTGCTATTTTGTATCAATTTCCTTTCCCTTTATCAATTCTTTTCATCAGTTTATTATAAACTTTATATACACTACCTGGCCAAAAAAAGTCACAGAGTCTAAATTTTGTTGGGCCGCCTTTGGCTGTGATTGCGTCACGCATTCGCCGTAGCATCGTGTCGATAATCTCATGCAATGTCACAGCATTTATTTCCATCCAGAGTGGCATTAATTTGTGGCCAAGATCTTGTATTGATGATGGGAGCGTTGCGACGCTGCGTAAAGTCTTCTCCAGCACATTATGCCAAAGATTCTCAATGGAGTTAAGGTCTGGACTGTGCGGTGGCCAATCCATGTGTGAAAATGATGTCTCATGCTCCCTCAACCCCTCTTGCATGACTTGAACCTGATGAATCCTAGCATTGCCATCTTGGAATATGCCCGCTGTGCCATCAGTGAAGAACAAATCCTTTGATTGGAAAATCTGCTCATTCAGAATATTCAGGGAGTCACATGACGTTTGGGCACATAACATTACCGAACCTAGCCCTGACCATCTGAAGCCACCCAGATCATAACAGGCTTCTATTGTAGGTGGTGACTTTTCTTTATTATTATATTATATTTAAATATCTCTCAGTATGTTAAGAAAATACTTTGCAAATTAACCCATAATTTCCAAACATGCTGTAAAACAGGAGATTTGGTTTTGCAACATGTTAGGAATATAATGATATTAAGTATAAAATATATATACTGTATATATATATATTTACAAATCCTTCTTTCATTGAATCCCAGTTAAGGGTTCCCGTCAATATCCATTACCTTTTTGTTCATCAAATACAGTTTATGCAGTCATAAAGTCTGTCTATTCATGCTAGTAGCCTTTCTAGTTATCCCCAAATATGTCTGTCTCTGTTCATCTGTATATCTCCTACAGGTCCGGTATCAAGACCCTGGAGTTGGGCAGGTGCATGCATGCCAATGCACCATGGCTCACTAGGTTCCCCAACAAGGCCTCCAGCCATCCAGTCAGCAGTTGTCAGGGGACAGGTGCCCATTGTCAACCAGTTCAAAGTACACTTTATTCCTGCAGTAAGCAGGCAAGAGATAATCGGAGAATACAGAAGCATCGGTCCCGTTAGGTCACATGAAATGCAGTTGCCGAGTCTTGGCAAGATGGCCACCTTTTAGGCTCCTCAATGAATACCAAAATCTAGAGCCGTGATGCAGCCCTATAAGAAGGGAGCACGTTCCTACATACTGCAGGCAGGTGTCACCATCAGTGGAACCCAGGTGAAGGAAAAAAAGTCAGGTCCACCGCGTACCATCTCCTCGGCTGCCAACTGCGCCTCCCATCATATTTCTTTATATGTCTGTCATCATTCTGTAGAGAAGAAGGGGTGGACCAGGTATTCAGGATGGAACATAAAGGAACTTTATTACATAGATGCCAACACATGCATTTACCACTTGAAAAAGGTTTGTACCTGTGCCAAAATGTTATGTTGGCATCCATGTAATAAAGCTCCTTCATGGCCGATCTTGAGTGCCTGATCCTCTCTGCTTTCTCTACGGGATGTGAGGTTTGAGGCACCCCAGTCCGCGTGCGATTTGGACCCTTTGTTAGGCGAGAGCTGTTCCTCTTTTTTGCTTTAGATATTGTGTTTTGTAATCATTCTGTAAACTCTTTTCATGTCATACACTGAGCACTGTTAGAGGCGCTCACACTAATCTACAGTAACACAGCTGTTTAAATGTGCGCCACAGATAAATGGTCTGGCGCTCACCCTGTATTCCCCGTGCAATTTATCTTGTTAGGTTGAGTCGGTGCCTTTTTGTATGTACAATGTTTAATGTTGGAAAGTCATTGCTCCTTTGTTCTGCCTTGGGAATTGCAATACATTGAGACATTATGTACTACAGTGTACACAAACCTCTACTTTATTTTATACGTTCCAAGTCTTAACCGACACTAGAGTCATAAACCTTGTATTTCATTCAGTTATAAACATCACTTTTTTTCTAGTAACACTTTTAAAAAATATTAAAAAATAGGAGATAGAAAATTATTATTAATCTCGAAACGTTTTATGATCCTTGTTGTTCAATATATCCCACATCTGATTCAACAAGTTTGAAAAATAGATACCACATCGTTTTATAGACGGAAGAATTAATGTATATGGGCAGTAACGTCATACAGTATGTATAAACACTAGTACTAAAGAATTTAATAAAAATAGGCAGTTCCACGTAGGATAAATCACCTAATGAACTAAAAGGGTTATTCAGAGAGCACCGAAATGTCTCCTGTTTCCCGCATTTAGGCAAATCTGATTCGCTGACCCTGCGGTGAGTTCAGCATTCCGGGTCCCCAAAGTGCAGTGAGGGAGCCGCCGAATGCATCTGGAAAACCGCCACAAACCGCGTTTTGGAATTTTTGGTCCCTACACTATACAAACTGCATAGGAGCCCAGAAAAGCTTCATGGACCTCCGGGTTCGGGAGCTGCATGTGGTGAGGGAGCAAAGTTGAGTAGAATTACCAAAAAGAAAAATTATTTAAAAAAGTAATTGGGCAGAGACTGTTAGCCCCCTCTGCCCAATCATTTAAAGGCAGAAATCGGGAATTCAAATTTTCAATAGAGTATCTCTCTAAGGTCTTTCCAGTTGATCTTGACAGACTACTTCACTCTTCTGGATTCGGTATCTTGTAATCCATCGTCCTCATCAGTTCTTCTCAGTATGATATACTTGTCTTTCTCGTCAAGCGAATGCTTTTTCTAAGCCGCCAGGAAACCCGCAGAATGTAGAACGGCAGCACTTCTGTACTAATTATTTATACGGCCTTTCCTGAACCCACATGTGCATGTACTATACGACGGTAAATGAGAGGTTTTGTTCGCACTGTTGGTAACTAGGTAAACCTCATCACATTTCCACTTGCAACCGTCAACTTTGGTTGCTCTGGGATATAGAGAATGTATTCATGCTCACCTTCTAATATAATATGTGTGAAACAGATCTGCTTCACCTCTTGCTTTCTGACGCTGCCTTTATTAGCATTTAATTATATGTTTCAAATCTGGAAAACGGCACATATTTTTTGCGTTGAATCTTACCAACCCCAAGAAAATTTCTTTCTTTCCTTTTCTTGATTTATGAAACTCCTTGGCTCCGAATAGTCTTTTCTATTCATTGACCGAAAAAAACGACTCCTCAAAATGACAATGAAATGATGGCTGGGAGACCCAACAGGCAAATCGCTACGGAAAAATTTCAAACGTCACTGTGTGAGCTGTAGGAAACCTTCATATACGAAACAGCACCAGGCACAGCAACAACGCAACATGGTCTCCCAGATCCATCTTGCCACCTCTATTCATCTCGATAATGTATTGCCACTTTGATCCACTTGGATGAGAGTCTGAATTCCATCTTACAGACCTATGTGAACATTGGCAACTATCCTTTAAACACTGTGAGAAAACTGGAGGAACACCCATGGAAAGCCAACATTCTTCCTATCGGGACAAGCTTTGGCTAAAAGCTTCTTGATCCAAGTAGAAATCCAACACGATTCTGGGGTCAAGAAGGAATTTTTTACCAGTATGTTGCATATTGGCGAGCGCTTCAGACTGGGTTTTTTGCCTTCTTTTGGATCAACAGCAGAAGGTGATATGTTAAAGGCTGAACCCGATGGACACATGTCTTTTTTCAGCCTATGCCACTATGTAAGACTCCAAAAGCAAAGAAAAATGAATGTGAGCAAAACTGCACGTGTCCTGAACAAGCTGTAGATGCAGTTCCTGTCACTTTTCAAGATGCAAGTCACCAAAGTCACAAAGTGAAATGTCTGCAAGAACATACAAATGAGAATAACATAGCAAGATAACGGGCCATATTTCAAAGTTGGCGTGACCGTTAGTGTTAGGGTGAGCTTTTGCAGAACCATTTAACACCCACTAAACCCCCCAATAAATTCGATACTCGCCTGCGATGAGAATGGTGGCCCGATCTGCCGCTTCTCTCAGCAGCAAGAATATTGAGTGAGGGGAGAAATAGTCACTCGCGAGATCGGCCTGGCAGCCCAACCCTCCATGGAGTCCTATGGAGGTGATGCTTGCGGTGGCGTAGAAGAGCTACCACGAGTATCACTGAGGGTAGTGCATGGTTCCCGGGCAAGGTGCTGAAGTAGCGCCTGCCCCAGAATCTAACTCTAAAATGGGGACACTGTGAGGAAACCTGCAGGCGCAGTTTTTCTCCGTTACCATCTTTATTTTAGCATTAACTTTGTAAACTGCCCCAACATAAGTTAAGGTTTACCAGTCGTAATAGCGTGTTTGCAGTCATCCGAACTTTTGCTCAGAGTAGTGGGTTATAGTGCCAACACAAAAGTCTTTTTTTTTGGCATTACTGCCCTCCACCTCCCATTTTAGGGAAATGCGATACAGAGTGACTTTGAAGAGTCTCCTACAAGAGGATATATACAGCTGGATAGGTGGGGCCTAATTTCTGGTAGCATTGTGCCCTTGCATGAAGACATATTTGGGCATAGGGTGGTACCACAATGAGGACTGGTATCCAAGATGCCAGCTTGCTGTAGCTTAGGTCTCAGCTTGGCACCAAACGGTGGCAAAGCGACAGCCCTGGACGCATCATCCAACATCTTAGAGGAAGACCGAAGAGTGTCCAGAGCGTCGGCTGAACAGAACGTGTTAAAATCTGAAGCTTAAAAAGTGAACTATGAATCAACCTGCCCCCCCTCGTCTTTCATTTATTTTATACATTTTTTTTTGTGGAAGATGAAACAACGGAAAAACGACGGACAAAAAAACCCCCACAATTTTCAACACTCACTTTTTTTTTTTACTTCATTCCAAAACAGTTGGTCCTAATCCAACGCAATTTTTTCTCGCTCTTAAAATTTCCAGAAATCGAGAGTCAAAAATAAGAAAAAGAAGAAAAAAAATAATCGGTAATTTCACAAAAACGCTGCTGTTCTTTCGCCTGCTGAGAAATCAGCGGCAGTCCTTGTTAGATGCTAGAACATCCGCAGTTCCTTCAATCTCTATCGGCCGGCTCACATCTTGCTATTGTCTTCCGTCTGAATCTTTCTTGAACGAAAAGAAATCAAAGCAAGCGACGAGGGGAAAAAAAGCACTGACAGGGCCTTTATGATAAAATTGCTGTCTTTTAAAGAACAAGAACGTTTCCATTAATTATAGAAGCGGGCGCATTCTGAGGCTCGATTACAAACATTTTGTGTGCATTGAGGATTTGCTAATAAAACATTGGTTGACGGCTGACATTTTCCTTCCACAGGTAAAAGGTAAGAATACAATATAATTGTCAAAAAAAAGAGTGAAGACTGAATAGATCTGTCCTTTATTAGTTTCACAATAAGAGTGTAATAATGTCCTACGAATTCCTGGCTGACAACTCCCAAATTCGCACGACAGCGATGCTGTCAAATAAATAATTAAGTTATGCGCAGTGTTATTACTCCGGGATGCTTTGGGTGTATCACAAATTAACATTTTATCAATATAAATGCCATGTGGAATGGAAATCAAATTCACCTGCACTGCGATTGACACGGCTTCTCATTACGTTTATGATGGGTGAGGTCCAAGGGTACAGTGCACAGAGATCCCGCAGGGTAAAAGGTGAAATTTACCCTTGGTGGCTCAAATAGCTGGTTTTATGTTTTAGAGATGACAGATTCAGGGATTTAATAACATGTCGGGCTCCCATAGTGCCTGCCTGAAAGGATAATAATCTGCTCTTCCACTTGAGCACTTGTTACATAGTGCATGTGCCTGTATATACTTATGGGGTGAGTTATTATTTTGCAGGACAAGTTAGGACAGGATAAGATCTGTTTGTCTACTTTGAATCTGATTCAAAATGGCTGCCATTATTAAAGGTTTCTGGATCAAGAACATAGTAATACAAAGAATCTGTGGAATAGACAAAAAAGGTTTACAATGTTATCACAAACAATGAGTATAAATTTACTATCAGGTATATTCAAAGAAAGGTGAAACTCAGGAGAATGACTGGGGAAGTGAAAATTCTAGGTCAAAATAGCCAAACCAGAAAAATTCTCCCATTAATCTCAATTTCCAAATCGGCAATTTGGTATAGATTGGTCTTCTCTCCTGCCAGTTCTTCTGATTTAAAGTGTTAATTTAGTTGACTAATAATCTTTGACAGAGACTTACTTATAGTATATGTTCATCACTGAAAAAATTTAATCCACTAATTTACGCTGACTAAAACTGTAATGAAATTCTATTGACATTTTCATTCACTAAAAAAAGTAAACAAAAAAGGTTAGGGAAGGAGTAATTTTAATTTAGTTTTAGTCGTAGCCCTTTTTGCTGCTGTCACTGTCCGTGTTTTCTTTTTCAATCCCAAAGTGGAACTGTTTGTTGTGAGGGTATAAATATAAATCCACCATTTTATTTCATAGCTGAGAAGCAGTTTCACTAGGTTAGGACCCACCTAATCAGTAGGTGATATCGATTCGAATTCCCGGAACACCAAATAAAAAATATTCAAATTTTTCTTTTATGATGACGACACAGTGTAAAACTAAATAAATTTGTTATGTACCATTTGGTTTCGAATTCGTATCTTATCGATTCGTTATTCAGAAGTACTTCCGAAATACGAATTAATGGATTTTGTTCCGAATTTTTTGGAAACGAATGCACATCTCTAGAACTCATCTTCTTTCTCACTATGCCTGCGTGGTGGTAGAGTGCAATGTGGATAGACACAAGTATGAACCTCCATGTAGACTTTCACCCAGCTGTTTGTAAACCAGATTCAGGCAAGGTGACTTCAAGATTTCTTGCCGCTCAATAGGATAGTGCAGAGGAGAACTAGCTAACGATCTACTGGTCATCAGACATACGACTCACATCTCCTTCGTGGCCCTTGTTTCATACCCAGCTCTAATAAACAGAGAAATCGTGATATGATTTCTTATCCCTGCCCTCTCTGTTATATTAATAGGTCATCCAGAGGAGGCAGGAGGACACAACTTTGTTGGTCTCTGCAAGACGTCTGCTGTTTATTAGAGAACCCTGTCAGCACAGACTATTGCTTTGGAACAAAGACTTCATTTAATTCCGTGGGTTTATTTGTAGTCGTCTTTCTCTCCAGGCGAGTTTCTACACTCTCTCTGCTCCATTTTCCAGCAAATCCAACAAGTCTAACAGAATGCTAACAGGGTTGTGTTTTTGTGCACTTTGAAGCTTAATTGGTCAAGCTACAACGCATTGCTAAGGTTGGTTGAAAACACTGAATTCGCTTGTAGCATGTGGTCGGCGTTCACTACTGACCCCTTCAATCCACACATTTTGTAGACCAAGCTTGTTTATTTTGGCACCGGTGGTTTTCTAGCCTATTAGAATTGTTATCGCCGGTTATGTTTTTCTCTGTTTATTAGTTGTCGGAACAAACACTGGTCTTATCACAATAATACTGAGAGAGCACAGAGTGAGAAAGGAGCGTAGCAAACAACATCTTCCTTTATACGGAAGAAAGAATGTTGGATTGTGGAGTCAATTTAAATAAAAATATTGAAAGAGTTAAAAGATTGCTACGCACTTCAAAATGTAAAATAAATCTTCCGTAGCGGAAATTTGTGCTTAGAAACATAGAAACATACAGGGTTATCCAAAGAGATTCGAAAAGTCACCGCACGTTCGGTGACTTTTCGTTCTCTTCAATTCGGTTCCTTTTGCCGATTGCATTTCGGTGACCCTGCGGTGTATTCAGCAAACAGCACAGGGTCCCCGAATTGCAGGGAAAAGCTGCCGCAAACCCGACGAAAACTAACCGAATGCACGCTGAAAACAAGCAAAAACATCTGGATTAACCTTCGAGGAAGCCGAACAGGAGCCGAACAGGAGCCGAATCACACAGAGCCGAAGCAGCTGTGACGTAGAGGAGGCAGTGAATAAATTAGAAAAACCATTTGTATGAATCTGGGAAAAAGAAACGCTGTTTGCAAAGAAACTACTGAGCGAAAATGTCTGAAATTTTCACAGGAGGTCCAGGGAATGATAATAAAGAGGGCTGTTACAAAAAAATTAGCAAACTGAAAAAAAAAAAAAAAAAAAATCGGACTTTTAATTTTTTTTTTAAAAATTCAGAAAAATGCTTAAAGTATCCTAAAAAATCTATAAATAAAGAGACTTTTTGCTGCAGAATTTTATAATGAACGGTTTATTAGATATTGAATTAAAACAGGAATATTTTTAACATTGAAGTCTATGGGATTCTCCTGAATAAATTTGCCGAATGAAACCACCGAATGGCAGGGCATTAGGGGAACCTTTCACTGCTGGTTTGTGTTCTCTGAATAGCCGAAGCAATGCTTTTTCATGGGGATTTCACTGCCCTCGAACAGGGACCGAACAGTCACCGTATGTGCAGGCAATTCGACAGGATTTGGCGAATTGCCTGCTCTCTGGATAGCCGAATGGCCAGGAAAGGTAACCGAACCCTGATTTTCAGCGTTCGGTTACCTTTCTCAAGCAATTCGAATCTCTTTGGATAACCCTGATAGAAAAATGTCGGCAGATAAGAACCTTTCGGCCCATCTAGTCTGCCCAATTACATGAATACTTTACCTGGATTTATCTTTTATTTAGGATAGCCTTATGCCTATCCCATGCTTGCTTAAATTCAAGCATACCCACCGAACACCCGCCAGAACCACCGCAAAAAACACGTTGGAAAAAGCCGCCGATCACAGCGCAGACCAGCCACCGGAAAAAGCTGACAAGCTGACGAAAGGGGTAATAAAAAAACAACAACACGCTTAAAAGTGTCAAAATTGAAACGCTGTTTGCAAAAACACTACTGAACGAAAATGCCTGGAATTAACATATAAGATCCTATGAATGATAGTAAAAAGGTCTGTTAGAGAGAAAAAAGAAAAAACGCTTTAAAAAAATTGCCGAAAAAATCCTGAAAAATGCCTAACGATCCTAAGAAAAACTATAAATAAAGAGACTTTTTACTGCAGAATAAAATAATAAACGGTTTATTAGATATTGAGTAAAAATAGGAATATTTTTAACATTGAAGCCTATGGGATTCGCCTGAATAAACCTGCCGAATGAAAACACCGAACATCAGGGCACTTCGGCAACTTTTCACTGCTGTTCGGTGTCTGTGAATAGATTAACCATTGCTTCTCTATGGGGGATTTCACTGCAGTCGAACATGCACCGTACTAGCTGGCAGTTCGCCAAAATTTGGCAAACTGCCTGCTCTCTGAATAGCTGAATGGCCCCAAAATGTCACCGTACGGGAAAATTCCCTGTTCGGTGACATTTCAGGGCCAGATCAGTTCTCTCTGAATAACCCCTCTTGTTGAATCTATGCCACGAAAATTAAGGCAGTTCTGAAGGCACAAGGGGGTCCAACCCGGTACTAGCAAGGTGTACCTAATAAAGTGGCCAGCGTTTATATAATATATATATATAAAAAATTGTATAATATTTATAGCCAGTGCTTTTTTTCTGGAAAAATAGGTGGGGGTACTCTCACGTCCAGGGAAAAACTGCTTATTATGACTATTTTCATGTCCTAATAAACAATAATTGTAGCTCACTTAAAGGAAGACACTATAAAAGGGAACCATATTTTTTAACACTGTGTTCCTTTAAATGAGCTACAACTATTGTTGTAACCCTATGGAGGATATCCATTAAGTGCCTCTGTTGCAAGAAAAGTCTGTATTGCAGTGCAGTTAGCTGTTTTTTTGGGGGGTTTTTTGCAACGCTGGCACTGAGTGGATAATCCCTTAGCATTTGTGAGCACCACAGCAATGAAACTCAGTTTTGTTGAGTATGTATGAGCTCCACAGCAATGAAACTCACAGTAATGTGCAGTGTGTATGAGCTCCACAGCAATGAAACTCACAGTAATGTGCAGTGTGTATGAGCTCCACAGCAATGAAACAGTAATGTGCAGTGTGTATGAGCTCCACAGCAATGAAACAGTAATGCGCAGTGTGTATGAGCTTCACAGCAATAATACTCCACTATCCACCAAGTACTGTTTGAATAATATTGGGGGACTCCAATGAGAGGGTGTTTGACTTTGAGCACCCCCACATGGTGGTAACAGCAGGACCAGGAGAACATACCTGTGTTGCCAGAGCTGATATTTTTAAATGCTGTTTTGAAGTGTATTTGGAAGCAACAGCAGCAGTTTTTTTCTTTCTTCTGAGGCCTGTGTCACGGTTCCCGGATCCCACCACGCAGTACTTAACCCCCAACACTCCACAAAACCCAGAAGCTACCAACAGTGTAGCTGTGAATGATCCCTATCTGTCTGGTCCTTAGAATTGGCCAGGTAAACTAGCTAGACAGAAAAGGGTTAACAATACGGAGAGGAGTCAGCCGAGCCAGAATCAGGAATACAGAGTTCAGAATGGTCAAATGGAATAGCCGGGTCGGTATCAGAGCAGTAGCGTAGTACAAGCAAATAGTCTAGGGCAACAGAAGGCAGAATGGTCAGAACACAAGCAGAGGTCAGTAACAGGTTAAATCAATATAGCAGTCAGGTACAAGGAGCTCAGGTATGGATAACCACGATCTGGCAACTTCTGAAACTATACTGAGGGTTTTTAAAGACCTTCACCAGACCACGCCCCCCACTCAAGCCACACCTCATGCAATCACCTCCCTGCCTGTCTCCATTTAAACTGGGCAGTGGTCAGCGAGCAGCATCAGACTTGCTGTCCTCAAGCACACAGGTAGGGCTGGAAGCCCCCAACGTTACAGTACCCCCCTCTCCACGAGCAGACGCCGGATGCTCAAAAGAGGACAAGAAAAATGACAAGAAAAAAGTCAATGGGTCTTGTAGATACGTAGAGCCCTCTCATACACCTCTCGGTCCTCAAGGCATATAATAGCACCGTTAGAGGCTCGGAAACATCCAGCAGGGACAGGACTCGACTCTCGGGCTTGCGGGCCTGAGGTACAGACCTCTTGGGAGCCAAAGCTGGGTCCAGGTTGGAAGGCACTGGCACCAGTCCTTTTGCGTCTCCTAATACTGGTACATGACGCGAAATGGACAGCAACAGTGTCCTCTCTGCACTGCGGCAACACGAACACGGCACCAGTGGTACGGATCTGTGGGTCAGGGACCTTGGCATGGCTCTGCGGCGACTCGGACATGGCGGCAGCAGCCAGCTCGGGTGAGCGTGGCTTGGCAACAGCCAGCTCGGGTGAGCGTGGCTTGGCAACAGCCAGCTCGGGTGAGCGTGGCTTGGCAGCTACCGGCTCGGGTGAGCGTGGCTTGGCAGCTACCGGCTCGGGTGAGCGTGGCTTGGCAGCTACCGGCTCGGGTGAGCGTGGCTTGGCAGCTACCGGCTCGGGTGAGCGTGGCTTGGCAGCTACCGGCTCGGGTGAGCGTGGCTTGGCAGCTACCGGCTCGGGTGAGCGTGGCTTGGCAGCTACCGGCTCGGGTGAGCGTGGCTTGGCAGCTACCGGCTCGGGTGAGCGTGGCTTGGCAGCTACCGGCTCGGGTGAGCGTGGCTTGGCAGCTACCGGCTCGGCAACAATCTTGATCTCACAGTGCTTTGCAACCACCTTGGGTTGGCACTGTGGAGTGGTGACCTTGGCTTGGCACTGTCTCTTGAACTGCTGTGCAGTGGACTGGCTCTCAAACTGGTTAACGGTGGACCAGATCTCGCACTGCGAGGCAGTGGACTTGATTTGTTCGTGCTGCAGGACAGCACTCTTGACTGGAACTGCTAGCTTAGGCACAGTAGACATGGACAGGACTTGAAGCTGACAAACAGCAGGCTCAGATTCTTTGTGCTGCTGAGCAGCCACCTTAGATTGTTCATGCTGCAGGGCAGCACTCTTGACTTCCCACTGCTGGGCATTACACCTGGTCTCTCCCTGTTGGGCAGTGGATTTTGGACATCCTGCGACGTGCAGGGCAGTGGACTCTGGGGCCTGGTAAGGCTGGAACATGGAGGGTAACTTCTGGGGGCGCAATTGACAGTCCATTCTTTTATGCAGGAAAGAACCGCAATAAAAGCATAAGCCCTGAGTCTTCCTCCATACCCTTTCCTCCAGGGTCAGGGGTCCTCTGGAACCTTTAACTGGAACTGGAACAGGCTCCTTTGGGAAGACGTCCCTAGGAGGTTGCAGCAAACTTGCATACAGGATATCCAGGTGCTGAGTAATGAGCTTGTTAGCCCCTCTCAGGATCTCCAGCACCTCTAGAATTACTGCTCGCTCACTACGTACTGGCTGCCTCATTATGTGTACCTGGGATGTCTGAACGACAGGGGACACAGGTATATCAAGCGGGGGTGCAACCCCAACTGGTTCCAGGTGTGCAGTACGATTCAGGATAGTTTGTAAGGCAATGGCAAACTGATCCATCCTATGAACCTGCTCATCCTGTCTGGATACAAAGGTAGCCAAGTGCTGTGTTAAATCTGCAGGATCCATAATGGCCAGATCGTAATGTCACGGTTCCCGGATCCCACCACGCAGTACTTAACCCCCAACACTCCACAAAACCCAGAAGCTACCAACAGTGTAGCTGTGAATGATCCCTATCTGTCTGGTCCTTAGAATTGGCCAGGTAAACTAGCTAGACAGAAAAGGGTTAACAATACGGAGAGGAGTCAGCCGAGCCAGAATCAGGAATACAGAGTTCAGAATGGTCAAATGGAATAGCCGGGTCGGTATCAGAGCAGTAGCGTAGTACAAGCAAATAGTCTAGGGCAACAGAAGGCAGAATGGTCAGAACACAAGCAGAGGTCAGTAACAGGTTAAATCAATATAGCAGTCAGGTACCAGGAGCTCAGGTATGGATAACCACGATCTGGCAACTTCTGAAACTATACTGAGGGTTTTTAAAGACCTTCACCAGACCACGCCCCCCACTCAAGCCACACCTCATGCAATCACCTCCCTGCCTGTCTCCATTTAAACCGGGCAGTGGTCAGCGAGCAGCATCAGACTTGCTGTCCTCAAGCACACAGGTAGGGCTGGAAGCCCCCAACGTTACAGCCTGCCTGTCACTGAGTCCCTGCAGAGCAATGCAGCCAGGACTTCACTTTCCACCTTCTCACCTTCCACGGTGCACCACACACTGTCTGGAACTGCTGGGGAGGCTGGGGGTAGGGCGGCAGTGTAGACTTCTTTTGGCATGCCCTCCTCTTGACATCATCAGAGAGGGCCAGGCACCAGCAAGGAGGAAGGGACCAGGAGGAAAGAGAGAGCGCAGGCTTCCGTATCCAGTACCGCGAGGTAGTCTGCTCTCTGACCTGGCAGATACAATGCAGCTCGCTGGGCACCAGCTGCCTCTAAGAGGAGGAGCAGCAGGGACACAGCGCCAGGCAGATAGTTTAAAAATTTGGATCCCTGTCAAGGCAAGTGACCAGGAATTAAAATTTTGTTTTTTTGCACCCCCTCCTGATCTTCCGCTCTTAGGCAGCCACCTTTACCGCCTTACAGTGCCAGCTCTTTTGATCACACCACTTGCCTGACAATCCGCAGCTCTGGCAGATGTGTGTAAACATGCTGCACCCCCCTCCCCATGCTGTTCAAAGTTTCAGCGGCTGCAGACAGAGGTGGGTGCAGCATGTTTACACACATTTGCTAGAGCTGGGGCACTGAAGAAACAGAGGGGAGATTTTATTTAACCAGCCCTCCCTTGTCACTTACTGGGAGAAGAGGGGGGTTATCGGTCCCTACATACACTTCGACAATCGGAAGCGGTCAGGAGCAACATGAGCTGCCGAGCGCTTCCTATTGTCTGCCTGCCACTGCAGGAGGAGGGAGTAGCATCATGCTCTCTCCTGTTAGTTTGGGCTGGTGGTGAGGTGCCGGTACTGAGTGGTGAGTACCCCCTGAAAAAAAGCCCTGTTTATGGCCACTCTTTTAGCTATATGTTGTATAAGTTACATAGATGCAACTATGTAATTTATCCAAAACTGCGTAAACATAATTAAAAAAAAATTGTATATATACTTTTTTCCTGCATTGAAATAGGCCCTGTTTTACTTGAAATCATTTATGTCATCTTGTTCTAAGACCTAATAGACTCCACTATAATTTTCCTGCATGGCCAGAGGCTGGTCTTTTTCAAAATCCTATTAGAAAATCTTTAATGTACTGCAAGATTAGTGAGGTTTTTCTACTTTGCCCCATTACCCTCTGCAACATTAGGCAGCGCACCTAAGCATAGCTATCCTTCTGTGAAAGATCAATAGCTTTGCCAAAAGAACGTGCCGCTAGTCCTGTGGGTTTTCATTAGGCTCTCCTAAATGATCCTGATTGCATTTTGATAAGTCTGATGGTCTCAAGAAGGGCAGTGACTTCTGAACCTTAAGTGGATTGCAGTTGTTCTGTCTGGTCTGTAATTGTTCTACTATCCTTGTGTTTTATACAGAGTTCTATGACATTGTTATTATTTCAGCTCTGTATAATGTTTAACAGTAACAGTTACAGGATTTATAAAGCGCCAACAAGTTCCATAGGGCTGTACAATGGGTGAAACAGAATAACAAATATACATTCAAGTTAAACACACAGAACTGTGGGAGAGAGGACCCTGATCAAGAGCTTACAATCTAAGAGAAGAGGGTATATAGAGAACATAAAGTAGCAGTGTGCGTGCGGGCTGGGTGGGGGGATGGAGTAAGAAATAAATAATGGGGGATTAGGGAGTGAGATGATAGGCTTCTCTAAAGAATTTTTTTTTCAGAGACTTCTTGAAGGACTGGAGAGACAGGGAGAGTCTGATGTTGCGGGGAGGGAGTTCCATAGAAAGGGGGCAGCTCGGAAGAAGTCCTAAAAGGTGAGAGTTGGGGGGTGCGGGCCGATGAGACGATAACGTCACATCATAGGCAGAGCGAAGTGGTCAGGGTGGGATGTACCTGTTAATAAGCGCAATAAAAAAACATCAAATATACAGCATAACAGTGCTTAAAATGTATGTGTCAACACCAGTGATACACTATATTGCCAAAAGTATTTGCTCACCTGCCCAGCTCCTGATTTGGATGGGTGAGCGAATACTTTTGGCAATATAGTGTATATATATATATATATAACAACAGATCAGAGATGCGCGCATATGAGCATATTCAATCCGTCGGCTGCCTCTCCGAGACCACTTTCTGTCATGGGTGATGTCAGAGGGTGACGTCAGCATGCTTTCTACATGTTGATGTCACTAGTGACCGATCTGGTTACTGGCAGCCGGAAATTCTAAATTCCAGCTGCTGATGACACTGCGATTTCACCAGATCAGGGCAGCAGGGTGAGGAGGATGGAGGGGGGACACTCTTAACATCCTGACCACTTTAAAATGATGAAGTGGTGAGGATGAATAGAAAGACCCTTTAAAGTTCAAAGCAGCAGTAGCCGCAGCGCTGTCCCCATTTTCTTGTTCATGTTTTTTATTTTTTGTTTGAGAAAGGATTTTACCAGGAAGGATACATTGAGATTTCTCTCATTTTCAAGTATTTCCTGGGTGGCGAGTATGTACTAGGGTTGTGCGTTTCGGATTTTTCACAAAATTTCTCGATTCGGCCGATTTTCCGAACATTTTCGGATCCGAAAACGGCAGATCCGAACAACTTTCCGAGCCGAAGCGAAAACTTTTCGAATGGACTAGAAATGTGTAAAAACGAAATTCATTTTCGATCCATTCGTGATTTCGGCTCCTTTCCTGATTTCGGTTCCATTCCAGTAATTTCGGACATCGTATTTTTCGGTTATATCGCTGATTCTGTAATTTTCAATGGCAGAATTATCGTATCGACAGAATTATCGGATCCGAAAAACCATTAGTTTACATCAAAACGAATAGACACTTTGAAACGAGAACAGATATTCCGAAAAACACGAAAATTTCCGAAGTCACGAAAAAAAAGTCGATACGAAAAACGAACCGAACCAAACCGGAAATCGGCCGAAACTAAAATTTACAAAAAACGAACGAACGGAACCGAAAAAAAAATCAGTGCACAAGTCTAGCATGTACCATTAGGTGTCTTGCCCAAGGACACTTACTGGAGAGGTGCTCTTACTGGGATTGAACCCATGTCTCCACAGGCTCTCTCCATGCAGAGCAGTGTTTTTCTATTTGTTCTTTATAAACAGACATTGCTTAATTTTTTTCTATTTTCCCTTTGGTTGATACAAATTTACTAAATTCCGAAAATACTACTTCTTTAAATTCTCTTCTGTCAATATCTTTTATCCAGATCCAAGGCTTTCATCACGAGGTATTTGGAATATTGGCTTATTCGTGCTCTAAGCCCTAGGTACAATCCCCTGGACAGAAAAGGCACTGCGAACAGAAAGACGAAATAATGGCAAGAAGCTGAAGCAATAGCCGATGTCTAGAGAACGTACGCCTGACGAATTCCCCATTGTTAAAACCTGATTAAACAAACTCCCTTTCCAAATTACAGTCTTCGCTTTCTAAAAGCCTGGACAGATCTGCAATTTTTACCTTCAATTTAACTCGTACGCCGGGCTGACTCTGTTTTCACACATTATAAAAGTGCACGTAAATGTAATTTCTCAGCTTTATTTTACAGCTTTATTTTGTACAGGAAAACCCCTCGAAGGGACACCGACACAAACATAAGCTGTAACTAGATTAATTGTGCAATACAAAAAAAAATACATTATAAAAAACATGCTGCTCTTTAGGTTTTTTTTTTAAATTAAATTAATTGCCTATAAAAAGGAAGAATACAATTATTTTATTAACTCCTGTTTCTATTTTGTGGATTTTTCACATGATGCAACATTTACCAAAATCTTATGGCAAGTGTCGCTTTACAGTTGCGGTTTAGGATAAAACAGTAATGCAGAGGCAATGCGGTGGAGGATGACGTTTAGACAAGGCCGCAGGGGATCTATTGTGCTGTATATGCTCCCCGAGATAAGAGATGGTAGACGAATGATCAACACTAAATGGTAACCCTGGTGATGTTATTTACACACATTCCACACAATGCAAGTGTTCCGTTTGGGCATTCATTCTAACAATAATTAATGAATTAATATGCAATAATTAAGGCCCTAAGTTGCAACATTAATTTGTTTTGTTTCTTTTGGGTATTATGGTCGAATATATGGAAGAAAAACACACACAAACGGTGTAATATGAATTTACAATTTACTTGGCAATTTATATTAAGAGTTTATAAGAAATATTTTACAGTAACTAAAAAATTACATTACAGGAAACAAAACAATAACAAAAGAATAGTAAACAAAACAATAACAAACAAAATAGTACACATTACAGGAAACGAAACAATAACAAAAGTATACAATACAATTAAAAGATGTGGGGAGCAGACACTCAGAATAAATGAAAAGTGAACCCCGTCACTCAGAGCACCAAAAAAATGTAGTCCCAGGCTACACCAAATACAACAGAAGGTAATTCAAAAAGGCAGGTGCTCGGCGCCCCCGCGTTCACAATTTAAAAAATATATCTTATATATTAAAGGTACATACATGCATCGCATAAAAATGAAACACCCGCAGGCGAGGTGATCGAGCCTAATGAGGCTCTGGAAAGTGTGAGTGGATCCATCTCCCTCTTCTTGTTACCTATTCTGAAAGCTGGACTTCACTATTATATTTTTTTCCTCTCTTCTAGGAAAATCTCGATGAACTATGAACTATCATACATATTGAATATTCGTTCATTTTTATGCGATGCATGAATGTACCTTTAATATATAAGAGACATTTTTTAAATTGTGAACGCGGGGGCGCCGAGCACCTGCCTTTTTGAATAACAAAAGTATAGTAAACAAAACAATAACAAACAAAATAGTACACATTACAGGAAACGAAACAATACTAAACCATAAAAAACGGAATGAATACAATATGAAACAAACTTACAAGGCCCCCAGCTTTTGAATGGCCAAATGACTGACCACGAAATTGCACCGTACAGGGAAATTCACCGTTTGGTGCAATTTCTGAGGCAATTCGGCTCTCTTTGAATAACCCCTTATGTAATCTGCAATATTTGGGAACAAATTAAACTGACAATCATTTTTTTTTTAGAGAGAACAGTGAGGGTGACTGTCTTAGGATATTTCCAAGAGCAAAGACCCTCGGTGTTAGATTTTCGGAAACCGACGTATCAAAGCTTATCTAGTGTATCTCTGTACTGTATTTCAATTGGCTACATTTATTGAAAAACTGACCCATGCTCACGTGTGTTATGTAGTCTGTGAAATACTCTATGTTCAGAAGATTAACCATCAGGACCATCTGAGCTTCTCCAGTGTGTTACACGACATGATCTTTTTTTTTATCTGAAATCTAGCTCTATCACATGTATAAACATGTCACTTATGGATTTCCTAATGTATCCTTCCTGCTGACTACAATAAGGAAGGCGCCTGACACATTTTTTATTCAAGGTGCAGTTGATACCATTTTAATGGCCAATTGTAACTTTCACTTTATTGCGGTAGCCGCCGTAGCATCTGGTTTTGACAGCTTTGCACTGACAGCATCTCTTTAACTAGGGCACTTTTCTTTTAAGGGCCTTATTCATGAAAGGCAAAGAGACGCTGCTTAGAAAGGATGGGCTGTCAGAAATATTGATGGCACCAGGCACACGGTGCTTCCACTGGTTCTGAGAAGACAAAGTGCTTGGTCAGTCACTTAATTACGAGCTCGGCACAAAGTACATTCAAGTCCGTATTAAATAATTATATCCTTCATTACAATTTTCTCACAGACATGCATTAAAACCATTCAATCAATGGATCTTGTAGATAAATGTGCATATGATCAAGGACAGCGCAGTTTCTCAAAGAGTATCTTAACAGAAATAATCTGCATTATGCGGAAGACGAACCAGGATGATCTACTCCATCCATTAAAAATCATTTTTAATTAATTCCACAGTAGCAAATATTTTGGAATATTCCCAATGTATTCCTTACTGTAATAACCTATTTGAATGGCAGATGTCGCCATCTAGTGGCCACAATGAGTTACTGCAGTTCAGGTCTCCATGCAGGATCAGCTGGGGAGATGTCATTCAGACACATTCCCAGCTGGTTTTATAACGTTTTAGCAACTCAGAAACCGTGCGCATGGTGCTAAAACTTTAGGGTCATGTTCTGGAGACCAAATGCAAATGAATTTTATTTTCAATAAACCAAGTTTCTTTGCATTGCTCCTGTAGAACACCATATTGACTATATTCGATATTAGGGCACCAGGAGGTGCCTTGCAGACCGAAGATACTGTAGTCGATCTTGGTAGTGAAGGCGTTCAACATTTAGGGCTAGATATCAAGCCTGGTGAAAAACTTTGATTTCTGTGGTTAGGTTAACGAGTTGGGAAGTTTACAATTCAAATTCAGGCCTTAGAGTATTCGACTACCTAAACAAACAGGCCTTTCATAAAATCATTTAAAAGAAGGAAATTAAAAATAATTTCACATAAGGCACCATTCTAACTCATATATTATAGCAAGAAAAAAAGATGTCACCTGCGCTCGTTTCTATACAATTCCATGTGCAACAAAACACAGAGGTTTTAGTTTGCTTGAATGGCCATTGAAGCGTAAGCTCACTCGCCCCATCATGGCACCTCTTGGTAGAGTGAGTACTTAACCAATGTAACCAAAAGCAGCTCCTCTGAGCAGCTGCATTTATATAAGTGGTTTAATGTGGATGTTAACCCTAGCTTCCTATTATTTTTGTTTCCAATTTTTCACTCGAACGTGGATCAGTACCCAGATTGGGTATCCCCAGGCAGAAAGGCTCCATCTATCCACCAGTCTTTTGAAGGAGTACTGAATCTGGTACATTTTCCACCCAGTCAATAGTCAGATCTCCTCACAGAACGTAGACTAACTTTATTTTGAGTTTACAATGGGACAACACACACAGGGGATGGGCAGATCAACAAAAGGTAAAACAGACCGGCATTGCCATACTGCTGAATAGCAACCCCTCCCCCACACATGCCTAGGTAAAACAGTCAAAGGAAGAATGCCCCACCCCATCATGGCAGTGATTACCAAACTGGTTTCTACCAGTTCCTGGGGAGGTGGCAAAGATCTGGGTTAAACCAGGTCCTGGGGTTAGATGGGAACATAGAAAACCTAAGGACATCAAAGGAATAATTAAGTACAGAGTACAAATAAGGGGAGAGCATAGCATATTCAGCAAAACACTCTACAATACATAGATCAGGAAAGAATACAACACAGACATCGGGGGATAGGGCACAGACAAGACAAATACTTTCTACTCTACCAACTGTCAGGTCCACCAAAACCCACATCTCCCAAAAGCATCTGTATGTCCGTGTACCCCAAGTCTTAAGTGACTACAGTCACATATACATTAAATGGACATGCATGTCTAGAAATATTCTTTTTAAATTGACAAACTAGAATAAATCAAAAAAGTTTTAACAATATGAATTTTTTTAAATTTTCTTGCTTTAACCTGTTACCAACGTGGGGCGTGCTATGCCATCCTCGCGGTGTCAAATCCCACCCACTGCAACGTAGCATTGCTGTACCTCTCTGTTTTCCCTTTCTCCCTGTGTGTATTTATTTTTTTCTTTCCCTGTCTCTGCAGTAGCTGGGGGTGAAAAAGTTACAGATTAGAATGGCACTAAGCCCCGCCCTCCCCCTCAGTTCACAGTGCAGGAAGAGCAGCTCAGTCGCACATGCTCAGTGTGTTTTTATGCATTCCACAGAATGCACACTGATTGGTTAGCTCAAAGTGCCTCTTGCGGTGGGCGTGGAATCCGCCAAGACAGAAAAGCAGGTAAATATGAAAAAATATCACATCTACTCTGCTCTTTATGCCTGTTGAATGAAACTACTGACTCACTCAAAAGGCATAGCATGTTTTTAAAGGCACACTGACAAAGCATGCACGTCCCTTTAAATAACAATTATTTTTATGTAAGGATTTGAGTTTCAAAGTAAAGTTTGAAACTGCGTAACATCCTGCTTCGATAACATATGCTGATGTAATGGCCTTTTGTTTGATTGTCGCTATCCTATTGTCTGTCACAGCTGAATAGGCCATGAACCTTAAGGGCCCCAGTGTTTCTGTCTAATACTAATGATGGAAGCTCTGCTGTGTGAACAAACTTTAAAGTACACAGACTAATAGGAAAATGCAAACGGAGGATGCCAATCATTGAGCATTGACAAAAAGAGGTCACATAAAGGATAGCATTGCGGGAGGTCTAACGGTGGCTTTCTGGCCAACTCTACAATGTAAACGTTTGGAGGAATTTCAGAGGTGCGAGACATTCCGGGTCAGAATTTACCTCTCGAAGTAGAATTACAAAGCAGTCGCAAAGATTCTTAGATGAAATTAGAGACAGATAAAGGTTTTAGTCTAGAAAAAGGAATATGGAAGGAAAGCAATACCCTTTCTTGTATCAAGCTGTTTGAATCCCAGATTAGACTTTCAATTCTGATTAACGAAAACTGAAAAATGAAAGCGCCGTGTGTGATGTTCGTTAGGGTTTGAACACCAAACATGACGACTTACAGTACTTGGAATATTATTGGCTTGTAACAAATCTTTCCAAGGGTTTTGTGGAGTGTGGAAGGAGGGAGGACATACCCGTGACCCATGGAAAGATGCCATCTTGCTAAATTTAGAATTGATAGAAAAAGTAGCATCATCTTAATGAGACAAATAGGGGAGCCGCTAAAGGCCTTGCTCCCACCGGGGCCTCAAATGATGGGATCTATGTAGAATACCATTGCACTGATGTTCCACACAAATACACTTCTACATTCACATACACTTGTCTACCAAGAGAGTTGAATTGGCCTTCATAATCCGGCTGGATGGAGTCGAGGTAACATCACTGCTCTATAACCGTGGAGAGCATGGAGACCCAGGTTCGATCCCGGCAAGAGCACCTCTCCAGTAAGTGTCCTTGGGCAAGACACCTAACGGTACATACTCGCCACCCAGGAGATACTTGAAAATGAGAGAAATCTTAATGTATCCTTCCTGGTAAAATACTTTATCAAACAATATAATTTAAAATTTTGTTCACTACACGAAGAGCCTCATATTTCATTTTGGCCTAAGACCTCACTAACCCTAGAGCTGCCACTGGGCATACTCTCCTCAGCTCTTGCATTACCTACTTACTGGACCACCAGGGTAATCAGATGGAAGGGCTTTGCTGCCAGGTTTTGCTCGGGGTCATGAAGTATTGGCATCCTATGGAAATATCTTGCAAGGTTTATTATTCCCAGCGCACAAGCAGTAGATATAGGACCATATATTGGCCAAATGACAATAATACAACAGTATCGTACATGAAATTAAACAACGCAGCGCCAGTGAACATTAGTCTGCCGGTAAGCAAGATTATACACACTGCATGTCCATAAACATACAGGGTTATTCAAAGAGATTCGAAAAGTCACTGCACGTTCGGTGACTTTTCGTTCTCTTCAATTCGGTTCCTTTTGCCGATCCCATTTCGGTGACCCTGCGGTGTATTCAGCAAACACCACAGGGTCCCCGAATTGCAGGGAAAAGCTGCCGCAAACCTGACGAAAACTAACCGCAAAACCCACCGAATGCACGCCGAAAACCCCCAAAAACATCTGGATTAACCTGCCGAAAACCACTGAAAAAGTCCGAGCAGGAGCCGATCACACAGCCAAAGCAGCTGAGACTGCAGACGAGGGAGGTGAATAAATTAGCAAAATAGTTTGTATGAATCTGTGAAAATGAAACACTGTTTGCAAAGAAACTACTGAGCGAAAATGTCTGTAATTTACACAGGAGGTCCAGGGAATGATAATAAAAAGGGCTGTTACAGAAAAAAGAAGTAAACTTTAAAAAAAAAAAAAAAATCGGACTTTTGAAAACAAAAAAAAATTCAGAAAAATGCTTAAAATATCCTAAAAAATCTATAAATAAAGAGACTCTTTACTGCAGAATTTTATAATGAACGGTTTATTAGATATTGAATTAAAACAGGAATATTTTTAACATTGAAGCCTATGGGATTCACCTGAATAAACCTGTCGAATTAAACCACCGAATGGCAGGTCATTTCGGGAACCTTTCACTGCTGGTTTGTGTTCTCTGAATAGCCGAAGCAGTGCTACAGGTATGTTCAGGCAATTTGCCAGGATTTGGCGAATTGCCTGCTCTCTGAATAGCCGAATGGCCAGGAAAGGTAACCGGACGCTGATTTTCAGCGTTCGGTTACCTTTCTCAAGCAATTCGGATCTCTTTGGATAACCCTGATAGTATTCTTTTTTCAAAGATTCGCCTCCTTTGAGGAGATGTCCATTCAACGATGCTGCAGAAAAGAGAGGAAAACCCAGATTGCGCAGTATATAGGTTGTAGATATAATCAAAAGAGTGGTCAACTCACATTTTCATGAGGCCACACCTGGCTCTGGGGAGGACTTCTTTATGGGTCTTTTATTCGTTTCTTTGGGTGCCCATTAACCCCTTAGTGGATCCTGTGGACTCCAATTGGGTTCCCCTGCAGTGAAAATAGACGTATGCCAGGGATACCCCATGGGTGATATTGTAACCAGACAGTAGGAGATATAATGACAAGCCAATGTAAAACTCACATATCCATGAGCCCCAATGACTCTGTCAATTGCGCATAAGGAATTTGTAAGGAAATTCCCAAAACCTTCTTGGACAGGAATCTAGGCAAACAGCGGTCTTTAAAAACATTTATTTGTAACAAAAAAAACAGAGCATAGCTACCAGGACGCGTTTTGCCGGAATGGCTTCCTCAGCTGGTAATCCCTATGTTGTCCCCGGTGTCATCTTACATAGTCTGTCCTTAAAGTCCAATTAAATGCAAAAATTAGTCATTTAAAAAGAAATAAAATGTATTTTTACATATACGATCGTGCTGCTGCTGACATAAAAATAAAAACACCTCCGGAAAAATCGGGAAAGAGAGGATCTGAGGCAAACACCTGTCACCCGATATAAAAAAGACATTCAACTTTGGAAACGATCAAAGATGATCCCTGTTCCAATTCGGACACGATACCTTTTCAGAAGCATTTTTCAGGAGTGACTGAAAAAAATTCAGGCCAATCAAAAATTATCGCTAGTTTTCAAATAGGTCTATTTTGGAATTTAGATGATTTCTACAGGGTAATTCAAAGAGATCCAAATGGCTGCCGAAAGGGAACCGAACGCTGAAAATCACCTTTCTTGGCCATTCGGCTATCCAGAGAGCAGGCAATTCACCAAATCTTGGCGAATTGCCTGCACATACGGTGCCTGTTCGAGGGCAGTGAAATCCCCATGAAAAGCACTGATTCGGCTATTCGGAGAACAAAAACCAGCAGTGAAAGGTTCCCGAATTGCCCTGCATTCAGTGGTTTAATTCGGCAGGTTTATTCAGGCAAATCCCATAGGCTCCCAGATTGTGAGTTCCTACGGGAATAGGGCCCTCATCTCCTCCTGTACTGTTTGTCAAATGTTGTTCAATGTATTGTAACCCTGTCTATACTGTGCTTATTGTACAGCGCTGCGGAATATGCTGGCGCTTTATAAATAAAGAATAATAATAATAATAATAGGCTTCAATGTTAAAAATATTCCTGTTTTAATTCAATATTTCATAAACCGTTGATTATAATATTCTGCAGTAAAGAGTCTCTTTATTTATAGATTTTTTAGAATATTTTAAGCATTTTTCAGGATTTATTTATTTCAAATAAAATTTCCGATTTTTTTTTTTTTCAATTTTCTTTTCACTTTACTTCTTTTTTCTGTAACAGCCCTTTTTATTATCATTCCCTGGACCTCATATGTAAACTTCAGACATTTTCGTTCAGTAGTTTCTTTGCAAACACCGTTTCACTTTTCAAACATTTAAGCAAACAGTTTTTTTAATTTGTTCACTCCATTCGTCTGCGGTGTCAGGTTTTTCCGGTGGCTGCGCTGCGTGTGATCAGCTCCTGCTCGGTTTATTCCGGTGTTTTCGGTGGGTTAATCCAGATGTTTTTGCGGGTTTCGGTGTGCATTCGCCCTCATTTTGCAGTGAGTTTTCGGCGGCTTTGCGGCGACCTTTCCCTGCAATTCGAGGACCCTGTGGTGCTTGCTGAAAACACCGCAGGGTCACCGAAATGGGATCGCCAAATTGAACCAAATTGAAGAGAACGAAAAAGTCACCGAATGTGCGGTGACTTTTCGATTCTCTTTGAATAACCCTGCTAGAGTTAGGGTACGACTAGGGCTAGGATTTGGGTTAGGGTTAGGTAAGGTTAGGTTAGGGTAAGGTTGGGTTAATATTGATCCGCAAACCCCTGCACAGACGGAATAAGTAATGTAAAGAAGGAAAACAAATGAATTTGTAAACGCCCTGCAAGTGGTTTGCAGACTTAGGCTAGGGTCAGACGAACGCATTTTTCACGTTGTCCGTGAAAAAGTGCGTTCGAACGAATGGACGTATTTTTTCACGGAATACGCGATAGCGGTCATACGATGCGCATGTTCGTCCGTGATTTTGTACGGATCATCAATAAAACCCTTTTTGTGTCTGGACGTTATGTTAGCCGGACATTAGCAGGGTCTGACGTCTCCTAATCACGCACAGACGCTGCTAGCGGACACAGCGCACTCTGTACGTCAGTAGTAGCGGTTTGACGTTCTCGAAAAAATGCGTTCGTTTGCCACTTGCGTTGCGCGGACGGACTTTCGTGCGGCCGTTCTTCGTATGTTCCCCGGCATTGGACGTCATTTGCTGCTAGCACGGCCGTGATTTCATGCGGCTAAACGCACGTTAAAACTGCGCTCGTCTGACCCTAGCCTAATCCATCATGGTGTCTTCCGTGTGTACCGCGTCTGCTTTATAGTGAACCTGAAGGGTTTAGAGTGACTTCACACGTAAAAATCAGATATTACCACCTTGGTGAAATGTTTTGAAAGATAACTTTCACATAAAATAAATGTCTGTTTGGCAGATGCTTTCTTTTTAATACTCTTTTATAAAAAAATAAATAAGTAAGTAAAAATCGACAGGTCTAAAATAGAAGATAGGAGCTGGAGAAAAGCCTTCAGTGGACACGACACAGGCAGCTTCTGCTAAGCACTCCGATAACCTCCTAAGAAAATCCTGTGAACAACAACATTATCTGACAGCTTCATTGATGACTTTGGCTGTTTATATGGAACTGAAATAAATCATGTGTGACAATTCCATCTGTCTGAAAGGTAAACTCATTAACCCCCTACGCACTGCAGCTGGCTGTTAAGCATTGCTGAGCTCCCATGCAAATGCAAGTGTTTAATAACACCGGATGGTCTCTGACTGCTCTCGCTGCTATATAGATTAACAGGGTTATTCGAAGAGAATCGAAAAGCCACCGCACGTTCGGTGACTTTTCGTTCTCTTCAATTCGGCTTGATTTGGCAATCCCATTTCGGCGACCCTGCAGTGTATTCAGCAAGCACCACAGGGCCGTCATAGTGCAGGGAAAAGCCGCCGCCAAGGCAAACCCACCTAAGGCTAGGGTCAGACGAACGCAGTATTAACGTGCGTTTAGCCGCACTTAATCACAGCCGTGCTAGCAGCAAATGACGTCCAATGCCGGGCAGCATACGAAGAACGGCCGCACAAAAGTGCAGCCGCGCAAAGCAAGTGGCAAACAAACGCATTTTTTAGAGAACGTCAAACCGCTAGTACTGACGTACAGAGTGCGCTGCGTCCGCTAGCGGCGTGTGTGCGTGATTAGGAGACGTCAGACGCTGCTAATGTCCGGCCAACATAACGTCCAGACGCAAAAAGGGTTTTATTGATGATCCGTACAAAATCACGGACGAAAACGCGCATCGTATGACCGCTATCGCGTATTCCGTGAAAAGATACATCCATTCATTCGACGCCGGAGAAACCCGAGCAGGAGCCGATCACAGCGCAGAGCAGCCGCCGGAAAAACCCAACACCACAGACGAATGGAGTGAAAAAAAACAAACAGTTTTCTTGAATGTTTGAAAAGTGAAACACTGTTTGCAAAGGAACTACTCAGCGAAAATGTCTGAAATTTACATATGATCCAATGAATGATAATAATTTCTGTTACAGAAAAAAGAAACTTTAAAAAAATTTTTTAGACAATCTGAAAATATTTTTTTGCAATAAAATCCTGAAAAATGCTTAAAATATCCTAAAAAATCTATAAATAAGAGACATTTTACTGCAGAATTTTATAATAAACGGTTTATTAGATATTGAATTAAAACGGGAATATTTTTAACATTGAAGCCTATGGGATTCGCCTGAATAAACCTGTCGAATGAAGCCACCGAATGGCAGGGCATTTCGGCAACTTTTCACTGCTGTTTTTTGTTCTCTGAAAAGACGAAGCTATGGGGATTTCACTACCATCGAACAGGCACCGAACAGGCACCGTATGTGCAGGCAATTCGCCAATATTTGCTGAACTGCCTGCTCTCTGAATAGCCGAATGGCCAGGAAAGGTAACGTACGCTGAATTTCACTGTTCAGTCACCTTTCAGCAGCCATTCGGAGCTCTTTGAATAACCCTGTTTGCTATATAGAAAAAGGATGGAAAGGGTTAATTTAAGAACACATCGTATATCGATTAGTGATATAGAATGTACCTGATACACAGTCTTCACTAGTGTGTCCAGCCCAACATAGGGTGTGCAACCAATGCTGCAAAATCTCACTGACCTCGATAAGACAAAGCGCTTTGAATTTTGTGCCGATACGCAGCACTGTTTTGAAAATGACGATGTTGCCGGTCACTTAGTTTTTACAGATGAAGCTACATTTCCCGTGAGTGGTCATGTAAACATGCACGATGTTCGTTTTTGAGGAACGGAGAATTCCAGATTTACAGCGCAACACATGCGAGATTCCCCTAAGGTAAATGCGTTCTGTGCTGTGTCCAAAAAGAAAGTGTGCGGCCCCTTCTTTTTTTCACGCGAAAACAGTCACGGGAGACACTTTTCTGGATATGTTATGTCTTTGGTTGATGCCACAGTTGCAGGATGACAGTGACAACTTTATTCTCCAATTGGATGGTGCACCACCGCACTGGTTAGGCAATGGTGAGGAATGCGAGACTGAACATCTTCCTCGCAGATGGATTGGATGAGCCGCGGACTACCACATGTCACTGACCCTGGCCACCCAGAAGTCCTGACTTAACACATTTTGACTTTTTTTCCTGTAGAGGTACGTAAAGGACAAGGTATTCGCCCCTCTGCTTCTTGTTGATCTAGCAGAGCTGAAACAGTGTATCAGAGCCACTATCACTGCACTCGATTCAGATATCTTATCCCGTAATTGGGCGGAAATGGATCACCGGCTTGATGTGTGTCGTGTGACTAAGGGTGCACACATAGAACATCTGTGACTTTGTCTAAAACAGGAAACATTCCCCTACAATTCTGTTACAGGTAAAAGGAAATCATGAATTTAGTCTCTTGGCAACACTTCTAAGGCGTACAATCGCTATCTATCGAATTTAAAAACACGGGAGAGCTGGGAAATCCACTAGGTAAATTGACGCAAGAAGACCTGCAAGAGTCAGAAGAAAATGAGACCACCCAGGAGAGCCATGAGCTCCTTGCCTTTAAAAGTATAAGACTTTACACCCACAAATGGCTAGGATTTACCCTACACACTGATAATAATTATTATCATTATTATTGTCCTTTATTTATATAGCGCCACATATTTCGCAGCGCTTTACAAGATCAGTGTAGAAGGGGTTGATACATTGGAATACCACACATTGGATGATACGTCCTGATTCAGGGGGACCCTGTTCCTAAGGGAATTTACAATCTGTTATATACAAGTATTTTGTGAGGTAGATGCATCCATATCGTTGTGTCATGCCCAAGGACACTCGCTGGTAGACATGTGCACAAAATTTCGTTTTGGACGAATGCATTCATCCTAAAACGCAATTTATTTAGTTGCTAAAGAAATTCGTTTTCAGTTCTTTAGTATGAAAACGAATTTCATTCATCCGAAAACCAGTGGATACAATTAATATTGTAGTGGTGACTCCTCAGAGGGCTGAGATCGGCTGCTTGTTACAGTATCTCTCACTCTCAGCACAATGTGTCAGGCAAAGCTGTTACAGGAACCGACTGCTGCTCATCACAGCGCTCAGACTTTCAGTAAAACTAGTAAATAATATTTTTATTTAAGAGGTTATAACAATATTATTTACTGTAACAGCTGAGACTGATACATTAGACTGAGAGATAATGTAACAAGCAGCCGATCTCAGCGCTCACAGACACTGGATTTAAAGGACTAAAAAAAAAAATGCTCCTCTCTGTATAATGAATAGAACATCCTCCTGCATTAATTAATTGCTTAGAACACCCTCCAGCATTAATCATTGCTGGTCTCCTTCACTCAATGTAATATTACAAAAAGAACTGAAACTAAAATGTAATGCATTTTCCTTTTGTTTCCTTAATTTTTTGGACCGAGCAGTTTCGTATCTTGAGTCATACGAAAAATAAATTATCCCAAAATTCGGACGAAATCGTTTTAGTACTAAAACGGATGCACATGTTTACTTGCTGGTGGCGCCTTCTGAGTGGAATCAAGTCAGCTTTCCATGATTGCAGATTAGTGACCTTGTGGCTAGATTGAACCCGCTTCGATAAGATGCCATAGTGAACGTTCCCCCCCTCCCCTCCCAAAAACAATCAGTCTAGTGTTGTGGAAACAAAAAATTAAATAGAATAAGGGGGGAACATGGCTTTGCAAACACATATGAGAATAAAAAAGTGCATAAAACACAAAAATTTTCCCCCAAAAAGCAGCTTGCGAGGTCAGCCCCTTAGCAAGGCATAGGGCAGGGGCCAGCAACCTTGGTCTTCCAGATGTTTTGAAATTACCAGGGTTATTCAGAGAAAGGTGAAACTATGGAAAAACTTTTGGAGAAGTGAAAATTCGAGGTCAAAATTGCTGAACCATAAAAATTCTCCTATTTATCTCACTTTCCAAATTGGCTATTTTTAACCTACAATTTTCACTTCTCCAAAAGTTCTCCAGAGTTTCACCTTTCTCTGAATAACGCTGTACATCTCCCATGATACTCAGGTACTCAATAGATTGTCTGAACCTCTTAGTTAATCCAGTTGCAAAACATCTGGGGGGCCAAGGTGGCCGACCCCTGGCATAGGGACCCATTAGTGAATTTCCACATTATTCCTTCTCCCACTGACTAAAAATGAATGACGTGGTGTAAGAAAAAAAGCATGTTTAAGGCTGCTGTCAGACGAGCGTAGTGGTCACGTCCGTGATTGCGCCTAAAAGTACGTCCGTGATAGCATGACAGGAAGCCCATCGGAGCCCGTTACACGAAGTACGTCCGCACTGAACTGCGGACGCACCACGGCCGCGGCAAACGGACGCAAGGCAGGCAAGAACGTACAACCCCTAGAACGGCCGCACAAAGTGCGCTGCGTCCGCAACGTCCGCATAGCTTTGTGTGTGAGTGATGGAACGTGGTCAGACGGACTGCATTTATACGTCCAGCATTTTTCACGGACAAAATGGTTTTGCTTTTTAATTTATTTTCCCTCCTACATCCGTCAAAATATATGTCAGTGAAAAAAACGGACTGTCTGGCCACGACTGTGTCTTCCGTACTGACGTACGTCCGTGTGCACGGACGTACAGTCCGTAGAAATCACGCTCGTCTGACCCTAGCCTTAATTAATCTGCAGGTCTTCATACGTGGTTACATTTGCTGTGAACGCTCCATTAACTACATTTAGGCTAGGGTCAGACGAGCGTGATTTCTACGGACTGTACGTCCGTGCAGTACGGACATCGTCAGTACGGATGACGCAGTAGTGGTCACACAGTCCGTTTTTTCACTGAAGTTATTTTTGACGGATGTAGGAGGGAAAAATAAATTACAATGAAAAAACATTCTGTCCGTCAAAAATGCTGGACGTATAAATGCAGTCCGTCTGACCACGTTCCATCACTCACACACAAAGCTATGCAGACGTTGTGGACGTGGCGCACTCCACACGTCCGTTCTAGCAGTATTACGTTCTTGCCTAACCTGCGTCCGTTTGCAGCGTCCGTCATGCGTCCGCAGTTCAGTGCGGACGTACTTCATGTGTCAGGCTCCAATGGACTTTCTTTCATGCTATCACGGACGTACTTTTAGGCGCAATCACGGACGTGAACACTACGCTCGTCTGACACCAGCCTTACCGGATATCTTTGTACCATCTCTCAGAACCAGGGACACTTATAAAAGCTAAAAAAAAATCTGCTACCCCTATAATGGAAGCTAACTTGGTCACTGGGGGTAAATGTGAGGATTAAATACGCAATGTCATAATTTTTACCTTAATAGAGAATCAAAATAAATATAAATCATTTCCTCGCCAGCTATTCTCTTAATGTGATCGAATAAAACACAGCCATAAAGGTCTGCAGGCGACAACAACACGTTTCATGGCATCGGCTGCTGGAACAGGAAAACTGGCCTTGGCTCATGGTGTAAATAAGCCGCCAGCTGCTAATGCATGGAGTTAACAAGGCTTGAGTGCTCATCAGGGATTACAGGAGCCACCGTATCTTTTCACCTGCGGCACGGTTAATGACCTCACAGAGGTCATCCGCGACATCATGTAGATAAATCTCTTTATTACATCCAAAGTACACTCCAGAGTCGCACTCTACCCTATCTATCGATCAGTTGTCAATGGGAGGGTAGCTTACACATGCAGCGGATCTTTATTAGTTACAGGCAATGAGGTAGCTAAACTGATTTATCACGTTTATAAAGTAGCTCTGGTACTTAACATACAGCCAAGCTGGAAAGCTTTGCTCCTGGTTCTTTGTTGGGGGCTGTAGATACATTACTAGTGAATTTGCATTAGTAAACCAGATGGTTTTAAGTGCATCATATGACAGAATACAGTTAGTTAGGGACTCTACTAATGAGGTTTGCCTTGATGTTATGGCGAGGAGCGTGACATATTTGGGCATAAAAAAGTAACCAAAAGGTTACAGCAATGTTACGCTGGTATATTGTGTTTTTTGGTTTTGTTTTACAGTTAACTAGTGTCACCATTAACATATTTGGGCGTGAAAATTTAACCAAAACCTTCGTTTTTTTTTATATAAGAAAGAAATAGTGCGCTGGTATTTATTTTTTATTTATTTTTAATTCTGTTTGTTTAGAAAGATATTTGAAAAGTGACAAATATATCAGACCCAGGCCTCGATTTAATTCCTTCAGATAAGCATTTTCAGATTATTACAATTTGTTACAGAAACTTCATATCATTTATCTATAGAAATTCCCATAGACTATAATGTAGGTAAACCATTTATTTTTAACTGATTATAATTATTGGGAAATACTGTAGATACTCGAGTATAACGCTAGATTTTGGTGACAAAAATTTACCTTAAAATTGGAGGGGTAGTGATATATTGAGACATCTGCATCGCGTGTAAGAAAAAAAAAAACTTGCCTTGCTCTGGATCCCAAGTCGCCCGGAAGTTCCGGTAGTCTCGCTGAAGTGAATGCGGGCTCCCTGATGCTTGCAAACACTTCAGGAACTCCCAGAATCGGGAGAGGTGGGATCCATTACGGCCAGAGGGCATGCTCAGTTGAAGCCAATCATTCACCTCGCTCACCTCCACCGGCCATGTAATACTACTAAAGAAGACGGGTGGCCAGTGACTTCATACTTAGTAACAACTGCAATCATTCTAGAGAAGAGCATCCTACCTGAGGGGGAGCCTGACTGTGTTAAGAGAACCTGGAAGGATTTTAATTGTTTACCGGTACAGTAAAATTTTGTTCCTAGCGTTATATTCGAGTCTTGAATATTCTCTCATTTCCATAATAAATCTATATCCATCGTGTTATATTCGGGTCGTGTTATACTCGAGTATCTACGGTAGTCCAAAATGATCCAAAAGGAAGTAAATCGAGGCCATACTGCAAATTAGATTCTTTCATTTAAAAAAATGAGACGAAATATGAGTAGACCAAGTTACGCTGAAGAAACCGGCAGTAAAATTGATTAAGTTTAAAAAAGTTCAAAGATGAAGTGATAAGAGAGTCCAAGGAGGAGCATGCTAAGATAGTCAGGTCTGCTAAAGATGAGAGATTTGATAGGAAGCTTTGATTTGTTTTACAAATATTTACATTGGATAAGAGCATAAGTTCCTTCACTACTGTGATTGTGTATATACAATATACAGGATCAGCAGAAACAGCAGCCAGAGCGATGAATTTTGTTTGTTGCAAATTAAATTCATTTGGCGTTGGACTTCAGAATGTGCCCGCAAAGTTTTAGCACCATGGGGATGATGGCTGAGATGCTACCACTTATTAAAATTGGCTGGGAATGTGCCCGCATGACATCTCCCCTGCACAGAGCTCAGAACTGCAGTAACTCTGTTTGGCCAGCAGATGGCAACATCTGCCTGCCAAACCGGTTATTACAGTAAGGAATACATTGGGAGTATTCCCAAATATTTCTTACTGTATAATTTATTAACCCTTTCGCTGCTGAGGCATTTCACACCTCTGTGCTGAGCTCATTTTTACTGGTTTCGCTCATCATGTTTAAGCGCGTTTTGAAGCCTTGTTTTACTATATGACCCAGACATATTATATATCGTTCTTTCCGGCAGACTCGGCAGATTCATAATATATTCATTATTATATGTATACGTCATGTCCTGTCTGTATATTATAACAAAAAATGCAATAAAATTTGAGTTTTCAATAATTTAACATGCAAAGTGTTTTTTTTTCATATTTTAATATACAAGCATTTGCGGTTATATTTTCTATGGGTTGCGCTTGTTAAAAAAAATTTAAATTGGGTTTCGTTACATTTTTTTGGGGGGGAATATTACGTGATTTTTAACAAACGCACCCCATACAAAAATCGTTAGTGCAGCATCATTGTTCACATTATAATTGAAATGGGAACAATATTGCTGCATTAACAAAACCAAAAAAAATTGTTTATTTTTTTTATTATTATTTTTTTTAAATATATATATATTTTTTAATTATTATTAATTTGTTACTACTTTTTAAATGGTCATGTTTGATATCATTGGAAAGGCCATGCCCTGACCGATCCAACGACACCAAACATTAACCCCTAGCTGCCACGGATCGGGAAAAAGGGGGTTGATTGGAACCCCCTATCTCCACCGTTGGTGGCAGCTAGGGGTTAACTCCAGAACTGACATCATCACGCTATGCACGATGTCCCCAGTCATCAGGGGGAGATTCCGGAAGCTTGGCCGACATCCAAGATGTCGGCCAGCTCCAGGAGCGGATCACGATCTGGTGCTTTTCAGCATCGAATCATGATCCGGCCCCCAAGGGGTTAAAGCCAGGTACCGTTTAGAAAGGGCAGGTTGTGCCCTTCCAAACAATGCCTGCCTTTAATCCCTGGCCCCCGGCGATCGGGAGGGAGAGAGGTCCGAAGGACCTCCCCCCTCCCATTCAGGCACCTCCTCCGCACTCGAGGGGTGGGCCTGAAATAGATGTCATTGCGCCAGCGCGATGACATCTATTGGTCCTGCCGGGTCCCGGAGTGCCGGGCTGACATCCAAGATGTCAGCCCACACCGGGGGGACCAGCAATCGGCCGGATTCCCGGCCGATTGCTGCCTCCTGTGCATGGACGCGCTCAGCGCGTCCATCGCACAGGGGAAGCACTTAGCAGCCAAGTGGTTAAAAAATAATTTTGCAAAAAAAAAAATCAAAACACTGGTTCCTTAGTGTATTTTGGAAAATCCTTTGGTAGTGATGGATTTAATTACTATTTTGTCTCTGCCATACTCTGTCTTGTTTACATAGTGCATTATTGTTACATTTATTAGAATGCCTAGCTTCAGCCTACAAATTACATAACATCCTGTCAGTCTGACAAAAAAAGAGAAGTCTAAATCTGTTTTAATTCATAACAGTATAATATTTTATATTGATTAAAAAAAAAATCCAAAACGCGAATTGCGTTATGGGACTGCGTGTCCGCAGTTTTCTTTTATTATATAATTTTATTTGAAATGAAAATATGAAACAACACAAACAAAATGCCACGTTTCATCAGAGCAGCAAAATTTGTTAAATATGTATCGATGTACACACACACAAACCTAGACAAAATAAGAAAGTACATAGTCGATTTTTCACTTTGATCTCCCCACCCCTCAGAAATAATTAAAAAAAACAACAAACAAACACACTCCTCCCTACTGAATTCAATGTTTTCTGCCTATTATTTATCTCTTAAAAAAACTGCAGTAAATCTAAATTATTCTGCCTGTGTGCATACTGCCACAAAAGCTCGTTATTCTTCTTTATGTTTTCCCTGAGATTTATAGAGCCTGTAATCCCAGGCATAATAAAATACACCTGTATTTTCATACAGATACAAATAGAAAGGAACACATTCGATTTTTTTGATCTTTTTTTTCTTTTCTAATAGAAAACTATAGAAACTTTTGTTTTGACAGTTTTTTCATCACCAGGTGGTTTGAATGTAATTATGTAGTCGTCATTCAAAGCACCTTCCTTAATTATTGCTCTTACTCTCTCAAGTCTTCATTAACCAAGTGAAGCAACAGTGACTGTCATCTGAAAAAGAAAAAGAAAAGTCTATATGCACCTTTCGCACAGCAATTACAAGACAGCTTTTCCACTCTTGCTGTTTGAAGAAGGAAAGCATCCCTTTGAGGGAAGAGCTGGGAAATAATTCTGTTTTGGTTAAGTGCTGCAATAGGATGCGAAATGATTGATGTGTGAACTGCAGATCCCAAATGAAATGTGGATATTACCCATTGCAATGGAATTCTTTTTTCCCTTTTTACTTTCTTCTTAAAGTTCAGGTTCTACTTATAGCTAGGGTCGTCCATGTTTTCCTTGACGCACATAATGTATTGGTTCTGATGGACAGTGCATGAAAAATGCCACCCAGAGTATGTAGAATCCACACGTTGCAGGTAAGAAATCAAAAAAGGAATCCCATGTCACCTGCCGTCATTTCCTTCCTGCAGCATATGAATTATACATGTTGCAGGTAGGGATGTGCCGAACACCACCGTGTTCGGTTCGCATTCGAACTCGAACAATTTCAAAAGTTCGAGTTCGAACGCGAACATGAACCGGACTCAATGCAAGTCAATGGGACTCAAAAGTTCGTTTTTTAGAGTGTCCTGCAAGAGGGCATATATGCAAGATATTTGCCATTAAAGGTGTATGCCGGGTAGTGCCCTGGGGGACAGGAAACAAGGACAAAAAGTTAAAAAAAAATGTTTTTAAAAGGGACAGTGAGTTTTCCATGAAATAAGGGTTAAAAATAAAAACGAAAAATTCCTTCAAATATTGTGCCTAGGAGGTCCCCATAACCTGCCTGTGAAGTGGCGGATTTGTAGGATGTATAGAAACATTTAAAAACAAAAAAATGATGTTTCAAATGACAGTAAACGGTTTTCCTTTAATCTATTCATAAACAACTGCTTGGGGCAGCAGCCTGTATGAAAAGAGGAGACCTTTTAGACTAGGGTCAAACGAAAGTATTTTTACACGCGAACATAAAAAAGTGCGTCCGAATGCATTGACGTATTTTTTCACGGAATAGGCGAAAACGGTCATACGATGCGTATTTTCGTGCGTGATGTTTTACGGATCCAAACCAGGAAATTTTTGCGTCTGGACGTTATATTGGCCGGACACGAGCAGGGTCTGACGTCTCCAAATCACGCACACACGCCGCTAGTGGACGCAGCGCACTCTGTACGTCAGTACTAGCGGTTCAGCGTTCTCGAAAAAATGCGTTCATTTTCCACTTGCGTTGCGCAGCCGGACTTTCGTGCGACCGTACTTCGTATATTGGCTGTCATTGCCCGTCATTTGCTGCTAGTGCGGCCGTGATTAAGTGCGCCAGAACGCACGTTAAAAATACGCTGGTCTGACCCCAGCCTTAGGACACGCAGAACAAGGTTAGTGATTTTTTGGCTAAATTATGGTGAAACGTATGCAGGCTTTGGATGAAAGTAACAATAGGTGATTTAAAATTCGGACTTTAGTGTCGGCAACGGTGCCGTCACACCGTAACCACTCTGTGGTTTTGTGGAAGAGTGCAGGGTTGGACCCTGCAGTCCAAAATTAAAATGATATAAATCTGGTAATATAGGAGTCGGTGTCAGTGCAGCCAAATATTGTGCAACAATTTCAACAATTGCCAGAAATTTTGTAGAAATGAGACCCCCACAATTGCTGGTGGCAGTGAGATCACAAAGATTAGAACAATTCCCAGATATTTTGTATAAATGACTGACCCCAAAATTGCTGGTGGCAGTGAGAACACAAAGATTACAACAATTCCCAAAAGTCGATACGAAAAAGGAACGAAACGAACCGAACCGAAACGGAAATCGGTCGAAACGAATCGAAATGAAAATTTACAAAATCCGAACGAACCGAATCAAACCGAAAAAAAAAATCAGTGCACAAGCCTAGTGCACACCTCTAATGAAATTGTAATCAGTGTCCAGGAAAACATGGCCGACAGTCAACTCTACTTATATTAAGGTAATATGTGAGTTTAAGGGACTCTCCAAGTACCACTTGGTTTGAGAACAAAAATAGATATTTTAGGCCAAAAACTCATATAGGTTTGTGAAATTCTGCAGATCATTATTTTGGTGGCCTTCGGACACACTTTTTACACATAGTCCTGCTGGTCCTGCCAGGTCTCCCTCCGGTCTGGAGCTCCTTCTGTGCTGCACTATGCTCTCCGGATCGAGGACGCGGCTTGATGACGCGGCACCCGTCGAGTTCATAAACAGATGTCTGACGCCTTGTTCCTTGCCCTGATGTGGTTTTCCCTCCTCTCAGTGCGTTCTTTGCTTATTATATCCCTCTGATTACCTGTGTATAGATTTTGGCTTGTCTGACGTTTCTCCTGGCTGTTAACACCTTGGCTCTTGACTGATAACCCACTCTGACATAATGACCTTTGGCACTTGGTTGACAACCCGCTCTGGCATAATGACATCTGGCATTTGGCTGATGACCCGCTCTGGCATAAAGGCCCCTGGTATCTGGCTCGCGTGTATTCTGGTATTAAACCCTGGTGTTTGGTTAATGTCTACTATACTCAGGGCCGCCATCAGGGAATTATGCCCCATGCTGCCATAAGGGGCCCGAGGGGGCCCGGGCTGCTGGGTGGGGGTTTCCGGGCGGGGTCCCGGGCCGCCGGGGCCCCGTCGGCAGCAGCGTCGACCTTTTACAGCTCCGGTATCGGACACTACTGTGTCTTCTTCGGCTCCTGGCAGCTTCACTGGCTGGCTGGGCGGGGCCAAGCAGCGTGTGGGGGCCTCCAAAGCATGCTGCTTTGGCTCCGCCCCCTCCAATCAGTGAAGCTGCACGCCTGAGATGGAGGGCACAGGCTGAAGACAGGAAGAGAGAAGAAAAGAAGAGAGAAGAAAAGAAGAGCTGAAGGAAGGACAGGGAAGGAAGATGGCGGAGTGGTGAGCCAGGGCCCAGCCTAGACCCAGGGTCCAGACCCCAAATGCACAGATGCAGACCCCAAGGCCCAAACCCAGGGCCCAGACCCCAATGCCCAGACCACAAGACCAGACCCAGGGCCCAGACCAGACCCCAAGGCCCAGACCCCAGGGCCCAGACCCCAAGGCCCAGACCCAGGGCCCAGACCTGAGGGCCCAGGGACCAGGCCCAGCATAGACCCAGAGCCCAGTCCCCAGACCCAGGGACCAGACCCCAAGGCCCAGACCCAGGGACCAGAGCCCAGACCCAGGGACCAGGCCCAGACCCCAAGGCCCAGCCCCAGGGACCAGACCCCAAGGCCCAGACCCGACCCAGACCCCAGGGCCCAGACCCCAAGGCCCAGACCCAGGGACCAGGCCCAGACCCCAAGACCCAGCCTCAGGGACCAGACCCCAAGGCCCAGACCCAGGGACCAGAGCCCAGACCCAGAACCCAGACCCCAAGGCCCAGCCCCAGAGACCAGACCCCAGCCCCAGGGACCAGACCCAGGGACCAGAGCCCAGACCCAGGGACCAGACCCTAGGGACCAGACCCCAGGCCAGACTCAGGGCCCAGACCCCAAGGCCCAGTCCCAGGGACCAGATCCCAGACCAGACCCCAAGGCCCAGGGACCAGGCCCAGGCCAGACCCCAAGGCCCAGGGCCCAGACCTCAAGACACAGACCCCAAGGCCCAAACCAGACCCAGGGCCCAGCCCAGGGACCAGGCCCAGAGGCCATCATATACAGCCCGTTACTGTGAGTTTTATTGCTGTGGATTCTGTGATACATTCATACACACTGCACATTACTGTGAGTTTTATTGCTGTGGACGCTATGTTATGTCCTTTTATTATTTGTTTTGAAGAGGGAGAAAAGCTGTTGGAGTGCAGGGGGGGGCATCGTGAGGTTCAGTAAGGGGCCCCATCATTTCTGGTGGCTGCCCTGACTGTACTCACAATAGGTAGAAATCCGGCCACTTCAATGACCGGCAGTGTAGGATAGTTGTTCTGTGTTTTCGGGGGTTAGACATTATATTAAGGGGTATATGTGGAATCTTTACTATGCATAATGTGCGGATGTTTCTTGTGACAAACAGACACAACAAAGCAAGGATGACAGCACTCCATTACAGAAATTACACCATCTCAAACCTCATATCATTTAAAGACTTTCAAGGTTTAAAAAAAAAGATTTTACAGATATTTCCACAACTTAACTCAGATAATAACTGATGTGAGTTTAGATAGCAAAATATGTCCATATCTTGCCTAAGCCTGTCACAGTGTCAATGTATCCCAGAGCGACCGGTACTACACTAATTACCTAATGACTGAATTTATGGGATTAACACACTTAAAGACGGCAAAATCCTGACTCCCAGCGATTCAATGTTAAATCGAATCTGTAATGAGACAGCTGTGGCAGGAAGGGATGCTTGCCTAGAGGGTTGTCAGCCCTCTCCATGTACAACAACCAAGGTTTAAGCAAGATATGGCCACATTTTGTGAACTAAATTCCCCTCATTTATTATCAGAGTTAGGTTATGGAAATCTGTTAAAAATATGTTTAGTCTTGAAAAATCTTTAAAATAACCTTGAAAGTCTTTAAATTATGTGAGCTTTGAGATGGTGGTGTAGTTTGTGTAATGTAATGTTTTCCCCTTGGTTTATTGTATACATAACCACAGTATACACATAGAAATATTCTCATTGCATTAGGTATTACATAGTTAAATCGTTACATAGGCTGAAAAAAGATGTGCGTCCATTGGGTTCAGCCTTTCACACATCACCTACTGCCAGGGCCAGCCCGAAAATGGTGCAGAGTGGAGCAGCAGCGCCAGGCGGCAGAAATTCGGGGGGCCGCAAATTTCAGCCCCCGGCACCGCTGCTGCGCTCTGCACTTTTTTTTTGCAGATCGTGCGGCGCCCGCGTTCATTCCTTCAATGAGCGGCAGCCACATGAGTATCTGCCACTCGCCTGAGATCCATCCGCCAGCCTGCCGCGATCAAGATCACGTGATCCCGCGAGATCGCAGCAGGCTGGAAGGTGGATCCCAGGCGAGCGGCAGATACTCACGAGGCTGCCGCTTGTTGAAGGAAGGAACGCGTCGGCCGCAGGATCTACCCCTTGGAGCGGCCTGGGCCGGCAGAGGTGAGCCTGGGGGCAACTATATCCATGTGTGAGCCTGGGGGCAACTATATCCATGTGTGAAACATAACAAGGAAAAAGATTGTCATCTGCGCTCGTTTCTATGTGTTCCATGTACAACAAAAATGGAGGTTTTTGTTTGTTTCAATGGCCATTGCAACGTAAGCCCACTCGCCACTTCAAGGCACCTCTTTAGAGTGGGTACCTAACAATTGTAACCAAAAGGCTGCTCTACTGAGCAGCTCCAAGCCCCTCCAGCTGCTTTTCAGCCAAGGAGAGACAAAGATGGTGGGTTTTATTTATACACGCACCAAACACTTCCCATTTGGGATCAAAAACAAAAACATGGAAAGAGGAACAGCTGCAGAACAACGGACTGGTGTTACAAGCATGATATACATAAATACAGAAAAAATGGCGTCGCGCCCATACTCACTTATTTTCAGAGCGGCAGCAACTGCCAGGAGTAACAGCCCAGTCAATGTATAAAACATAACAAGGAAAAAGATTGTCATCTGCGCTCGTTTCTATGTGTTCCATGTACAACAAAAATGGAGGTTTTTGTTTGTTTCAATGGCCATTGCAACGTAAGCCCACTCGCCACTTCAAGGCACCTCTTTAGAGTGGGTACCTAACAATTGTAACCAAAAGGCTGCTCTACTGAGCAGCTCCAAGCCCCTCCAGCTGCTGGGCGCGACGCCATTTTTTCTGTATTTATGTATATCATGCTTGTAACACCAGTCCGTCGTTCTGCAGCTGTTCCTCTTTCCATGTTTTTGTTTATATATATATATATATATATATATCCATGTGTGAGTCTGGGGGCAAATATATCCATGTGTGAGAGAAAAATTGTGTCATCTGTTGCAGCCGCTCTGGTGAGTATGGGCGCGACAAATTGTTTTCCTGTATGTATATACATGTGTGAGTCTGGGGGAAAATATATCCATGTGTGAGCCTGCGGCAATATATCCATGTGTGGGCACTGCTGGGTATGTGACGCTGGGCACTGCTGGGTATGTGACGCTGGGCTCAGTTATACACACCTCACATTACTGTATCACAGAGCTCCACAGCAAGAAAATTCTAATGTATGAGTGTTTGAATTTTATTGCTGTGGCGCACTGTGATACGCTCATACACGCTGCATGTTTTTTTTTGGGGGGGGGCAGCATTTCATCCTTCGCTCCAGGCAGCACAATGTCGTGGGCCGGCCCTGTCTACTGCTGTTAATCCAAAAGAAGGCAAAAAAAAAAACCAGTCTGAAGCGCTCAGCAACATGCAACACACTGGGAAAAATTCCTTCTTGACCCCAGATGGCGTCAGATTTCTTCCTGGATCAAGAAGCTCTCACCCACGTATTAACCCTTTCGCTGCTGAGGCTTTTCACACCTCTGTGCTGAGGTCATTTTTACCAGTTTTGCTCATCATGTTTAAACGTGTTTTGAAGGCTTATTTTAGTATATGACCCAGACATATTATATATCGTTCTTTCCGTCAGACTCGGTAGATTCATAATATGTCATTATTATATGTATATGTTATGTCATGTCTGTATATTATAACAAAAAATGCAATAAAATATGTATTTTCAATAATTTACAACGTGTAAAGTGTTTTTTTCACATTTTAACATGCGAGCAATTGCGGTTATATTTTGTATGGGGTGCGCTTGTTAAAAAAATTAGAGATGGGGTCTCGTTACATTTTTTTTGGGGAAAATTACACGATTTTTAACAAACGCACCGCATACAAAAATCGTTAGTGCAGCATCATTGTTCACATTATAATTGAAATGGGAACAATATTGCTGCATTAACGAACCAAAAAAAAGAAAAAAAAAATGTTTATTTTTTTTATAATTTTTTTTTAAATATATTTTTATTTTTATTTTTAATTTTTATTTTTTTAAAAAAACTTTTTTCACAGTGTTTTGTATCGTTGGAACACCCATGCTCTGGCCGATCCAACCATACCAAACTTTAAACCCTAGCTGCCACGGATCGGGAGATAGGGAGTTCCAATGAACTCCCTATCTCCACCGTTGGTGGCAGTTAGGGGTTAACTCTAGGACTGGCGTCATCGTGCTATGCACGATGACGCCAGTGCTCATGGGGAGTTCCCGGAGGCTTGGCCGACATCCAAGATGTCGACCAGCTCCGGAAAGGATCACGAACCGGCGCTTTTCAGCGCCGATTCGCGATCCAGCTCCCCAGGGGTTAATGCCAGGCACCATTTGGAAGGGCAGGCTGTGCCCTTCCAAATGGTGCCAGGCTGTGCCCTTCCAAATGGTGCCTGGGTTAACCCCCGCAATTTCACCAATCGGGAGGGAGAGAGGTCCGAAGGACCTCCCCCCCTCCCTTTCAGGCGCCTCCTCCGCACATGCGGGGGGGGCGCCTGAATTAGGTGTCATCGCGCTGCCGCGATGACACCTAATTTCATCGGCGGTGGTTCCGGATGCTGGGCTGACATCGAGGATGTCAGCCCGCACCGGGGGGGCCAGCGATCGGCCGGAACTCGGCCAAACGCTGACCCCAAAGGGAGGACGCGCTCAGCGCGTCCTCCGCACAGCAGGAGCCATGCGGAGGACGCGCTCAGCGCGTCCTCCGCATGGAAGTGGTTAAATATAATAACCCTTAATATTCTGTGTCTGCAGGAAGTCATCCAGTCGCTTTTTAAAAGTCTGTACAGTCTCTGACCCAACCACCTCAACAGGCAGAGAATTCCACAGCTTTAACGTTCTCACTGTAAAATAACCCTTCCTATGCTTTAGGCAGGATTTCCTTTCGTCCAGTCTAAATGGGTGACCTCGTGTCCTGTGTATAGTCCTGTTAATGAATAGGTTTCCAGACAATGGTTTATACTGGCCCCATATATATTTATATAAAGTTGTCAGATCTCCACTAAGGCCCCATGTATATTTATATAAAGTTAGCAGATTCCCTCTAAGGCCCCTTATATATTTATATAACGTTATCAGTTCTCCTGTAAGGCACCGCTTCTCTAAATTAAACTAAGCTTGTTAGTCTTTCCTCATAACTTAAACCTTCCATTCCCCTTATTAATTTAGTCGCCCGTCTCTGCACTTTATTGTTTCCCAAATACGGTATACTATATGACGGCAGATACCGCAGCAGCAATACTTTCACCAAATACAAGACTGAGGATAGGAAACAAAGTATCTTAAACTTATTTAGTATTTTGTAAACAATTCTAACCAAGCAATAACACATACAACTCTTAATAATATATGTATTCACTGCATGTATAAAAGCCAACACATGACTGAAAATCCTTGGAATAAACTTAATCTGAAAAAATGATCTAGAACTGCATTTTCAAAAAAAAAATCCAATTTCGTTTTAAAAAAAAACATTTATGTTACAATGTTGATTTCCCTGGACTCATGTTTCACCCCCAAAGCTCACTCTAGGCGGGCGCGAGAAGAGAAGGAAAGGCTGGAAGGTACTTGGCAAACACATTATTAATCACGTGAACAATGTCTACGGTGTTTGTGTTTGAAAAGAACATGACAGACTTGTAAAATAAGTGTTTCCATTAAATTTTGACTTCAGCTTTAAGGAAACCAATGGCTCACGTTTTAATTTGCCACCAGGACATAAATTGCTAAGGACCTGGGAGTCAACTATGGCCGCTTCTAAAAAAGTCTTGTGTCTACAGATATGACTTCTGAGCATGTGCTATGTCACGCACAGTTATTTGCTGAGGACCACATGTAAGCAACAGTAAATGAAGTGGCAAATAGTGAAGCCTCCTGCATTTTAACCCTTTCACTACCAAGAATGGGTCCTATTTCATTCGTCACTCAAAAACGCACGCGCGACGCGTGAATTTTTGCGCGAAGCGTTAAACGTTAACGCCGTAAATCAATGCTGGTATTACAATTCTCGTGCATTTTTTCATCCGTCAAGCAATAACGCGCGTTAAACGGACACGCAAAACTGCTCGCGCAGCAACGTTGCACACAGAAATCAGTGTGCGGACTGTTTTTTTCATGCGATTCAGCCAATCAGAATTAAGAACCACAATTGTCTCACGTTAAGTTTTTGCACCTGTCAAAGTCAATCTGCGCATATATGCTGCATCAATAAAAAAAACACGCACAACTTCTCCATTTTATTGTTTGGGTATGTGTAGAATGTGTAACTATACTTTGTTGCGTGTTTTTTTTTTGGGCTGGTGTATTTGGTTTCGGCCAGGTTGATAGAATTTGCCATTAACACCGGCTTTTAGGAGTTGCTAAAATTATGCGCACAAAGGCTGTGCGTTACAAACTGTGCATAGATTGTAATACCATTCGTGTACCAGCGCACAAACGCATTTGCACTCACAATGTTAAGTATAGGACGCGCGCAGTACAGTAAGCTCGCGCAGGTTCACCCGCGGTAGACGTATAAGTGCGTTTGTTGCGCTGAGATTGTAATACGACGTTCTGCGCAAAGGGTTTTGCCCCTCGCATTAATGCGTTTTTGCGCGGCGCAAACGTTTGCGTGAAGAATGTAATAGGGCCCAATGTGTATACACGATTTTGTATTGCAATGGAATGTAAATTTTAAATTAGAATACGAATCTCATTTGCATACCTTTTTAGAGCAAAGGTAAAGGAATTGCGGCAAATTGCACCATATTTTGCTGTCAATTAGCCTGTATTTGGCAAACTGACAACTTAAGTGGTTATTCAAAGAGCAACGAAATGTAAACGAAATTTCAATGTTCTTTCATTCGGCAAGCTCAATTTGTTGACCCTGGGGTGAACTCAGCATTCATCGCAGGGTTCCCAAAGTATGCCGAATAGATCCGCCGAACGCCGCCAGTAAACTCACCGAATACAGCCGCAAACCGCTGAAAAACCACCAAAAGCATCTGAAAAACTGCCCATAAAATGTCGAACGCAGCTGACGATCCGCTGAAAAAAGCCAACCAGCCACAGATCAGGGGGAAAAAAAAAAAAACACGCAACTTTAAAAGGCTTTTTAAAGAAAAATAATGCATGAAAATTTATAGATTTTAATATACAGTATAAGGTCCTATGAATAACAGTAAAAAGGACTTTTACAGAATAAAATAAACACAATCGGAATCAAAAATTTCACCGAAAAAATCCAGAAAGATGCCTAAAAAATTAATTTGTAAAAAAGACTTAATGGCAAATAAAAAGAATAAGGCTAATGACAGATGATCGTGTTCTGAGCGCACTCTGCGTGCGTGCACAATGGACAGACGTACTGACGGAAGATACTGTAGACACCACACGATCCGTTTTTCTTGACAGATGTAGAAAACAAAAGGGAATTATGGGAAACAAAATTAATATGAAAAATGATAAAAATTTGAAAAGGATATGAAAAGCCATTGTGTGCATCAAGGTCGACCTTGCAATTGAGGTCCATCTGACATCTCCACATCACTCACAGAGAACGCTACGTGGACGTGGTGGACGTGGAGCACTCTGCGCATCCGTGTTAGCGGTTTTACGTTCTTTCCTAACTTGCGTCCGTTTGCCACGTGCGTTGTGTGTGCGCTGTTCGGTGCGGACGCACTTCGTGTGTGGGTCTCTATTGCTCATGATTCTATGCTACGACGGACCTTAAACTGTGCGGCAACACGGACGTTCTAGGTCAAAATAGCCAAACCAGAAAAATTTCCCATTTATCTCACTTTCCAATTGACCTAGAATTTGCACTTTTCCAAAAGTTCTCCAGAGTTTCACCTTACTCTGAATAACCCTGTGTGTGTAATTTACCATTACTTCTCTATGGGACAATTTCACTGCCGCTGAAGGTCATCGAATTATGATGAATCGCACCATATTTTGCTGCAATTTGCCAATATTTGGCGAACTGACAGCTTTCTGAATAGTCGAACTGCCATGAAATTGCAACATACGGTGAAATTCACCAATTCGGTGGCAAGTTCGGCTATATTGAATAACTCGGCCGGCGCAGAAGAAGGGAATCAGTCAACCGATCCGTCTGTTTGTCATTTATCGCAGACAGCAGTGGCAAGTCTAGCTTTTTTGAATTAATATATTAAAAAAACAAATAAGGAGATGAAATAAAAAGAAGAGTGTAGCGATGACATTGTCCTTCTTGAGGAGAAGATGAAAGTTCCAACGATATTTCTTGAAAGTCTCCTTCGTCCAATATCCTCAAATAAAGCATAAATGATACATCATAGTGCGATCCATAATCAACATGTGGCTTGATGTAAATGAAATAAAAACACTCACATGGGACAGAACCCTCCTGGTTCTGGGGGGAATTGCGTCTGGGTACTTTCCGGCCACCCAATTGCCCTTTAGGATCCAAGGTGTTCCAATCTCTGTTCGTACCGTATTGCAGAGTACAATCGGACTGAAAAGAAATCGCTCCAAAAAAAGGCTCCAATAGTAGATAAAGATTCTTTTAATAAAAATGAAATAAAACAAACATAAAATACGCCAGAACGCGTTTCGCCTATTCATATATATATTCAAGGCTTCCTCAGCTGGGAAGCCTTGAGCCAGCTGAGGAAGCCTTGAATATATATATGAATAGGCAAAACACGTTCTGGCGTATTTTATGTTTGTTTTATTTCATCTCCTTTTTTGATGGTTACGGACAAGGACCATTTGTGTGTTTTTTAGCGATTCCTGTTTTTATCTGTTATCAGCGCTACCGGAACGGTAAAAACAAATAAATCAGCAGCAATTAAAAACTTTTTTCATATAGCAAAAGGGGAGGGTAAGATTAATAATTTATTTTCTTTTTTTTTTTTCTACCATATATTTTAATCCAGTTGTAAAAGAATAAACAATTCTTTTAAGATTTTATTCTGTGGAAGTAAGATTAATTAAAATTAATGAAGTGTTTGCATAATTAGACGCGGCGCTTCGTTTGTTTCTGTTTAGTTTATTGTAATATCCCACCGCTAAAATGAAAGCTCTGTGGACTTGTTAGAAAATGACTGTTATCGCTTTATTGCTCACATCGCTCATGTTAATTCTATTCGTTCTAAAGTTTTATAAATTCTGTATCAATTACATTTATATTTTTATTGAATGGAACACAACGGTACTGTAAGGGTTTCGCTTACACAGGGGTGTGCTTAAAAGTGAAGCCCATTCTGAGGGTGATGAGGATGTATCGTGTAATCCAAAGGAGGTCTGCAATCTGGAAGACAATCTAAATCAGGGCTGTCAAACTCACGGCCCCCAGATGTTGATGCCTACAATTCCCAGAATACTTTCAATGCACTAGATGGCCAGGGAATCATGGGAGTTCCAGTTCAGAAACATCTGGGGGACTGGAGTTTGACTGAAAGGGGAATTAAAAGCCCAAAATATATGTCATGTTCATATCAGGAAACAAAAACATCTGGAATAAGACGTACGAGATGTGGTGGTTGCATGCTGGTACCGTCACTGCCATTAGAAGAAGAGATTTCAAAAATTCCTTCATCCACATCTTAAAGGGTCATTTTAGTGGGGGGAGTTGTTTGTTGGTTTGTTTCTTAAAGTACCGTTTTAATTATTATATCATCCTGAATAATGAATGCTCGCGCATTTCACTCAATATGGTTAACCACTTCGCTGCGGCGGATGCGCTCAGCGCGTCCAACCGCATGTCACGTTCCATGCGGTGGACGCGCTGAGCGCGTCCAGCCTTTGGGGCCAGCGTTCGGCCGGGTTCCGGCCGATTGCTGGCCCCCCCGGTGCGGGCTGACATCCTCGATGTCAGCCCAGCATCCGGAACCGCTGCCGGGCTAATTAGGTGTCATCGCAGCAGCGCGATGACACCTAATTCAGGCGCCCCCCCCCCGCATGTGCGGAGGAGGCGCCTGAAAGGGAGGAGGGGAGGTCCTTCGGACCTCTCTCCCTCCCGATCGGCGGCGTTGCGGGGGTTAACCCAGGCACCATTTGGAAGGGCACAGCCTGCCCTTCCAAATGGTACCTGGCATTAACCCCTGGGGAGCCGGATCACGAATCGGCGCTGAAAAGCGCCGGTTCATGATCCTTTCCCGGAGCTGGCCGACATCTTGGATGTTGGCCAAGCCTCCGGGAACTCCCCCTGAGGACTGGCGTCATTGTGCATAGCACGATGACGCCAGTCCTGGAGTTAACCCCTAGTTGCCACCAATGGTGGAGATAGGGGGTTCCAATGAACCCCCTATCTCCCGATCCGTGGCAGCTAGGGGTTAAAGTTTGGTATTGTTGGATCGGCCAGAGCATGGCCGTTCCAACGATACCAAACACAAAAGTGAAAAAGTTTGTAAAAAAAAAAATATATATTAAAAAAAAATTATAAAAAAATAAATAAACAACTTTTTTTTCTTTTTTTTGGTTTGTTAATGCAGAAATATTGTTCCCATTTCAATTATAATGTGAACAATGATGCTGCACTAACGATTTTTGTATGCGGTGCGTTTGTTAAAAATCGTGTAATTTTCCCCAAAAAAAAATGTAACGAGACCCCATCTCTAATTTTTTTAACAAGCGCACCCCATACAAAATATAACCGCAATTGCTCGCATGTTAAAATGTGAAAAAAAACCACTTTACACATTGTAAATTATTGAAAAATCATATTTTATTGCATTTTTTGTTATAATATACAGACAGGTCATGACGTATACATATAATAATGACATATTCTGAATCTGCCGAGTCTGACGGAAAGAACGATATATAATATGTCTGGGTCATATACTAAAATAAGCCTTCAAAACACGTTTAAACATGATGAGCAAAACCAGTAAAAATGACCTCAGCACAGAGGCGGGAAAAGCCTCAGCAGCGAAAGGGTTAAAGGGGCATTCTATTTAAAAACAGAGTATCCTTTATTGCCCTTAAATAATTGGTATACCACACAAAAAAGAGAAAGAACAGACTTCCTCAAACGAAGATCAGGATGCTGATTTATAAAACATAACTTTTATTAATTATTAGAATGTAAATGAACAAACATATAAAAAACACATACACAATAAAGAGCTGAGGTTAAACACATAAGGCTTGATACATATAGCAGAAAATATGTGGTAAATGATTGCACACTTAGCTATAATACTACTTCAAAACCATCAATGGGTATTGGTCACAAGTGGCCATAATGTGGCATACATTGCTAGATGCGTGTAAATAGCACAGATTGAGACAGGATGTAGCAAGCAGGCAGATCACTGCGGGAGTATGTTTAATCATACGGCAATCAAAAAATTGAAAAATGCCCTGAACACAGTTGCAACAAATAAGCCATGTACCCCAACGTCAGCTATATGACCTGTAAACTTAATTGCTGGAACGCATCATACAGATAGATTTATAGCAATGACCAGCAACCACAATACTGCTGAATGCCCCAAACAACAATTGTTTGCCTGTTAAAGCCAGCTCAAAGACATGTTTAAAAACAAACTCAACACAAACGTGTGTTTCGCCGATCACCACACCGGCTTCATCGGGAGTAAAAGTAAATCTGAATACAATGTTCATTTACCCTGTTTATATTACAGGAGACCCTAGTCACATGGCTGGAATGGACAAATCATTATTGAGCAGGAAGCAGGAACGTCAATCAGTGGTAGTAATGAACCGAGCTTAAATGAGACCTATTAACTAAATGAAGGGTCATCTGACAGTCTAAAACCAATCAGTTGGGAGTATTATGTTAAAGAGAAAAAAAATAAAAAAAAAATTGCAAGAAGAATACATAATTGTACTAGAGCTATAGACCAGGTAGAAACAATATCATAGCCCGCACTATCATTGGCCGCTGTAAATAAGTAGTAGTGCCATCAAATTACAGGTACACCTGGTGCCATAGCAACGGATCCCTCATTGCAGCGTGGAAATGACCAGAGGGTTAAATGTAGAATGGAAACAGCGCATAACATTACAATAGACTTAGGAATAACCGCTCGACCAACTACAGAACCATCTCACTGGCACGAGGCAAAAAAATAAAAAAATCTTTAATATAAACGTCTACTCAAGTGTCTGTTGGCAGAGTGGTGCCATAGACCTTCTGTCCTGCTCTTGTGACCTGATGTGGGTTGGGCTTTTGTTTCATGCCATTCTGGTATTCCGGTGTCACATTTTGGTTTGGAATGCAGAGGTCAGAAATCAGAACGTGCACTAATACGACATCGGTTATGCCAGGGATACAATAAAATGTAGCCAGTGCGGGATTAGAAAGGATCAAAAATTCCCGCTCAGTTTTTGAGATCAAAGATAAATCAAAAGAGTGATTAACCAGAGGTCGCAATTGTACCAAGAAAGCGGATGTCGGGTCCTTTGGCAGGATAGCATGTGTGGACCCATCGTTCAAAATGTTCATTACCATCTGTTCATACTTGACTACTGACAATAGTACGACATTCCCGCCCATATCAAATTGCTTAATCAAGTATTTCTTTCGTTAATCGTTGGATTGTCAGCATAAGTATTGACTACTTTGAGAGTATCGATTTTGTCAATATCAGAACATACAAGTTTGCAAAACAAGTCAACATTACAGAAGTCAACATTTACACGCATCTAGCAATGTATGTCACATTATGGCCACTTGTGACCAATACCCATTGATGGTTTTGAAGTAGTATTATAGCTAAGTGTGCAATCATTTACCACATATTTTCTGCTATATGTATCAAGCCTTATGTGTTTAACCTCAGCTCTTTATTGTGTATGTGTTTTTTATATGTTTGTTCATTTACATTCTAATAATTAATAAAAGTTATGTTTTATAAATCAGCATCCTGATCTTCGTTTGAGGAAGTCTGTTCTTTCTCTTTTTTGTGTGTTATATAGCTTATTAGGTTCAATCCTTGCTCAGGGTGTTCACCTTGATTCCTGAGTGTTTACGAGGTGAGGTGACTGCTGCGTTCACCTACTAGTCTGTGGGTGTTTTGTCCTTGTTGTTTTGTACCTTAAATAATTGGGCAGCGGCTGCTGACGATCTCTGCACATTTATTATTATTCTTTTTGTGGGAGATTTTACTTACCTTTTGTCCCTCGCGTGAGCAGCTCCTCCTCTTCAGCTCGGGAACTCCCAGTCCAGGAAGTCCCTGAAGCTTTTCTGTGCAATTTACGCAGAATAGGAACTGCAAATTGCGCAGCACTACCGGACTTACGTACTTTATCTACACATGGTTCATAGGGCCGGTGCAGAATGATGGTCTCAGAGAGGGTGACGTTGGCACTAGTGACCGATCTGGTAACTGGCAGTCGGGAAATTCAAAATCCCCGACTGCTGGTGATACTGGGTGGGGTGGAGGAAACTCCTCCACTTCAAACAATGGTTTCACTGGATATGGGGTGATGGGTGGTGGTCACTCCTCACATCCTGACTACTTTATATTTATAACACTAAAGAGGTCAGGATGAGTAGTGTCCCTTTAACCCTTTACTGCTGGGTGTGTTGTGTCCGGCGACGGGGCGTACTTATGCTATAACACCAGTTCGTCATTTTTGCTGCTGGTCATTTTTCCATGTTTTTGTTTTCAACCTCAAATGGGAAGTGCTTGGCGCGTGTATAAATGAAACCCACCATTTTCTGCCTCTCCTTAGCTGAAAAGCAGCAGGAGGGGCATGTAGTTGCTCAGAAGAGCAGCTTTTCGTACATTGGTTAGGACTCACTCTACAAAGAGGTGCCTTGTCGGGGCGAGCGAGCTTCCGTTTCAATGGCCATTAAAACAAACTAAAACCTCCTGATAGTGTTTTGTTTTGTACATGGAAATATATATAAACGAGCGCAGATGACATCTTTTTTCTCTTGTTATGTTCTATACATGAATTGGGCTGTTACTCCTGGCTGTTGCAGCCGCTCTGGTGAGTACAGGCGCGACGCCATTTTTTCTGTATGCCCCACTGCATGACTGCTGCGGTGGTCCCCTGCTCTGGCCAGCCTATGCAGCTGACACACGGAGCGCGTCATTGGCTGCAGGGGTATGGCCTGATTTAAGCCCGTCCCACATCAGCCAATGGCGTGCTGTGTGCCAGCTGGTGGGAGGGAGCACAGAGACCCATTGAAGCCAGCAGGGTGTGCTATGCCGCCAAGGGCTTCAAGACCCACCACGGGGATGGCATAGTATGCCCCGTGTTTGTAAAAGGTTAATAATCCAGCCTGGGCACAGCTTTTGATGGTTCTAGAGAAAAATAATACTATGATACTGCTATTTATCTATATATGATGTAACAACAGTTTTAATAAAATCGCAGTTGCTCATGTTGAGTATTTATTGATGGAATCACTCAGTTTTAAATGTTATCATTTCCAAGAATAGTTTTAAATGAAATTATGTCCAAAAGACATTAAATATAACAATCTTTTCTGTTTGTCCTTCGCTCGTTTCGGTTTATACTTTCTACATTAATTTTGAAATTCAATTTACCTTTTAACCACTTTGCTGCTGAGGACGCGCTCAGCGCGTCCTCAGCAGTCCCGCTGGTGTGCTGAGGACGCGCTGAGCGCGTCCTCACATTGGGGTCAGCGTTTGGCCGGTTCCGGCCGATCGCTGGCCTCCGGTGCGGGCTGACATCCTGGATGTCAGCCCGGCATCCGGACCAGCAGCCGCCAGAATTAGGTGTCATCGTGGGGGCGCGATGACACCTAATTCAGGCGCCCCCCGCATGTGCGGAGGAGGCGCCTGAAAGGGAGGGGGGGAGGTCCTTCGGACTCTCTCCCTCCCGATCGGCGGCTCTGCGGGGGTTAACCCAGGCATCATTTGGAAGGGCAAAGCCTGCCTTCCAAATGATGCCTGGCTTAACCCTGGGGAGCTGGATCGCGAATCGGCGCTGAAAAGCGCCGGTTCGCGATCCTTTCCCGGAGCTGGCCGACATCTTGGATGTCGGCCAAGCCTCCGGAACTCCCCAGAGGACTGGCGTCATCGTGCGTAGCACGATGACGCCAGTCCTAGAGTTAAACCCTAACTGCCACCAACTGTGGAGATAGGGAGTTCCAATGAACTCCCTATCTCCCGATCCGTGGCAGCTAGGGGTTACATTTTGGTATGGTTGGATCGGCCAGAGCATGGCCGTTCCAACGATACCAAACACTACAGTGAAAAATGTTGTAAAAAAAAAAAAAAATGAAAATAAAAAAAAATGTAAAAAAAAAAAAAAAAAAAAATTAAACACTTTTTTTTTTTTTTTTGGTTTGTTAATGCAGCAATATTTTTCCCATTTCAATTATAATGTGAACAATGATGCTGCACTAACGATTTTTGTATGCGGTGCGTTTGTTAAAAATAGTGTCATTTTCCCCAAAAAAAAATGTAATGAGACCCCCTCTCTAATTTTTTTAACAAGCGCACCCCATACAAAATATAACCGCAATTGCTCGCATGTTAAAATGTGGAAAAAAACACTTTACACATTGTAAATTATTGAAAATACATATTTTATTGCATTTTTTGTTATAATATACAGACATGACATAACGTATACATATAATAATGACATATTATGAATCTACCGAGTCTGACGGAAAGAACGATATATAATATGTCTGGGTCATATACTAAAATTCAAAACACGTTTAAACATGATGCGCAAAACAGGTAAAAATGACCTCAGCATAGGGGCGGGAAAAGCCTCAGCAGCGAAAGGGTTAAAAGATTGTAACTTTCTCCCGGGAGAGTTAAAGGGAGCTAAATAATCGATGTCAGAGAGCAGGACTTGTAACAAAAGGGCTTATTTTGTTTTAATAGCATTCCCTTCGGCTCGCCCGCGGCCAAAACTTTTAAAGTGGGTTTTATTGCACAGAAAAATGGAATTGGAGAAGAAGTGGGTTATATGTGTTTTACATGGGATGATATAGAATAGTAATCTGGGGTTGTCTGCTTGAAAGAACCTGCTCGGTGTATGTCCTGGGGAAAGGATTGGATGAAACTTTAATACAGAGAGTCACTAAAATGGTGAAAAACAAATGATAACACTGTTACAAAAGCAGTTGATGTTCTATTGTTTTCTCCATAAACACGTCAGGCTCATTGGAAAGGAAACTACATATTCTACTTTTATTAGTTTGCTCACATTAGCGTGGAATGACCGTGTGAAAACCCTTTGGGATTAACGTGGAGTTTTGCATGAATTGGTCATAAAATGTGCTCTGATCTTCATCTAAGTCACAACAATTTGAAAAACACAGTCTGCTTAAAATAATACAACACAAACATTATATGTTTTCATGTTTTTATTGAACAGAACATGTAAACATTCACAGTGCAGGGTGGAAAAAGTATGTGAACCCCTAGCCTAATGACTTCTCCAAGAGTTAATTGGAGCCAGGAGTGAGCCAACCTTGAGTCCAATCAGTGTGATATTATTGGATGTGTTGCTGAAAGCTGTCCTGCCCTTTAAAAACACACACCAGTTTTGGGTTTACTGGTTTCAAGAAGCACTGCCTGATGTGAACCATGCCTCGCAGAAAAGAGCTCTCAGAAGACCTACGATCAAGAATTGTTGACTTGCATGAAGCTGGAAAGGGTTACAAAAGTATCTCCAAAAGCCTTGATGTTCATGTGTCCATGGTAAGACCGACTGTCTACAAATGGAGAAAGTTCAGCACTGTTGCTACTCTCCCTAGGCGTGGTCGTCCTGTAAAGATGACTGCAAGAGCACAGCGCAGAATGCTTAATGAGGTAAAGAAGAATCCTAGAGTGTCAACTAAAGACTTACAGAAATCTCTGGCACAAGCTAACATTTTTGTTGACACAGCTACAATAAGGAAAACATTAAACAAGAATGGAGTACAAGGGAGGACACCACGGAGGAAGCCATTGCTGTCCAAAAAGAATATTGCAGCACGTTTGATGTTTACAAAAGAGCACCTGGATGTTCCACAGCACTACTGGCAAAATATTCTGTGTACAGATGAAACCAAAATTGAGTTGTTTGGAAAAAACACACAACACTATGTGTGGAGAAAAAAAGGCACAGCACACCAACATCAAAACCTCATCCCCACTGTAAAACATGGCGGAGGGAGCATCATGGTTTAGGGCTGTTTTGCTGCCTCAGGGCCTGGACGGATTGTTGTCATTGATGGAAAAATGAATTCCAGAGTTTATCAAGACATTTTGGGGAAACGTAAGACCATCTGTCCCAACTGAACTGAAGCAGAGATGGGTGATGCAACAGGACAATGACCCAAAGCATACACGTAATTCACAAAAAGAATGGTCAACAAAACAAAAGCAAAATGCGCTTCTGGAGTGCCCAGTCAGAGTGACCTCACCTCAACCTGATTGAAATGCTGTGGCATGACCTTAAAGAGAGCGATTCACACCAGACATCCCAAGAATATTGCTACATTGAAACAGTTTTGTGAAGAGGAGTGGTCCAAAATTACTCCAGATCGTTGTGCGGGTCTGATCTGCAACTACAGGAAACGTTTGGTTGAGGTTATTGCTGCCAAAGGAGGGTCAACCAGTTATTAAGTCCAAAGGTTCACATACTTTTTCCACCCTGCACTGTGAATGTTTACATGTTATATTCAATAAACACATGAAAACATATAATGTTTGTGTAGTATTATTTTAAAAAGACTGTGTTTTTCAAATTGTTGTGACTTAGATGAAGATCAGAGCACATTTTATGACCAATTCATGCAAAACTCCACGTAATCCCAAAGGGCTCACATACTTTTTCTTGCCACTGTATGATCAAAAAGAGAGAGTTATTCAGAGCACACTGACTGAACAGAGAACTCTTCTACCCAACCAGGAGGATGGAAACAAGCAATACTACTTAACCCCTTCATTACCAAGTGATTAAAAAAAAAAACTGTGAGGAACCAGTGTTTTTCTGAAAAATAATTTTATTTAATTATACAATAGGAAATCTTTGGGAATATTCCCTATTTGGCAGGTAGATGTTGCCATCTGCTGGCCAATAAGAATTACTGCAGTTCTGATCACTGTGCAGAATTGGCTGGGGATACGTCTGTAGACTCGTTTCCAGCTGGTTTAAAAAGGCTTCAGGACCTCGGGCATCATGCCCATGATGCCAAAGCTTAGGGGGCACCTTCTGTAGCACAAATGCAAATGCATTTCGTTTGCAACATTGGCTCACAAATTTCCCTGTAGTTGCCAAAAAAAGTTAGATGGATAGAGGTACTGATGGATGGATACAGGGGGAGAGAGATAGATAGATACACTATATTGCCAAAAGTATTCGCTCGACTATCCATATGCGAGTCAAGGCAGGTGAGCGAATACTTTTGGCAATATAGTGTATGTACACATAGATAAAGATAGATACATAGATAGAGGACAGATGATTTATGGATGATAGATAGATAGATAATAGATGCTTAGATATAGAAGGATAGATAGTTTTTAAGATAGCTTTGAGGTAGCTTTGTGCTACAATGTAACTACATGACACACCATTGTGACATGTTAAAAGAACTAAACTGGCCATCGCTGGACTCTAGACGCACCCTTCACCTTTCCAGCCTGGTGTTTAAGAGCTTTTCTGGGAAGCTACCACCCTACCTGAATAGGCTGCTTCCCCCGGCAGTTCCCTCATCCTATAACCTCAGATCCAGGACCAGCACCTTACTTGCAATACCGCAATACAAAAAGAAAATGGCTCGATCCTCATTTCCTACAGAGCACCACAATTATGGAATAACCTCCCAGACACCGTCAAATCTTCCCCCAGTCTTAAGTCACTCAAGACTTCCCTATTAACATACCTCAATACAAAATGCACCTGTAAACATGTAACATAATGACTTTATTTCCTCATATTTATTTTTCTGTTAATCTGTATATTTGGTCTTGTGTTAATTTCTTGCATTTTACTATTTTGTATTTCTGTAACCACTCAATGTTCTCGAACCCAGGACATACTTGAAAACGAGAGAAATCTCAATGTATCCTTCCTGGTAAAATCCTTTTATAAATAAATAAATAAATAAAAGATAGATAGATGGTAAGTAGGGATGGGCTGATTTGCATTCGAACTCGAACATTTTAAAAAGTTCGAATTCGAACGCGATCATGATTCGAACACAATGCAAGTCAATGGGGCTCAAAAGTGCAAAAATTAAGGTCCCCTCCAGAGGGCATATATGCAAGATATTGGTCATAAAAGGTGTATGGGGGTCTGGGTACTGCCCTGGGGGACAGGAAACAATGACAAACAAATTAAAAATAAAAGCATTTTTAACCAAAAACCTTTTTTTGAGCCTTTTCACCACTGTGCGCTGTGCTAATTTTTACCGCTTTTGCTCATGTTTAACCCTTTCGCTGCTGAGGCTTTTCACACCTCTGTGCTGAGGTCATTTTTACCGCTTTTGCTCATCATGTTTAAACGTGTTTTGAAGGCTTATTTTAGTATATTACCCAGACATATTATATATCGTTCTTTCGTCAGACTCGGTAGATTCATAATATGTCATTATTATATGTATACGTCATGACCTGTCTGTATATTTATACCAAAAATGCAATAAAATATGTATTTTCAATAATTTACAATGTGTAAAGTGGTTTTTTTTTCACATTTTAACATGCGAGCAATTGCGGTTATATTTTGTATGGGGTGCGCTTGTTAAAAAATTAGAGATGGGGTCTCGTTACATTTTTTTTGGGGAAAATTACACGATTTTTAACAAACGCACCGCATACAAAAATCGTTAGTGCAGCATCATTGTTCACATTATAATTGAAATGGGAACAATATTGCTGCATTAACAAACCAAAAAAGAAAAAAAAAATGTTTATTTTTTTTTTATAATTTTTTTTTAAATATATATTTTTTTTTATTTTTAATTTTTTTTTTTTTAAAAAACTTTTTTCACTTTCGTGTTTGGTATCGTTGGAACGGCCATGCTCTGGCCGATCCAACCATACCAAACTTTAACCCCTAGGTGCCACAGATCGGGAGATAGGGGAGTTCCAATGAACTCCCTATCTTCACCGTTGGTGGCAGCTAGGGGTTAACTCTAGGACTGGCGTCATCGTGCTATGCACGATGACGCCAGTCCTCAGGGGGAGTTCCCGGAGGCTTGGCCTACATCCAAGATGTCGGCCAGCTCCGGGAAAGGATCACGAACCGGCGCTTTTCAGCGCCGATTCGCGATCCAGCTCCCCAGGGGTTAATGCCAGGCACCATTTGGAAGGGCAGGCTGTGCCTTTCCAAATGGTGCCTGGGTTAACCCCCGGAACGCCACCGATCGGGAGGGAGAGAGGTCCGAAGGACCTCCCCCCCTCCCTTTCAGGCGCCTCCTCCGCACATGCGGGGGGGGCGCCTGAATTAGGTGTCATCGCGCCGCCGCGATGACACCTAATTTCATCGGCGGCTGTTCCGGATGCTGGGCTGACATCGAGGATTTCAGCCCGCACCGGGGGGCCAGCGATCGGCCGGACCCGGCCGAACGCTGACCCCAAAGGGAGGACGCGCTCAGCGCGTCCTCCGCACAGCAGGAGCCATGCGGAGGACGCGCTGAGCGCGTCCTCTGCATGGAAGTGGTTAAACGGCGATTTGAAGCCATGGGAAATGTTTGAGCAACAAGGAGTGGGAAATGTTTGAGCAACAACGAGTGGGAAAAATTACAATCTTAACGCAAACGTTAACGCTCACTTGCGTGAGCATTAATATTTGCTGCGGCGTTCACCGCATATTTGTAACGATTCCCCAGGACAGACCTGGTAGGATCCCTGGTAACAGACCTCTAACCCTCCGATCCTTAGGATGGTCGGGACTCGAGACCACTAAACCTAACCTCTAGCAGCCACACAGGCCAGGGAGACAGCACCAACAATATACACCACAGACTGAGATCAATATAAGTTTGTACTGCGCTATAGTGTATGGCACTATATGTATAGGTATGGAAGCACACCAGCAGTAACAAGCAGCGGAATATATACCAGACAGGGGCACAGAGCGAGAGTAGTTGTTATAACAAAATCTCTACATTAATAGCGTATTTTCTCAGAAGCTGCACACAGCGCGCCGGTGTATGCAGCTTCTAACAGCGTGGGAGACGGGAGGCTGCGCTTGTTGGTGGATCCAGGAATCAGGTGAGTATTAGAAAGAAAAAAAAAGTTTTATTTTATGTTCCCGGGGACATTTAAAAATGTCCTCGAATTTAATTTTTTTTAAAAAGTGTCACCTTACCTTACCCTGGTGGTCAGTGGGGGCTCCCTGGATCCTGGATGTGGGGGGGGTCTGCCGTGGCCGCAGGTGCAGTGGCTACCTCCCTGCGCTGCCTCTCTGCCACATGCACCCAGTCGGCCAGCCCGCACAGTCGCAGCTCTGTCATCCAGCGGCCGCTCGCTCCTCAAGGGATCCTTGGGAGGCCCCAGCGGGCTGCCCTCTACAGTGCCTGATTAGAGGGCCGCGTCTGCCTGATGTTTTAGCAACAAGAATGTTTTATTCCATAGGCTTCAATGTTAAAAATAATCCTGTTTTAATTCAATAGCTAATAAACCTTTTCTTATAATATTCTGCAGTAAAGAGTCTCTTTATTTTTAGATTTTTTTTAGGATTTTTTAAGCATTTTTTTAAAAAAATTCAGAACTTTTTTTCGAATTTTTTGCGAACGGCCTGAAAAGTTTGAAGTTCGCAAACTTTCGAACAGCCGATGTTGGATGCGAACATCGAACTGATTCCAACCGGCAGCCCATTGTTTAACCTCCCTGGCGGTATTCCCGAGTGTGACTCGGGGTTAAATTTCGCTACTGCGAACGGTAACCCCGAGCCACACTCGGGCTGGATGTTTACTCACCTCCTCCTGGCTCCCTCGCTGTCCCCGCAGTGTGATCGCAGCGAGCTGCTTCCTGGATGGCTCCCTGCGAGTCACATGGTGCAGGGGGGCTGGACCGCAGCAAATTTCATTCACAAAACTCACTGAATACAAATGGAAATGTTTATGAATGGCCACTAGGTGGCAGTACAGGATAAGAAATACATCGTCTCACCCTTGTTCTCAGACAGATTTCAGTGTTTTTGTTGTATTTTATTGAATATCATTTATTTGCATTATTTTGGATAATTATTTTTGGGATAATAAATGATTATTTCGTGTTTCAAACTTTAACGGACTCAGTGTATTTACTATTTTTTTTAAATTAATTAATTAATTAATTTATAAAGGATTTTACCAGTAAGAACTCTTGATTGCACGGATTTCAGTGCGTGATTCCTAATTATTACAGGCTAACTATGTACAAAAACACGTTTCCTTTAAAAAAAAATTGATACGCTTTTAGACACAAAATTTGGAAAAAATTAGACCGCCAGGGAGGTTAAAAGTAAACACTTAGAAAATCTGATATCATAGTTTGACTGTTTTAAAATGCCTTTTAGTCTGACTGTACTTTAATTCTACAAGTCATAACTCATATATATATATATATATTTGAGAAAACTATGCTGTATACACAGTTCTTAATATCTTCTTTCGTCTCACTTTTGTTCGTGGCCAATCAGAAGAAAGATTATGTGTCAGCAACTTCATGATTGGGTAATACATCTTATCGCTAGGCAGCTGAAAGCAAAAAAAAAACAACCTTTTTTTTTTGCCTATTCGCATTTAGTGAAGTTTGTATCCAATATATCAAGCACAACTTTACAAGTCGCGCCATCTGTTTCTAATACAGTCTGCCTCGTATTGGGAATATATATATTTAGGAACCGTGGCATGCTCAAAAAGAAAAATGCGATGGAATCTTAAAATGCACTGACATATTGTGTTTTGCAGAGAACCACAGAGTCTTGGAGGAAAACATTTTAAAAGACTGACATTTGTGGCTAACAAGCAACGGATAATAGAGAGGCTTGTTAAGATAAGGCTTGTGGCAGCATGAAATATTTACAAAACTTAAAGGGCCAGTACCACCAAAAATGAAATGTCCTTATTGTGTGTATTTGATGTTGCTGATATCTTACGTGCGCTTTGTTTTTCTATTGTTTGTTTAGTTAAGAAAATATTTTCCTCTATATGTGTCACTGGGTGCATCCATTGTGTGATATTTTCCTCTATATGTGTCACTGGGTGCATCCATTGTGTGATATTTTCCTCAATATGTGTCACTGGGTGCATCCATTGTGTGATATTTTCCTCTATATGTGTCACTGGGCATATCCATTGTGTGATATTTTCCTCTATATATGTTCACTGGGTGCATCCATTGTGTGATATTTTCCTCTATATGTGTCACTGGGCATATCCATTGTGTGATATTTTCCTCTATATGTGTCACTGGGTGCATCCATTGGTGTGATATTTTCCTCTATATGTGTCACTGGGCGTATCCATGTGATATTTTACTCTATATGTGTCACTGGGTGCATCCATTGTGTGATATTTTACTCTATATGTGTCACTGGGCGTATCCTGTGTGATATTTTCCTCTATATGTGTCACTGGGTGCATCCTGTGTTGATATTTTACTCTATATGTGTTCACTGGGCGCATCCATTGTGTGATATTTTACTCTATATGTGTCACTGGGCGCATCCATTGTGTGATCTTTTGTGTTGTAAACTGCCCGCCCCCAACACTGTATCTTTCCACTCACTGTGTGGCTTTGGCCATAGGATGGAGTCTATTGGTCACTCACCGACTCACATCATTGTATTGTGTGGGATGTATTCAAAGGGCATCACCAGGGGGTAGATTAGAAGTTTTTAAGCTTGTTTTATCTCATTCAGCTGCCATCTCTTATCTCAGGTAGCCTGGAGAACAATACACCTTCTGACGTCTTTTCTAAACATTCACTCCTCCACTCCACTTACTGTTAAATACTGTAGATTTAATAAACCACAACAGCAAAGTAAAACATTTAAACAGATATTGGTAAATGTTTCATCATGGGAAAAATCCACAATATGGAAAAAGGAGATGGAAAAAAAACTACTAACTTTATGTTTCCTTTTTACATGCAATTAATTCAAACAACAAAAACAGCAGCATGTGTTTTAGGGATGTGCACCGATTTTTTTTTCGATTCGATTCGATTCGATTTTTCGAATTTTTAAACTTTTCGATTCGGCTCGTTTCGACTGCTTTCCGTTTCGATTCGGTTCGGTTCGATTCGTTTTTCAGGTACATTTATTTTTCGGAATATCGACCATTTTTCGTATTTTCGGGTCACTTTACTAGGTTTCTGTATCGACTTTTCGTTATTTCGGAAAATTTTCGTTTTTCGGAATTGTACATGGTTTTCGGCATATCGCCAATTTTTCGTATTTCGGAACTTTTCGTATTTCGGAACTTTTCGTTTTTCGGAATTGTACATGGTTTTCGGTATATCGACAATTTTTCGTTTTTCGGAACTTTTCGTTTTTTCGGAACGTCTGTTCTCGTTTCAAAGCTGTCTAACTCTATTCGTTTTGATGAAAAAACTACTATGGTTTACTTTTTTAACCACTTGAATGCTAAGGACGCGCTCAGCGCGTCCTCAGCATTCCGCTGGTATGCGGAGGACGCGCTGAGCGCGTCCTCGCATTGGGGTCAGCGTTCGGCCGGGTTCCGGCCGATCGCTGGCCCTCCGGTGCGGGCTGACATCCTGGATGTCAGCCCGGCATCCGGAGCAGTGGCCGCCATTATTATGTGTCATCGCGCCCCGCGATGACACATAATTCAGGCGCCCCCGCATGTGCGGAGGAGGCGCCTGAAAGGGAGGGGGGGGAGGTCCTTCGGACCTCCTCCCTCCCGATCGGCGGCTCACAGGGGCTTAACCCAGGCATCATTTGGAAGGGCACAGCCTGCCCTTCCAAATGATGCCTGGCATTAACCCCTGGGGAGCTGGATCGCAAATCGGCGCTGAAAAGCGCCGATTTGCCGATTTCCCGGGAGCTGGCCGACATCTTGGATGTCGGCCAAGCCTCCGGGAACTCCCCCAGAGGACTGGCGTCATCGTGCGCAGCACGATGACGCCAGTCCTAGCATTAACCCCTAACTGCCACGAAGTGTGGAGATAGGGAGTTCCAATGAACTCCCTATCTCCGATCCGTGGCAGTTAGGGGTTAAATTTTGATATCGTTGGATCGGCCAGAGCATGGCCGTTCCAACGATACCAAACATGAAAGTAAAAAAAATTGTAAAAAAAAAAAAAAAAGAAAAATAAAAATAAAAAAAATTAAAAAAAAAGAATAATAAAAAAAATAAACACTTTTTTTTTTTTTTTTTTTGTTTTGTTAATGCAGCAATATTGTTCCATTTCAATTATAATGTGAACAATGATGCTGCATTAACGATTTTGTATGCGGTGCGTTTGTTAAAAAATGGTGTCATTTTCCCCAAAAAAAAATGTAACGAGACCCCATCTCTAATTTTTTTTAACAAGCGCACCCCATACAAAATATAACCGCAATTGCTCGCATATGTTAAAATGTGGAAAAAAAACTTTACACGCTGTAAATTTATTGAAATACATATTTTATTGCATTTTTTGTTATAATATACAAACAATGACATAACGTATACATATATATGACATATTGAATCTACCGAGTCTGACGGAAAGAACGATATATAATTGTCGATGTCATATACTAAATAAGCCTTCAAAACACGTTAAACATGATGCGCAAAACAGGTAAAAAATGACCTCAGCACAGGGGCGGGAAAAGCCTCAGCAGCGAAAGGGTTAATACTACTTTATATATTTTTTATAATAAATTTTGGTTTGTTTTTCGGATCCGATAATTCATTCTGTCGATACGATAATTCTGGCGATTCTATCGTGTTTTTTTAATTAACCCTTTCGCTGCTGAGGCTTTTCCGTCCCTGTGCTGAGCTAATTTTTACCGGTTTTGCTCGTCATGTTTAAACGTGTTTTGAAGGCTTATTTTAGTATATGACCCAGACATATTATATATCGTTCTTTCCGTCAGACTCGGCAGATTCATAATATGTCATTATTATATGTATACGTCATGACCTGTCTGTATATTATAACAAAAAATGCAATAAAATATGATTTTTCAATAATTTACAATGTGTAAAGTGTTTTTTTTTCACATTCTAACATGCTAGCAATTGCGGTTATATTTTTGTATGGGGTGCGCTTGTTAAAAAAATTAGAGATGGGGTCTCGTTACATTTTTTTTTGGGGGAAATTACACGATTTTTAACAAATGCACCGCATACAAAAATCGTTAGTGCAGCATCATTGTTCACATTATAATTGAAATGGGAACAATATTGCTGCATTAACAAACCAAAAATTTTTTTAAATATTTTTTTATTTTTTATTTTTTTTAAAACTTTTTTCACTGTAGTGTTTGGTATCGTTGGAACAAACTTTAACCCCTAGCTGCCACGGATCGGGAGATAGGGGGTTCATTGGAACCCTATCTCCACCATGGTGGCAACTAGGGGTTAACTCCAGGACTGGCGTCATCGTGCTATGCACGATGACGCCAGTCCTCAGGGGAGTTCCCGGAAGCTTGGCCGACATCCGACATCCTCATGGATATGCCCAGCTCCTCGTGGATATGCCCAGCTCCTCGTGGACATGCCCCAGCTCCTCGTGGATATTGCCCCAGCACTCATGGATATGCCCAGCTCCTCGTGGACATGCCCCAGCACCTCGTGGACATGCCCCAGCTCCTCGTGGACATGCCCCAGCTCCTCGTGGATATTGCCCCAGCACCTCGTGGATATGCCCCAGCTCCTCGTGGACATGCCCCAGCACCTCGTGGACATGCCCCAGCTCCTCGTGGACATGCCCAGCTCCTCGTGGATATTGCCCCAGCACCTCGTGGATATGCCCAGCTCCTCCTGGACATGCCCCAGCACCTCGTGGACATGCCCCAGCTCCTCGTGGATATTGTCCCAGCACCTCGTGGATATGCCCCAGCTCCTCGTGGATTTGCCCCAGCACCTCATGGATATGCCCAGCTCCTCGTGGACATGCCCCAGCACCTCGTGGACATGCCCCAGCTCCTCGTGGATATTGCCCCAGCACCTCGTGGATATTGCCCCAGCACCTCATGGATATGCCCCAGCTCCTCGTGGATTTGCCCAGCACCTCATGGATATGCCCCAGCTCCTTGTGGACATGCCCCAGCACCTCGTGGACATGCCCCAGCTCCTCATGGATATTGCCCCAGCACCTCGTTAGTGCAGCATCATTGTTCACATTACAATTGAAATGGAACAATATTGCTGCATTAACGAACAAAAAAAAAGAAAAAAAATGTTTATTTAATTTTTATAATTTTTTTAAAATATATTTTTATTTTTAATTTTTTTAAAAACTTTTTTCACTGTAGTGTTTGGTATCGTTGGAACGGCCATGCTCTGGCCGATCCAACCATACCAAACTTTAACCCCTAGCTGCCACGGATCGGGAGATAGGGAGTTCATTGGAACTCCCTATCTCCACCATTGGTGGCAGTTAGGGGTTAACTCTAGGACTGGCGTCATCGTGCTACGCACGATGACGCCAGTCCTCAGGGGAGTTCCCGAGGCTTGGCCGACATCCAAGATGTCGGCCAGCTCGGGAAAGGATCACGAACCGGCGCTTTTCAGCGCCGATTCGCGATCCAGCTCCCCAGGGGTTAATGCAGGCACCATTTGGAAGGGCAGGCTGTGCCCTTCCAATTGGTGCCTGGGTTAACCCCGCAACGCCGCCGATCGGAGGGAGAGAGGTCGCGATGACACCTAATTTCACCGGCGGCGGTTTCCGGATGCTGGGCTGACATCGAGGATGTCAGCCCGCACCGGGGGGCCAGCGATCGGCGCGGAACCCGGCCGAACGCTGACCCCAAAGGGAGGATGCGCTCAGCGCGTCCTCCGCATACCAGCAGCCATGCGGAGGACGCGCTGAGCGCGTCCTCCGCATCGACGTGTTTAACAGTGTGGAAACCAAGCAATACATAATTAACTTATTAACGTAAAGCAACGCACACAAACAGGAAAATATAGAAAAAATAGAAAATTTATTTACAAAATGGGAAGGGAAGGGAAGGGAACATGCCAAGGATGGCAAACTGCCCAACAGGGGCACAAACAACACAAACAAAACATACATTTAGAATTACTGGCATTTGAGGAGATGTTGGAGCTGGTCCGCATCTTTTGATTACAAAGATTATGACTGCAGTAAGGGCCCTTACGGCAGGAAGAATAATTTTAGGAAGGATCGTATCATTGACAAGCTACGTGCACCACCATCCTGGAGGTGTTTGGGAAAGACGGGACGAAGGACCAGATCAGAAAACGCTGGTCGACCTCAAGCAGGCGAGCAGGAGCAGCTGAGGCACATCCGTATTGACTCTTACTGCCGCTCCAGGATGTCCGCAGTGTTAGTAAGGTGTTCCCGGAGTTCCTGCAGCAGTTCCTGGATGGAATCCAGTGTCCTGACTGCCAGGCGAAGCTCGCCAATCGCCTCTGATTGCTCGGTCTGGCTTCTTCGATATATCCAATAAATGAAAGAAGGAAAATACAGTAAGTAAAGCAGGTTTCTATTTTGACTGAAAGTCTTGAAAAAATATAACAGTAGTATATACCAGAGCTGGCGGCCTCCTCCTGCTCCTCCTCCGACTCCTCCTCCCCCACCACCACCGTCTGTATATCCAGTGCTATATGTAAGAAATTAAAGAAATAAAAATACAGTAAACAAAAAAATGTTTCTGTTTTTTGACCAAAAGTCGTTGCTAAATAAAACAGTATATACCAGCGCTGGTGGACGCCCGTGGCTCCCCCTCCTCCTCCGCTGGGGCACTGGTCCCTGCCCGGGCAGATTCGGCGTCCTGTGCCTTCTTCCTGTCTTCTGCCAAATCCAAAAAATATAACACGTAAATAATGCAGACTGGAAAAATGGTATATCTATACAATATATTGCCAAAGTATTGCGAGACCCCTCCACTACCCCACTACCAGCTTAACCCCCCACTACTCCCATCTCATAGGTCTAAAGTCACAAAATATTTATTTATTTCCCTGCACAGACATATATTACTGTTCATTTATATATTTCTTTTCAGAAGTAAACATTACGTTTATTCAATAAAAACTATTATTTGTGTTGTGTGCATACAAAATGCATTGTGTGACTGCTTTTAGTTATTTTATAGAAGGCCTCAGCCTCAGTTTCACTTTCAGTTTCTGCGAATAATAAAACTGGATATTGCAGAAACAACAACAGAAATCCACCATTTTGTTTTGAAATTTGCATCTAAAGCATTCAATGACACTGCTGCAGCAGCTGCTGAGGCTGTATTGAACACAGCTCTGTTTGGATGCACTTTCAGAAGAACTACATGTCCCATCCTATCACTTAGCAAAGACGCAGAGATTTTTATTGATGCGCAGGTGGGAGTCAATATTGGGCAAGCTGCGGGTCATCTCGTATGCATCACTCAATCACAACCCCCCCCCAGCACACTACAGACTATACACACAGTGCCAAAAGAAATCCAGCATTGTAACTTCATCTACATACATCAAATATCACAATTTTCACGAATACGTAAAATCACAAAAAAGAAGAGCTATGGCAAAACTGCATGTATGACGAATTGTGAAAACGCAAAGCTATACACAATCACATTGCATGAAAAAAGGACTAGATAAATAAACGGATTTCTGTGCACATTAGCACATGCAAGCACATTATTATTATTATACAGGATTTATATAGCGCCGCCAACAGTTTGCGCAGCGCTTTACAATATAACATGACACTTACGTTTCGCTATGACGCGACGGATGCGTCTCAACTGCTCCTCCTCGCGTACTTTTAAATCAGACCAGCGTTTCCGTAGCTGGTCCTTCGTCCGGTCCTTCCCAAACTTCTCCAAAATGGTGGCGCGTAGCTTGTCCAGGATACGATCCTTCCTGGCGTTATTCTTGCTGCGGTAAGGTCCCCTACTGCAATCGTAATCTTTGGTATCAAAGATGCGGACCAGCTCCAACATCTCCTCAAACGCCATATTTTGGGCGCGTTTTTTCCTGGGTGCAGGTGGAACTTCTTCATCAAGAGATGAAGAGGAGGTCTCCTCTCTGGCAGCGGCCATTATGAAGAATAATAAAAAAAAAAATTTGTTCAAAAAGTTGTCAATAAAACTGGCTCAATAAAGTTACGACATGTGCGCGCGCGCGCGCATGCGCGACCCGCCGCGGACGAATCGGATCTGACCAAAATACGAAAAATTCTGATCGGATCTTTGGAAACAATCAAAAAATTTACAGAATCAGCCATATAACCGATACTAGTTAAATATACGATGTCCAGACTTACCGAAATGGTACCGAAATCCCGAATGGAACTGAAATCATGAATAGAGGGAAAATAAATTTCGATTTGACACATTTCAAGTCCATTCGAAATTCCGAAAAATTTTCGATTTGGTAAACTTTTCGTTTTTTCGGAAAGTCTGTTCTCGTTTCAAAGCAATAGATTTCGATTTGACACATTTCAAGTCCATTCGAAATTCCGAAAAATTTTTGATTCGGTTCGGAAACCTGTTCGGATTCGACTTTTTCGGATCTAAAAAATTTCGGATTTTCGGCCGAATCGAAAGACCCGAATCGGGAAATTTCGTGAAAATTCCGAAATTCCGAAACCCGAAACGCACATCCCTAATGTGTTTTATAATGTGGTTTTATCTGTAATGCACAAGTAATCTAGTAACAGCTTTGTTAGTGGTAGTGTCCCTTTAAAGAAGGCTTCATCCCTTCCTAAAGCATTCAGACGAGATTAAAATTATTAATTGTTAATTTCCATTGGGACTTCCTTTTTCTCTGGTGTTTAAAAACTATAAATTAAGCTGTTTTTCCTTTTTTTTATTATTTTGATTTTTCACTAGTTTTAGCTTTAAGAGAAAGTAGATAAGTTGGAATCAACTAGAAGCTTGTGTATAGATGCCGACTTGTCCACAGATTAACTTCTTGAAGAATTGAGGCAGACACTTCCAACCTGCAGTTCAGTTAGGTTTGTCAGATCGGCCATGTTTTCCTGGATACATATAATTTAATCGTGCTGATGAGCAGAGCATGAGAAATGCCACCTGGCAGCATGTAGAATCCATACGCTGCAGGTAAGAAAACAAAAAGGAATCCCGGGCAACCTGCCTTGAATTCCTCCCTGCAGCATATGAATTATACATGTTGCAGGGCAGCACTTTTCCATTCTCTCTTCCTCCGCATGAAATAGTAATATGTGTCCAGGAAAACATGGATGATCTGGCAACCCTAGGTTCATTCATAGTGGTCAGTAGAACTTTCTCAGTAGCAGGCAGTCAGCTGGCATGAGATGATTTCCTAGCTGATTTTAAACATTTTAGCATCACGCTCAGCTGCAGATCGAGATAACTTGATTTCAGGGACCTAAGGGAAACCAGTGTTTTTTGTAAAATTATTTTTAATTAATTATACAGTAATGCATAGCTGTTACTGTAAATAACCTATTTGGCCCGTAGATGGAACCATCTACTGCCAAACTGAGTTACAGAGGTGTGAGCAGCAGGTCTATGTTTTTTTTTCCCCTGCATTGGCTGCTGAAACCCGATATTTCACAGCATTCATCAGCTGATTTTACACGGGTTTAGCTCTTTGGGTATTATTTGCGGCAAACGAATTTCATTTGCTTTTGGGCTGCAGATCAGAATATCGAGCTATCTCGATATCGGGGCACTAGATGGTGTGCCTTTGAAGCCCGAGAGATCTCGATATCGGTAGTGAATGGGGTTAAAGAACCGAGTCATCTCGATCTTGGGAGTAAAGGGGTTAAGATCAATCCATCCCTCATGGGGCATCACAGAGAGAGAGAGAGCACCTGCTCGTCACAGCTGCACTTTAAAGTATTTTCTGGATTGATTTCCAGATCTGTAGCACTTGTATTTACGAAGCAAAACTCCTCCAGGCTTATACTCGTCTTGGATACTTAAGGCAATCAGCCACTTCTCCGACACCTGGCTGAGGGTCCTCTGCTATAATTGTTCACATGAAAAGTGAAATCTAACTACCTATGGATAAGCAGACGATGCAATTAGATCCTAGCCCATGCTGTGATTCAAGAACTATGTTTAAAAAAAACAGAACGCTGCAAATAAACCTCAAATAAGCAAAGGCGGAAAATCTGTTATTCTGATCGCGCATGTACACATCTGACACATTTTAACTATAATCAGTGTAAGAGGAATATTTTTCACTTCTTTTTCCTAGCTAAACATTCGTGCATTATGGAGACTTTGTATTTATATGTATACAAATATAGAAATACAAATATAGAAGACAATAGTCTATTGTGTACAAATAGCGTAATATCCCAGTTAAAATTCCTGTTAAATGGAGCCATATGGAAACGAATGGCCACTGACATGTAGAAATAAAAGGCCCCAAAAAAAAAACAGTCCATAAAGCCTTGGAAGGTCTCATAGGGAGCTTGATGGCCGGAGATCCTCAAAATGTAAGCAGGGAAAACATAGAAAACAATAGTGTAGCAGCCAAATGTATAAAGGAATTTATTGAGCAACTATAAACCAGCTCATCATTAAAAGCGTTACCATATGTCACTGGAGCCGCAAGGGTAAACACAGCTTGTAAAATCACTCGGCACACTCTGTAGATCCCACAACTAAAATCACATCTCGTCGCTCGACGCGTTTCATCGATAGTATTAACCAACTTCCTAGGGATCTAATATCCTGATGTTGCATGTCAGTATCCGGTGTACACAAAATCCAGAAATGTGGGTGTCTGTCGCAGCCAAAACAAGCACAAAAGCAAATACTTAGTGGATGGACTCCTGTGTATCTCAGGGCAGGAGGCAATATTTAACATAGGCAAAAGAGAAAAGAAACAACCGCTAGAGCTAGTGCATGTTTGTGTCTTTATTTTTTTTCCTTATGCCATTGTTTGGCTTGTCTCTACATTTATGTTTTAACCCCTTCACTACCAAGTGATTTTTCTGGAAAACCGTTATCAGGAGCCAGTGTTTTTATTGAAAATTAATTTTTAATTATTTATACAGTAGGAAATATTTGGGAATATTCCCAGTGTATTTCTTACTGTAATAAACTATTTGTCAGGCGGATGGCGCCATCTACTGGCCAAATGGAGTTATACTAGTTTCGGCTGCACTGCGTGGTTCCCTGCATCACCTGCTGAAAGCCCGATATGTCAGGACATTCTTCAGCTGATTTTAAACAGATTTAGCACTTCGTGCATTATGCCCACAGAACTAAAACTTTGGGGGCACCTTCTTCGTTTGCAGAAAAAACATTTAATTTGCTGTTGTTGCCCTTCAGAGCTGCAGATCGAAACAACTCGATATTGGGACCTGATGGTGCCTTTGAAGTCCCAAGTTATGCTGATCTTGGCAGTGAAGGGGATAATAGACCTCAGCACAATTCATTTGTTCTTAAACTATATTGTGTTTGCACTAACATGCAATCCGAATTATCTTTCTCCAAAAGACTTAAAGTGATCCGGATGTGAAGAGTGCCCCCACTCCAATCTAGTGAAATTCTGGGTGAAGTGGAAGAGTTTCCTCCACCCCAACCAGTGTCACCAGCAGCCAGGATTTTAGATTTCCTAGCTGTGGGTCACTAGTGACTAGGGATGAGCCGAACACCTGGTGTTCGGTTCGCATTCGAACTCGAACAATTTCAAAAGTTCGAGTTCCAACGCGAACACGAACCGAACTCAATGAAAGTCAATGGGACTCAAAAGTTAGATTTTTAGAGTGCACTGCAAGAGGGCATATATGCAAGATATTTGCCATAAAATCTGTATGGGGGTCCGGGTAGTGCCCTGGGGGACAGGAAACAAGGAAAAAAGTTTTAAAAAAAACGTTTTTAGAGGAACAGTGAGTCTTCCATGAAATAAGGGTTAAAAATAAAAACGAAAAATTCCTTCAAATATCGTGCCTAGGAGGTCCCCATAACCTGCCCGTGAAATGGCGGATTTGTAGGATGTATAGAAACATTTAAAAACAAAAAAATGACATTTCAAATGATGGTAAATGGTTTTCCTTTAATCTATTCATAAACAACTGCTTGGGGCGGCAGTCTGTATGAAAAGAGGAGACATTTTCGGACACGCAGAACAAGTTTAGTGATTTTTTTTGGTTAAATTATGGTGCAATTTATGCAAACTTTGGATGAAAGTAAAAATAGGTGCTTTAAAATTGGGCCTTTAGTGTCGGCAACAGTGCCGTCACACCGTAACCCCTCTTTGGTATTGTGGAAGAGTACAGGGTTGGACCCTGTAGTCCAAAAAATTAAAATTATATGAATCGGGTAATATAGGCGTCAATGTCAGTGCACCCAAATATTGTGCCTTTGGTGGCAGCAAGTGCCTTCACACCGTAACCCTTTTGTGGTATTGTGGAAGAGTGCAGGGTTGGACCTTGCGGTCCAAAAAATTTAAATGATATTAATCTGGTAATATAGGCGTCAGTGTCATTGCAGCCAAATATTGTGCCTTTGGTGGCAGCAAGTGCCTTCACACCGTAATCCTTTTGTGGTATTGTGGGAGAGTGCAGTGCTGGAGGTTTTGGGAATGCAGAAGAGATCCCGATCTATTCCGTTACGTCAGCATCAGGGGATTGATAGCTGCTGATCCAGGACTGATTCGTTTTTATAAATGTCAGCCGGTCTACAGAGTCGGTGGACATACGCACTCTTTTGTGAGTGACAAAACCTCCAGCGGCACTGAACGTCCTTTCAGAAAGCACGCTAGATGAAGGGCAACCTAGTAGCTGCATAGCATAATGGCTAAGTTCTGGCCAGTGATCCAATCTCAACACCCAGTAAGCCAGTGGATCATCTGTTGGAAAGGTATCCAGGTCTGCCCTTGCCCCTAGGTAGTCCTGCACCATATGGTGAAGACGCTGGCAATGGGTGCCTACATTTGACGTCCCTGGGCGTCGTGGACTAAAAGAATTTAAAAAGGCATCAGTAGAACAATTCCCAGATATTGTGTAGAAATGAGACCCCCCCCAATAGCTGCTGGCATACTGGCAGTGAGAACACACACTAACAATCTCCTCTCAAAAAACACGTGCTGAAGGCTGTGTGAAGCCTTATATAGTGTGCTGCGGGACTTAGCTCTGTGAGCCCATGATTGGGCAAAATTTGCCCAATCAGGACTCTGAGCCGTGATTGGCATAGTCTTGCACCGGTCTTGCACCTAAACTGTGGTCAGGTGCAGGCTGTAGCCAATTACAAGCTTCAGGCCAGTGGAAAAGTACATTGTGGTCCATTGTGGGCGAACATGCTGCGAACACGCAGAAATGTTCGAAGTTCGCGAACATACGAACTGGCGATGTTCGAATCGAACTCTGAACCGATCGAACCGAACAGCTCATCCCTACTAATGACATCAGCACACAGAGAACATACCGTCGTCTCCCTCTCTGAGATAGTCAGAGTTCTCAAAGAGGAAGCCGATGGATCAGTTCTGCACTTGCGCGTGCAGCTGTGATCCACCATTCTGCGCATGCGATACAGAACTTGTTTACATAAAGTGCGCAGGTCCTTCCTTAGCGATGCTCAATTTCTGGATCCTATGCAACGCAATTTGCATGAAGAGGAGGAGCAGTGTGTGTGCGCCGAGGGAGAAAAGGCGAGTAAAATCACCTAAAACAATAAGCAAATAAATAATTGGGCAGAGGCTGTCAACAGCATCTGCTCGATTATTTAAGGGGAAAAGAAGGAAACTCTGGGCCCTGTTCCATTGTTGACGCTTACATGGAGACAGTAAGCAGGATAATGTTCACTCGCAGATTTTCCCTTACCATCTCCATGCTCAGGCCTCAAAATTTCCACTCGCCTGCTCGCATTTGGCGAGTGAAAATTACATGAGGGCGAGTGGGAACGCAGAGGCAGGCAGGCAGGATAGGGGTTAGGTGGGGCAACTAGTGGCGAGTAACTCTTAAGGCCTGGCTAATAGCTTAGGACTTGAAATTTCGAGCCCTGTCCTTGCTAACGTTTTATTCCCGGGAAGGTGCTATCTCAGCACTTTTCCCAGGAACGCAGCGCTAACCTCACTGATGTCCGCAGTAGCGCTTCCACGTCGCCGCGAGTATCAGCTCCTGGAGTCCATAGGACTCCATGGAGGCTTGCACTTCTGGGATGCGAGCTCTGCGCAGCTTTGCTCTCGTGAGATCGCACAGTGCCACGTAGTGATTGCAGAAGGAGACTAGGGAACTACTTGATCCCCATCTCACTCTGCTCCCAGCGAGAAGTGGCGGATCGGGTCGCCGTTTTTGACGCGGGATGAGAGGTGAGTGTGGAATTTTTATGGGGTTTTTGGAGTTTTTGTTTAATGATTTTGCATTTGCAAATCAGCATTTAGGTGTTGCTATAACTTTGGCTCGTGCATCCCGACAGTAATTAGTGCTAGGACTTTGTGATACCTCACTTGTCGAGATGGTAAAAATAGATTGTGCTTCAGGGTTAGGTATAGGAGACACTTCAGTACAGTAAGCTCGCGCAAGCTGTGAGTCGCAAAACTTTTTCACCCGACTGTAGCGTCAAGATCGGATTATCGATGCCAGACGTCAGACGTCCTAATGCTAGTGCTAATGATTACATCTTGAAATGCTACATTAGCACCAAGTATGGAATAGAGCCCACTGTTTTTAACAGAGAGTCCCTTTAGTACCTAAAAAAGCAAGCAGTTGGTTTATATGATTCATTAAATCATTGCCTAAAGCATATGAAGGTTATTTTACGGTGAGAACAATAAAGCTGTGGAATTCTCTGCCTGTTGAGGTGGTTGGGTCAAAGTCTGTACAGACTTTTAAAAAAGGACTGGATGACTTCCTGCAAAAAACATAATATTAAGGGTAATATTTAATATGTGGGTAAAAGATTATTGATCCAAGGAGAAATCTGGCGCCATCTGGGGTCAAGAAGGAATTTTTTCCCAGTGTGTTGCATATTGGCGAGCGCTGCAGACTGACAGGGTCATTCAAAGAGAATCGAAAAGTCACTGGACGGTTCGATTTGGCGATCCCATTTCGGTGACCTTGCGGTGTATTCAGCAAGCACCACAGGGTCCCCGAATTGCAGGGAAAGGTCGCCACAAACCTGCCGAAAACTCACCGCAAAATGAGGGTGAATGCACACCGAAACCCGCAAAAACTTCTGGATTAACACGCTGAAAACGCCGGAAAAACCCGAGCAGGAGCAGCCAATCACATGCAGCGCAGCCACCGGAAAAACTCGACACCTCAGACGAATGGAGTGAATAAATTAAAAAAACAGTACGCATGAATGTTTGAAAAGTGAAACTCCTTTTGCAAAGAAACTACTGAGCGAAAATGTCTGAAATTTACATATAAGATCCAATGAATGATAATAAAAAGGACTGTCACAGAAAAAAGAAGTAAAGTTAAAAACAAATTTAAAACAAATCAGATTATTTTATTTTTTTTTAAAAGACGAAAAATGATTAAAATATCCTAAAAAATCTATAAATAAAGAGATTCTTTACTGCAGAATATTATAAACAACAGTTTATTAGATATTGAATTAAAACGGGAATATTTTTAACATTGAAGCCTATGGTATTCTCCTGAATAAACCTGCCGAATCAAACCACTGAATGGCAGGGCATTTCGGGAACCTTTCACTGCTGGTTTGTGTTCTTTGAATAGCCGAAGCATTGCTTCTCTATGGGGATTTCACTGCCCTCGAACAGGCACTGAACAGCCACCGTATATGCAGGCAATTCGTCAGGATTTGGCGAATTGCCCGCTCTCTGGATAGCCAAATGGCCAAGTAAGGTAAACGAACGCTGATTTTAACCAATCGGTTCCCTTTCGGCAGCCATTCGGATCTCTTTGGATAACCCTGTGAGTTTTTTGTCTTCTTTTGGATCAACAGCAGTAGGTGATGTGTGAAAGGCTGAACCTGATGGACGCACGGCTTTTTTCAGCCTATTTAACTATGTAACATTACTCTAAAAGAAAAAATAATCACAGCCTCTGGTTATTTGATACAAATGTGTCTTATGTTACTATTTTGTGGCCACCTGAATGAAGCGAGTCGTTTTTTTTTGTATTGTTTTTTTTCTACAAGACAAGCCTTCTTGAATAATGTATGTATCCTACTGCAACCAGAGCATCCCGACTCCCTTTCAGACATATTGTTTGTGTTGTAAGGCTTGAATAATGGCTCTACAGCTTTTGTCGATTCTTGTATTTTTAGTGCTCGTGTCAGAGGTTAAGGTCCCAAGAAAAAGAATAAGTCTCTGGAGAATGAAGGCGAGACCAACGAAAAGAAAAAAACTTGCTAAAGAAACTTTAGCCTCCCTTGTTAACCATTCATTACCGGAGAGACCTGCCCCGATTCTCATGGCAGTTACAAATTAGGTCCATAAGACAAACCAATTAGAATTCTACAGAAATTCTACAATAAAGCTATTGTATTGCAGACAGTGGTATTCCTCGGAAGAAAGAATGGAGAGATCTAAGTGACTTAGGCTGTTGCTCTGGATACAATGAATATGTATATGATGATGAGCATCCTTCAGATAATATATTCAAAGTCACATTCATCACCAGTAATTCCTACCAAATCTCTACATTATCATTTTACAACTTTGACTACTCGGACTGTAATTCATGGCAATGGCCAAGCAACTTATGGAGCTAATACAGAAAACAAAAACATGTTTACGAGAACATTGAGAACAAGCAATGGTACTAGTGGCCTGCTCTTTGTTGTCCACCCGCTCTGGTTTTAGCTCAGTGGCGCCATTACGGAGAAGACTAAACCATATGCAAGTCATACTGCTATCACCCAAATTGGGCGTCCAGAACTGAAAAGCCAAGGAAGCCTCCCCTGCACCATGGATTCAACAAGCCTTGACGATCGTTTCAGCCTTAGGGCTCGATTTAATTCTATTGGCCGATTTATTTATTTTTTCTGAAAAGAATACAGTCTACTTGCCAATTTTTTTCGAAATATCAGCTGACTCAGTTGAAAAGAATTAGCTTGGAGCCGATATCCGAAAAATGCAGATGGTCCGAAGATAAGATGGCCGGTAAAACGGACGAAGAAGCTTATTTTCGGCCAGCATCGTATAGATTTGTGCCTTTAGAAATGGATTTCCAGGTGGAAAAATAGAGTGAGTTAGACCAGGGCGGCATAGACAGACCTACAAGCCCAGGGAGAATAGACTGTGCCAGCATTGTGACCAGGAGGCCCTGGAAGATGAGGTCCACTTCCTCCTACAGTGCCCCAAGTGCTCAGCACTGAGGGAAACTCACTTCCAGAGACTCTCCTCTCTCATCCCGGACTTCACCTCTATAGAAGAGACGAGGAAACTCCACATCATACTGGGAGAAGAGGAGCCGGCGGTGAAAATATCTGCCCAATACGTCGCAGAATGTCACAGACTGAGAGGAACATGAGAGATCCCAGACTTATAAATCCCCAACACGGACTCGCCCCCATCCCACTTCACATTATCCCTTAACCCTGATAATGTCCATGGACTTGCCCATTCCTCCCCATATATATATATGTCCCCCTACCCCCCCCCTCCACCCCGTATAACCTCCCCATATGCTTTGGCAATGCTAAAATGTATTTGGTCCTGCCAATAAAGCTTATTTTGATTTGATTTGACTGAAATCTTTTTTAAACAGTGGAGATTTCTAAACATGTTATAAACACCTTTCAGCATTTGGAGTTTTTTTCGGATGTCAACCTACTGGTAAATTCGAATTGAATCCCAAAAGCTCATATTTCCACCGACTGGGTGGAGTAGAGGTAACATCACTGCTCTATAACCGTGGAGACTGTGGAGACACAGGTTTGAATCCCAGCAAGAGCACCTCTCCAGTAAGTGTCCTTGGGCAAGACACCTAACAGTACATACTCGCCACCCAGGACATACTTGAAAACGAGAGAAATCTCAATGTATCCTTCCTGGTAAAATACTTTCTCAACAAAAAAGTTTAGCTGCAGGAGTTGAAATGTGTTGCAAACTTTTTCGGGAATCAAAATGCTGCTTGACCTTGATTTGGATCCCGAACTGAAAAATGGCCGAAAAAGGTTGAGTTTTTGGCCATCAGGCCCAATTTAATCAAGCGTTTAGTGGGCCTTGTCAGGTTGGTATAGCTGATACCTCTCTGGGCAACTCAGCCAAGATGTCCACCTCTGGATTACCCTCTATACCATGGCTGTCCACCTCCGGCCCCCCCAGGTGCTTTTGATCTGCCACGTCAATGATTCCCAGGCCATCTGGTACACTGAAAGAATTCTGCTTATTATAGACATTAACACCTGGGGGGACGTGAGTTTGACACCCCTGCTCTATACCCATGAAAAGAAATGTTTATGTTTATCAGGGTTATTCAGCGAAAGGTGAAAACCTGGAGAACTGGCAGGAGAGGAGAACAATCTAGACCAAATAGCCGATTTGGAAAGTGAGATAAATGGGAGAATTTTTCTGGTTTGGCTATTTTGACCTCGAATTTTCACTTCTCCAGTCATTCTCCTGAGTTTCACCTTTCTCTGAATAGACCTGTATGTGAACACAGACAACAAGTGACAGCTCTGGAGTTGGAGGACCGGAGGAATGGAGTAAGACCCCAGAGGAGCTGTAGGGTATACTACTTTGTGTATGTAAAAGTGCTCTTCAGGGAATTTTTGGTGTTTACCAGTAAATACCAAATGGGTTATTCAGAGAGCCGAACTTGCCACCGAATTGCACAGAATGGTGAATTTCCCATATAGTGCAATTTCACGGCAATTCATCTATTCAAAAAGATGGCAATTTGCTAAATATTGGCGAATTGCCAGTGAAATACGGTGACCTTCGGCGGCAGTGAAATCCTCATAGAGAAGTAATGGTTAATCTATTCAGAGACACCGAACAGCATCAAAATATCTGTGAAATGCCCTGATTTGTGATGGTTTCGCTCGACAGGTTTAAACAGACGAAACCCTTAGGTTTCAAGGTAAAAAAAAAATCCCCGTTTTTATTAAATATTTATTCAATCGTTTATTATTTTCACTTGCAGCAAAAAGTCTCTTTATTTATTTATTTTTTAGAATTTTTTGGTCATTTTTCTGGATTTTTTTGGATTGGTGTTTTTTTTTTTATTCTTTAACAGACCTTTTTTTTGTTAGTCATAGGACCTTATATATTATTTTCATGCATTATTTTTTTTGTAAAACGCCTTGTAAAAGTTACGGTTTTACTTTTATTTAATTTTTTTACCCCTGTTCTTTGGCTGGTCGGCTTTTTCTGGTGGCTTTCGGTGGCATTCGGCGGTCTGTTTGGCAGATGCTTCCTGAGGGTTTGTGGCTGCATTCGGTGGTATTTCGGTGGTTATCCGATCGATTCGGCGGTGCATCCGATCAATACGGCGGTTTCTCGGATGCGCTCGGCTGGTCGATTCGGCACACTTCGGGGACCATGTGGTGAATGCTGACTTCACTGCAGGGTCGGCGGTTTGAACTTTGACGAAGTGTGCCGAAAGAGAGAGCACCGAAATGTCGGTGACATTTCGGTGCTCTCTGAATAAACCCTTTAATGAAAGGAGAGCAGTTCTCAAAGAATATTCCTGTTGGTTCATCCCTAAGGTAAGATATTGTAGGAAATACAGTATAAAGCCTATTGCAAACCATAAGAAAGGACGGTGTGGCCATATATATTTATATGTAATAAAGTTTATTCTTTCAGAGGCTATTTACACATCACAGAAATTCAAAGAACTGCATCACAGAGCTCATGTGCTACATTCCCTATATGCAGCACGGAACTCTGGGTAAGACATGCAAATGACATCTGCAATTTCCCATTTTTTTGCATCATGGGTAAACTTTCAATTCCGAGTTTGTTGCCCATCCTTAAAGCTTATCTCTCTACACCCCTAATAGTTATATGATTACCATAAGGTGCTTTGTTAAGATTCAGAATATCGCTAATCGCTATTTATTTCCCATATATCAAGAAACGTGCGCGGCGCGAATGGCTAGCTTTGATTTATATGCCCTTAATAATTTCATCAAGAGTTTCGGCGAATGGTTTATCAGTACCCCATCGTGAATGATTGCTCGCTGCGTGCGATGGCTCCCTCATATGTCTTTCGTATAATATCTTTTTATTGTTATTGTATTTTACCTGAGTATGTAAATTGACCAATCCATCATCTGCATTTTGGCTACAGTTTCCACTTGTGAAATATGAGATACATTAGTTTTCACGCGGGCGCGATTTATATTTCTCTTCTCGTGATCGCGAAACTGTGTTGCGATCTGAACTTGCGCACGCACAAAAATACAGATATATCTTTAGAATAAGAATTCTTTATTATATGTAGCTGTGTTTTATAATTTTATACTTTTTTAAGGATATATTTTTTCTAAAGACAAGCTTTCTGGTCGTCCTGCAGCAGGCATCAACAACCTTTTCCCTCCCAATGTTTGGATCTCCCATGATGCTCAAGCATCCTAATGAGTGGCTAAGCATTATAGGAGATGTAGTCCCATAATATCTAGCCCTGCAGTCTGCATTTACAAATATTTGTGAAATAAATCGGTCATTCTGAAGAGTCTCTTTTCTACTTATTCTGCCTCGCTACCTAAGCTGTGAGGCGTGGGTGCTTGAGACTAGCTAAGTCTGTATTTGACCAGTGCTCACACGATGAAAGTTCGGCAGACAGCGTCAACTCAGCAAAACTGACACGTAGAAAGATGAATCCAGTTGAAACCTTTAATGATCAGACTGACAATCTTTGTAATAGTGTACAGCAATGCAGATGAAAAGACATTAGTTTTGTCCAGGATAGAGCTAAGATGGCTTCTAGGTGACCAGTAATTACCTCAGAACTAGACTGCGGGAAAAGGGGCGGAGCTAGCTGGATGCAGCAAGGCTATGGAGACCCAGCAGGAACAATATAGCTATGAAATCATAACTGTAAGCAGTAAAAGGCAGATTCAGCACATAGGATTAACCCTTTCGCTGCTGAGGCGTTTCACGCCTCTGTGCTGAGGTCATATTTACCGGTTTTGCTCATCATGTTTAAATGCGTTTTGAAGGCTTATTTTAGTATATGACCCAGACATATTATATATCGCTCTTTCCGTCAGACTCGGTAGATTCATAATATGTCATTATTATATGTATACGTCATGACCTGTCTGTGTATTATAACAAAAAATGCAATAAAATATGAATTTTCAATAATTTACAACGTGTAAAGTGTTTTTTTTTCACATTTTAACATGCGAGCAATTGCGGTTATATTTTGTATGGGGTGCGCTTGTTAAAAAAATTAGAGATGGGGTCTCGTTAAAAAAAATTTTTGGGGGAAATTACGTGATTTTTAACAAACGCACCGCATACAAAAATCGTTAGTGCAGCATCATTGTTCACATTATAATTGAAATGGGAACAATATTGCTGCATTAACAAACCAAAAAAAAAAAAAACTTGTTTATTTTTTTTTTATAATTTTTTTTTAAAATATTTTTTCATTTTTATTTTTAATTTTGTTTTTTTAAAAAACTTTTTTCACAGTGGTGTTTGGTATCGTTGGAACGGCCATGCTCTGGCCGATCCAACAGTACCAAACATTAACCCCTAGCTGCCACGGATCGGGAGTTAGGAGATTCATTGGAATCCCCTATCTCCACCGCTGGTGGCAGCTAGGGGTTAACTCCAGGACTGGCGTCATCGTGCTATGCACGATGACGCCAGTCCTCAGGGGGAGTTCCCGGAGGCTTGGCCGACATCCAAGATGTCGGCCAGCTCCGGGAAAGGATCACGAACCGGCGCTCTTCAGCGCCGATTCGTGATCCGGCTCCCCAGGGGTTAATAAGAGCCACCGTTTGGAAGGGCAGGCTGTGCCCTTCCAAGCGGTGCCTGTCTTAACCCCCTGCTCCCCGGCGATCGGGAGGGAGAGAGGTCCGAAGGACCTCCCCCCTCCCTTTCAGGCGCCTCCTCCGCACATGCGGGGGGGCGCCTGAATTAGATGTCATCGCGTAGCCGCGATGACATCTAATGTCCCCGCCGGGCTCCCGAGTGCTGGGCTGACATCCAAGATGTCAGCCCGCACCGGGGGGCGCAGCAATCCGCCGGAATCCGGCGGATTGCTGCCTCCTGTGCTCGGACGCGCTGAGCGCGTCCGTAGCACAGGAGAACCACTTGGCTAGACGCGCTGAGCGCGTCCATAGCAGCCAAGTGGTTAAAAAAAAAAAACATGGTCCATAAAGTCATGGCTGGATGAGTTTGTTGGGGTAAGGCTAGGGTCAGACGAACGTATTTTTCGCGTTGTCCGTGAAAAAGTGCGTTCGAACGAATGGACGTATTTTTTCACGGAATACGCGATAGCGGTCATACGATGCACATTTACGTGAGTGATTTTGTACGGATCATCAATAAAACCCTTTTTGTGTCTGGACGTTATGTTGGCTGGACATTAGCAGCGTCTGACATCTCCTAATCACGCACACACGCCGCTAGCGGACGCAGCGCACTCTGTACGTCAGTACTAGCGGTATCACGTTCTAGAAAAAATGCGTTTGTTTGCCGCTTGCGTTGCGTGGCCGAACTTTCGTGCGGCCGTACTTCGTATATTGCCCGTCATTGGCCGACATTTGCTGCTACTACGGCCATGATAAAGTGCGGCTGCACACGCGTTCGAACTGCGTTCGTCTGACCCCAGCCTAAAATCTGACTGTCAAAACAGAACCTTCACCTCGACCCTATTGAACACCTGTGGGATGCACTGAATGGAGAGTGTGAGCCAGGCCTTCTCATCCAACATCAGTACCTGACCTTACATATGCTTAACTACAGGGGTCAGCAACCTTGTCCTTAATGTCTATAGGGGTTATTCAGAGGGAGTCGAATTGGCCCCAAAATTGCACCAAACAGGGAATTTCTCCGTATGGTGCCATTTTGGGGCTATTCAGCTTGTCAGAGAGCAGGCAGTTCAGCAAATTTAGAAATTTTGGCGAATTGCCAGCAAGTACGGTGCCTGTTTGAAGGCAGTAAAATCCCCATAGAGAAGCAATGGTTCGTTATTGTATTCAGAGACACCGAACAGCAATGTCAGTGAAATGCCCTGCTGTTCGGTGGTTTTATTCGGCAGGTTTATTCAGGCGAATCCCATAGGTTTCAATGTTAATAAAATGCCCCGTTTTTATCCAATATCTAATAAACCATTTATTCTTTCAATCTGAAGCAAAAAGTCTCTTTATTTATTGAATTTTTTTACGATCTTTTCGGCATTTTTCAGTATTTTTTTCGGTCAAAAAATGTTTTATAGCATTTTTTGTTTTTTCTGTAACAGACCTTTTTATTATCATTCATTGGATGTTATGTGTAAATTCCAGACATTTTCGTTCAGTCATTGTTTTTGCAAACAGTGTTTACATTTTGACACTTTAAACTTTTTTTTTGTTTGTTTTTTACCCTGTTCATCGGCTAGTCGGCTTTTTCTGGCTGACGGTCGCGCTGTGTTCGGCGGATCGTCGCCCTTTTTCAGACGAGTTCGTCAGGTTTGCGGTGGATGGTCGAGTGAGTTCGGGATTTTATCGGATCGATCCAAAATTTTGGATTGTACTCCGGGGACCCTGCGGTGAATGCAGAATTCACCGCAGGGTCGCGGATTTTTATTCCCCAAAGTGCAGGGAATGAGAGCGCACCGAAATGTCGGTGTCATTTTTTATGTTCTCTGAATAACCCCTTTAGGTATTAACAATATCATGTCATAAAAGTCTCTGATGGTGTTATGGTCAGGTGTCCTGATACTTGTATCAGTTACCGTTACAGTTAAAAGCATTTATAAAGCGCCAACATGTTCCGTAGCGCTGTACAATGGGAGAGACAGAACAAATATGCATAAGCATTACACACACAGAACAGTAAGAGCGAGGACCCTGCATGGGAGCTTGCAATCTAAGAGTATCTTTAGTACATGTGCCGTGGTCGGAAATTTTTCTGCCAGTCCTTTTCTATTTTCTACAATGTTTTCAAAACAGAATGTCGTTATTTCAGAACATCCTCCCAGGGAAAACAATTTCAAGGCGGCTTTCAAGGCTGCTGCTCTTTATTTTGATTAAAGTTCATTGACTAGTTTTATAATTACTAAGTCTGCAGGTCCGGAGTCCGGGATGTTGAATGATACTGATCTTGCCTCTTGTGCGCACTCATGTGTTGCTATCGATCCACCTCGGAATTAACCGGCTTAAGGTGACACTTTTAACTACTTATTCAGTATTTAAGTTCATTGTTTCTACTGTCCAATGATCCAAGGAGGAAATGAAACACGGTGACATATTTCTGCACAAGGGAATGGGGGGGGGGGCTCTCGAAATCTTTCACACTGGCGTCACCCAGAAAAGCAAACACCGGCGACATCTGCTGGACGAGCAGCAAATAACATTGATGGAGTTCACGTTATTCCATTATTTAAAAAAGACAATATGGAAAAAATAGAATTTCTATTTTATATTTATTTATAAAGCATTTTAGCAGGAAGGATTGATATTAAGATTTCTCTCATTTCCCAGTATGTCCTGGGATCAAGAACATTGAAATGTTACAGTCGTTACAGAAATACAAAGTAATAAATGCAAGATATTAAAAACAAAACACAAATATACAGATTAACACAGAAAATAAATATATGAAATATAGTCACTATGTTACATGTCTAAAGGTGCATTCTGTATATAGTCACTATGTTACATGTTTACAGGTGCATTCTGTATATAGTCACTATGTTACATGTTTACAGGTGCATTCTGTATATAGTCACTATGTTACATGTTTACAGGTGCATTCTGTATATAGTCACTATGTTACATGTATACAGGTGCATTCTGTATATAGTCACTATGTTACATGTTTACAGGTGCATTCTGTAAATATTCACTGTGTTACATGTTTACAGGTGCATTCTGTATATAGTCACTATGTTACATGTTTACAGGTGCATTCTGTATATAGTCACTATGTTACATGTTTACAGGTGCATTCTGTATATAGTCACTGTGTTACATGTTTACAGGAGCATTCTGTATATAGTCACAATGTTACATGTTTACAGGTGCATTCTGTATATAGTCACTATGTTACATGTTTACAGGCGCATTCTGTATATAGTCACTGTGTTACATGTTTACAGGTGCATTCTGTATATAGTCACTATGTTACATGTTTACAGGCGCATTCTGTATATAGTCACTGTGTTACATGTTTACAGGTGCATTCTGTATATAGTCACTCTGTTACATGTTTACAGGTGCATTCTGTATATAGTCACTGTGTTACATGTTTACAGGTGCATTCTGTATATAGTCACTATGTTACATGTTTACAGGCACATTCTGTATATAGTCACTGTGTTACATGTTTATAGGTGCATTCTGTATATAGTCACTATGTTACATGTTTACAGGTGCATTCTGTATATAGTCACTGTGTTACATGTTTACAGGTGCATTCTGTATATAGTCACTATGTTACATGTTTACAGGTGCATTCTGTATATAGTCACTGTGTTACATGTTTACAGGAGCATTCTGTATATAGTCACAATGTTACATGTTTACAGGTGCATTCTGTATATAGTCACTATGTTACATGTTTACAGGCGCATTCTGTATATAGTCACTGTGTTACATGTTTATAGGTGCATTCTGTATATAGTCACTATGTTACATGTTTACAGGTGCATTCTGTATATAGTCACTGTGTTACATGTTTACAGGTGCATTCTGTATATAGTCACTATGTTACATGTTTACAGGTTCATTCTGTATATAGTCACTGTGTTACATGTTTACAGGTGCATTCTGTATTGAGGTATATTAACAGAGATCTCTTAAGTGACTTTAGACTGGGGGAAGATTTGATGGCGTCTGGGAGGTTATTCTACAATTGTGGTGCTCTGTAGGAAAATGAGGATCGAGCCACTTTCTTTTTGTATTGTGGTATTGCATGTAAGGTGCAGGTCCTGGATCGGAGGTTATAGGATGAGGGAACTGCTAGGGGAAGCAGCCTATTCAGGTAGGTTGGCAGCTTCCCAGAGAAAGCTCGTAAACACCAGAGGCTAAATCATAATCATCACGCAAACGTTAACGCTCACTTGCGTGAGCATTAATATTTGCTGCGGTGTTTACTGCATATTACAATCCCAACGCAAACGGGTTAAGTAACCCGTTTGCGTTTGGTACCTTGCTCTTTTCAGCGCGAGGTTACGGTACTTTGTGCTCCCTATGCTTAACATGGGGAATGCAAAGTGTTAATCAGCACTGGATTACAAAGTCCCAGCGCTGATTAACGTCCATCTGTGGTTAGCAAAAAGTTAACCAGAGCCAGGACTTGGCGTTAACGGATTCCGCTTCTGCAGAATCTGTTATCACCAGCCTCAAAAATTTAAAAATGAATCACATTTTCACCCTTTGTCCCGCGGCGAGGACCGCGGCTCCAATCGCTTCCTCCGTCCGGCGGGAGCAGAGAAAGACTGGGGGAAAAAGTCCCCCCAGTCTCTCCCTGCGTATCACTACACCGACCTGCCGGGTCTCGCGAGGCGAGATCTGACTGGTCATGAGACCGGCAGGGGGGAACTCAATGGAGTCCTATGGACTCCATCGAGTGGATGCTCGTGGCTGCACTCAGCGCTGCCGTGAGCATCACTGATTTTAACTCGCGGTAACAATGCAGGCAGCATATTTTGCACCTGCATTGTAATCCAGCAATAAAAAGCAGGTGCAAGAGGGAAAACTGCGGTGCAGTTTTTCCTCCCTTGCGCCCGCGTTTTAACTCTAGGAATGTAATCCAGACCCAGGTTGGAAAGGTGAAGGGTGCGTCTAGATTCCAGTGACGGCCAGTTTAGCTCTTTTAACATGTCACAATGGTGGGTCATGTAGTTACATTGTAGCACAAAGCAGCAGAATGAGTTAGTTATACCATGTAGTAAGTTTATGAAGGTGTGTTTGCGGGGCAGCTGCATACACTACATCTCCGTATACAATAGCCAGCATAAGCATTTGTTGTACAATCTGCTTTCTTACCGCGGGGCTCAGGCAGGATTTGTTTCTGTACAGAGCACCTAGTTTGGGGTAAAGTTTAGAGTGTAATTAAATGTTACCAGCCTCGCAAGATCTGGCAGGGCGACGGATTGATTCGCAGAGGGACTTTTTCCCCTCAGTCTCACTCTTCTCTCGGCAGCAAGAAGAAGTACATCGCACCGTCGTTCTCGTCGTGGGATGAGAGGTGAGTTTCTGTTTTATAAGTTATTTTTCAGCTGTGCTGACTGATTCTGCAGAAGCGGTATCCGTTAGCACCAGGTCCTAGCCGTGGGTAACTTTTCGTGCTAGGGCTAACGTTAAAGCTCACACAGCTGAGCGGCGCTAACGTTAGCGTTATCCATGTAATAGGGCCCTCATACTTTAATGTGCTCTCTGTATACATCGTCAAATAGTAATTGCCGGCTGGGTGGAGTAGAGGTAACATCACTGCTCTATAATTGTGGAGACTGTGGCGATACAGGTTCAATCCTGGCAAGAGCACTTCTCCAGTATGCGTCCTTGGGCAAGACACCTAACGGTACATACTCACCACCCAGGACATACCTGACAACAAGAGAAATCTCAATGTATCCTTCCTGGTAAAATCCTTTCTCAAAAATAAAATAGATTAGTATGATGTTCTAAATGAGACAATAAACCTGTCCCTGATTTGTAAATTGCAATGTCCCTATACGTGGTCCTATTGATGAGGCAGAAAGTCCTGCAGCTCCTTCTCCCAGATATGTCATAGCACACGGCGATGACGCACCTTTTGGCAGCATCTCGAATTATTATGCATAAGAAAACACCTTTTGATATTTATTTACTGCACCATAATTCCTTTGTTCTGTGATTTCCTTTGTATGTTTAGCGCAGTGTCACATGCAGAGATACTTAAGGCTCTATCACAATCATTGCACAAAAAATCTCGCGCAGCGCATTAATTTTTGCACGCAGCGTTAAACGTTAACACGCGATAATTAACGCTGGTATTACAATCCGAGCGCATTTTTTCATCCGTCAAAAAATACCACGCGTAAAAAAGACGCGCAAAAACGCACCCGCATTAACGCTGCGCACAGAAATCGGTGGGCAGACTGTTTTTTCATGCGACTCAGCCAATCTGAATTAAGAACCACAATAGTCTCCCGTTAAGTTTTTGAGCCTGTCAAAATCAATCGGAGTATATATGCTGCAGCAATAATAAAACCACGTACAACCTCTCTATTTTATTGTTTGGGTACGTGTAGAATGTGTAACTATACATTGCTGTATTTTTTTTTTTCGGGCTGGTGTATTTGGTTTCGGCCAGGACGTTCAGATTTGCCGTTACCACCAGCTTTTAAAAGACGTTAAAATTATGCGCGCAAAGGTCCGTTAAAGTTTGCGCATAGAGTGCAATACCATCCGCGTACCAGCGCACAAACGCATTTGCGCTCACAATGTTAAGTATAGGACGCGCAACGTACATTACGCTCGCGCAGGGTTCGCGCAGGTTCACCCGCGGTAGACGTTAATGTGTATATTTTGCGCGGACATTGTAATACGACGTTCTGCGTGAAGGGTTTTGCCCCTCGCGTCAATGCGTTTTTGCGCACGCGTGAACATTTGCCCGAAGAATGTAATAGAGCCCTTACTGTACATTTGCCATCGGAAGAAAAGTGCTCCCCAAAACAGATGTATTGGTACTATGTAAGTAAACACAATGGATACATTCAAGCAGCAGTAACGATAACAAAGTCCATTTATTTAATTGATATATATTTTTTATAACTGTGGTTTCATCGGAATCATCCTTTAATGCCTTCTGTTTTGTCTACAGATATAGCGTGGCCGCCTAACCTTTCATTCACATCAGATGTTTCACAGGATATGTTACTGCCCTCGAGCATTACAGTCTGGCCGTCTTTATACTAACGCAGAACATATGAAACCGATTCAAAGTGGGGGGAAAAGATTAGATACTGTATACAGTAGACCAGGGATCTCAAACTCTGGCCCCCCAGATGTTTCTGAACTACAACTCCCATGATTCTGTGTACATTCATTGCAAAGAATTCTGGGAATTGTAGGCAATAAAAACCTGCGGCACCGGAGACTGAAATCCCTGCTGTAAACCAAGCGCAGGCTTTTTTTGAAAGTCCACGGCCAAGATATTTTCCATTTCTGCTAACTAAATGTACCCCAGCTCTGTGCTTCTGCATGTCAGTGGAATGAACATGCAACAACGGGCAGTAATCATAGAGCCATCCACTACCATGACTCCCCAAAATGAGTAAAAAAGAAACAACAAGGGTGCAGGCAGTAGCATCTGATTGCCCATAGGACTCCCTAGAGCTCTGCGTGGCTCACACACACATGGGCTCGCACAGGAGCCATGGCCCATGGATGAATTGTGAAGGGAGACTGAGAACTTGGTCCCACTTTCCCTTTATTCCTGTGAGAGAATGTGGCAGATCGCGCTGCCCTCTTCACTACAGGATGAGAGGTAACTAAAGGGGTTATTCAAAGAGAGCCGAACTTGCCACTGATTTGCACCGAATGGTGAATTTCCCCGTACGGTGCAATGTTGTGGCCTGGGTAAAATAATTCCCCTTTTTAATAATTTTTTATTCAACCGTTTATTCTTTTAATTTGCAGCAAAAAGGATTTTTATTAATTTAACTTTTATAGTTTTTTCAGCATTTTTCTGGATTTTTTAAGTGGAATTTTTGATTGCGATTTTTTTTTTTAAAATGGCTTCTTTTTTCTTCTGCAACAGACCTCAGACCTTTTTTATCAGTGTTCATCCTTATATATCCTTATGGGTCCTTATATATTATTTTCATGCATTAGTTTTGTTTTAAACGGTTTTCAAAAATTGGCGTTTTTTTTTTCTTAACACCTGTTCGGCGGCCGGTCAGCTTTTTCTGTGGCTTTCGACGACTGGTCGGCTTTTTTTCGACAACTGATTGGAAGAGTTCGGTGCTCTGTTCAGCGGATTGTCGGCTGCGTTCGGTGTTTTTCGGCAGCGTTTGGCGGTTTATTAGCTGCGTTTGGTGTTTTTTCGTCGGTGTTCGGCCGTTTATCGTCTACATTCGGTGGGTTTATCGACGGATCCGTTTGTGAACTTCAGGAACCCTGCAGTGAATGCTGAATTCACCGCAGGATCAGTGAATTCAGTTTGCCAAATGAAAGACCACCAAAATTTCAGTAATTCTTTGAGAAAGTCTGTTTCCAAGATAGAAGAACGAGCTACCTTGGAATAACTCTTTCTCCTATTCCAAGGTGCAAATTAAAGTCTCCTATACAAGGTGTAAGAGACTGTAATACACAGTAAAGAGGCGCAGGGAAGAGCTATACTTGAGATGCAAGTGAAGCTTTCACCCAGAGTGAAATAGGAATTCCTGGCGATAAGATAACCTCGAGATTTTATGTATAACCAATGGTGGAACTACCGTCAAAGTGACCCACACGGGCACTATGGGGCCCACGGTAGGGTTCAGCTGTTCGGTTCGATCAGTTCGGAGTTCTATTCGAACATCGGCAGTTCGAAAGTTCGCGAACTTCAAACTTTTTGGCGTGTTCGGCTCGAGTTCGAAATTATTTTTTTTTAACCCTTTCGCTGCTGAGGCTTTTCCCGCCCCTATGCTGAGGTCATTTTTACCTGTTTTGCGCATCATGTTTAAACGTGTTTTGAAGGCTTATTTTAGTATATGACCCAGACATATTATATATCGTTCTTTCCGTCAGACTCAGTAGATTCATAATATGTCATTATTATATGTATACGTTATGTCATGTCTGTATATTATAACAAAAAATGCAATAAAATATGTATTTTCAATAATTTACAATGTGTAAAGTGTTTTTTTCCACATTTTAACATGCGAGCAATTGCGGTTATATTTTGTATGGGGTGCGCTTGTTAAAAAAATTAGAGATGGGGTCTCGTTACATTTTTTTTTGGGGAAAATGACACTATTTTAACAAACGCACCGCATACAAAAATCGTTAGTGCAGCATCATTGTTCACATTATAATTGAAATGGGAACAATATTGGTGCATTAACAAACCAAAAAAAATTAAAAAAAAGTGTTTATTTTTTTTTTTTAATTTTTTTTTTTTATTTTTTTTATTTTTATTTTTCATTTTTTACAAAATTTTTCACTTTCATGTTTGGTATCGTTGGAACGGCCATGCTCTGGCCGATCCAACGATACCAAAATCTAACCCCTAGCTGCCACGGATCGGGAGATAGGGAGTTCATTGGAACTCCCTATCTCCACAGTTGGTGGCAGTTAGGGGTTAAGTCTAGGACTGGCGTCATCGTGCTACGCACGATGACGCCAGTCCTCTGGGGGAGTTCCCGGAGGCTTGGCCGACATCCAAGATGTCGGCCAGCTCCGGGAAAGGATCGCGAACCGGCGCTTTTCAGCGCCGATTCGCGATCCAGCTCCCCAGGGGTTAATGCCAGGCATCATTTGGAAGGGCAGGCTGTGCCCTTCCAAATGATGCCTGGGTTAACCCCCTGTGCGCCGCCGATCGGGAGGGAGAGAGGTCCGAAGGACCTCCCCCCCCTCCCTTTCAGGCGCCTCCTCCGCACATGCGGGGGGGCGCCTGAATTAGGTGTCATCGCGCCCCCGCGATGACACCTAATTCTGGCGGCTGCTGGTCCGGATGCCGGGCTGACATCCAGGATGTCAGCCCGCACCGGAGGGGCCAGCGATCGGCCGGAACCCGGCCGAACGCTGACCCCGATGGGAGGACGCGCTCAGCGCGTCCTCCGCATACCAGCGGGACTGCTGAGGACGCGCTCAGCGCGTCCTCAGCAGCGAAGTGGTTAAAATGTATAAAAAATGCTTAAAAAATACTAAAAAATCTAGAAATAAAGAGACTTTTTACTGCAGAATATTCTAAGCAACGGTTTATTAGATATTGAATTAAATAATAATGTCTAGGTGCAAAGATTCTCACCTCTAAATAACCTGTGCTTTCAAACGGCGTAAACAACAGGTGTTTAGTGTTTGGAAATAACATGTGCTTCTAATTAGTCCAGTCTCATGAATTTGATACATTGTATGCAGACTGGGAGTGCTAGGTGTCGTGTGTGGGTCTGCGATGGCGATGTTTTTTCCATATATCCTACAAATCCGCCACTTCACAGGCAGGTTATGGGGACCCCCTAGGCACGATACTTGAAGGAATTTCTCATTTTTATTTTTAACTCTTATTTTAAGGAAAACTCAGTTCCTTTAACCCTTTCACTGCTAAGGCATCTCACCGCTGTTGTCAAGGTCCGAACCCCCAGACCCTCTGACGCCCCCTTTTGTTTACCTTTTTTGCATGACCTATGCAGATTCCAGGATTTTGTTTTTTCCCCATGCTCAGTTCTGGACTTAGGTTCTGAATGCTATTCAAATCAGACTATCACCTGCATCTTATCTAGCCTGATCCACCCTGTAAATAAGGAGGTCACTCCCTTTGATCTGGACTTCCTCATTGAAGTCAGGACTTTGTACCTAGCTGACCTACTTTTGGAAACCCCTTGTCCTGGTCTTACCTTCTGAATACCCTCTGGATTTGTTACCGGTTATACCCTCTGGACCACCCATCTGATTCCCCTCTCGAGTACCCATCTGGAACCCTCCTGTGAACTTTTCCTACCTCTGCTATACCGGTAACCCCCAATCAATTGCTACGAGTACCCCCTTATTGGATTTAACGTGTACGACCCCTGGCTATGGACTTTTGATCATTCTGTTATCTGTATTCCTCGACTTCTGCTTAAAACCCCGACTACGAGATTGCCTTATCCTATATCTGGATACCTTCCCGTGGACATTATTGTTTATCCTGTCTAGTTTAGATTCTATTTAGTTGTACGTATTTTCAGTTTCCACCTGTGTCTCCTAGTTAGCATCCTGTGTATACCTTTTTTTCTTTTCGTTCTGCTTCCTTCTCAGCGAACCTATTCATTTATTTCTGCTGTTTTATGTTTATTAGTAATAAATATCTTGTTTGACCCCTCAACGTGCATAATTCATTACCGCTCACTGCAATCTGGGCACACACATGCAATCCATGCAGAGTCCACATGACAGCTGTGTGCTGAGCTAATTTTTACCACTTTCGCTCATCATGTATAAACGCGATTTGAAGCCACATTTTATTATACGACCCAGACATGTTATATATCGTTCTTTCCGGCAGACTGGGCAAATTCATAATATATCATTTTTATATGTATACGTCATGTTCTGCCTGTATATTATAACAACAAATGCAATAAAACTTGAATTTTTAATCATCTGCAGCGTGTTAAGTGTTTTTTTTTCACCTTTTATCACATGAACATTTGCAGTTATATTTTCTATGGGGTGCGCTTGCACAAAAATTAGAAATGGGGACTTATTAAATTTTTTGGGGGGAATTATGTGATTTTTAGCAAAAGCACACCATAGAAAAAAATCATTTAGTGCAGCATCATTGTTCACATTATATTTGAAATGTGAACAATATTACTGCATTAATAAAAATTAAAAAAAACATGTATTTTTTTGTGTGTTATTTTTATTCTTTATACCTGGTCATGTTAGGTATCATTCGATAGGCCATGCTCAGGCCTTTCGATTGACACCCTCCATGACTCCCTAGCTGCCACGGTTCGGGAGATATCGGGGTTCAAATGAACCCCCTATCTCCATCAGGGGATTCCGGGAAGCTAGGGGTTCTCCGGCTATCTGACGTCCTCACGCTATGCGTGAGGACGTCAGGCAGTGAGGGGGGACCTGGGGGTGGAGCCGCCATACAAGATGGCGGCCCCCACCGGAGCTAGGCCGCACTTCGGCACCGCTATGCGTGAGGACGTCAGGCAGTGAGGGGTGACCCAGGGGTGGAGTCGCCATCCAAGATGGCGGCCCCCACCAGAGCTAGGCTGCACTTCGGCGCCGCAAGGCATCTCTACACACAGCCCCATCAGCATCTCTATACACAAACAGCATCTCTACACACAACACCATCAGCATCTCTATACACAAACAGCATCTCTATACACAACCCCATCAGCATCTCTATACACAAACAGCATCTCTATACACAACCCCATCAGCATCTCTATACACAAACAGCATCTCTATACACAACCCCATCAGCATCTCTATACACAAACAGCATCTCTACACACAACACCATCAGCATCTCTATACACAAACAGCATCTCTATACACAACCCCATCAGCATCTCTATATTATTATTATTATTATTCTTCATTTATAAAGCGCCAGCATATTCCGCAGCGCTGTACAATAAACACAGTATAGACAGGGTTACAATACATTGAACAACATTTGACAAACAGTACAGGAGGAGATGAGGGCCCTATTCCCGTAGGAACTCACAATCTAGAGGGGTTGGGGTTGGAAACAGGAGCAGAGGACTGCAAGGTGAGAGTGATTGATGGTTGCGTCAGTGTGTTGGGTGGTAGGCTTCCCTAAATAGGAATGTTTTAAGGGAGCGTTTGAAGGAAGAGATGTTAGGGGAAAGTCTGGCTGTACGAGGGAGAGCGTACCAGAGGATGGGGGCTGCGCGTGAGAAGTCCTGCAGTCTATCATGGGAAGAGGTGATGCAGGGAGACGCTAGGCGCAGGTCGCTGTTTGACCTTAGGGAGCGGGCTGGGGTGTATTTGGTGATTAGTGAGGACAGGTAGTGGGGAGCTGAGTTAGTGAGGGTTTTGTAGGTAAGGATAAGGATTTTGAACTTAATTCTGCAGTGGATGGGGAGCCAGTGAAGGGACTCGCAGAAGGGAGCGGCAGAGACAGAGCGGCAGGTGAGGTGGATTAGCCTGGCAGAGGCGTTCAGGATGGATTGTAGGGGGGAGAGGCGGGAGAGAGGGAGGCCATATAAGAGATTATTGCAATAGTCAAATCGGGAGATTACCAGGGCATGTATGAGTTGTTTTGTGGTGACAGCGGTAAGTAATGGCTGAATTCTGGAAATATTACGCAATTGGTAGCGGCAGGAGGAGGATAGAGACTGGATGTGGGGTATGAAGGAAAGAGCAGAGTCAAGTGTAACTCCAAGACAGCGAACTTGGTTTGATGGGGAGATGTTGATACCCTCCACCGTGATAGAGAAGTCAGGAGGTGGGGAGGCATTAGAGGGAGGAATTAGTAGGAGCTCAGACTTAGACATGTTGATCTTTAGGTGGTGGGAGGCCATCCAGGAGGAGATGCCAGATAAACAGTCACTGACTTTGGAAAGGACAGGGGGAGAGAGATCAGGGGTAGAGAGGTAGATCTGAGTGTCATCAGCATAGAGGTGGTAATTAAAGCCAAAGCTGTTAATGATTTTGCCCAGGGAGGAGGTGTAGATGGAAAAGAGCAGAGGACCAAGGACAGAGCCTTGAGGTACACCAACAGATAGAGGCAATGAAGAGGAGGAGTTACCAGCAAAGGACACAGAGAAGGACCTGTTTGATAAATAGGAGTCAACCCAAGCGAGTGCAGTGTCACAGAGTGTGACCAAGAGAGCTGAGGGTCTGCAGGAGGAGGGGGTGGTCAACAGTGTCAAAAGCAGCCGAGAGGTCAAGCAGGATGAGAATAGAATAGTGGCCGTGTTTTTTAGCAGTTATTAGGTCGTTGGTGACTTTGGTGAGGGCAGTTTCAGTTGAGTGTAGGGGACGGAAGCCAGATTGCAGGGGGTCAAGTAGGGAATTGGAGGACAGGAAGAGGGAGAGGCGGTTTAAGACTAATTTTTCTAAGAGCTTAGATGTGAAGGGAAGCAGGGATACAGGGCGGTAGTTAGATGGAGAGTTGGGATCGAGGGATGGTTTCTTTAGTAAAGGGGTAACTAGTGCGTGTTTGAAGGCGGATGGGAAGGAGCCGGTTGAGAGAGATAGGTTGAAGATGTGTGTGAGAGCAGGGGTGAGGGAGGAGGAGAGGGGAGGAATTAGATGTGAGGGAATGGGGTCGAGCGGGCACGTGGTGAGATGTGACGAGGACAATAAGGAATTGACTTCCTCATCAGTGGCTGGAAGGAAGCGGCAGAGGGTGGCAGAGGGGACCTCTCGGAGTGGAGGTGGCAGATAACTATCTTGTGTTGGGATGTCGCTTCTGATAGTTAGAGTTTTACTGAGGAAGAAATCTGCCAGTTCTTGAGCGCTGAAGGCAGCTGAGGGGGGAGGTGCGGGTGGGTAGAGGAGGGTGTTGAAGGTGGACCAGAGCCGTTTAGGGTTAGAGGACAGCGTAGATATAAGAGATGAGAAGAAGGATTGTTTGGCCAAGTGAAGGGCAGAGGTGTATGACCGGAGAAGGAACTTGAAGTGAACAAAGTCAGCTTCAGAGCGGGATTTCCTCCAGGCACGCTCTGCAGTGTGGGAGCATCTTTGCAGGTAGCGTGTCTGGAGGGTGTGCCAGGGCTGAAGCTGGCGGCGTGGGGCCTTACAGAGTCGAAGAGGAGCAAGCGTGTCTAGGGCAGAGATAAGTGTGGTGTTGTAGTGATTAGTGGCAGCATCAGGGCAGGTGAAGGATGAGGTGTGAGGGAGGTGGTGAAGTAGATTGGAGAATTGATGGGGATCCACAGCATGTAGATTTCTGCGAGTGTGTGTGCGGGGAGGGGGAGCAGGGTGTTTAGGAAGTCCAGATAGGTTCAAAGAGAGAAGGTGGTGGTCAGAGATGGGGAAAGGGCGACAGGTGAACCCAGAAATGGAGCAGAGGTTGGAAAAGACAAGGTCAATAGCGTGACCATCGCGGTGGGTAGGGAGGATTGCGTGAGTCCAAGGGAAGATGTGAGTGAAAGAAGTTTGGAGGCAGCAGGGGCAGAAGGATCATCGATGGGAATGTTGAAGTCCCCGAGAACTAGGCATGGAAGACTAGAAGACAGGAAGTGAGAAAACCAGGTAGCAAAGTGGTCAAAGAACTGGGAGGTTGGTCCCGGTGTGCGGTAGATGACTGCCACCCTGAGAGCCAGGGGAGAGAACAGGCGGATGCAGTGTGTTTCAAAGGAGGAGAAGGAGAGAGATGGGGTGGAGGGAGATGCTGGTAGGTGCAGGTGGGAGAGAGCAGGATTCCGACCCCGCCACCATTTCTCTCACCCGGTCTGGGGGTATGGCTCAAGTGTAGACCGCCATGTGAGAGAGCAGCAACGGAGGCCGTGTCAGAGGGAGTTAGCCAGGTTTCAGTTAAAGCTAGGAGGTTGAAGGAGTTTGAAAGGAAGAGGTCATGGATGGCTGTGACTTTGTTGCACACAGAGCGAGCGTTCCAGAGGGCGCAGGAGAAAGAGGACAGGCGCTGAGGGTTTATGTGAAGGAGGTTGCTGGGCTTGCAGGGAGTTGATTTATGTGTGATGGAGATAGGATGAAAGGGAAGTATTGGATGTGTTGTGGGGCCAGGGTTAGGGGATATGTCGCCTGCATAGAGTAACAGCAGGAGGGTGAGAAAGAGAAGGTGGGAATGGGATTTGTGTGAGTGGGAGTGATTGACAGCACAAGAGTTGGAGGGAGACCATGTTCTGAGGAACCAAAGGAGCTCATGCGAGGCCATCATGTGGGACGAGAGGAGGGAGGGAGAGATGCAGATAGTGTAGGGGTCGGTGGTAGAGGGGCAGGAGTTCCATTTAAGGAGAAATGTGGAAGTGAAAAGTAGAAGCGTGAGAGAAAGCATAATATAGCAGTGTGTCTAGCCGGTGTAAAATGAGAACCTTGCAGTTCCTACCTCCAGTACCGCAACTCCAGAAAATCAACTCCAAGCTGCCACTTAAGATGGTCACTTGGAATGGGCGATGGAGCCAGTCCTTGCTGGTATATAGAGCAGACTCAGGGAGATTAAAGGTAACACCTGATGTGGGGCCGTCTCAATAGGGCAGGAAATTCACATGCTAATTAGGAAATTAGCAAAACAAATGGTGGGGGAAATGAAAGAGAAAAAAAAAAAGAAAAAAATACACAAGGGAACGATTACAATGTGGGTGCCTGGAAATACTGGGTGATGGGGACATACCAGGAAAAATATACAGGGGATCAGTTGCAATGTGGGTGCCTGAGGTTACTGGGTGATGGGGACATACCTGTGGAGAGAGGAGACATCAGCATCTCTATACACAAACAGCATCTCTATACACAACCCATCAGCATCTCTATATACAAACAGCATCTCTATACACAACCCCATCAGCATCTCTATACACAAACAGCATCTCTATACACAACCCCATCAGCATCTCTATATACAAACAGCATCTCTATACACAACCCCATCAGCATCTCTATATACAAACAGCATCTCTATACACAACCCCATCAGCATCTCTATACACGGCATCTCACAGCGTCTGAGGACGCTGAAGTCAGAACGCCGTGGGACCCCAGACAGAGAGGTGACTATCTCCGCCGGGGTCCCGCAAAGCTGATGACGTGTGGGACACGTCCTCACCATACAGCGGGAGTAACTGAGGACGTGTCCCACACGTCGTCATCAGTGAAGGGGTTAAAAACATCTTTTTGAAAAATTTGTGTCCTCGTTTCCTGTCCCCCAGGGCACTATCCGGACCCGGACATTGTTTTTAAATGTTTCTATACATCCTACAAATCCGCCACTTCATGGGCAGGTTATGGGGACCTCCTAGGCACGATATTTGAAGGAATTTTTATCGTTTTTATTTTCAACCCTTATTTCATGGAAAACTCAATGTCCCTTTAAAAACTTTTTTTTTTTACTTTTTGTCCTTGTTTCCTGTCCCCCAGGGCACTATCCGGACCCCCATACACCTTTTATGGCAAATATCTTGCATATATGCCCTCTTGGAGGGCACTCTAAAAATTGAATTTTGAGTCCCATTGACTTGTATTGAGTTCGTGTTCGAACTTTTGAAGAGTTCGAATGCGAACCGAACTCGGGGGTGTTCGGCTCATCCCTAGTAGGCATGCAGCGGGTGGAGTACTAGGGCAGGCGTAAGGAAACTGAACAAGTGGAGGGTGGGAAAAAAGGTGAGTGACTGCCCGGGAAGAAGCAACATTCCCAGCTCGCTCCAAGGACCCCGTGAGGAACTGGAGGCCAACGAAGAGGCGAGCTGGGGCCAGAGGAAGCGGTCAGAGCTTTGATGCCCGCTCCAATGGCTCATCCAGATCAACCCAATGTCCCGCACACCCAAAAAAAGAAGAGGCGGAGCCAACGCCCGCACCCTACATCAGTGCAATACTGCGTTTATACATTGGAACAAGATTATAAATGTATGAATAAATTAACTTTGAATGGTGAATTAAAGAAAGTGTAACAGAAAACCATTAACAATTGTCAAATTGCAAACCACCTGATAATCAGACGTAAAATCTTCTTAAAAGAAGCTCCGCATCTCTTGCAAAAGGTCCGTTGTGACACTCCGGACATTAAAAAAGCAGGAATGTAGAGGGGGTTGGTGGGTAACAGGAAAATGACAGTTTTGTACATCAAAGAGCACTTAAAAATCTAGAAGGGCACCAAGGATTCTCTGAAGGTTAAAGAACAAATCACTCATTTTTATTTTAGCAATCGACATTTACTCCGGTTTCTGTGTCTCGAAGTAATGTCATTAAGTCCGTATTTTCATTCAGCCATTGTATTACCAGTAATAATTGTATTGATTTTTTTTCCCTAATTGAAGTGCTTTAAAATTAAATTGGGCAGATTTAGTTGTGTTTCCAAACTCTCTTTATTTAATTTGAGCTGGGATTGAATGTCGGCTAATGGCGTGAGGCAATTTAAAATGCTGAAACATTCTAATGAAAGAATCAACTTTTTGTTTTTTTTTAAAAAAAAAGGTTATACATAAAAGCCATTATGTGACTTGATGCTATCTTCTATATTGCCATAAATATTGATTTAGATATTGCATTCGTGATATACTTTCAATATACAGTGCCTGGCCAAAAAAAAAAAAATCACAACCTCTCTTCGATTGTAAGCTCTCGAGCCGGGTCCGCTCTCCATTTTTTTCTGTGTGTTTAACTTGTAAGTGTATTTGTTATTATGTCTTACCCATTGTACAGCGTTATGGAACTTGTTAGCACGTTATAAATACTTGTAACTGTAATTGGTTTCAGCTAAGCCAATAGGTGTGAGCCTTCTATTGGATAATTACTGCAGTGATTAATAAGCTTGAGCAGCAAAAAATGAGGTCACGTGACTCCCTGAATATACTGAATGGGCAGGTTTTTCCATCAATGGGTTTTTTCTCCCCTGATGGCACAGCGGGCATATTCCAAGATGGCAATGCCAGGATACGTTGGGCTCTCGAGAGTTCTTGCAGAGTTCTGGTGAGGTCTGGTGTGTGTGTTTATGCATGTATCTGAGGTCTGGTGTGTGTGGTCAGGGTGTGTGCAGGCTAGACAGTGGGTAAATGGGGTGTCTGGCCATACATTTCAATATTAACATAAATTGGACAGGCTTACAGCAAAATCCTAAATTATATATTGGAAAGCGGTCACATGACATTAAATAAAAGTATCAGTAATCAGTATTGGTGAGTACCTTAAAAAAAGTATCAGTACTTGTACACCGTCTTAAAAAAATGGTATTGTTGCATCCCTAGTAATCAGCGTTATTCACTTCACCTGGCAGTAGTTATGGCTGATCTGGGTAGATCTTGTAAACTTTCATTTAATAAAAAAGCAATTAGGCAGATAAATTGTTCATCAATGCAAACATTTAGAACATGACAGATAAAGTTTGGCAGACAGAAAAACGTGTAATAAATATATGATGAGACAATGTTCTATTCAGACAAAAACGAGAGACGAAGAGATGAACGTGATGATTGGGATACATCATGGCAGGCTCTCAAATGAACATTTCTGCAAGTCCATGTTCGTGTAAGAAATTAAATAAAAAGTAGTTATGGAGTCAAATAGATGAGAGTTACAAAGCTGATGTATAGTCACTTAGTAGCGTCAGATTTAGAAAAAAGAACAAAAAATGGTAAATAACACAACTTAATGATCATCCATTGCAGAGACACTGAATATTACATGTATATGAATAACATGTCACTGGTAAACAACTGTACACCTTGTGTTCTTTTTATCCAACTGCATGCCTTCACATGTTGCTTAACCCCGTAGCCCCATCGATTGGACAATGCCATCCTTGTGGTCGGCAGGCCTAAACACCGCCAGGATGGCATATCACGCTCCATGGATTTCTGACAACTCGTACAGTCCTCCTCCCCTCCCTGTATGCAGAACGACTATCCTACAATTCCGATCCTTCGAATGGTCGGTAAGTCTACCTATTATGAGAATCGGAGTATGTAACCAGGACAGTAAACCAGGGGTTAATATCAGGGATGCACGCAAGCCAGAGACCAGGTTTCTTGTGAGACACACACACAAGGGGTTAAATACCAAATCGGGTTGTCAGAGGATGCCAAGGGTCATATGCCAGAGCAGGTAGTCGGGAATGCCAGGGGTGGTATGCCAGAGCGGGTAGTCAGAACAGGAGCCAAGGGAGTAACAGCTAGGAGCAACGATATGCAAGCCAAGTCAGTACACAGATAATCAATATGATATTATGACAAATACTGAGAGGCGTGAGAACCACAACAGGGCAAGGAACGCTTTTCAGGCTAAGTGATTTTAAACTAGGCAGGCGCCGCATCATAACACCACATCTACCCATAGCCTTTCCACGTGATGGCGTCTGCCCGATAGTCACTCGGCGACCTGCGAGAGAGCAGCCGGGAAGGTGCTGCCAACCGCTGGGCTACTTGGACGGCGTGGGACGTGACAACACATTTAATCCCCTTGCTCGACTACCAGGAATTTAGCCCATTCCCTGTAAAATGAGGTAAGCAGAAGGGCAGGCAAAAGGTTTTATATAATTCGTATTACTGAAATAGGCAGCTGAGAGAAGGGGCGCCCCGACCAGTAGTTCAGTGCGGGGCCCGTGATTACTGATGACAGCCCTGTCTGTGATTTTCACTTTTTATCATAGGCGTTTGTATTTTTTCTTTGTGTATAACAATAGAAGATTATCATAAATTGCAGATCTATGATTGTAGCTTTGAACTCGTGTGTGATGAGCAAACGTTCCTCAATGATAAATAAAGATGGTGTACGAACACAGCAACTGTGATACAGCAGCACCTTCGTGTGGCTGACATTGTAATTGTAGCAGCATCTTCTGTTTGTGCGGTTTGATTCAGTTATATTGTGGTTTCCTGCCTTGACATTTCTTATTTTTACTGGAATCAAGAAGGAATGTTTTTCCTTTTTTGGGCATAATTGGAATTGGAGCAAGTGGGTTTTTCTGCCTTATTTGGATCAAGAGGGAAATGTAGATTGTAAGCTCTTGAGCAGGGTCCTCTCTCCTATTGATCTGTGTGTTTAACTTGTATGTATGTTCATCAGACAGCTCTACGGATCGTGTTGACGCTTTATAAATACGTGTTACTGTAACTGTAACCGGAAGGTTGAACATCATGGACATTTCTTGTTTTTTCCCCCCCCCCATCTCCCCTGACTCAAATTTGGCATTCACCGCAGGGTCCCTGAATCGATCCACCGAATGCCGCCGATAAATGCACTGAATGCAGCCACAAATCGGCAAATGCAGCCGACGATCCGCCGAACACCCTGAAATACAATATCTAAAAGGTGTTTTAAGCAAAAATAATGCATGGAAATAATATATAAGGTCCTACGAATAACAATAAAAAGGACCGTTACAGAATTTTAAAAAAAGGCCATTTATAAAATAAAAAAAATTGCCGAAAAAAATCCTGAAAAAATTCTAAATAAATGAATAAAAAGCCTTCGCTGCAAATTAAAAGAATAAATGATTGAAGAAAAAAATCATAAAAACAGGGATTTTTTTAACATTGAAACCTATGGGATTTGCCTGTTAAACCTGTTGAGCAAAACCACCGAAAATCAGGGCATTTCGCCAACTTTTCAAGGCTGTTCGGCGTTCTCCGAAGAGATTAACCTTTACTTCTCTATGGGGAATTTCACTGCTGCCGAATTGCACAGTATTTATTTGGCGAATTGCCAGCTTTCCGAATTGCCGTATTGCCACGAAATTGCAACGTACGGGGAAATTCAAAGTTCGGAGCAATTCAGTGGCCAATTCGGCTCTCTTTGAATAACCCCTTTTCAGTTACTTATATAGCGCCAACAGATTACGTAGCGCTTTAAAAGGGGGAAGCTCAAACGGGAGACATACAGGGTTATTCAAAGAGAATCGAAAAGCCACCGCACGTTTGGTGACTTTTCGTTCTCTTCAATTCGGTTCGATTTGGCGACCCCATATCGGCGACCCTGCGGTGTATTCAGCACGCACCACAGGGCCCCGAATTGCAGGGAGAGGTCACCGCAAACCCACCGAAAACTCTCGGCAAAACGAGGGCGAACGCATACCGAAACCCGCAAAAACATCTGGATTAACCCGCCAAAAACGCCGGAACAACCTTAGTAGGAGCCGATCACACGCAGCGCAGCCGCCGGAAAAAGCCGACCCCGCAGACGAATGCAGTGAATAAATTAGGAAAACAGTTTGTATGAATGTTTGAAAAGTGAAACACTATTTGCAAAGAAACTACTGAGCGAAAATGTCTGAAATTTACATATAAGATCCAATGAATGATAATAAAAAGTGCTGTTACAGAAAAAATAAGTAAAGTTTTAAAAAAAATGCTTAAAATATCCTAAAAAAGCTATAAATAAAGAGACTCTTTACTGCAGAATTTTATAAGCAACGGTTTATTAGATATTGAATTAAAACGGGAATATTTTTAACATTGAAGCCTATGGGATTCGCCTGAATAAATCTGCCGAATTAAACCACCGAAAGGCAGGGCATTTAGGCTAGGGTCAGACGAAAGCATTTTTCCCCGCGAATGTGAAAAAGTGCGTCCGAACGCATTGACGTATTTTTTCACGGAATGCGCAAAAACGGTCAGACGACGCGCATTTTCGGGCGTGATTTTGTACGGATCGACAATAAAACTCTTTTTGCGTCTGGACGTTATGTTGGCTGGACATTAGCAGCGTCTGACACCTCCTAATCACGCAAACACGCCGCTATGCCGCAGCTGCGCACTCAGTACGTCAGTACTAGCGGTTCAGCCGTACATCGTATATTGGCCGTCATTGCCCGTCATCTGCTGCTAGTGCGGCCGTAATTATGTGCGCCAGAACGCATGTTAAAAGTGCGCTGGTCTGACCCCAGCCTTAGCCGAAGCATTGCTTCTCTATGGGGATTTCACTGCCCTCGAACAGGCACCGAACAGGCACCGTATGTGCAGGCAATTTTCCAAGATTTGGCGAATTGCCTGCTCTCTGAATAGCCGAATGGCCAGGAAAGGTAACCGTACGCTGAATTTCAGCGTTCGGTTACCTTTCTCCAGCAATTCGGATCTCTTTGAATAACCCTGATAATAAATAACATAGGACAACATTTCGTCTGAAGCTTCAAGCCTTGACTGAGTGCCTGATCTCCCTTCTGCTGGATCTTGGAGCCTCACTGGAGTCCCTGAGCACCAGTTTTGTTTTTTTTTTGTTTCCACTGCAGTGCAGAGTGCAGACCAGTCTCTTCACAATAACTTGGCACTAGAGCTCATTGCAAGCCATCACTTTAAAAAGAAAATACTGAAAATTACACGTGGGTGCCAATCATGATTGACTTTGCTTCACTGGATGGCTATTAAAGGATTATATATATATATATATATATATATATATCACGAGTACCTAATATCTATATATATATATATATATATATATATATACAAAGCCACAGTGTGGCATAGCATTGATTTTAGGGTTCTGTGTAATAACAGATCCAGGATGTATAAAAGTGAGACAGCGGTCATTTGCATATCCTACCCAGAATTCCATGCTGCATAGGAATGTGGCACAGGAGCTCTGGGATGCAATTCTTTGAATTGCTATGATGTGCAGGTGGCTTCTGCCATATTAAACACACTTATTATAGTGTGGAGGCTTTTTATCTCACTTTTAGTCCTTCACCACAACCCTTATAGACACTTACTTACCTATGGTCCAAGCATCCACTGCAACTGGTCATGCCTGCCTCCTAGCTGATGAAGGTTCAACAAATCTGAAACAGCTCTGTTCTGGGAGTGGCTTTGATCATTTGCATAACCTTATCTTTGCTAGAAAGCCACAGTGTGGCATAGCATTGACTTTAGGGTTCTGTGTAATAACACAACCAGGATGTATAAAAGTGAGACAGAGGTCATTTGCATATCCTACCCAGAATTCCTTGCTGCATATGGGGAATGTGGCACAGGAGCTCTGGGATGCAATTCTTTGAATTGCTGTGATGTGCAAGTGGCTTCTGCAATATTAAACACATATATATATATATATATATATTAATACACTTTATTATTTCCGATAGAACAAAGTGTTGAGTTTTACAAGCTTTTGTTTTATTACCTTGTTTAATTCTATTTTATTATAATTGTGTGCAATAAATCTTTGGATTAGTTTACCTGTCCTATCATGGTCTGGACCTCTTTGAAGTTGGTGGCATCCAGAGAGGTGTTCTTAGATACAATAAAAGGGGTCAAAAAACAAAAGAGAACAGATTGGATGGAGGTAGAGAAGAGAAAGTGATGGCTTAATAGGAAAATAAATAATTAATAAAATAATAAAAGGAAAATCTCTGAACAGAAGGGAAATGGGAAACCGGGTAAAAGATGAATTGGCAACATGGAGATAGATTATAGAGGTTATTCAGAGAGCACTGAAATGTCACCGACATTTCCGTGCCCTCTAATTCCCCGCACTTTGGGGAATTAAATTCTCCGACCTTGCGGGGAATTCAGCATTCACCACAGGATCCCCCGAAGTGCAGGGAAAATCCGCCGACCGCATCCGAAAATCCGCCGCATCAAAAGCAAAAATCGCCGAAAAACTCCCGAACACATCTGAAAAAAATCGACGATCCACTGAACACAGCACCGACCAGCAGCCGAACAGGGTGAAAAAAAAAAAAAGATTGAAAGTTTCATATTTTAAACGCTGTTTGCAAAAAAACTACTGGATGAAAATGTCTGGAATTAACATTTATGGTCCTATGTAAAATAATAAAAAGAAACAGAAAAAAAACCACTATTAAAAAAAAAAAAAAAATCTGAAAAAATCCCGAAAAATGCCTTAAAAATAAATAAATAAACTTTTTGCTGCAGATTAAAAGAATAAACGGTTTAATAGATATTGCATAAAAACAAGAATATTTTTAACATTGAAACCTATGGGATTCGCCTGATTAAACCTGCCGAATGAAACCACCGAACAGCAGGGAATTTCTCTGACATTTCCCTGCTGTTTGGTGTTCTCTAGATGGATTAACAATTACTTCTCTATGGGGGTTACACTGCCATCAAACAGACACCGTACTTCGCTGGCCATTCGCCAGAATTTGGCGAACTGCCTGCTTTGTGAATAGCAGAATGGCCACGAAAGTGCACTGTACGGTGCAATTTCAGGGCCAGCTCGGCTTTCTCTGAATAACCCTGTAAGACTTAAGAGGTTGGAGAAACCAGACAGATAATGGTATATTAAAAGGAAAATGATGGTGGAGTTCAAAGGGTTCGCAACCTTGCCCATCCAGGGGCTAAATTACAATCTTTACGCAAACGTTTTCGCCGGCGCAAATAACCATTAACGCCTTGGGTAAAACCATTTGAGCCGAATCCTGTAATACATAGTCAGCGCAACAACCGTGCGCAATCGTCTACCGCGGGTGAACCTGCGCGAACCCTGCGCGAGCTTACTGTACTGCGCGCGTCCTATACTTAACATTGTGAGCGCAAAATGCGAATGTGCGCTGGTACGCGGATGGTATTACAATCTATTTCGCTTTAATTACCGCATGGCCTTTGCGCGCATAATTTTAGCAACTCCTAAAAGCTGGTGCTAACGGCATATCTCAACAACCTGGCTAACCCCAAATATCCAAGCCCATAAAAAGGAATGCACCAAAGCACAGTGGCCCATTCAACTCGTACCAAACCGATACAATGGATGAATTTGTGTGTGCATATATTATTGCTGCAGCATATATGCTCAGATTGACAGTGGCAGACGCAATTTGTTAACGTGAGACAGGTGTGGTTCTTAATTAATTCTGATTGGCTGAATCTCGACAAAAGACTGCGTGCTAGATTTTTGCGCCAGACGGTACTGCGCGTGTATTTGGGCGCATCCTGTTTGCGCGCGCAATTGATCGGATGAAGAAAAAAGCCGCGAGGATTGTAATTCCAGCGGTAATTTGCGCTCACAAAAGTTTAACGCTTGGCGCAAAGATTTTCGCTTTGCGCGAGGCTTTTTGCGTGAAGAATGTAATACAGCCCCAGATGTTTTGATACTACATTTCCCATGATGCTCAGAAAAACATCAATGTATGTTAAGCCTCATAGGAACTGTAGTTCCAAAACATCTGGAGGGCCAAGGTTACTGTCTCTTGGTGTAGGCAAAGAGAGGAAAAGGAAGGGGCTAACAATTATAAATTCAGAGAGCCGGATGTATTCTTGATTCCAGGATCTCGCATCACTTACCCAGCAAGTCCACCACACACCTGGCTTTTTTTTTGAGTACCTCGGCTATACTGGCACTGAAGTAGTTAATCGGATTTTGGAAATAGATGCCTTTGGCAAGTTACAGAAATAAAAGCTAAAGAGGGCTTAAGAAACACACAAAGCAGATGCTGCCACTGTGTAACCAAAATGAGTACGTTTATAGATGGACCCTGTAATACAGACAGGGAGGAGACATGTTTGGGCTTTGTGATGAGATATATAGAGCGGGCACATCTGCTGAGCTGCCTTTTCCCATACATCGCACATACAGGCTTCATAATTGTCTTTTTTTATCACTTTGTCATTGCATATTTTTCTGATTTCGCTATTCTCCAACAATGGATACCTCTTACCCTCGTGAAGAACTGTTTCTGACACAGCCCAACAAGTCGGATGCTACCCACACGATCATCACCATTGGGGCACCTGCACCACCCAGAGATCACCTGCTATGGTCCTTATGTAACACATTATACCTGAACCTCTTTTGTCTTGGATTTATGGCATTGATCTACTCTGTTAAGGTAAGGGTATGCCCGTTGAATAAATAGACCAGATGAAAGGATGTGTCCAATGCTCAGAAACATGGCAGGAACTCTACGCAATGCTATACTATGATTTGTAGCGTGTACGACCTTTGATATATTCTTTCTCCTTTAATCTGCGCACGCCACTCCGGTGTTAGTGTCATCAAGGTGAATTTTATATGTACTAAAAGCATTGGCGATTGTGCAAACCATAATAATTTGCGTAGCTGCGGTCAAAAGGTTTGAGAGATAAACAAAATCCAGATATTAAGCATTTCCTCCGCATGCACTATCAGGGTTATCCAAAGAGATTCAAAAAGTCACCGCACGTTCGGTGACTTTTCGTTCTCTTCAATTCGGTTCCTTTTGCCGATTGCATTTCGGTGACCCTGCGGTGTATTCAGCAAACAGCACAGGGTCCCCGAATTGCAGGGAAAAGCTACCGCAAACCTGACGAAAACTAACCGAATGCACGCTGAAAACAAGCAAAAACATCTGGATTAACCTTTGAAGCAGCCGAACAGGAGCCGAACATGAGCCGAATCACACAGAGCCGAAGCAGCTGTGACGTAGAGGAGGCAGTGAATAAATTAGCAAAACCATTTGTATGAATCTGGGAAAAAGAAACGCTGTTTGCAAAGAAACTACTGAGCGAAAATGTCTGAAATTTTCACAGGAGGTCCAGGGAATGATAATAAAGAGGGGTGTTACAAAAAAAAGAAGAAAACTGAAAAAAAATCAAAAAAAAAATCGGACTTTTAAAAAAAAAAAAAAAAAAAAAATCTGAAAAATGCTTAAAGTATCCTAAAAAATCTATAAATAAAGAGACTCTTTGCTGCAGAATTTTATAATGAATGGTTTATTAGATATTGAATTAAAACGGGAATATTTTTAACATTGAAGCCTATGGGATTCTCCTGAATAAATTTGCCGAATTAAACCACCGAATGGCAGGGCATTAGGGGAACCTTTCACTGCTGGTTTGTGTTCTCTGAATAGCCGAAGCAGTGCTTTTTCATGGGGATTTCACTGCCCTCGAACAGGGACCGAACAGGCACCGTATGTGCAGGCAATTCGCCAGGATTTGGCGAATTGCCTGCTCTCTGAATAGCCGAATGGCCAGGAAAGGTAACCGAACGCTGATTTACAGCGTTCGGTTACCTTTCTCAAGCAATTCGGATCTCTTTGGATAACCCTGTTAGAGTTTTTACTTTACTTATATACCTTGATCCATCGAGGAGCATAGTGCCGAAGTGAAAGACTTCCAACGTTGACTGATCCCAGCTTCGACTTGGCCAGGTCAATTTCTCAACAGCTTAGACATCGTCATGAATGCTCAGTCTATGAATTCCACTGTTGACCGATCCCCGCTTTTGCTTCGACTTGGCCAGGTCAAGTTCTCCTCAACAGCTTAGACGTCGTCATGAAGGCTCAGTCTATGAATTCCACTGTTGACGGTCCCCGCTTTTGCTTCGACTTGGCCAGGTCAAATTCTCCTCAACAGCTTAGACATTGTCATGAATGCTCAGTCTATGAATTCCACTGTTGACGGTCCCCGCTTTTGCTTCGACTTGGCCAGGTCAAGTTCTCCTCAGCAGCTTAGACATTGTCATCAATGCTCAGTCTATGAATTCCACTGTTGACGGATCCCAGCTTTTGCTTCGACTTGGCCAGGTCAAGTTCTCCTCAACAGCTAAGACATCGTCATGAAGGCACAGTCTATGAACTGAATACCTTTTATTTTCTTGGTCCAATACTATTATACCACTATATATAGTTATCCTTCCACATTTTACAATTAATGGCATGGTCTAAGGCAAGGGTCAAGTCAAGGAGGAATGCGTTGGAATGCAGTTCTTCCACTATTATTGCAGAGGGAAATTAGGTCCTATTGGCTCAACACACTGTAACAGTTGGTGCTCAGTCATACAATTCCCTATTAAGTCAAAATAAATATGATTTATCACATATTTTTTCTAAAATCATAAATATATCAGATTTTTATATGTGCTTGTCTTAAATGTGAGATGATAATTGCTAATTGGTGAGTCTCCACACTTATTTTTTTAGGATTTAAGGTTTTTTATAACTTCTTTGGAGGTGTTTTGGTATTTCCAGGTATCCAGTCTTCCAATAATAGGCTTTTGGTCTTCGTTGCGGACTATGCTATATAGCTGTATGGTTTTGCTTTAATGTAGACCTTTTATTGTTCAAAAAAATGTGATACATCTCTCACAATTTTCCTAAAACAAATTGTTCTCTGTCCTGCTTCTCATCTAGGCAAGAGATCAGAAGGTCCAAGGGGATGAACAGGCTGCCCAACGATACGGTCGAAAGGCTCGCTGTTACAATATCCTGGCTACAGTGTGGAATGTCACTCTTCCTCTTCTGCTGCTGGCACTAGTGATCACGGGAATTGTGCACGTGTCGCAGGTGGTAAACGCTTCGCTCGATCTGCTCAACCTTCGAGGCTTCGTAAGCATCGGGGACGACGATAACAAGTAAATTAAACAGATCTACAGGAATTAATCGGCAAACAGTAAGCACGACGATGATGGAGTGAGAAACGCAAACACTTTGGTTGCATAGGACGGAGGCAACCACATCACCCAGAATCCGTTGTGTCTCGGAATCTTATAAATAAAGTTTGGCAATCTTGATGTGGAGTTCCATATAACAGGTTGTCCCTGGCATAACCAAATACAATCCAGAAAATACACAGGATGCAAAGACTTTACCACGATAACCGAGATGCAACGTGGACAACTCTTCCTATCGATATCTATACAAACTGTATGAACTAATAAGTCTCTGACGATACATAAAGGAGCAGTAAAAACGGAAAGTAAACACCACACCTTTAAATGGATTGGGTGCTATGCAATGATAAAAATCTAATATTTGGCTCAATAATGTCATTGTGGGTGAAGAACTGTATACTATAATATATTTACTCTTAGTAATCTTAACCCTTTCTCTGCTGAGCCATTTCACCTCTGTGTGCGGAGCTCATTTTGACCGTTTTGTGCTCATCATGCTTAAACTTGTTTTGAAGTCATGTTTTATTAAGAGACCTAGGCAAAATATTTATCCTTATTTCCAGCAGATTCTAAATATATCCTTTTTTTATGTATGCATCACGTGCTGTCAGAATGCTATAACAAAAAATGTAAAATAAATGTGAATTTCCATTCAGATTTCAATCATTTACAGAGTGTAAAATTATTCTCTTCACATTTTATCATCCAGACCTTTGCGGATCAAATTATTTTTTCCCATTCTATTCTCATCCTGCTTGACCTCTCGGCTGCTTTTGACACTGTTGACCACCCCCTCCTTCTACAGACCCTCAACTCTCTGGGTCTCGGTGACACTGCACTCGCTTGGGTCGAATCCTATTTATCCAACAGGTCCTTCTGTGTGTCCTTTGCTGGTAACTCCTCCTCCTCATTGCCTCTATCTGTTGGTGTACCTCAAGGCTCTGTCCTTGGTCCTCTGCTCTTTTCCATCTACACCTCCTCCCTGGGCAAAATCATCAACAGCTTTGGCTTCAATTACCACCTCTACGCTGATGACACTCAGATCTACCTCTCTACCCCTGATCTCTCTCCCCCTGTCCTTTCAAAAGTCAGTGACTTGTTTATCTGGCATCTCCTCCTGGATGGCCTCCCACCACCTAAAGATCAACATGTCGAAGACTGAACTCCTACTTATTCCTCCCTCCAATGCCTCCCCACCTCCTGACTTCTCTATCACGGTGGAGGGTATCACCATTTCCCCATCAAACCAAGTTCGCTGTCTTGGAGTTACACTTGACTCTGCTCTTTCCTTCATCCCCCACATCAAGTCTCTTTCCTCCTCCTGCCGATACCAACTGCGTAATATTTCCAGAATTCGGCCATTTCTTACTGCTGTCGCCACAAAACAACTCATACACGCCCTGGTAATCTCCCGACTCGACTATTGCAATAATCTCTTATCTGGCCTCCCTCTGTCCCGCCTCTCCCCCCTACAATCCATCCTGAACGCCTCCGCCAGACTAATTCACCTCACCCGCCGCTCTGTCTCTGCCGCTCCCCTCTGCGAGTCCCTTCACTGGCTCCCCATCCACTGCAGAATTAAGTTCAAAATCCTTATCCTTACCTACAAAACCCTCACTAACTCAGCTCCCCACTACCTGTCCTCACTAATCACCAAATACACCCCAGCCCGCTCCCTAAGGTCAAACAGTGACCTGCGCCTAGCTTCTCACCGCATCACCTCTTCCCATGATAGACTGCAGGATTTCTCACGCGCAGCCCCCACTCTCTGGAACGCTCTCCCTCGTACTGTCAGACTTTCCCCTAACTTCTCTTCCTTCAAACGCTCCCTTAAAACGTTCCTATTTAGGGAAGCCTACCACCCAACTCACTGACACAACCATCAATCACTCTCACCTTACAGTCCTCTCCTCCTGTTTCCAACCCCAACCCTCCCAGATTGTGAGTTCCTACGGGAATAGGGCCCTCATCTCCTCCTGTACTGTTTGTCAAATGTTGTTCAATGTATTGTAACCCTGTCTATACTGTGCTTATTGTACAGCGCTGCGGAATATGCTGGCGCTTTATAAATAAAGAATAATAATAATAATTTCATCATCCGAACCTTTGTGGATATGTATTTTATGGAGTACTGGAGGCGTAACTAGAAACCTCAGGGCCCAGGTACAGGAATCCATGACGGCACCCCCCCCCCCGCACTCTAGGCAAAACTATATACCCTACCTTCCCACCACCATTCACTGGACCCCTCCAGGTCCACAATGTCGACTCCAGACAATCAGTGTCACATTCTTTTCCAGGTCCACTATGACCACTTTAGTCCATCCCCTAATTAACGTAATGTGCACTACGTATATCTCACTGAGCTTCACAGCAATGAAACTCGCAGTGTGTGTATGAGCGACGCGTATCACAGAACTCCACAGCAATAAAACTCACAGTAATGTGCAGTGTGTATGAGCGTATCACAGAGCTCCTCAGCAATAAAACTCACAGTAATGTGCAATGTGTACAGTGGCGTAGCGTGGGTTGTCAGCGCCTGGGGCCAGCCAAGAATTGTGCGCCCCCCCCCCAACCTGTGGACACGTTAACGATATTGCCGCAGCTCTCACATGGATATTGCCCCAGCTCACACATGAATATTGCCCCAGCCAGCTCTCACATGGATATTGCCCCAGCTCTCACATGGATATTGCCCCAGCTCACACATGTATTTGCCCCAGCTCTCACATGGATATTCCCCCAGCTCACACATGGATATGCCCCAGCTCACACATGGATATGCCCCAGCTCACACATGGATATGCCCCAGCTCACACATGGATTTGCCCCAGCTCACACATGGATTTGCCCCAGCTCATGGATATGCCCCAGCTCACACATGGATTTGCCCCAGCTCATGGATTTGCCCCAGCTCATGGATATGCCCCAGCTCATGGATTTGCCCCAGTTCTCACATGGATTTTCCCCAGCTCATGGATTTTCCCCCAGCTCATGGATTTGCCCCCAGCTCATGGATTTGCCCCCAGCTCATGGATTTGCCCCAGCTCATGCATTTGCCCCCAGCTCATGGATTTGCCCCCAGCTCATGGATATGCCCCAGCTCATGGATTTTCCCCCAGCTCATGGATTTGCCCCCAGCTCATGGATATGCCCCAGCTCATGGATTTGCCCCCAGCTCATGGATTTGCCCCAGCTCTCACCTGGATATTGCCCCAGCGGCAGCCAGCTCTCACATGGATACTTGCCCCAGTTCCGGATCCAGCAGGGGTTGGGGGGGCCCAGATGCCGGGCAGCGGGAGTGCCTGCCCGGTCCTGAACAGCGTGTGAGTCCGTCCGTGTTGAAGGGGAGGCGGCTGCGTGCGTGCGCAGGTCACGCGGTCCGGCCAGTCAGGTGGTACAGAGACTCAGTACCACCTGATTAGCCGGACCACGTGACCAGCTGCGCCTACACGCAGCCGCATCCCCTTCAACACGGATGGACTCACTGTTCAGGACCGGGCAGGCACTCCTGCTGCCAGGCATCTGGGTCCTCTCAACCCGCGGGCCCTTGGGCGGCGCCCGAGGGCCCGGCGGGTCAGTCCGGGCCTCAAGTTTTAGGGGCGCAAATTTCTTTTGAAATTATGCACCCCTAACAAAACTGCGCCCGGGGCCACGGCCCCCCAGCCCCCCCCCCACGCTACGCCACTGAATGTGTATGAGTGTATCACAGAGCTCCACAGCAATAAAACCCACAGTACTATGTGGTGTATATGAGAGTTTCACAGAACTCCTCAGCAATAAAACTCACAGTAAAATGCGGTGTGTGTATAAGCGATTCGCAGAGCTCCTAAGTAAAATTCACAAATAAGCAGAAACTAAAATATTATTAAAAAAAGAATATATTAAAATAATATTTAATTTATTTAAATACAATTAAGATGAATATAAAAAAAATATATTAACATAATTTATATTATAAAAATATATATACTTGTTACTTTTCCGAAAAAAAAAATAATTCAAGGAGGGGGTTGAATTTCTCTTCATCCAGTGGACCTCCAGCTCCCATGTGGCCTAGGATCTGGCCCCGGCTCAGGCTGGTAATTGTGAGACCCCCCGGACTCAAGGGCCCGGGTGCCGTGACACCCACTGCACCCCGGTAGATAAGCCCCTGCTAGTAGATACTAGAACAGGAGACTGTCATATATAACTGAAAGAATGCAGTAAAAGAGTACCGGCTGGGTGGAGTAGAGGTAACATCACTGCTCTGCGTGGAGAGACATGGGTTCGATTCCAGCAAGCAACCTCTCCAGTAAGTGTCCTTGGGCAAGACACCTAACGGTACAGACTCGCCACCCAGGACATACTCGAAAACAAGAGAAATCTCAATGTATTGTTCCTGGTAAAATACTTTAAAAAAAAAAAAAAAATCTTTGGTGTCCCTCATATCACAGCAGCATGCCTAAGGGGTGAGGGACAGCTCTGAGCAGAGAGCCGTGCTATAGGACAGTCCTCTGCTGAATCCGAATGCCTTATTGACTGCCACTGCTAAGGGCCATTTGTTAATTGTGCTGCAATGGCCCCCAGTAAACACCACCCACAGAGGGTAAAAGTTGGCGGCGACAAATGCTGGATCAGTTTGGGTACCAGAAATATCTCATCAAAGGTTGTCATTTTGCATTAATCGTTAACCCCTTGGCTGCGGAAGACATGTGGGGGACATCATGGGGTTTCCCTGCAACATGCAGAAGACGTCCCCCTCAAGTTATGGGGATTCCGCAGCCAAGGGGGAGACCTGTTTCACTCCATTCAGAGTCCCACTGTGTCAGGCCATTCCATGTGACTCCTTCTGGCTCACATACATCATTGTGACAGCGCTCGTTGACAACATTTTCAGATGCCACCTTTTGGACCCCTCTATCTCCCCATCAGTAGAGGGTGTCACAAAATAAGAGAGGCAACACTGGAAAGGACACGGTCTGACCTTTCCAGCGATGCCCCTCTAAAACCCTTAGCTGCCAGTGCCGCGATCTGGTGCCAACTGACGTGTTTTATACATAGTAATTTTTTCACTAGCTTGACCCATAGAATATAAAACCACAAAGGTCACAATAATGTCTGGCGTGTGTTACAGAGCACCACAGCAATAAAACTCACATTCATACACACCGCACATTACTGTGAGTTATATTGCTGCAGAGTCCTGTGATACAATAATGTTTGGCGTGTATGAGCGTATCAAAGAGCTCCGCAGCAATAAAACAGTGATGTGCGATGTGTTTGTGTGTCACAGAGCCCACACATCCACATACCACGCCAAACATCCACACACACACAGTCACATATAAACACACATACTTACACAGTCACACATACCCACACATAGTGACATATCTACACACAAACAGTCACACATTCACACACACAGTCACACATCTACAAGCATACCCACACACCCCTTAACAGGGCCTAGTTAAGGCCCCAGTGGCCACTTGGCCTAATTCAGGCCCCAGCAGCCGCTGGGCCTAATTCAAGCCCTTGCGGCCTCGGGGCCTAGTTCAGGCCCCTGTGGCCGCTGAACCTAATCAAGGCGCTGCGGCCGCTGGACCTAGCTCAATCCCCAGTGGCCGCTGGACCTAGTTCAGGCAAAATACCACCTCTGGCAAAGTGCCTCCTGGAGCCATGGCCCCATCTGGCCCCATTGGCTGACCAGCCCTGTGTACTGTACAGTCATAACATGACAATGGATGGATTGCATGGTTTTTAGATTTTAGTCTATCTTCCTGGACAATGCAATTTTGGAAATAGTGCTGGCACCTCCGCATTTTAATCTGAGATCCAATCAGAGATCCGGTGAGATCAGAAGAGCCAGGCTATAGGGACAGGCAATGGCGACAGCCAGGAAGGGGATTATGACAGGTGCACTTATTTAGCTCCATTTGTTAAAACTTGCAGCGAATGAAGAAATCAGCACATATTAATATGTCAGGGAAATTAGCTTTATAGACATAGCTTTGGTTTGAGAAATGAAGCTCAGCAGGCTGTATTTTCTATCAGAGAAACCCCTGCAGGGTGCATGGGTGGCAAATTAATAATATACCAATTCCATAAAAGAGGGAAAAACCTCCATGCTACAATTCTATTATTTTCCATGTGGATCAAGTCATGTTTTTGATACAGTAATAATGGTTGAATTGAACCAGAGTGCAGTGATTGCAATAGCTTCATAGAAAGCAATGAGACAACACAAGCCATCCGACCACTGAACCGCACATACAGATATATTATTGCAATGAAAACGTCCACACTATTGATGGGGAAGGAGGGAAAATGACCCCCAAGGCCACTTTACCCGACCTCCTATAATATTATATTTCATCTAAATCTAGTCCGGCTAACTGAAAGCTCCCCAAATGCTACACCCTCCCCCCCTTAACCCAACTTAATTAGAAGGGGAGAAGTTCATAAACGTTATTTTAGGAATGATATGTCGAAGTGGTGTCGTATGTCTTGAGAGGGTTCTCGTGTTTGTGGTTTGTCGTCTGTCCTCTCATGCTTGCTGTTTGTATAATTAAAGGGCCGGCGTGGCTATATATTGCTTCTCTAAGTTGTACCAGATGTGTTTCGTAAACCACTGATTATTTCTAAAAAAATAAATTTAAAAGAAAAACAACACTGAAGAATCTTGATTTTATGGTTCTCGGATATCTATTCAGTGGGATGCGAAAAATTGTTTTATGAATTAAATATGTCCAAAAGCACTTTTGGATTTGTAAGGGGGAGGGGGGGCGGATTCGCAGGACGTGACCAAAAATGCCATTCTGGATAAAATTGAGAGATTCACTGGCTCTTGAAGCAGGATCTTGACGGCCAAAGTTTATAATATATTGTATAACAATCTAGCCTTCAGCTTATGGGTCTGTTCTTCGGCTTCTATGAAAGATAGCACTGCTCGTCTTCAAATTCATGTGACCTAAACCAGTGGTTCCCAATCCCAGGTCCTCAAGTCCCACTAACAGGCCAGGTTTTAAGGATTACGTGTGGAAATGCAGACTTAGGCTGGGGTCAGATTAACGCATTTTTAACGTGCGTTTAGGCGCACTTAATCACTGCCGTAGTAGCAGCAAATGACTGGCAATGACGGCCAATATACGAAGTACGGCCGCACGAAAGTCCGGCCGCGCAACGCATTTTTTCGAGAACGTAGAACCGCTAGTACTGACATACAGAGTGCGATGCGTCGGCATAGCGGCGTGTGTGCGTGATTAGGAGACGTCAGACGCTGCTAATGTCCGGCCTACATAACGTCCAGACGCAAAAAAGTGCTTTATTGACGATCCGTAAAAAAATCACGCACGAAAATGCGCATCGTTTGACCGCTTTTGAGTCCACCGGAAAAAAAAATACGTCAATGCGTTTGGATGCACTTTTTGACAGTCGATACGAAAAATGCGTTCATTTGGCCCTAGCCTGAATCCTGCAATCACTGAGCAGCAAATCATATCCCCTGTGCTGTGCTTCAGATATCCTGCAAACCTGACCTGTTAGAGAGACCAGAGGACAGGATTGGGAAGCACTGATTTAAGACACCACCTATAACTTTCCTCATTGTTTGAAAACACACTTGTTGATCTATGTATCACCTCATTGGCAAATGGGAATAAAAATGAACAATCAGTGATGTAAATAAATAAACATTTGGTATTTAGTCACAATCACCAATACATTATGCAATGCAAGACAGTCCACGTTTGTGCTGTATTATTCCAATAACAACGTGTCAAAGAGGAAAATGAAGAACCAATAATTCAACGGCAGCAGACACATCTTTAACCCCCCTGGCGGTCTGATAATTTCATTATCTTTATATCATTTATCTCTGGCATCGGCCGGAGGACACAGAGGGAGGACATCGGAGGATCGCAGGGACAAGGTAAATTATACAGTGTAATCCCGAGTGTGGCTCGGGGTTACCGCTTTTGGTACTGATAATTAACCCCCGAGCCAAACTCGGGATTACCGCCAGGGAGGTTAAGCCAAATAAAAATTAACATTGTGATAAAAAAAAGGAAATTTTACTCAAGTCAGGGGACTATTAAAGTTGATTGAAAAAAAATTGACACCCATGAAAATACACTGCTTTGCCCATTAACGCTGGGCAGTTTTTGCCCCGCGGGAGGGAGTTAATGCCGACGGGGAGATACTAGTATGCCCCGCTAGCCGGCTGCTGCAGTGAGCCCTCCTCCCTGCTCACCCACGCAGCTGATGTGAGGCACGCATCATTGGCTGCAGGGGGGCAACTTGATGTGGGGCGGTCACAGACCATTGAATTCCATAGGAGGATTGCGCTTTGCAGCGCTGAGCGCACTGACTGCGCTCAGAGAGGTGGCCAGATGGGCGTTGAGTGGAAGGAACGTCCACTCTCACGGACGTTCTTTCCATTCAGAAGTGCGCTCGTCTGACTCCGGCCTAAATGGAAATTCCTGCTTATTGAATCTAGCTGAACTCCTGATTCCATTGGTATCCCATCTTCATGTCTGGCACAGTAAAAGGGATATACCTCTCTAGAATTTCTTTTAAATTGACATTTAAACACTTTTATACCTATAGACAAACGAGAATAAATCGATAAAAGTTTTAAGAATGTGTAAAAAATGTTTATTTTCTTGCTTTAAACTCTCGTCATTTCATCTTCTCTGATGACGCCCCTCAGTTAGGGGCTCCCACTTCCTGTATATTCCCCGCCTCCTCCCCGCCAACTACTCCACCCATCAACGCTTCACATGAACTAGCACAAGCTGTGCACGTGAAACGCTGTGCTCGCTCAGGACCTCAGACTGGAACTGAATATTAGCATCTCTGCAACAGAAAACAAGGTACACTCACACTCGCTCACACACTTACCCGCTGACTCGCTCACACACACCCACTCACTGACTCACTCACACTCACCTGCTGCCACACTCAAATCACTGACACTGTCAAAAAGTCACGCGCTCTCACACACAGAGTCACTTGCTCTCTTTCATGGGTTACATACTCACTGTCTCACTCAAACTCCTTCACAGGTCACTCACTCTCACACCCTTTCTTGTACTGTCTCTCTTGTGCGCTCTCTGTACCTTCTCTGCTTTTTCTTGCCGTCTCTCTCTCTTTACTCGCTGTCTCTCTGTGGTTTTTTTGCAGTCTCTCTCTGCTGTCTCTATTTCTCCCCGTGTGTATTGATTCCTTCCCTGTATCTGCAGTAGCTGGGGGTGAAAGGGTTACAGTTTGGAATGGCACTCAGCCCCGCCCTCCCCTCATCTCACAGTACAAGAGGGAGGAGGAGCAACTCAGTCGCACATGCTCAGTGCACTTTTTTATGTATTCCACAGAATACACACCGATTGGTTAGATCAAAGTGCCTCATGAGATGGGCATGGAAAAAGCCAAGAAAGAAAAGCAGGTAAATATGAAAAAATGAAAAAAAGTTACCACGTGGGCACGATTTAGTAGATTGTCCCCACGTTGTTATAGATCGTGTCCACCTTTTTTTTTTCATGCTGACACCGGCGGGGTTCCATAGAACCCTGTACTTTTGGGATACTCCTGCAGAAAAAAAATGAGGAATCGCAAAGTAGATGAGAACCAGTATCGAGAAGTGTGCAACCCTTGTAACATACAAAAAATAGTTTAATGCTAAGCGCAAACCACCACAAGGGGGCGACAAACCATGACATAAACTGGAATAATGCTATATGACCAGTTAGGCAGTAAAGCCTCCAGAAGAATAAAAACAAAACACAAGTTTTGACAATAATTTACTATATTCGTGCACAGAACTAAGGAAGGGAAGGGGAGAGTTGTTCTGTATGCATTTCCCCCTTTAATACGATAGGGTTATTCAGACAGCACCGAAATGTCACCGGTTCCCCCTGCTCTCCCGTTCCCCACACTTCGGCGTGCCCGATTTGATGACCTTGTGGTGAATTCTGCATTCACCGCAGGGTCCCCGAAGTGCAGGGAACAAGTCGCTGAACGCATCCGTAAAACTGCCGGAAAAAAACAGAATCAAATGGAAAAAACCGGCGAAAAAACACAAAAATCGATCCGAAAAAAGCAGACAACCCGCCGAACAAAGCACCGTCAAGTCGTCTGAAAAAGCTGGCAAGCCAACGAACTGGTATATAAAAAAAACAACTTTTAAAAACTGCAAAAAAACTACTGCACGAAAAAGCCTGAAAATAACATATAAGGTCCTATGAATAATAATAAAAAGGTCTGTTACAGAAAAAAAAAAACGCCATTTAAAAAAATGTTGCTGAAAAAATCCTGGAAAATGCCCACAAAAATCCTAAAAAATATATATAAATGAAGAGACTTTTTGCTGCAAATGAAAAGAATAAGCTGTTGAATAAATATTTTTAAAAAACGGGAATATTTTTTACGTTGAAACCTATAGGATTTGCCTGATTAATCCTGTCAATGAAACCACCGAAAATCAGGGCATTTCACTGCTTAGGCTGGGGTCAGACTAACGCATTTTTAACGTGCGTTTAGGTGCACTTAGGCTAGGGTCAGACGAACGCATTTTTATGTTGTCTGTGAAAAAGTGCGTTCGAACGAATGGACGCATTTTTTCACAGAATACGTGATAGTGGTCATACTATGCGCATTTTCGTCCGTGATTTTGTACGGATCATCAATAAAACTCTTTTTGCGTCTGGACGTTATGTTGGCCGGACATTAGCAGGGTCTGACGTCTCCTAATCACACACACACGCCGCTAGCAGACGCAGCGCACTCTGTACGTCAGTACCTGCGGTTTCACGTTCTCGAAAAAATGCGTTCATTTTCCACTTGCGTTGCGCGGCCGGACTTTTGTGCGACCGTACTTCGTATATTGGCCGTCATTGCCCGGCATCTGCTGCTAGTGCGGCCGTGATTAAGTGCGGCTGCACGCGCGTTCGCACTGCCTCAGTCTGACCCTAGCCTTAATCACGGCCACAGTAGCAGCAAATGACGGGCAATGACGGCCAATATGCGAAGTACGGCCGCACGAAAGTCCGGCCACGCAACGCAAGCGGCAAACAAACGCATTTTTTCGAGAACGCAGAACCGCTAGTACTGACGTACAGAGTGCGGTGCGTCCGCTTGCGGCGTGTTTGCGTGATTAGGAGACGTCAGACGCTGCTAATGTCCGGCCAACATAACGTCCAGACGCAAAAAGTGTTTTATTGACGATCCGTAAAAAAATCACGCACGAAAATGCGCGTCGTCTGACCGTTTTCGCACATTCCGTGAAAAAATACGTCAATGCGTTCGGACGCACTTTTTGACGGTCGCTGCAAATAATGCGTTCGTTTGACCCTAGCCTGAGTCCCTGAGTCAAAGATGTTAAAAAAACTTAGTTTCAACTGGTTCTAAATGTAAACTTTACTGACAATTATTATATTATTATATGATTACGGTTGCCAGATCGGCCATGTGTTCCTGTCCAAATAGTACTTGTACAGGGAAAAGTTCTGCCCTGCAATATGTATAATTCATAGGCTGCAGGAAGGAAATTAAGGAATATGGATTCTAGTTGCTGCGAGGTGGCATTTCTCATGCGTTGCCCATCAGCATGAATAAATTATGTGTTCGGGAAAACATGGCCGAACTGGCAACTCTACTAAAATTTCCATGGTAGCCATTGATTTGCTATGAGCCCGTGCACAGGGGTGTATTTTTGTGTAGACCAACATGACCCTGGCCTAGTCACAGTGCATAAAATTGGAGGGGCAGCATTTGTGTCCGTTCTTTTAGGCTAGGGTCAGACGAACGCATTTTTCACGTTGTCCGTGAAAAAGTGCGTTCGAACGAACGTACGTATTTTTTCCCGGAATACGCGACAGCGGTCATACGATGCGCCTTTACGTCCGTGATTTTGTACGGATCATCAATAAAACCCTTTTTGTGTCTGGACGTTATGTTAGCCGGACATTAGCAGCGTCTGACGTCTCCTAATCACACACACACGCCGCTATGCGGCCGCAGCGCACTCTGTACGTCAGTAGTAGCGGTTTGACGTTCTCGAAAAAATGCGTTCGTTGGCCACTTGCGTTGCACGGACGAACTTTCGTGCGGCCGTTCGTCGTATGTTCCCCGGCATTGGACGTCATTTGCTGCTAGCACGGCCGTGATTTCGTACGGCTAAACGCACGTGAAAAATGCGTTCGTCTGACCCTAGCCTTACAGATCCGATATGAGGTGTGCAGATGTATAACAGAGCTGCAAATAAATGACTTGATATCAGGTGGGGCAGAATAATCCTGAGTACCTAAGGCAGCATCAAGCCTTATTACACCCCTGCCCATGTTTAACACGAAAAATGCAGCAGAAACCTGCTAGAGCCGTGATGGCAAACCTTTGTGTCCTCGAAGTTTCTGAACTACATGTTCCATGGTGCTTTGCCAGCCTCAGGTGTGGCTGAGCATCATGGAACATGTAGTTCCGAAACATATGGGGTGCCAAGGTTCGCCATAACTGTGCTAGAGCCAATGGGTTACAGTTACCAGTGTTTAAGTGAGTTAATGGAATAAGGCACTATACCTCTAACAAGCATAACCTTTATTATGCAATCCTATAATAACTTTACATGTTTGGATTTTGCAGCATGCTTTACAGAGAAATCTTAATGTACATAAAAAAAGTCTGTGTCCCTTCACAAGAAATATACTAACAAGTATGTTAACTTATGCCATTCAGATCTAATAAGGTCTGCAAGTATTGCGTAAGAACAGGCCCACACAGGGTTAAGTGTCTGTAAGTAAACTATTTATCCCAAGAGCAAAACACACACAAAGGCAGCCAGCTGTTACTGTATCACGTTACAATGCCACTGAAACACAACAAAAAAACAAATCTGTCATTTCTGCTTTAAGTGTTACCATTTGTATAACTGAACACACTGAAGCTCCTGAGCGTGGGGTGAAAACTATACACACGAGACTTAGGCTGGCCATCCACTGGGTGCGTAGTCAGCAGACCGACTTGGTCGTCCATCTACGGACAACGCCATCGGACGATCAGGCTAGGGTCAGACGAAAGCATTTTTCCCCGCGAACGTGAAAAAGTGCGTCCGAACGCATTGACCTATTTTTTCACGGAATGCGCAAAAACAGTCAGACGACGCGCATTTTCGGGCGTGATTTTGTACGGATCGTCAATAAAACTCTTTTTTGCGTCTGGACGTTATGTAGGCTGGACATTAGCAGTGTCTGACATCTCCTAATCACGCACACACGCCGCTATGCCGCAGCTGCGCACTCTGTACGTCAGTACTAGCGGTTCAGCGTTCTCAAAAAAATGCGTTCAAATTCCACTTGCGTTGCACGGCCGGACTTTTGTGCGGCCGTACATCGTATATTGGCCGTCATTGCCCGTCATCTGCTGCTAGTGCGGCCGTAATTATGTGCGCCAGAACGCATGTTAAAAGTGCGCTGGTCTGACTCCAGCCTCAGCCACTGGAAGCGTCTGTGGACGACCCAAGTCGGCCGACAGACAGGCCGCTGACCATAAAAAAAGAAAGAACCCTGCTGCAAGGGGGAAAAAACCTGTCCTTGGTGCTGAAACAGGGTTTCTTTTCTTTTTTCTTCGGATCGGCTGCATTCCCCGTTGCTGTTGTTGGTGCTGAAACCTATTTCAGCACCAGGGACAGGGGGTTTATACTCCCCTACAGCCTTCGTCAAGGTTTTTTTTTTTTTCTGCTTCGGCTGCGTTTGAAGGGGCTGTCCTTGGTGCTGAAACAGGGTTCTGTGCGGGGCAATTTCCCTGCCGCAGCACGGCCGCTTAACTATACAATTCATCTTTTTCCATATAAATTGTAATTCACCATCCGGTGCAATTCGGAGGTTAGTGAATAACCTCTTTGGTATTGAAGGGGTTAAGTGTGTAATGGTACTTGAAGTGTCTAAAAAGGCCGATATTTTAGAAACCAGCAGGTAAACCTATAATCTAGAGCACGGCTATCAAACTCCAGCCTCCCAGATGTTTCTGAACTACAACACCCATGATTCCCTAGCCATCTACTGCATTGAAAGAATTCTGGGAATTGTCGGCCTCAACACCTAGGGGGGTCGTGATTTTGACAGCCCTGATCTAGGGTTTCAGACTCATACGGTGATGGCAAGGAATCCTGACATGGGCGACAAACAAGCCTCTTCTTTGCAAAGAACAAATTTAAAATCCAAACACACGTATGTAAAAATGACTATTTTTTTTTTAATAGGAAAGCAGATGTGATTAGGTCACTCGTTACATGCATGTACGTGTATGTTTTTGTATTTTTAGTATGTTGAGCCTTAACCACTAATGGTCATTTTGGTGACAATGTAATTCTGGCAGGTTCATTATGATACATGATTATCATGTCTTAAATATATTGTCATTTTTATAATGTTTTATTGGTAAAATGCAATGTAATACATAACATCAATACACACTTACACATTTTATTGATATGAACAACGCAATGACACATTATACTGCATTTGAGGACACTTTATTGATTGATAAAACAAGGCAGAGGCGAGACAGGAGACTAAAGGGGATTTTATTATTTTACAGAAAATTCTACCACATGTGAGGGCCTTCAGACGAGTCAACGCTGGATTTGTTTCTTCTTTCTGGCCAGTGGGAATAAAAGTACTGGTGGTACAGACTGGTAAACTGGATACACATTGCAAGTAAGTGTAAGAGCTGTCCATAGAAACAGTTGTGAGCTGGACAAGAAAAATAAAGACAATCTGGATTAACGCATGATGGAACCTGGAGGTAGGAAACCATTAGTTGGCCACAATGAACCTTTTTACAAACTATTATTATCATATATGGTGCCAACAGTTTATACAGTTCTTTACAATAAGAAATGGGAACAAGAGAAAATTAATACAAACATTCGAACGGAAACAAGAGGTGTAGCAGGCTCTGCTCAGAGGAGCTTACAATCTAGAGGAGTTCTCAGTTCATTCTGTCACTTGTAGTCCTGTTTGTTTCACACACTGTCTCACAACACAAAATATCACGCATTGGATGCACCTAGTGACACATCTAGAGCAAACCATTTTCTTAACTAAACATATAAGAGAAAAACAAACCACATGTCAGATATCAATAACAAAAAATAAACACAACGAGGATGTTTCCATTTTTGGTCGTAGTTGCCCTTTAAAACAGAGAAAGGGGGGGCTTTTAAAGTCTTCTAATTTCTGCAAGTCAGATACAATACCTCTCGATAAAAAACAAACTTCTTAAGAAATAAACATCTGGTGCTTTACCTGTTCTTTACGTCTGTTTACTATGAGCCTCCCTTCATCGGTAACAATTGTTGCGAGACTTGTAAAGCTAATATCACGTGTTTAATGACGCCGTTACTCTTTAACAAGAATGATCACATGTGTGGAATGTTAGATTTACTCAGCAGTAAATAATAATGTTGCAACTGACGCTCTGGATTTAGTGCATGATGTCTGAGACAAAAACAGTCCCGAAAGAAATGGATACACGACAACAGAATAAGATTCCACTGTGTCTTGAGTATATTAGGTTACTGAAACAGTGATGAAAGGAAGCATTACAAAGCTTACGAGGTCATTGTAAGGTTAAAAGGGTTATTCAAAGAGCGCCGAACTTGCCGCCGAATTGCACTGAATGGTGAATTTCACTGTACGGTACAATTTCGTGACACTTTTTCTATTCAGAAAGCTGTCAAATCGCCAAATACTTGCGAATTGCCAGCAAAATACAGTACAGTTCGTGCAGATTGCCACAATTCGGCAATCTTAGGCGGCAGTGAAATTGTCCCATATAGAGAAGTAATAGTTAATATATTCAGAGAATGCCGAACGCACCGAAATGCAGGTGAAACGCCCTGATATTCTGTGATTCAGTTTGACAGGTTTGAAAAGGCGAATCCCATAGAATTCAATGTAAAAGATATTATCATTATTATTTTTTTATTGAACCGTTTATTATTTTCAGTTCCAGCAAAAAGCCTTTTTATTTATTTATTTAGAATGTTGTCGTGATTTTTCAGGATTTTGTAGGCAAATTTTTTGATTCCCATTTTTTTAATGGTGTTTTTTTATTTTGTAACAAACCTTTTTATTATTTTTACAGGACCTTTTTTTTATTATCATTTCCACAAATTTTCGTGCATTTTTTAAACCCCTTTTAAAGAATAGCATAATTCTATTATTTTTTTTTCTCCAGTTCGGCGGTCTTATCGGAGGTCAGCATCGGCGACTCCATGTTCGGCGCACTTTGGGGACCCTGGGGTCAATAGTGAATTCACCACAGGGTCTGCAAACTGGAATCGCACAGAAGTGTGCCGAATGAAAGAGCACAGAAATTTCCCTGAAATTTCAGTGCTCTTTGAATAACCCTTCTGGTGTTCTTCGGCGGCTTCATTTGGGTATTTACACTGCATTTTTTTAAAGATTTGCTTAAGTGCCTGAGGAGAAAACATGCTTACAGTCTGCTAACAACTCAGTAACTGCTGGTATTGCAGACTGTTGAGAATCTGTGGTATAATGTGCTGGAGAAGACTTTACGCAGCGCCGCAACTCTCCCATCATCAATGCAAGATCTTGGCCGCAAATTATCGCCACTCTGGATGCAACTAAATGCCACTTGTATTAAAATGGGAATATTTTTAACATTGAAGCCTATGGGATTCGCCTGAATAAACCTGTTGAATGAAGCAACCGAATGGCAGGGCATTTCAGCAACTTTTCACTGCTGGTTTTTGTTCTCTGAATAGACGAAGCATTGCTTCTCTATGGGGATTTCACTGCCCTCGAACAGGCAACGAACAGGCACTGTATGTTTTTTATTTTGAGAAAGGATTTTACCAGGAAGGATACATTGAGATTTCTCTCGTTTTCAAGTATGTCCTGGTTGGCGAGTATGTACCGTTAGGTGTCTTGCCCAAGGACACTTACTGGAGAGGTTGCTCGCTGGGATCGAACCCATGACTCCACAGGCTCTCTCCATGCAGAGCAGTGACATTACCTCTACTCCACCCAGCCGGTATGTGCAGGTAATTCGCCAACATTTGGTGAACTGCCTGCTCTCTGAATAGCCGAATGGCCAAGAAAGGTAACCGAACGCTAAATTTCAGCGTTCGGTTACCTTTCGCCAGCAATTCGGAGCTCTTTGAATAACCCTGTATGACTGTAATTCCCATCATCCTCAGACAAGCTCATGAACCCTTTGCTGTACATCACTGGCAATTCAAACATTGCGATTTCAACATTTTAAACCTGGACTGTCAAAATCACGGCCCCCCCAGATATTGATGCCTACATATCCCAGAATTCATTCAATGCAACTGATGTCCAGGGACTCATGGGAGTTGTATTTCAGAAATATAAGGGGAGGGGGCAGAGTTTGACAGACAGGTTTTAAACGGTTTACTCAGACCCGCCAAGTATAAACAATGCAAACAGAACCCTGAACTTTGAACGGTATAAATTCAATTTATTATTTGCTCTGTGTAGTTTCTTGGTCTCTCTTGTATTTTTTTGGAGCATAAACACACCCTTAAATTTAATACCAGAGATATAAATAAAACGAATAAAAAATTCCAACCAGCAACATAAATGGAAATCTTTCTGATTTCCAGACATTCGAATGGTGTCGCTGCACGTGAGAGGAGCCAAGCGATAAATAACTCCGGGCAGGCTGATGGAATGGAAAGTGGATGCAGAAAGGGTCAAGAAAGCACAGGCGCAGGGTGAGAATGAGGAACATGCAACCAGAAGAACAAAAACTGTAAAGACGGGGAGTATACATCGAGCAAAAGCAGAAAAAAAAAGGTATTAGATTACAGTGTACAAGTGGAAACAAAAAAGTTAATGTAGCACAGAATAAACCAGAGATCTGCAGCGAGGAAAGTGACAGGTTTATAAAGTAACACAGCTGTCATGATACAGGCACACATGATGATTTTTTTTTTTTAATACCACCCCATGGAATTATAATAGGCGCGATTAACCCCGCTGTTGCTGCAGAAACCAGACAGAGCAGTAACGCAGCAATTTTAGGACAGCAAATTTCCCCATTCTTGCTTCTGTGTCACAATTTTACGAAGTTGATATATTGAAAATACTGATCGGGACCAGCCCCCTTTTCTTTAGGCCCGCCCCGGGCTATAAATATAGATCAATGTACGTGCAAAACACATCGTATCACATTAACCCTCGCGTGTTGGAAAGCTACACACCAATGACGGAGCTGCTAGATATGACAGTAAACGCCTCCCATTCTTTCCAGGGACGGAGAGGGTGTAGATTGGACTTTACACTTTGCAGACACATACAGAGCGGGACCTGCTGACACACAAAGACCACAGCCATGCCGCTGTTCACGCGCGCCCTTGGCCTCCTGCGCCGCACAGCATATCCACAGGTCATGAATAAGGCAGGAATAGTGCACAAACCTGCAAAGGAGCCGCTGAGTGTAGTGGTAAGTACAAAAAAAAAAAAAAAAAATCGGGGTCCTTGTGTTTTTCAACGACGTCACTTTTACTCTTTTTTTCTTAGAAATCAAAATACTTCGCAAGAGACATAAAATGCAATGTCGTGCAAATTAGTCACAAAACAAACAAACAAACACTCATTTTACTTTAAAACAAACAAGTATTTTTGTCATTTTATTTTCAAAAAAAAAATCTAGTTTCTGTTTGATATTTTTGATGTATTTTTATATTATGATTCTACCGGCAATAAGTTCTCAGCAAGTTAGAATGTGTGTCTTTATTGCATTGAGGACCCCGACCCCTACAATGAGGGAATTTTCTGCTTGGGTACCGGTCAGAGAGTATTTAAAGTGTAAGTTTAGGCTCCCCAAAAATTGAGACATTATTTCTACTATTGGTAGAATTGCCAGATGTTACCAATGTTAAGCAGATTAGGCCGCAGGTGGTTAAGGACATGGGGTCAGTGCTTTCAGCGGATTGACCCTGTGGGACAAGGACGGTTTGTATTGAGTCACTGAACGGATATGACGCAGCAAAGGTTACTTACCATTGAAAGCAGAGCCTGTTGTCCACAGGATATAGTCATTACAGGTGGCTTCTGCCATGAATGGTCACCTGCTGCTGCTTACAGGTGGATCCTACCATGAATGGTTACCTACTGCTTACAGGTAGATCCTACCATGGTCACCTTCTGCTGCTTCCAGGTGGATCCTACCATGAATGGTTACCTACTGCTTACAGGTAGATCCTACCATGGTCACCTTCTGCTGCTTCCAGGTGGATCCTACCACGAAAGCCCACCTTCTGTTGCTTCCAGATGGATCCTACCACGTATGGTCACCTTCTGCTGCTTCCAGGTGGATCCTTCTATGAATGGTCACCTTCTGCTGCTTACAGGTGGTTCCTACCATGAATGGTCACCTTCCGCTGCTTACAGGTGGTTCCTACCATGAATGGTCACCTTCCGCTGCTTACAGGTGATTCCTACCATGAATGGTCACCTGCTGCTTCCAGTTGGATACTACCATGAATGATCACCTGCTGCTTCCAGGTGGATCCTAAAATGAATGGTTACCTTCCGCTGCTTACAGGTGGATCCTACCTTGAATGATCACCTGCTGCTTCTAGGTGGATCCTACCATGAATGGTGACCTTCCGCTGCTTCCAGGTGAATAATACCATGAATGGTCACCTTCTGTTGCTTACAGGTGGCTCCTACCATGAATGGTCACCTTCTGTTGCTTCCAGGAGTATCCTACCATGAATGGTGACATTCTGCAGCTTACAGGTGGCTTTTACCATGAATGGTGACCTTGTGCTGCTTACAGGTGGCTCCTACCATGAATGGTCAGTCACCTGTTGCTTACAGGTGGTTCTTACTATGAATGGTCATCATCCACTGCACAATGTCTCTGCTAGGCAGCCTTGCTCATAAAATTCTAGTATTCGTATACAGTAGATGCAAGATCATGTATTTCTTCTCCAGCTCTTTTGTCCTTTTAAATCTCCCCGTTTTTCAATGCTGAAAGATAAAGGAATAAGTGTTAAAGCAAACCAGTATAACACATGCTATTCTAGTGATGATATACCAGCAACAAAACGAGTCTGCCCACGCCACAGCTTCCCAGTGACAGAATGCAAGTCCCAGACGGAGCTATTGAATATTTCTCCATCCTCCCCTTTTATTATAATCACGAGCAAACACACAGTCACACACCCTCCTTGCACACGCGCTGTCATCGCACTCAATCCCCCATGGGATATCTCTGTGTCAGGAGGACTAAGCTGGAAACATGGCCAATGACCTTGGGAAGTGTTCCGGCGGTCACCAAGGCCTGCTGCTCCGAAAGGATTTTATAATTGCAAATCTTTTTCTTGGCCTCAAATAATCACAGCGATACACTGCAGCTCCAGGAAGAGCAATGATTAACAGGCCATACATCCGTGACATGTGCAGAGACACTTGATACAAATTACCCTGTTTGCCGCAGACACGAGGACGGCAGAACATTGCAAAGCTGTACAGTGCTGCGAATCAAAGGTCGATGTACAAAATTATCCATGGGATAGAGAGAATTAGCCGTGATGCAAAACACATGTGACGGGAGGATTGCCCAGAGTAAACATTGAAAAAAGTAAAATGAAGAGACCACACGATGTCAGCGCATTTACTTGTTTATTATTTTGTAGAGTTTGAAACAGAATATTAGTTGTTGAGTTTAAGAAACTTAGGCAGAATCCTACTCGAAACATTTAAGATCTTAGCAAAGAAAATCAATTAATGGATCAATAGATACTGTATGCCAGCTTTCCATTATACTTCAATAAATAATCACATCATCAGAGCACTAACGAGTGTCTTACAGGGTTATTCAGAGAGAGGTGAAAAGCAGGAGAATGACTGGAGAATGGAAAATTCTAGGTCAAAATAGCCAAACCAGAAAAATTCTCCCATTTATCTCACTTTCCAAATCGGCTATTTTGACCTACAATTTTCCATTCTCCAGCCATTCTCCTGCTTTTCACCTCTCTCTGAATAACCCTGCTAATTATGGCTTTCTCTATTAACCAAATTAAATATAGATCATCTTGGCACATTCTCTTTATTTTATGTAAGCTTTTATAAGACAGATAGACAGACAGACAGATATGGACAAATGGATAGATACATAGACAAATGCATGCTAGATTTGTAAATCGCTAGAATGACAGACAGATAGACATACAGTCTATATGGATACTAGCTGGGTAAAAGGATAGATAGACAGATGGATACTAGATGGGTAAATGGATAGACAGATGGATACTAGATGGGTAAATGGATAGACAGATGGATACTAGATGGGTAAATGGATAGGTGGATACTAGATGGGTAAATGGATAGATAGATAGATAGATAGATAGATAGATAGATGGATACTAGATGGGTAAATGGATAGATGGATACTAGATGGGTAAATGGATAAATAGATGGATACTAGATGGATAAATGGATAGACAGATGGATACTAGATGGGTAAATGGATAGATAGATGGATACTAGATGGGTAAAAGGATAGACAGATGGATACTAGATGGGTAAAAGGATAGATAGATGGATACTAGATGGGTAAATGGATAGACAGATGGATCCTAGATGGGTAAATGGATAGACAGATGGATACTAGATGGGTAAATGGATAGACAGATGGATACTAGATGGGTAAATGGATAGATGGATACTAGATGGGTAAATGGATAGATGGATACTAGATGGGTAAATGGATAGATAGATGGATCCTAGATGGGTAAATGGGTAGATGGATACTAGATGGGTAAATGGATAGACAGATGGATACTAGATGGGTAAATGGATAGACAGATGGATACTAGAAGGGTAAATGGATAGACAGATGGATCCTAGATGGGTAAATGGATAGACAGATGGATACTAGATGGGTAAATGGATAGACAGATGGATACTAGATGGGTAAATGGATAGATGGATACTAGATGGGTAAATGGATAGATGGATACTAGATGGGTAAATGGATAGATAGATGGATCCTAGATGGGTAAATGGGTAGATGGATACTAGATGGGTAAATGGATAGACAGATGGATACTAGATGGGTAAATGGATAGATAGATGGATACTAGATGGGTAAAAGGATAGATAGATGGATACTAGATGGGTAAATGGATAGACAGATGGATACTAGATGGGTAAATGGATAGATAGATGGATCCTAGATGGGTAAATGGATAGATAGATGGATACTAGCTGGGTAAATGGATAGACAGATGGATACTAGCTGGGTAAATGGATAGATAGACAGATGGATACTAGATGGGTAAATGGATAGACAGATGGATACTAGATGGGTAAATGGATAGACAGATGGATACTAGATGGGTAAATGGATAGACAGATGGATACTAGATGGGTAAATGGATAGATAGATGGATACTAGATGGGTAAATAGATAGATAGATGGATACTAGATGGGTAAATGGATAGACAGATGGATACTAGATGGGTAAATGGATAGACAGATGGATACTAGATGGGTAAATGGATAGATAGATGGATACTAGATGGGTAAATGGATAGATGATAGATGGATACTAGATGGGTAAAAGGATAGATAGACAGATGGATACTAGATGGGTAAATGGATAGCTAGATGGATACTAGATGGGTAAAAGGATAGACAGACAGACAGATGGAAACTTGACAGGTAAATGGATAGATACTAGACAGGAAAATTGACAGATGGACACTAGATGGGTAAATGGATAGACAAACAGGTGGATACTAGATGGGTAAATAAATAAACAGACAGATGGATACTAGATGGGTAAATGGGTAGATGGATACTAGATGGGTAAATGGATAGATAGATGGATACTAGATGGATAAATGGATAGATAGATGGATACTAGATGGGTAAAAGGATAGATAGATGGATACTAGATGGGTAAATGGATAGACAGATGGATACTAGATGGGTAAATGGATAGATAGATGGATACTAGATGGGTAAAAGGATAGATAGATGGATACTAGATGGGTAAATGGATAGACAGATGGATCCTAGATGGGTAAATGGATAGACAGATGGATACTAAATGGGTAAATGGATAGACAGATGGATACTAGATGGGTAAATGGATAGATGGATACTAGATGGGTAAATGGATAGATAGATGGATCCTAGATGGGTAAATGGGTAGATGGATACTAGATGGGTAAATGGATAGATAGATGGATACTAGATGGATAAATGGATAGACAGATGGATACTAGATGGGTAAATGGATAGATAGATGGATACTAGATGGGTAAAAGGATAGATAGATGGATACTAGATGGGTAAATGGATAGACAGATTGATACTAGATGGGTAAATGGATAGATAGATGGATACTAGATGGGTAAAAGGATAGATAGATGGATACTAGATGGGTAAATGGATAGACAGATGGATCCTAGATGGGTAAATGGATAGATAGATGGATACTAGCTGGGTAAATGGATAGACAGATGGATACTAGCTGGGTAAATGGATAGATAGACAGATGGATACTAGATGGGTAAATGGATAGACAGATGGATACTAGATGGGTAAATGGATAGACAGATGGATACTAGATGGGTAAATGGATAGACAGATGGATACTAGATGGGTAAATGGATAGACAGATGGATACTAGATGGGTAAATGGATAGATAGATGGATACTAGATGGGTAAATGGATAGATAGATGGATACTAGATGGGTACATGGATAGACAGATGGATACTAGATGGGTAAATGGATAGATAGATGGATACTAGATGGGTAAATGGATAGATGATAGATGGATACTAGATGGGTAAAAGGATAGATAGACAGATGGATACTAGATGGGTAAATGGATAGCTAGATGGATACTAGATGGGTAAAAGGATAGACAGACAGACAGATGGAAACTTGACAGGTAAATGGATAGATACTAGACAGGAAAATAGACAGATGGACACTAGATGGGTAAATGGATAGACAAACAGGTGGATACTAGATGGGTAAATAAATAAACAGACAGATGGATACTAGATGGGTAAATAGATAAATATACTGACAGGTGGGTAAATGGATAGAAAGATAGCTCAATGTAATTGGTAGAGCACGATGGTCTGTTTTCGCTCCTTTGAGAATTTCAATTCTAAAACGCTGACCACCATCACTTTTGACGTCACCTTGCATCTCCATGATCGACTGTGGGGATATCAATTTTTTACTTTTTTCTAAATATTAAAAGGACTGGGCTTTCTTGGGAAAAAAAGAATCGAGTTGGCATCATTATTTGTTTGATTTTAACCTTACTTTTTGCTCTTCTCCTCGTATTGAAATCCCGTAATATCAGCGTTTCAGTTACACCAGGGAACTTTCACTGGGATGTTTATCCTAGATGGAATGGAAACGTAGATATTATGGGATTTTAATACAATGAAATGATAGTTATGTTTGAAGAAGGACAAACTTCCGGGACATACAGTTGTGTTCAAAATGATTCAACCCCCACTGAAATTGAGTGTTTTGGCCAGTTTGACATTGATTTTGATCATTCAGTCATCTTGCTTACAATTAAGGCTAGGGTCAGACGAGCGTGATTTCTACGGACTGTACGTCCGTGCAGTACGGACATCGTCAGTACGGATGACGCAGTAGTGGTCACACAGTCCGTTTTTTCACTGAAGTTATTTTTGACGGATGTAGGAGGGGAAAATAAATTACAATGAAAAAACATTCTGTCCGTCAAAAATGCTGGACGTATAAATGCAGTCCGTCTGACCATGCTCCATCACTCACACACAAAGCTATGCGGACGTTGTGGACGTGGCGCACTCTGCACGTCCGTTCTAGCAGTATTACGTTCTTGCCTAACCTGCGTCCGTTTGCAGCGTCCGTCAGCCCCCGCACTTCTGTGCGGACGTACTTCGTGTGTGGGGCTCCATTTAACACAATTGTATGCTATCACGGACGTACTTATGTGCGGTAACACGGACGTTAACACTGCGCTCGTCTGACCCCAGCCTAAATCAAAGAGGCGCGTGTAGGTCAGACAAATATAACATAACATTTATAATGAAATAACCACAAATGTCTTTTCTGTGCTCACATCATTATCAGTTTTATTCAACCCCCAAGTGACATTCAATCTTAGTACTTAGTACAACATCCTTTTACAGTTATAACAGCTTTTAAACGTGAAGCATAGCTTGACACAAGTGTCTTGCAGCGATCTACGGGTATCTTCGCCCATTCGTCATGGGCAAAAGCCTCCAGTTCAGTCACATTCTTAGGCTTGCGCACTGCAAACGCTTTCGTTAAGTCCCACCAGAGGTTCTCAATCGGATTTAAGTCAGGTGACTGCGATGGCCACTCCAAAATGTTCCAGCCTTTAATCTGCAACCATGCTCTAGTGGACTTGGAGGTATGCTTGGGATCATTGTCCTGTTGAAAGGTCCAATGTCTCCCAAGCCTCAGGTTTGTGACGGACTGCATCACATTGTCATCCAATATCTCCTGGTACTGAAGAGAATTCATGGTACCTTGCACACGCTGAAGCTTCCCTGTACCTGCAGAAGCAAAACAGCCCCAAAGCATGATTGACCCCCCGCCATGCTTCACAGTAGGCAAGGTGTTCTTTTCTTCATAGGCCTTGTTCTTCCTCCTCCAAACATAGCGTTGATCTATGGGCCAAACAGTTCTAATTTTGTTTCATCAGTCCACAGAACACTATCCCAAAACTTCTGTGGTTTGTCCACATGACTTTTGGCATACTGCAGTCGACTCTTCTTATTCTTTGGAGACAGCAAGGGGGTGCGCCTGGGAGTTCTGGCATGGAGGCCTTCATTACGCAGTGTGCGCTGTATTGTCTGAGCTGAAACTTCAGTACCCACATCTGACAAATCTTTTCTCAGTTCCTCAGCAGTCACACGGGGACTTTTCTCCACTCTACGCTTCAGGTAGCGCACAGCAGTCAAAGTCAGCATCTTCTTTCTGCCACGACCAGGTAGCGTTTCAACAGTGCCCTTTGCCTTGAATTTGCGAATGATGCTTCCTATGGTCTCTCTTGGTATGTTTAACATCTTTGCAATCTTCTTATAGCCATTGCCCTTCCTGTGAAGAGTAATCACCTCTTCTCTTGTCTTCCTGGACCATTCTCTTGACTTCACCATGTTTGTAACCACAGCAGTAAATGTCTAGAAGGAGCTGAGTATCACAGTCATTTTAAAGCTGCCTAATTGGTGCTTATTATGCTTTATTGCTGCTCCGTGACATCCACAGGTGTTTTCAATACCTGATTGAAAACGATTGAATGAACCTCTGTTCTTCAGAGTGGTAGTCTTTAAGGGGTTGAATAATTGTGTCAATGAAGAATTCACAAAAGAAACATTTACTACTGTATTACAAAACCAATTGATGTCATTTTAGTTGCATATGGTTCTTTAAAAAGTCCTTGTAGGATTTCATTCTGAATACAATTACAAATGTACACTAAATTCCCTAAAGCCCTTTACAGCATTGGGGGTTGAATAATTTTGAACACAACTGTATATAATTTCCACATGTCCGAGGGAGGCACATGAGAGTGCAGCTGCAGCATGTAGATTGACTATGCTACTGGAAGGACATTGTGCCACCTTACAAAGATAGTCAAACTGTCAAAACTAGTACCACTCTACATAGAACACCTCGCAAAATAAATCAAACAGTCCTGGCACTCCTTGTAAGAAGCTTTCCTTGCAGGGCATGCGTTTATATGGTCCCAAACAGATCCACTCTCCTTTAATTCATTCGTTGAATATAGTTGACTCCCAGGCATTTGAATAGGGCATCCTCTTGGATTTTTTCTTGCTTGAGGTACAAGCAGCAAGCATCAGGTCATGTCCAATGGAATGTGGGAGGAGGGAGGGAATTCTTATATGAGGCTGCATGGGATCTATTGTGTTGTCTAGGCTACAAGATAAATTATGGCAGCTGAATGAGTTCTGATAGTAGGCTTTAAACATTTATGGTTGGGGTCAGATGAGTGTCATTGGAGAGCAGAAGGAACGTCCGTGAGAGTGGACGTTCCTTCCACTCTACGCCGTCTCGCCACCTCGCTGAGCGCCCTTATTGCACCCAGCGCTGCAAGGCTCGATCCTCCTATGGAGGATCGCGCTCTGCAGCTCCGTCAACACGCGTCGTACTTTGACGGATGCAGCATGGCTGCTGTTGCGCGCACACGAAGTGTGCCTGCAACAGCATGTTGCTGGCCCTGTTGCAGCGTCTCAATGCTGCGACGGCCACCAGAAGGCACGTCAGTACGGACGCACATAGTGCGCTCGTCTGACGCCGGCCTTAGACTACCCCCTGGTGATGTCCTTTGCATACATCCTACACCAGTGTTTCTCAACTCCGGCCCTCAAACCCCCTAACAGGCCAGGTTTTAAGGATTATCTACATATAGAGTAAAATATTTTCTTAACTAAACATACAAGAGAGAAACAAAGCACATGTAAGATATCAGCAACATCAGATAAACGCAATAAGGACATTTCATTTTTTTGTGGTAGTGGCCCTTTAACACAATATAGACATGATTTTAAAAAAGAGCAAAAGAAAAAAAAGTAGACCTGCACCAACATTCTAATCGAAAACTACTGTTTATTTTCTCTAATTCTCTGCGGAAGTCTATACATGTTACAGGTTTAAGGTCGCAACATCAGGAAGTCAAAGTCATTTGTTAATATGTAATCCATTCACTTACAAAACACATAGCTGCATTACAGCCACCGACGAGAAATACTCCAGAACCACTCGAGTGGGGATTCTCAGCCGTAAAAGGGTAATTTGGGTTAGTTGTTTGATTCCTAAGGCAGGAAATTAGATTAAGTTAGAAACACGAAGTCTGTGCTTTAGTGAGACAGGACAGAAAACACTGACCATGCATCAAAATATAACAGACTTAAAGGGACGCTTTAGCTTTTTAAAGTGGTCAGGCTTCATGGAGTGCCCCTTCCCCTCTCCCTGCAGCCCTGTATGACTGATATTGCGGGGGGGGGGGGGGTTAAGTTGCGGAGTTCCTCCACCCACACGAGTGTCACCAGGCAGGTGTAGGGTGACCATATAGGCCATGTTTAAAGGGACACGTAATTTATTCATGTTTGTGATGGACAGTGCATGAAGGATGTGACGCAGCAGCATGCAGAATCTACACGCTACAAGTAAGAAATCAAAGAGGATTCCCAGGTGGCCTGCCTTGAGTTCCTTCCTGCAGCACATGAATTATACATGTTGCATGGCAGCACTTCTCCATGTGCTCCCCTCTGCATCAAATAGCAAGATATGTCCCTTTAAAACATGGCCGATATGGTGACCCTAGGCAGACGAGATTTGAATATATTGCCTGCCAGGAACCATTGGAAGGTCGGTGATGTCTGCACGCAGTAGCGAGCATTGTGGGAAATAAAGTCGATGGATTGGTTCTGCACGTTCTTCGTAGAAGCTACGAACCTACGTACAATAGCACACATGTTCCTAGAGATGCACAATTTCTGCGTTTTGGAAGCCCTGACCTGAAGGGGAGGAGCAGAGCACGACGAGGGAAAATAGGTGAGTATTTACACCCAAATTAAAAATAATTTAATAAATAAATGGGCAGGTGCAATCAGCATCATGCGCCCACTTATATAACCCCTTTACTACCAAGCTGTTTTTGTTGAAAAAAATAATATCGTAACATTCATTTCAAACTTGGGATGTGAAGTTAACAATTTATCCTCCCTGGTGGTTCTGCGAGAAGGGAACCAGGAAGCAGGACACCACGATCGGACGGAGGTGACTATAGGGACAGCGAGGAAGCGCGGGGACAGGTATGTATCCAGCCCGAGTGTTGCTCGGGGATACTGCTTTCAGCAACTAAATTTAACCCCGAGCCACACGCAGGGGGATGAAAAAATGGTACCGATTCTTACATATAATGTGTCAGAATTGGACCGCCAGAGAGTTTAATATAGATTATGATAGAAATGTTTGCACAGAGACTGTTGCTCTGAGATAGTTAAGAAACTTTAAATAAGTAAATTTGCTCATTTTAAATGTTTCGTTTATTCAGTATTCCTTGACGGAAATATTGTTGGAATGATAGATGCTGAACTCTAGATGGTGTCCTTTATGTTACATAATGTCACATGGGATCTGCATTATTAGTATACAGGCAGAAATGGCCTTTGTGTCATATCCAGTAAATGTGATACAGACGGATAATAAACCGGTCAGATCTCCTGCTTATGGGGATTTGTAGTGATGAGATAATTAGCAATGCAGCTTCCACAAATAGACTAATAAAATATACATATCTGTGTATGGGAATTACATTAAAACCTTGTATCTGTACTAGGGATGCACCGAAATTTCAGCCACTGAAAATTATAGGCCGAAAATGGTGTTTTCGGTTTCGGCCAAAATGGAAATTCAGCGGAAAAAAAAAAAAAAATTGGCCTAAAATTTCCCTTTGGAGGACAGCCGAGCTGCCTGCTTGGCTGGTATCCAGGCTCAGGCGAGCCCCCGGCTTGACCTGCGCCTAGAGGCCCAGCCGAGCTGGGGCCTCACCTGAGCCTGGAGGCCGGCCGAGCTGCCTGCTCGGCCGTCTTCCAAGCACAGGCGAGCCCCGGGGGGCACGCCTGAGCCTGGAGGCCGGCCGAGCAGCTTGCCTGGCCGGCCTTCGAGATCAGGCAAGTCCCCGGCTCGCCCGGCCTCCAGGCCCAGGTTCTCGTGTCTGATTTTTTTGGTTTCGGTATCGGTTTTTGGCGAACCGATCCCGAATTTTCGGTTTCGTATCGGCCGGAAATTTCTTTTTCGGTGCATCCCTAATCTGTACTGTACAGGGATTTTCACTCATTGTAATCCCCAGAATCTTATCCCTGTACAGCAGTGAGTGACCCCACAGCTCTCCCTGTATTTTGCCCTCTCCCTGGTCATTGTAATGCAGCAGCATTTTTTAACCTTTTGTTACAGTTTGGGTCTGCTCTTTGTGGTTAGTTTTACAGTATTATAGAGGGACAGGTGTGAATTTTAACAGTGGATTTTTATGTTTCCATTGTGGGCACACTAATTCTGCCGTAAAGGGATATGCAAATGAGGTTTTGTTATGATAATGATTGCATTTCAATGTATACGGTGCAATATCGAGTTAACTCAACTTTGCTATTGAAAGGGTTAAAGGGGAAAAAAAGGAAGGGGGTTACAAGTTTCCTTTAGTATCTCTTTAACTTCGAGGAAAAGCTTTCTAGTCAACATAATGACAAAAGAGGAGACGAGAGCTCTTTTTTGTAAAATGTACATTTGAACCGTTTTAGCAGATCCCTGGATTTAAACACGGTCAGAGTGCAGACGGTGCCTGGTTTGGCTTTAATGTGGTTGCACTGATAGGGGGATTGCAGTTTTATAAACAGAGCTTCACCCACTTCAAAATAAACATACAGGAATGTCTAGATATAAACCAGGACCACATAACACAAGCAAGGAATGTACTCCATATACACATGCACTCCCTGTCCAAAACACACAGTATACATGAAAGGGAAACAAAAGATCAGCATTAAACTCTTTCTATATAAAAATACATGCAGAAGATAGAGCACGTAAAATACTAATAAAAAAAACAAACTATCCCCTGCACAATGCCAGAATTCTATTAGGGATGCCACATTGGCCATGTTTGAATGGAATTATATTACTATTTCTGCAGAGTAAGAGCACAGGGAAGGAGCTGCCCTGTAACATGTAAAGTCATACACACCGGGAGGGAAATGAACTCCCTCAGCAAGGCAGGCTGCTTTCTTACTTTCTGCATATATATTATACATACCTCAGGGTTGCATTATTCATGCACTGCCCACCTGCCTGATTAATTTATGTGTCTAGGAAAACATGGAGGATCTGGCCTTTGGTCTAGAATCCTAGGTCCAAAATGGAAATCCAAGTGACCCGTTAGCATTTTCAAATGAATCAGCTTCACTCACAAATGTTGATGGTTCATTTGATACAGGTTGAGCATCTTTTATCCAGAATGTTCCAAAATTTTGATTATTTTAGGCGGACAAAGGGGGTTATTCAGAAAGCACCGAAATTTCAGTGCTTTCCCGTTCGGCGATTCCAGTTCAACGACCTTGGGGTGAATTCGCTATTCCGCGCAGGGTCCCCGAAGTCAAACATGGAGCCACCGAAGACCGCTGAATGCCACCGAAGAGCACTGACCTGGAGAAAAGAACAAAACAAACTCTTCTATTCTTCTAGAAGGCGTTTTAAACCAATAAAAAGCATTAAAATGTGTGGGATCAATAAAAAAAAGGACCTATAAAAAAATTTGAAAATGGTCTGCTACAGAATAAAAGAAAAACGCCTTTAAAAAAATTTAAAATCAAATGTTTTGCCTGGAAAAAAACAAAACGTCTTTTTATTTATTTTTTGGAATTTGTTTTAGGCAAAATTTTTGCTTCAATTTTTTTTAAAAGGCTTTTTTTTATTCTGTAACAGACCTTGTTATAAAAAACTGTAGGGCCTTTTTATTATTTCTATAAATTTTCATGTATTTTTATTGTTTTAAACACCTTTTAAAGTATAGCAGTTACGGGGTTTTTTTGCAGCGTTGGGTGGTCTTCGATATTTGGTCTTCAGTGGCTCCATGTTCGGTGCACTTTGGGGACCCTGAAGGTGAATTCATTGCAGTGTCTGAGACCTGAAATCGCCAAAGCACACTGAAGTGCACCAAACGGGAAAGCACTGAAGTATAACCCTTATACAGGGTCGGCCCAAGACATAGTGCTGCCTGGAGCGAAGGATGAAATGCTGCCCCCCAAAAAAACCAAAAAAAACACGCAGTGTGTATGAGCGTATCACAGTGCGCCACAGCAATAAAATTCAAACACTCATACACACCGTACATTAGAATTTTCTTGTTGTGGAGCTCTGTGATACAGTAATGTGAGGTGTGTATATAACTGAGCCCAGCGTCACATACCCAGCAGTGCCCAGTGTCACATACCCAGCAGTGCCCACACATGGGTATATTGCCCCAGCTCACACATGGATATATTTGCCCTCATGGATATATTTGCCCCCAGGCTCACTCATGGATATATTTGCCCCAGGCTCACACATGGATATATTTGCCCCCAGTGCTCACTCATGTATATATTTGCCAACAGGCTCACTCATGTATACAGTCAGGTCCAGAAATATTGGGACATCGACACAATTCTAACATATTTGGCTCTATACACCACCACAATGGAGTTGGAATGAAACAAACACAATGTGCTTTAACTGCAGACTGTCAGCTTTAATTTGAGGGTATGTACATCCAACTCAGGTGAACGGTGTAGGACTTACAGCAGTTTTGCAGATGTGCCTCCCACTTGCTAAGGGACCAAAAGTAATGGGACAATTGGCTTCTCAGCTGTTCCATGGTCAGGTGTGTGATATTCCCTCATTACCCCAATTAAAATTAGCAGATAAAAGGCCCAGAGTTATTTTCAAGTTTGCTATTTGCATTTGGAATCTGTTGCTGTCAACTCTCAAGATCAGATCCAAAGAGCTGTAACTATCAGTGAAGCAAGCCATCATTAGGCTGAAGAAACAAAACAAACCCACAAGAGAGATAGCAAGAACATTAGGCGTGTCCAAAACAACTGTTTGGAACATTCTCAAAAAGAAGGAACGCACCGGTGAGCTCAGCAACACCAAAAGACCCGGGAGACCACTGAAAACAACTGTGGTGGATGACCGAAGAATTCTTTCCCTGGTGAAGAAAACACCCTTCACAATAGTTGGCCAGATCAAGAACACTCTCCAGGAGGTAGGTGTATGTGTGTCAAAGTTAATAATCAAGAGAAGACTTCACCAGAGTGAATACAGAGGGTTTACCACAAGATGTATACCATTGGTGAGCCTCAAAACAGGACGGCCAGATTAGAGTTTGCCAAGCAACACCTAACAAAGCCTTCACAGTTCTGGAACAAGATCCTATGGACAGATGAGACCAAGATCAACTTGTACCAGAGTGATGGGAAGAGAAGAGTATGGAGAAGGAAAGGAACTGCTCATGATCCTAAGCATGCCACCTCATCAGTGAAGCATGGTGGTGGTAGTGTCATGGCGTGGGCATGTATGGCTGCCAACGGAACTGGTTCTCTTGTATTTATTGATGATGTGACTGCTGACAAAAGCAGCAGGATGAATTCTGAAGTGTTTCGGGCAATATTATCTGCTAACATTCAGCCAAATGCTGCAGAACTCATTGGACGGCGATTCGCAGATGGACAATGACCCAAAGCATACTGCAAAAGCAACCAAAGAGTTTTTGAAGGGACAGAAGTGGAATTTTATGCAATGGCCAAGTCAATCACCTGACCTGAATCCCATTGAGCATGCATTTCACTTGCTGAAGACAAAACTGAAGGGAAAATGCCCCAAGAACAAGCAGGAACTGAAGACAGTTGCAGTAGAGGCCTGGCAGAGCATCACCAGGGATGAAACCCAGCGTCTGGTGATGTCTATGTGTTCCAGACTTCAGGCTGTGATTGACTGCAAAGGATTTGCAACCAAGAATTAAGAAGGGAAAGTTTGATTTATGATTATTATTCTGTCCCATTACTTTTGGTCCCTTAACAAGTGGGAGGCACATCTGCAAACTGCTGTAAGTCCTACACCGTTCACCTGAGTTGGATGTACATACCCTCAAATTAAAGCTGACAGTCTGCAGTTAAAGCACATTGTGTTTGTTTCATTCCAACTCCATTGTGGTGGTGTATAGAGCCAAAGATGTTAGAATTGTGTCGATGTCCCAATATTTCTGCACCTGACTGTATATTTGCCCCCAGGCTCACTCATGTATATATTTCCCCCCAGCCTCACCTCTGCCAGGCCCAGAGGGGCGGATCATGCGGCCGCCGCGTTCCTTCCTGCAATGAGCAGCAGCCTGCTTGAGTATCTGCCGCTCGCCTGGGATCCACCCTTCAGCCTGCTGCGATCTCACGAGATCGGAGTTCACGTGATCTCGATCACGGCAGACTGGAGGATGGATCTCAGAATCTCAGACGAGCGGCAGATACTCATGCAGGCTGCCGTTCGTTGAAGGAACGAATGCGGCGGCCGCACGATCTGCCATCGCCGCCAATAAAAAAATAGTGCAAAGCGCATTAGCGGCGCCGGTGGCTGAAATTTGCCGCCCCCGAATTTCTGCCGCCTGGCGCCGCTGCTCCGCTCTGCACCATTGTCGGGCCGGCCCTTATAATGAAAAGGTCGGTGCATTCCGACCAATTCCTCCTCCCATAATGGAAGGAGCTGGAGAACAAACCGTTCAAAGCAGACCTTTAGCTATAAAGCGTGACTCCATTCATTATTAACCGTACCCGAGAGCATTTTCACTTCCTATACAAATCACAGGAAGCGTAAATGTACTGGGCTAGATCACAACTCCGATGTGAAATGGAAAACCTTTGCGTCTGCCGTTTTCAATTTACTGCAGATTAGATAAGCCACGGAAGTAAAGAAAAACATTTTGGTAACTGTTGCCTCATGGGAAATATGAAGAAAATGGTAGGGAGATAAAAAAAATAATTATTTTTCCTTTTTATATGCAGTTACTTCAAAGGAAAAAAAAAACAGCAGCATGTGTTTTATAATGTGTGTTTTTTTTTTGTAATGCACGAGTCATCTAGTTACAGTTTATGTAAGTGGTCGTGTCCCTTTAATAATTGAAATGGAAAAACCAAACATTTATTCACTTGAACGGGGCACGGCTATACTAGGTCACAGGTTGACATTCAACAGTTTCAATCACAGGATTAGAATCTTTAGAAAAAAAAAATCTCCCCCCCCCCCCCCGAGGATTAAATGCATACTTGCTTTTGGATGCCATTCAAGTGCATTGCTGTACAATTTTAAAGAACTAGCAGCAACAAGCAAGAAAACCTGCATCGTGCAAATTTGTTTGCTGCTGTTTCATCTCCCTGTTTAAAAACAATATTATTATTGTTATTATACAAACACAGGAGCCCAGCGTTCAATTACCATACAGCGAAATGTTACGCTCCGGTGCTGCAAACAGCTGTATAGGATATATACAGGGTTATTCAAAGAGATCCGAATTGCTTGAGAAAGGTAACCGAACGCTAAAAATCAGTGTTCGGTTACCTTTCTTGGCCATTCGGCTATCCAGAGAGCAGGCAATATGCCAAATCCTGGCGAATTCCCTGCACATACGGTGCCTGTTCGAGGGCAGTGAATCCCCATAAAAAGCACTGCTTCGGCTATTCAGAGAACACAAACCAGCAGTGAAAGGTTCCCGAAAATGCCCTGTCATTCAGTGGTTTAATTCGGCAGGTTTATTCAGGTGAATCCCATAGGCTTCAATGTTAAAAATATTCCTATTTTAATTCAATATCTAATAAACCATTCATAATGAAATTCTAAAGTAAAGAGTCTCTTTATTTATAGATTTTTTTGGGATATTTTAAGCATTTTTCTGGATTTTTATTTTTTTCTAAAAAAGTCCTATTTTTTTTTAAAAATTTTTTAACTTTACTTATTTTTTCTGTAACAGCCCTTTTTATTATCATTCATTGGATCATATGTAAATTTCAGACATTTTCGCTCAGTAGTTTCTTTGCAAACAACGTTTCACTTTTCAAACATTCAAGCAAACTATTTTTCTAATTTATTCACTGCATTTGTCTGTGGTATCGGCTTTCTCCGGTGGCTTCACTGCGTGTGATCGTCTCCTGCTCGGGTTTTTCCGGCGTCTTCGACGGGTTAATCCAGATATTTTTGCGGGTTTCTGGCATGCATTCGCCGGGTTTTCGGCAGCTTTTCCTGCACTTCGACAGCCCTGTGGTGCTTGCTGAATACACTGCAGGGTCGCTGAAATGGGAAAGCCAATTTTCACCGAATTGAAGAGAACGAAAAGTCACCGAACGTGCAGTGACTTTTCGAATCTCTTTGAATTACCCTGATAGAAACCAAAGAAGTAAGCGCACTCAGGAGACTTTGTTAAAGATGATTAATTTTTAATCCTCAAAACAAGATTATTATTATAGTCTTTACATATTTTCAAAGCATTAAAAAGAGGGGCAATAACAGGAGAAAATTCTCATTTACCTTGAAATATCCATTCACTTGTATGGATTTGAACAGTATCCAATCATTTTTTTAAAAAAAAAAACAAAGCAATTGATTTATAGTCGTGATGCTCTTTAACGAGATTGAAAAAAAAAACACAATTTTTCTATTTTGATTAACTCCTTCACTGCTGAGCGATTTCACGTCTGTGTGCTGACTTCTGAGCTCATTTTTACTGCTTTTCCTCATGATGCTTAAACGCGATTTGAAGCCACGTTTTATTATATGAACCAGACAAATAAGGCTAGGGTCAGACGAGCGTGATTTCTACGGACTGTACGTCCGTGCAAACGGATGTACGTCAGTACGGAAGACGCAGTAGTGGTCACACAGTCCGTTTATTCACTGACGTATATTTTGACGGATGTAGGAGGGAAAATAAATTAAAAAGCAAAACCATTTTGTCCGTGAAAAATGCTGGACGTATAAATGCAGTCCGTCTGACCACGTTCCATCACTCACACACAAAGCTATGCGGACGTTGCGGACGCAGCGCACTTTGTGCGGCCGTTCTAGCGGTTGTACGTTCTTGCCTGCCTTGCGTCCGTGGGCCGCGGCCGTTGTGCGTCCGTAGTTCAGTGCGGACGTACTTCATGTGTCAGGCTCCAATGGGCTTTCTGTCATGCTATCACGGACGTACTTTTAGGCGCAATCACGGACGTGAACACTACGCTCGTCTGACCCGAGCCTTACCTGTATATATCGTTCTTTCCGGCAGACTCTGCAGATTCATAATATATAATTTTTATATGTATACGCCATGTCCTGTCTGTATATTATAACAAAAAATGCAATAAAATCATCGAGCGTTTGCGGTTATATTTTCTATGGGGTGCGCTTGTTAAAAAAATTACAAATGGGAACTAGTTACATTTTTTTGGGGGGAAATTGCGTGATTTTTAGCAAACGCATCCCGTAGAAAAATATTCATTAGTGCAGCATCATTGTTCACATTATAATTGAAATGGGAAAAATATTTCTGCATTAATAAAAATAACACACAGAAAAAAAACACACGATTTTATTTTATTATTTTTTTTAAATAATTTTTAATTTTTTTTTTGCTTTACTTATAACCTGATCATGTTTGGTATCATTCGAAAAGGCCATCTCCTAGCTGCCACCGTTCGGGAGATAGGGGGTTCCTTTGAACCCCCATATCTCCACCAGGGGATTTCCTTAGGAAATACCCGGGCAGCTAGGGATTCCCCGGCTAACTGACGTCATTGCGTCGAGTAGCAAGGGGGGACCCAGAGGTGGAGCCGCCATCCATGATGGCGCCCCCCACCGGAGCAAGGCCGTGGATCGGCGCCGGACGGCGCCATATCGCGACCCGGTGCTGAATCGCGGCCCGGTGCCTGAGGGGTTAAAGCCTGGCACTGCTAAGGCTAGGGTCAGACTAACGCATTTTTCACGTTGTCCGTGAAAATGTGCGTTCGAAGAATGGACGTATTTTTTCACGGAATACGCAATAGCGGTCATACTATGCGCAGTTTCATCCGTGATTTTGTACGGATCATCAATAAAACACTTCTTGCATCTGGACGTTATGTTGGCCGGACATTAGCAGCGTCTGATGTCTCCTAATCACACACACACGCCTCTAGCGGGCGCAGCGCACTCTGTACGTCAGTACTAGTGGTTTAACGTTCTCGAAAAAATGCGTTCATTTTCCACTTGCGTTGCGCAGCCGGACTTTTGTGCGACCGTACATCGTATATTGGCCGTCATTGCCCGGCATCTGCTGCTAGTGCGGCCGTGATTAAGTGCGCCAGAACGCGCGTTCGCACTGCCTCAGTCTGACCCTAGCCTTAAGGAGAGAATCACCCCTTTTAAGCAGTGCCTGGCTTTTCTTTGTGGGACCTCCCAATCGGGAGGGAGAGGGATCCGAACGGATCCCACCCTCCCTTTCTGGCGATCTCCCGGAATTGCCGGGGGGGTCGCCTGAAAATGACATCATCACGCACACGTGATGACGTCATTTTACACGGGGAGGCCCATAAATTCAGCATCTGACTTCCAGGAAGTGAGAACGCCGCTGGACCCCGGCGAAAGAGGTAAGTATCTCTCCCTGGACTCCCGGTAGTGGAGGATGTGTGGGGGACGTCCCCCTGCATATAGCCAATGAGGATGAGTCAATGAGGATGTACCCCACACGTCCTCCGCAGGGAAGGGGTTAACACAGAGAGACAAATAAAAAATTATACTAAAAGGAGATATTCAGAAAGTGACAAACTTGCCACCGGATTGCAATGAATGGTGAATTTCACCGTATGGTGCAATTTTTTGGCAGTTCGTCGATTCACCAACTGTCAATACGCCAAATACTGGCGAATTAACAGCAGAATACGGCGCAGTTCACAGCAGATCGGCGACCTTCAGCAGCAGCGATATTGTCCCATAGAGAAGTAATGGTTAATCTAATCAGAGAACGCCAAACTGCACCGAAATGTCAGTGAAATGACCTGATTTTCGGTGTTTCAGTTCGACAGGTTTAAACAGTCAAATCCCATATGATTCAATGTAAAAGCAAACCGTTTATTATTTTCATTTTCAGCAAAGCGCCTTTATTTTTTGGAACAATTTTATATATTTTTTTTAACAAAATTTTTGATTCCCAATTTTTTTTAAAGATGTTTTTTTTAGATTCTGTAACAGGTCTTTTTATTATTTTTTTAAATGGCCTTTAACTACTCATTTTATTGCATTTTTATATTGCTTTAAACACCTATTAGTAGAAAAGCAGAGTTCGGGTTTTTTTATGCAGTTCCGTGGCGTTTGGCAGCGTTCAGTGGTCTTCAGCGGCGTTCGGCGATACCATGTTCGCCGCACTTCGGGGCCTCTGCAGTGAATAGTGAATTCACCGGAGGGTCGGTGAAATGGATTCGCCAACGTGCGTCAAACGAGAAAGCACCGAAATTTCACTGAAGTGTCAGTGCTTTCAATATAACCCTTAAAGTGCGGTGTTGGCCTGTGTTGCAATAACCAGCTAAAATCACCGGTATTGAAGTACCGAGAAACACCCGCAATTCTGAAAACGAAACAGTAAAGGGAGAAGTTTTACAGTAAAGCTTCACCTTTTGTTTTATAGTTATTCATTTTGTGAAGCACCTGTATTTCTCGGCACTGCAATACCAGCAATTTCAACTAGTTTTTGCAACACTGAAGAGTACCGGCGCTTAGCGGATAACCCCCCACTGTGTTCCCTTAGTCCTCCCGATCACCTGAAGGTCCTCGGCTGTCATCCAGTTTTCAGGACGACTAAGAAATGCACTATATGAGCACCTGTTTAATGACTTTCTCTGTGTTTAAATAGTTAAAATCAGGGCTTTTTATGCTCATACACGCATTACTTCATCGCTCCTGTATGTGCAGCCCTGATTGGCTGGGATGATAATATAACAAGAAGAAAAATGTCATCTGCACTTATTCCTATTACACTGTGTGAAACAAAACACAAATAGAGGCTTTGGTTTCTTTTAATGGCCATTAAGAGTGTAAGCTCCTCTGCCAACGTCACGGCACCTCTAGTGGTTGCAGCCGCCCCATTGGGGAATAGACGTGACCCCGCTCCTCCTGTGAGATGATAATATGCACATTGGGATGACATTCACCGTTTGAGGGGAAGGATGCCATCAGAGATACAAATTGTGCCACACCCACCTCTGGACACTCACATCCTACCAATCTCAGACCTGTCAAAATTGACAGGTCTTGTAGGTTTGCAGAGCCCTGCTGAGTGACATAAGCACGTGACATTCTGGGGGGCCCTATTCCACTTGAGCCATTAACAGATGAGCAGGTAAATGTAACTGCCCCACTTTGTAATGTTATCGCGTTCCTCCGTAATAAGTAGTGCTGGCTGGGTGGAGTAGAGGTAACATCACTGCTCTATAAACGTGGAGAGAGACTGTGGAGACACCGGTTCGATCCCGGCAAGAGCACCTCTCCAGTTGGTGTCCTTGGGCAAGACACCTAACGGTACGTATTACTCACCACCCAGGACATACTTGAAAATGAGAGAAATCTCAATGTATCCTTCCTGGTAAAAGTCCTTTCTCAAAAAAATTACAGCTGAGCTGCAAACCCTTCTTCTGGCTCAGCTAAAGTACATTGCGTAAGCACTGTGGCACTTGTAGAATAAGAAATGATTCCAAGGTTACTCGTTTCTCATGCCTGCAGTCGGTATTGTAAAACACCTAGGGGCCATGGTTGGAATCTGGCTTTTACGGGGCACAGTAAAATACGTTAAGTGGGGTTTTATTGCTGAAGACTGTTACTGGTTCATTTTCACAAATGTATTTTCTGCAGCTAAAAAAAAAGACTCTCTACCTGTATATTCATTTTATAAAAACACCCAAAGGCAAAGGAAAATACAGCTTTCATTTCAAATACGTACTTATTTATTTAACCCCTTCACTAACAAAAGATTGGTCAGGAACTATTGTTTTTTTTTTTTAAATCATTTCTAATCATTTATACAGTAAGAAATATTTGTAAATATTCCCAATGTATTCCTTTCTTTAATAACCTATGTGGCAGGAAGATGTCACCATCTACTGGCCAAAAGGAGTCACTGCAGTTCTGTTCTCTGTGCAAGATCACCTGGGGAGATGTCATCCAGACACATTTCCCAGCTGATGTTGACAAATCGGGTATTATGACCACGGTGTTAAGCATTTAAAGCATGTACTGGGGCCCAAAGGCAAATGAACTTCATTGGCAATAAATGAAATTCCTTTGCTTTGCATCTGTGGAATACCATATTGACTATACTCGATATCGAGGCACCAGAAGGTACTATGCAAATCGAGCATAGATGATCTTGGTAGCGAGCAAGTTAAAATTTATACCTATAGTGTCCCCCAAAACAATTAAAATCACCTGTAATACTCCTGCAAGCAGTCACCTATATGTTGCCCATCGTTGCATGTGAAATTGAAAAACTGAAATTGCTGACAATGTGTATTTCCAAGTCGTAAAAGCTCCCACCAAACTGCTTCTCTTTTTTTCTCCAGGAACAAGGCATCGGCCTAAGCGCACTATTTATGGTCTTCTTGATTCCCTCTGGGTGGATTCTTTCACACCTGGAAAATTACAAGAGCAGACCTGGTCAGTCCTAGTGGTGTCACACTGACCGGTCTTTGGAAGCCGAATGGTGTTGATGAAACAGTTACAAGCATTGGGCGAGTGTACCAACCTGCACCAACTCAACCGCCTGGTGGAATGTGGTCTCCAACAGTCAACTATCAACACTGCTGTTTTTTTTCTACTTAATAAATTGCTATTAAATATAACCTTTAGGGAAAAGATATAAAAATGATGAGCTTTGAAGTCATTCTTAAACTGTGAAACTTCATTTGACTGCGTGGTTCCAAAATGTATTAATTGCAGAGCTTGAGTTACCAAGAGCTTCCAGTCTAACATTTCAGATGTGTCCTGGACATTACCATCACGCTCCTTCACAGCCCACACTTATGTCTTTACATATTTTATTATCTTCCATTACAACCAAAAAATTCTATTCTCTGAGCAAGGAAAATCATGCCTGGAACGCATCTCTTGTGAACGCAGTGCTTGATTTCGCCTATCAATGCACATGACAGTCCATTCTTAACGCCTATGTTATAGAGCAGGGCTCAAAATTTCCACTCGCCTACTCGCATTTGGCGAGTGGAAATTAAGTGAGAGTGAGTGAAAATGCACACACAGGCAGCACAATAAATTTATTTTGTGCTGCTTATTCCAGCCCGATAGCAGGGATCAGCTGCCTAACCTGACCCAGCTTGTCTCTGTCACTGGCATGGGGTGGAGAGGAGCTTCCCTGCCTCCTCGCTCTGCTCACACTGGGGTCTGATGTCTTGGTATACATGTATCTGGGGTCTGATGTCTTGGTATTAATGTTATTTTTGCAACCTTATTCTATATAAAACCTTTAACAGTGTAATTTCATAAGATAATTTAATGGGGTGTGTTTAGGGGCAGAGTTATGGGCTGGGTAGGGGTTATGTGGAGCAACTGGTGACGAGTAACTCTTATGGCCTGGTTAGCACCTTGGGACTTCAAATTTTGAGCCCTGTTATAGGGGTTACTTACTAACCTCCACATTGCCCCCGAATTGCACCATTCAGTGCAATTTCAAAGCAATTCATAGAAACATAGAAACATAGAAAAATGTCGGCAGATAAGAACCTTTCGGCCCATCTAGTCTGCCCAATTACATGGATACTTTACCTGGATTTATCTTTTGTTTAGGATAGCCTTATGCCTATCCCATGCTTCATCTATCATCTATTCCAAAACATGCCAATTCACCAAATACAGGCGAATTGACAGGTTAATAAGGTGCAATTCGGCAGCACCAAAATTGTCCCATAGAAGACTATTGTGTCTTCTATTCACAGAACACCGAATTGCACCAAAATGCCATGATTTTTGGTGTTTCAATACGACAGGCGAATCCCATAGGTTTAAATGTAAAAAAATGGAATATCTTTTTTTTTAAAAAAAAATTTACAGACTGTTTATTCTTTTTATTTTTTGCAGAAACCCCTTTTTCTTCTTTTTTTTAATAAGATCTTTTTGTATATTTTGTATTTTTTGGTGAGATTTTTTTTTTTTTTTATATCTGAAAAGATTTGTTTTATTTTGTAACAGACTTTTTTATTATTTGGACAGATTCTTACTACATTTTTATTGATTTTAAACTCCTATTAGGGGAACAGAAGGCTTCCTTACCCCCCCCCCCATGGGTGGAATTTGGCGATGACAATTTGGCAGTTATCGGCACAATTCTGAGGTTTTCACCCACATCCTGTAACTGCTTCAGTGACTCCAATTTCAGCAAAATACGGTGAACATTCGCTAAATAGTGAATTCACCATATTTTCGGCGAAGTAGAATCACCAGTGTGCCAAAATCCAGTGGGAAAAATAGACCCTTATGTGTTTATAATGGAAGGGATGCTCTTAACTAAAAATCGAGTAGAAAAATTAAGATTACGATTTAATATTAACACCCCCTGGGTCCCTTTAGTCTCTCTCTTCTTCACATTTTACATGCATTTTAAAGTATATATGAAACGTCACCTTTATTCCCTGCCTGGAGTCTCCCTTTGTGTTGTTCTGTTCTGTTCTGACAGCTAGTTTCTTCCTCTAAGAAATTGGACGGTGAGCTGTAAGCATTAATTCAATCCAATGCTTCTCATGAGTGTTGAGGGTCACGGAATGGGCAGCAACGTAAAGAGCTGTGCATAACAGTCCTAAATCCCCGGAAGGCTTTCCAGTTCAGAAAGCGTGACAGCAGGAAAAGATGAAGGACCTATCACAGAAGGCTTAGCATCAGTGGGGGCTTTTATTAGAGGAGCAGCAACGTTTCAGTCCGAGCCCTAGGACCTTTCTCAAGCCACAGTGGGCCGAAACATTGCTCTAACTCTAATAAATGCCCCCAAAGATGCTGAGGTTTGTCTGACCTGTCCTTGTTTTCCTGCTGTCCACATTAGGGTTGGTGAACTTGGTCCATTGATGCAGTATTTATATTTGGTTCACATTTGCCCTTCTATAAGTTTTTGAATTGTTCAGAATAATCGACAGCGGGAAAGCCCTGCACTTTGGAAGGCTGTCACTACTAGCAGAAACACCTGGCAGTGGCATGGGGTCACCCAGCACACCATGATCATTTAAAACCAATTGAATGGTCATGGCAGGTAGATCCTAAAGTTTAATCCTTCACAACAACCTTCCTGAACATGCACTTTAGAAATTGTATAGCAATCTATAGCCAATTCAAATTCTAGATTTATTTATTTATAAAGGATTTTACCAGGAAGGATACATGGAGATTTCTCTCGTTTTCAAGTATGTCCTGGGTTCAAGAACATTGAAGTGTTACAGTTACAGAAATACAAAGTAATACAATGCAAGATATTAAAAAAAACAACCCACAAATATACAGATTAACAGAAAATAAATATGTAGGAAATAGTCACTATGTTACATGTTTACAGGTGCATTCTGTATTGAGGTATGTTAGTAAGGAGCTCTTGAGTGACTTAAGACTGGGGGAAGATTTGATGGTGTCTGGGAGGTTATTCCATAATTGTGGTGCTCTGTAGGAAAATGAGGATCGAGCCACTGTATTTTTGTATTGTGGTATTGCAAGTAAGGTGCTGGTCCTGGATCGGACGTTATAGGATGGGGGAAGCAGTCTATTCAGATAGGGTGGCAGCTTCCCAGAAAAGCTCTTAAACACCAGGCTGGAGAGGTGAAGGGTGCGTTTAGACTCCAGCGATGGCCAGTTTAGCTCTTTTAAAATGTCACAATGGTGGGTCATGTAGTTACATTGTAATGCAAAGCGGCAGAATGAGTTATACAATGTAGTAAGTTTCTGAAGGTGTGTTTGCGGGGCGGCTGCTGTATACACTACATGTCCGTAATCAATAGCTGGCATAAGCATTTGTTGTACAATCTGCTTTCTTACTGCGGGGCTCAGGCAGGATTTGTTTCTGTACAGGGCACCTTGTTTGGGGTAAAGTTTAGATGAGAGTTTTTCGATGTGGGGACAAAGGATAGATTAGGGTCCAACCACATAACTAGATATTTGAGAGAAGTGACTGTGGTCAGCGTGCCATTTGATTTTGTCCCAACACATAGATGGGGATTTTGCAATTTATGTAGTTTAGGTGCTGTTACAAAGAGCATTGTTACAGTTTTGTCAGTATTTAAAAAAAGTTTGTTGTGTTTGATCCACTTTTCTACCTCTGTGAATTGTTCTTGCAGCACGGCCTCCAGCTGCCGGAGATTTGGTTTGCTGGTATAGATTACGGTGTCGTCTGCATACATATGTACAGTTGAGGCTTTGCAGACATTGGGTAGATCATTTATGAATATTGTGAATAGCAGGGGGCCTAGTATTGAGCTTTGGGGTACACCACAAGTGACTGGGAGGGGGAGGGAGGAGCTGACAGAAATTTGGCCACACAGGGAAAACTGAGCAGTGTTTCCAAAAATGTATACTCGAAGTTCAAAATACTTAAACATTGTAAAAACAGCTAAGTAAATTCCAACAAGAGCAAATTAAAAAAGAGATAAGGGTTTATACAGAAAGCACAGAAATTACAGTGACATTTCGGTGCATACTCGTTTGGCGCACTTCGGCTATTCCAGTTCGCCGACCCTTTGGTTAATTCACTACAGGGTCCCTGAAAAGCAACGAACGTGGAGCCGCCGTGGACCGCCGCTGTTCAGACCACCGAATGCCAAAGGCAACCGCCGACGCCAACGAACGCAGAAAAAAAAAAAGAACAAACTCTGCTATTCTTTAATAGGTTTTTAAAACAATAAAAATGCATTAAAATGTGTCTAAATAATAAAAAAGGACCTATAATAAAAACACCTTTAAAAAAACTGGAAATTAAAAATTTCGCCTGAAAAAAATGCAAACAAATTTCCAAAATATAAATAAATAAAAAGACAGTTTGCTGAAAATGAAAAGAATAAATGGTTTAATAAAAAATATAAAAACGATAATTTTTTTTATATTGAATCCTATAGGATTCGCCTGTTTAAACCTGTCGAACTGAATCACTGAAAATCAGAGCATTTCACTGACTCTTCGGTGCAGTTCAGCGTTCTCTCAGTAAATTAGCCATTACTTCTCTATTGGACAATTTCGCTGCTGCCGAAGATTGACGAATTGCGGAGGTTGGTGGCCAACTGCATTGTATTTCGTTGTCAATTCGACAGTATTTGGTGTAGTGAACAGACGAACTGCCCCGAAAATTGCACCTTACAGTGAAATTCACCGTTCGGTGCAATTCGGTGGTAAGTTCGCTGCTTATTGTAAAACCCCTATAAAATGTATCAAAAATTGTCACTCAATCTGTTTATTTGGTTTTGAAATTATACAAACATTTGTATAAGCTCGTCTTAAATATTAGTGACTTCCCAACCAGTGTAAAAATCAGTTAAGGTTTTTCTAGATCAGAATACATTCCTTCTTTTTTTCCATAACTAAATAATTCTCCTATTTATCACGCGCTTGATGGTTTGGTTGATGTCTGGGGCCGGGCAGGGTGAGTTTTGTAGCGAAAGAAAGCTTCTTTTTTTATGTTTGTTTGGATATTGATTTCACAGGAAATAAGATAATGGAGAGACGGAAGTCAATCTGTTTCCAAGAAAACCACACACGCCTTTAAAATGTGAGAAACGAGTACACAGGAAAGTCTGAAATAAGCCTTTTTTTAAAAACACATAAACATTTCACCAAGTGGTTGAAAAACACAGGGTTATTCAGAGAAAGGGGAAACAAGGGGAAACTCAGGAGAATGATGGAGAAGTGAAAATTCTAGGTCAAAATAGCCAAACCAGAAAAATTCTCTGATTCATCTCACTCTCCAAATCAGCCATTTGGTCTCGATTGTTCTCTTCTCCTGCCAGTTCTCCTGATTTTCCCCTTTCTCTGAATAACCCTGTTAGTGTTGAAACTGGTGGAATGTGTACGCAGCTGGAGATTCTAAGGCTAACATTATGGCTGTGCCGACCTGTAGAGAAATCTGTAGATCCCCTGACAGGCCTGGTGCTTCCATCAGGGTCAGATTTAAATCTTGGGACTCTGTAGGCACAGAAAATCGGAGAGCCTGCCCTCCAAAAACCATCAAACACATTTGCAAAATTTGAGGGATATAAGTTGATTTATTTTGGGGGGCACATCGCACCTTAACAAAAACAGGTTTGTGGGGCCCTCTGAAAACACTTATATTCAGTATTGCTAAATTTTTGTGAGTTTCCCCCGTGGTGGGTGCCTGTAGGAGCATGCCTACTTTGCCTAATTGCAAATCCAACCCTGACCATCATGCAGCAGTTTAGCCCATTGTGGCAGGCTCTTTTATGTTCACCCACAGGCTTGCCTGAATGGACCTGGCACCAGATTCTTGTCAGTCGAAGAGCTTTATACCTCCCTGTGATTGATCATACAGATCAATGTGGTGCCTAATTTCTAAACTAAATATTGCTAATATCCAAAGAAGAAGAGCAGCGTGTCCAGGGAGAAAATGTGAGTGAACTCACCCCAAATAACTGGGCAGAGGCTGTCAGCAGTGGGCAAAAAAAGGGAACTCAATAGCATATCCCTTAAGGCTGGCGTCAGACGAGCGCTCTATGTATTGACGTGCTTACTGGCGTCCGTCGCAGCGTTGTGTCGCTGCAACGGGGCCGGTCACACGCCGTTATCCAAGCCTCTCCGTCAATGCGCTAGGAGGCGCTTTGACGGGGCTGCAAAGAGCGATCCTCCATAGTAGAATCGCGCTTTGCAGCGCTGAGCGCACTGAGTTTGCTCAGCGAGGTGGCCAGCGCGGTGGAAGGAACGTCCACTCTCACGTACATTCCTTCTGCTCTCCAAAGACGCTCGTCTGACACTAGCCTTACTTGAAATGGGCCAAATCCCCTTACCTCCAGGTGTTCTCATACTTTGAACAAGATTTAATGTGTTCATAATTTATTCGCTCCTATGAGCAGGGCCCTCTACACCTCTTGTTTTCTTCTTATGTCCGTTTATATGTATCTCGTTCCCTTTGGTTATTGTAAAGTGCTGCGGAAACTGTTGGCGCTATATAAATGAGGACAATAATAATAATATTCATTTGGTTTTACCCGCTGTGGAATGTCAGGCTCTATAAATAGTTGCAGTCTTGAATTGACACTGCATGTGCCTGGATTAGATAGTGTTAGTTTTGCAACATTGTAATCGCAAGCGCCACCATGTGGTCTCAGGCTGTCAGCAGCATCTGCCCAATTATTTTAAAGGAAAGAACAGGGAACTCTATTTTTAATACAGCTTCTCTTCCATCCCATATAAATGACTGCCTAATTATGCCTGTACCCAAAAACAAAGGGCATGAGAGTATTACACGAACTTCCACCTAAATAGTCACAGAGTAAAAGGATGCAAATTTCACAGCCTCCTTTATCCTTAATCCTCTGTGTCTCTCCCACAAATAGCGGGTTACAAATGGATAGTAAGCTGCAAATACAGTCAGGTCCAGAAATATTGGGATAGCGACACAATTCTAACATCTTTGGCTCTATACACCACCACAATGGAGTTGGAATGAAACAAACACAATGTGCTTTAACTGCAGACTGTCAGCTTTAATTTGAGGGTATGTACATCCAACTCAGGTGAACGGTGTAGGACTTACAGCAGTTTGCAGATGTGCCTCCCACTTGTTAAGGGACCAGTGGTAATGGGACAATTGGCTTCTCAGCTGTTCCATGGCCAGGTGTGTGATATTCCCTCAATACCCCAATTACAATGTGCAGATAAAAGGCCCAGAGTTAATTTCAAGTGTGCTATTTGCATTTGGAATCTGTTGCTGTCAACTCTCAAGATCAGATCCAAAGAGCTGTCACTATCAGTGAAGCAAGCCATCATTAGGCTGAAGAAACAAAACAAACCCATCAGAGAGATAGCAAGAACATTAGGCGTGGCCAAAACAACTGTTTGGAACATTCTCAAAAAGAAGGAACGCACCGGTGAGCTCAGCAACACCAAAAGACCCGGGAGACCACGGAAAACAATTGTGGTGGATGACCCAAGAATTCTTTCCCTGGTGAAGAAAACACCCTTCACAACAGTTGGCCAGATCAAGAACACTCTCCAGGAGGTAGGTGTATGTGTGTCAAAGTCAACAATCAAGAAAGACTTCACCAGAGTGAATACAGAGGGTTCACCACAAGATGTAAACCATTGGTGAGCCTCAAAAACAGGAAGGCCAGATTAGAGTTTGCCAAACAACAACTAACAAAGCCTTCACAGTTCTGGAACAAGATCCTATGGACAGATGAGACCAAGATCAACTTGTACCAGAGTGATGGGAAGAGAAGAGTATGGAGAAGGAAAGGAACTGCTCATGATCCTAAGCATACCACCTCATCAGTGAAGCATGGTGGTGGTAGTGTCATGGCGTGGGCATGTATGGCTGCCAACGGAACTGGTTCTCTTGTATTTATTGATGATGTGACTGCTGACAAAAGCAGCAGGATGAATCCTGAAGTGTTTCGGGCAATATTATCTGCTCACATTCAGCCAAATGCCGCAGAACTCATTGGACGGCGCTTCACAGTGCAGATGGACAATGACCCAAAGCATACTGCAAAAGCAACCAAAGAGTTTTTGAAGGGACAGAAGTGGAATGTTATGCAATGGTCAAGTCAATCACCTGACCTGAATCCCATTGAGCATGCATTTCACTTGCTGAAGACAAATCTGAAGGGTAAATGCCCCAAGAACAAGCAGGAACTGAAGACAGTTGCAGTAGAGGCCTGGCAGAGCATCACCAGGGATGAAACCCAGCGTCTGGTGATGTCTATGTGTTCCTGACTTCAGGCTGTGATTGACTGCAAAGGATTTGCAACCAAGTATTAAGAAGGGAAAGTTTGATTTATGATTATTATTCTGTCCCATTACCTTTGGTCCCTTAACAAGTGGGAGGCACATCTGCAAACTGCTGTAAATCCTACACCGTTCACCTGAGTTGGATGTACATACCCTCAAATTAAAGCTGACAGTCTGCAGTTAAAGCAAATTGTGTTTGTTTCATTCCAACTCCATTGTGGTGGTGTAAAGAGCCAAAGATGTTAGCATTGTGTCGATGTCCCAATATTTCTGGACCTGACTGTATGCAGTGGCGGAAGTACCAGGGTCGCAGCGGTCGCAGTTGCGACCGGGCCCTGGCATTCCGCCACTGGAGGGGGGCTCAGCGCCGCCGCCAGATTCCGGCAAAAAGCGCCGGAATCTGGGAGCAGCGCCGCCGGCTGTTCCCCTCCCTGCGAGCGGCCCGCTGGCTTGCAGCTTGGCCGCTCGCGTGGGATGGGAACTAGCTGACCAGCGCACGAGATCTCGCGAGAACTCGGCTGCGCTGGTCAGGTGGTTTCCGGTGAGCGGCCAGGCTGCATGCTTTCAGCGGCCGCTCACCACGGAGAGAGGAGCCTGAGCCTGAGGTGAGCTGGGGGGCCCTATATACCCATAAGAGCTGGGCGCAAATCTATCCATTAGCTGGGGCAATATATCCATGAGCTGGGGCAGTATATCCATGAGCTGAGGCAGTATATGCATGAGCTGGGGCAATATATCCATGAGCTGGGGCAGTATCCATGCTGGGGCAGTATATCCATGAGCTGGGGCAGTATATCCATGAGCTGGGGCAGTATATCCATGTGCTGGGGCAGTATATCCATGAGCTGGGGCAGTATATCCATGAGCTGGGGCAGTATATCCATGAGCTGGGGCAGTATATCCATGTGCTGGGGCAGTATATCCATGAGCTGGGGCAGTATCCATGAGCTGGGGCAGTATCCATGAGCTGGGGCAGTATATCCATGTGCTGGGGCAGTATATCCATGTGCTGGGGCAGTATATCCATGAGCTAGGGCAGTATCCATGTGCTGGGGCAGTGTATCCATGAGCTGGGGCAGTATCCATGAGCTGGGGCAGTATCCATGAGCTGGGGCAGTATATCCATGGGCTGGGGCAGTATATCCATGAGCTGGGGCAGTATCCATGACATGAGCTGGGGCAGTATATCCATGAGCTGGGGCAGTATATCCATGAGCTGGGGCAGTATATCCATGTGCTGGAGCAGTATATCCATGTGCTGGGGCAGTATATCCATGTGCTGGGGCAGTATATGCATGAGCTGGGGCAGTATATCCATGAGCTGGGGCAGTATCCATGAGCTGGGGCAGTATATCCATGTGCTGGGGCAGTATATCCATGAGCTGGGGCAGTATATCCATGTGCTGGGGCAGTATATCCATGAGCTGGGGCAGTATCCATGACTATGAGCTTGGGGCAGTATATCCATGAGCTGGGGCAGTATATCCATGAGCTGGGGCAAATATATCCATGAGCTGGGGTAAATATATCCATGAGCTGGGGCAATATATCCATGAGCTGGGGCATTATATCCATGAGCTGGGGCATTATATCCATGAGCTGGGGAGAAATACAGTACCGGCTGGGTGGAGTAGAGGTAATGTCACTGCTCTGCATGGAGAGAGCCTGTGGAGACATGGGTTCGATCCCAGTGAGCACCTCTCCAGTAAGTGTCCTTGGCAAGACACCTAACAGTACATACTCGCCACCCAGGACATAATTGAAAACGAGAGAAATCTCAATGTATCCTTCCTGGTAAAATCCTTTCTCAAAAAAAAAAATATATCCATGAGCTGGGGGCAAATATATACAGGAGCTGGGGGCAAAAATATCCATGTGTGAGCTGGGGCAATATATCCATGTGTGGCCTGGGGGCAATATATGTCCATGTGAGCTGGGGGCAATATATATGTCCACGTGAGCTGGGGCAATATATATATCCATGTGAGCTGGGGGCAATATACAGTATATATGTCATGTCAGCTGGGGCAATATTATCTTTTTTATATTGCAGGAAAAAAAAGTAAAAATATAGATTTTTTTTGGGGGGGGTTGGGGGGCCCTCAGGTTTCTAGTTACGCCACTGACTGTATGTAAAAAGTCTGGATATCAACCAATTCCCTGGAAAGAAGATGTCAATGACAGGCAATCAAGGCATCAAGACAGATGGTCGATCTCAGAATATCTGCATTTTAAACAGTATACACCTCCTAAAAGATGGTAAACAGGACCGATCATACGATTCAATCCAACAAGTGGCACCAAACCCATTGCTTTCCAATACACGTCTACATCTTACTATGTAATGCCACCTACCAACTTATAGAACACCACCTGCCAATTAATTAGAGGGGTGAAAATGAATATAAGATTATACTGTGCAGAGGCAGAAAAGCGTGGCTACCTCAGTGGGAGCAATCCTGTCGTTTGGTAATCCTCTGGGTGCTGCACCAGGGGGTCCGCTGTCCCATACCAGACTTTCACAAAAACGATGGGCCACACCAAAGTAACCATAAAAGGAATCTTTATTCACCGATTCCATGATCAATAAAAGGACACTCTACGCGATATTCACTAACCTCTGAATTGGCCCCGAATTGCACTAGACGGTGAATTTGACCATTCAATGCAATTTCGGGCCAATTCGTCTATTCACTAAGCTGTCAATAAGTCAATAACTGGCGAATTGACAGCAAAATACTGTGCAATTCACCGCAGTTTGCCAAAAATTCAGTGGCACCCAAATTGCCTCATGGAAGACCATCTTCCACCTTCTATTAACAGAATGCCGAACTGCACCGAAATTATGGCGAAATGCCCTGATTTTTGGTGTTTCAGTTCAGTTTAAACCAGCATATTCCATAAGGTTCAATGTAAAAACGTAACATCTTTTTAAATATTTGTTTAAAAAACATTTATTCTTTTCAATTTCAGCAAAAACCTTTATTTTTTAGAACACCTTTTTTGTATTATTTCTATTTTTTAGACAACATTTTTGGTTTTTCTTATATTTTTTAAAAGACTGCTTTATTTTGAAACAGATCTTATTTTTTTTTAAGGACTTTTTTTGTTATTTGGACAGATTTTTACTGATTTATACTCCTATTAGACTTTTTTTTGCAGTTCGGCAGAATTCACCAATGACAATTCGGTGGTTATCATTGCAAATCGGCGGTTTTCGCCAACGTCAGATAGCTGCTACAGTGACTCCAATTTCGGCCAAATACGGTGACCATTCGCTAAATAGTGAATTCACCGTATTTTGCAACCCAACGGGTATCCACCCAGCCAGCCATGCAATCCAAGGTGTATCCAGCTATGCTTTGCCTTCCAAATTTCCTTGTGTTTTCCAACAGGGTTATTCAAAGAGATCCGAATTGTGGCCGAAAAGGTAACCAGTGAAATTCAGCGTACGGTTACCATTCCTGGCCATTCGGCTATTCAGAGAGCAGGCAGTTCGCCAAATGTTGGCGAATTGCCTGCACATACAGTGCCTGTTCGAGGGCAGTGAAATTCCCATAGAGAAGCAATGCTTCGTCTAGTCAGAGAACATAAAACAGCAGGGAAAAGTTGCTGAAATACCCTTCATGTTCGGCGGTTTCATTCGGCATTATTATTCAGGTGAATCCCATAGGCTTTTAATGTTAAAAATATTCCCGTTTTAATTCAATATCTAATAAACCGTTTATATTCTGCAGTAAGTCTCTTTACTTATAGATTTTTTTATGCAAAAAATTTTTCCTGTTTTTTTTATTAAATCGTCTTTTCTTTTTACTGTAACAGCCCTTTTTATTATCATTCATTGGATCTTATGTGTAAATTCCAGACATTTTTGTTCTGTAGTTTTTTTGCAAACAGTGTTTCAAATTTCAAACTTTCAAGTGTACTGTTTTTTTTTTCCCCACCTTAGGCTAGGGTCAGACGAACGCATTTTTATGTTGTCTGTGAAAAAGTGCGTTCGAACGAATGGACGCATTTTTTCACAGAATACGTGATAGTGGTCATACTATGCGCATTTTCGTCCGTGATTTTGTACGGATCATCAATAAAACTCTTTTTGTGTCTGGACGTTATGTTGGCCGGACATTAGCAGCGTCTGACGTCTCCTATTCACACACACACGCCTCTAGCGGACGCAGCGCACTCTGTACGTCAGTACCTGCGGTTTCACGTTCTCGAAAAAATGCGTTCATTTTCCACTTGCGTTGCGCAGCCGGACTTTTGTGCGACCGTACTTCGTATATTGGCCGTCATTGCCCGGCATCTGCTGCTAGTGCGGCCGTGATTAAGTGCGCCAGAACGCGCGTTCGCACTGCCTCAGTCTGACCCTAGCCTTATTCGCCTGCGTGCCGTGTTTTTACAGCGGCTGATCTGCGCTGTGTTCGGTGGCTAATCGGGTTTCTCCGGCGTGTTCGGCGGGGTTAATCCAGCTGTTTCTGCGGGTTTCGGTGAGTGTTCGTCGGGTTTTGTAGTGAGTGTTCGTCGTGTTTGCGGTGGGTTTCCCTGCATTACAGCGGCCCTGTGGTGCTTACTGAATACACCGCAGGCTCGGAAAACTAGGATCACCGAATTGCAGGGAACGAAAAGTCACCGAACGTGCGGTGACTTTCCGATTCTCTTTGAATAACCCTACAAGTGTTTCCAAGTTCCCAAGTGCCTACCATTCCTGCAATGTAGAATACAAGGGTAGTCTGTACCACTGGCGCCACCCGGTGGTTATAGATAAAAACACTGCTTAATATCAAGTACAAGCAAACATGAAAGAGCAAGGTAAAAGGAAATGAAATTAGCAGCTTCAGAGTCTATTCATATAGACGTTTAAAACGGTATGTACAATAGGTGTGTAATTCTCAGATGCTCTCCATAGAGTCTTAGTTATGCTAAAGTGCAGGTATTCAATTCAAGATATAGTCAGAGTTGACTTATTTTGCTGTGGAGTCAGCAGCCACTCACAACAGTCACAGTTACAAGTATTTACAAAGCGCCAATAAATTCCTTGGCGTTGTACAATGGTATACCCCTTCCCACCTTGTGCAACAATAGATACGAGAAAGATGATGTGGTGGAATTGGTGCTTCTATTCCACAGTTGTAGTTCCTTAAAATAGGCTCCAAAGCTCAATTTAAAGTGCTTCCTACTGAGTTGGTTCCTTCGTAGCCCTCAAATGAAGAAAGAGCTCACATATTGTTACCGGAATCCACTCCGCTCTATCGGGAGAAAGGTCGGCCCGGTGCGATAATTGGATAATTTAACATCTAGCCAGATCCTGTCTCCGTCCGCCTCCCCGGGGCTTGTTTACTGTATACACTGATAAGCGTGCAGATGGTCTAACATAGGCCTTTGTTCTCATAGCTAGCTCTCTGACCTTGATGTAGCTAAATCAGTATTCTGACACTCCTGCTTGTGTTAGGCCGGATCTCATTTATTTAATTGCTCTGCTTGTTAGTTTTAGGAATTCCAGAAATCTATGCAAACTCGTCTAATTCAACTAATATTCGCTATGTACAGTTGTGTTCAAAATTATTTAACCCCCACTGAAATTGAGTGTTTTGGCCAGTTTGACATTGATTTTGATCATTCAGTCATCTTGCTTACAATTAAATCAAAGAGGCACGTGTAGGTCAGACAAATATAACATAACATTTATAATGAAATAACCACAAATGTCTTTTCTGTGCTCACATCATTATCAGTTTTATTCAACCCCCAAGTGACATTCAATCTTAGTACAACATCCATTTACAGTTATAACAGCTTTTAAACGTGAAGCATAGCTTGACACAAGTGTCTTGCAGCGATCTACGGGTATCTTCGCCCATTCGTCATGGGCAAAAGCCTCCAGTTCAGTCACATTCTTAGGCTTGCGCACTGCAACTGCTTTCTTTAAGTCCCACCAGAGGTTCTCAATCGGATTTAAGTCAGGTGACTGCGATGGCCACTCCAAAATGTTCCAGCCTTTAATCTGCAACCATGCTCTAGTGGACTTGGAGGTATGCTTGGGATCATTGTCCTGTTGAAAGGTCCAACGTCTCCCAAGCCTCAGGTTTGTGACGGACTGCATCACATTGTCATCCAATATCTCCTGGTACTGAAGAGAATTCGTGGTACCTTGCACACGCTGAAGCTTCCCTGTACCTGCAGAAGCAAAACAGCCCCAAAGCATGATTGACCTCCCGCCATGCTTCACAGTAGGCAAGGTGTTCTTTTCTTCATAGGCCTTGTTCTTCCTCCTCCAAACATAGCGTTGATCCATGGGCCCAATCAGTTCTAATTTTGTTTCATCAGTCCACAGAACACTATCCCAAAACTTCTGTGGTTTGTCCACATGACTTTTGGCATACTGCAGTCGACTCTTCTTATTCTTTGGAGACAGCAAGAGGGTGCGCCTGGGAGTTCTGGCATGGAGGCCTTCATTACGCAGTGTGCGCCGTATTGTCTGATCTGAAACTTCAGTACCCACATCTGACAAATCTTTTCTCAGTTCCTCAGCAGTCACACGGGGACTTTTCTCCACTCTACGCTTCAGGTAGCGCACAGCAGTCAAAGTCAGCATCTTCTTTCTGCCACGACCAGGTAGCGTTTCAACAGTGCCCTTTGCCTTGAATTTGCGAATGATGCTTCCTATGGTCTCTCTTGGTATGTTTAACATCTTTGCAATCTTCTTATAGCCATTGCCCTTCCTGTGAAGAGTAATCACCTCTTCTCTTGTCTTCCTGGACCATTCTCTTGACTTCACCATGTTTGTAACCACACCAGTAAATGTCTAGAAGGAGCTGAGTATCACAGTCATTTTAAAGCTGCCTAATTGGTGCTTATTATGCTTTATTGCTGCTCCGTGACATCCACAGGTGTTTTCAATACCTGATTGAAAACACTTGAATGAACCTCTGTTCTTCAGAGTGGTAGTCTTTAAGGGGTTGAATAATTGTGTCAATGAAGAATTCACAAAAGAAACATTTACTACTGTATTACAAAACCAATTGATGTCATTTTAGTTGCATATGGTTCTTTAAAAAGTCCTTGTAGGATTTCATTCTGAATACAATTACAAATGTACACTAAATTCCCTAAAACCCTTTACAGCACGGGTGTCAAACACAAGGCCCGCGGGCCAAATCCGGCCCGCCAGACCTCGTCATGTGGCCCGCGTAGCCGCCAGCCTGCGCAGCATTCGCGCCCCTAAAACTGGCCCGGGGGTTGAGGTACGGTCCTGAACAGTCCGTCCTGTTAAAGGGGAGGCGGCTGCGTGCAGGCGCAGCCGGTCACGTGGTCCGGCTAATCAGGTGGTACTGAGTCTCTGTACCACCTGACTGGCCGGACCGCGTGACCTGCGCACGCACGCAGCCGCATCCCCTTCAACAGGACGGACTGTTCAGGACCGGGCAGGCACTCCCGCTGCCCGGCATCTGGGTCCCCTCAACCCCTGCCGGAGCTGGGGCAAGTATCCATGTGAGAGCTGGGGCAAATCCATGAGTTGGGGCAAATCCATGAGCTGGGGCAAATCCATGAGCTGGGGCAAATCCTTGAGCTGGGGCAAATCCATGAGTTGGGGCAATTCCATGAGCTGGGGCAAATCCATGAGTTGGGGCAAATCCATGAGTTGGGGCAAATCCATGAGCTGGGGCAAATCCATGAGTTGGGGCAAATCCATGAGCTGGGGCAAATCCATGAGCTGGGGGCAAATCCATGAGCTGGGGGCAAATCCATGAGCTGGGGCAAGTATCCATGTGAGAGCTGGCTGCCTCTGGGGCATATCCAGGTGAGAGCTGGGGCAAATCCATGAGTTGGGGCAAATCCATGAGCTGGGGGCAAATCCATGAGCTGGGGCAAATCCATGAGCTGGGGGCAAATCCATGAGCTGGGGCAAATCCATGTGTGAGCTGGGGCAAATCCATGTGTGAGCTGGGGCAAATCCATGTGTGAACAAAAAACAGTAATAATTGAATGCAGTGACAATAATTTATGATAATAAAGAGTGGACACATAGTCCTACAGATACAACTGGCCCTTTGAGGGTGACCAAACTGCTGATGCAGCCCGATGACATTTGAGTTTGACACCCCTGCTTTACAGCATTGGGGGTTGAATAATTTTGAACACAACTGTACATTTACGTGAACCAAAGTCTTGCTCAAGATGGCCGTTATGAACCATCATGGCGGCTTATTTCTGGCCTGATTCCATTACATTATTGCAATAAGCTCTAAAAATGGAGTATAAACAAGTAGGAAAAATGTATTACATTTTCTGGTGTCTCACAGATCAGACATTTATTTATTTATTTATAAAGGATTTTACCAGGAAGGATACATTGAGATTTCTCTCGTTTTCAAGTATGTCCTGGGTTCAAGTATGTCCTGGGAATCAGGTTTGAAGGCAACCGGTGATTTCTTAGGAGCACCGGATCTCCTACCAGCCTCAGCCACCTCGGCAAATGGTAAAAAGCCAGGACTCGAGATTGGTAAAAATAAGGTTGGTTTATTAAATAATTAAAAAGGCAAGATAATAACAGTACCCCAAAACGCGTTTCGCATCAAATGCTTCTTCAGTAGGGATGAGCTGTTCGGTTCGATCAGTTCGGAGTTCGACTCGAACATTGGCAACTCGAACGTTCGTGAACTTCAAACTTTTTGGCGTGTTCGGTTCGAGTTAAAAAAAAAAAAAACATTGAAAAAGTATAAAAAAATGCTTAAAAAAATACTAAAAAAAATCGAGAAATAAAGAGACTCTTTACTGCAGAATATAAGCAATGGTTTATTAGATAATGAATTAAAAAACTACCTAATGTCTAGGTGCAAAGATTCTCACCTCTAGATGACCTGTGCTCTCAAACGGCGTAAACAACAGGTTTTTAATTAGTGTTTGGAAATAACATGTGCTTCTAATTAGTCTGGTCTCATGAATTTGATACATTGCCTGCAGACTGGGTGTGGCCTGCACATGTATAAACAAACACTGGGCTTGTTCTGAATTCTAAGAAGTGTTCATTTCTACTATATGATCCTCTGATATGCTGTTTAACCCCTTAAGGACCAGGGCTCTGTAAAGCCAATCATTAATGATGTAGATGTTACGTCATTTGTCATCAAGGGCTTAATAAAATCTTTATCACACTCCTTAGATTTAAACATAATATTCCAGTATTTGTATGTCATGTACCTCTCCTGAAGGGCCTATGTGAGCATACAATTATTATTGGGTTAGCTTGTACGCTTTGATAGACATTTCTGAGTCCCTAGAGTCTCTGACTATCCATTGTCATATATACCTTGCTTTAATACATAGAATACATTCCCTCATCTAACAGGATAGTAGCCAGTCCCTGTGCATTTTAGCCCCTTAAGGGTGGCTAGATGTGTGTGGGTATCTGATGGCGATGTTTCTATACATCCTACAAATCCGCCACTTCACAGGCAGGTTATGAGGACCTCCTAGGCACGATATTTGAAGGAACTTTTCGTTTTTATTTTTAACCCTTATTTTATGGAAAACTCACTGTTCCTTTAAAAACGTATTTTTTTTAAACGTTTTGTCCTGGTTTCCTGTCCCCCAGAGCACTACCCGGACCCCCATACACCTTTTATGGCAAATATCTTGGAGGGCACTTTAAAAATCGAACTTTTGAGTCCCATTGACTTGCATTGAGTTCGGTTCGAGTTCGAACTTTTGAAATTATTCGAGTTCGAATGCGAACCGAACACGGGGGTGTTCGGCTCATCCCTATTCTTCAGTTGGTGTTGCAGCTCCCTTCACTGGCTTCCTTACTGCGACAACTTTGGCCTCCTTATTAACACAAAGAAGACCGAGGTGATGCATCAGCCAACTCCGAAAGCCCAACATCAAGAGCCCACCATCACAGTGAAGGGACAAAAGCTGCAAGCAGTGGACCAATTTACTTACCTAGGCAGCACCCTTTCCCACTCAGTGACAATTGACATTGAGGTGAACTGCAGAGTAGCCAAGGCAAGCTTTGCATTTGGCAGACTATTGACTAACGTATGGGACCGCCGTGGAATAAGCCTTGACACAAAGCTCAAAGTCTACCGAGCAGTAGTGTTAACTACCCTGATGTATGCCAGTGAGACTTGGACTGTATACAGGAGGCATGCTAGGCAACTGAATCGCTTCCACATGACATGCCTCCGCAGACTTCTCAGGATCCGGTGGCAGGATAAGGTGCCAGACACAGAAGTCCTTTCCAGAGTAGGCCTGCCATCAGTTTACACCCTGCTGATGAAAGTCCAGACACGCTGGGCAGGTCATGTTGCAAGGATACCCGATCATCGCATGCCTAAACAGCTCCTCTACGGTGAGCGGTCTCAAGGAAAGCGGTCGCACGGGGGACAAAGGAAGCGATACAAAGATACACTGAAAGCCTCCTTCAAGTCCATGGATGTTATCACCTCCTGGGAAATCTTGGCACAAGATCGATCGACATGGCGCATGCTGACCCTCCAAGGCTGCCAGATATTTGAGGACAGAAGAGCAACCATAGCACAAGAGAAGCGAGCACTTTGCAAAGCCAGAACTGCAAATGTTGCAACAGGGGTACCCACACATGTCTGCTTGACGTGTGGCAGGACATTTCGTGCTCGAATAGGCCTCATCAGCCATCTGCGGACACACCGTGGACAACCCACAACCTGTTAGATGTCAAGGTCCTCATCGAATACGATGGACGAACATCAATTCTTCAGTTGGTGTTGCAGCTCCCTTCACTGGCTGCCTTCAAATCTGGTGTCAAATCTGTGAGTAAAATACTCTATAACTAAATAAAAAATTGGGCAGAGGGTGTCAGAAGCATCTACCCAATTATTTATGAGCAAAAAAAGAAAACTCTCGTTTCAATAGATTCCTTTAAATAAAGAATATGATATAAACATATGTTCCAACTTTAGACTACATGCCTTCGCTGATCTCTGATTGTATCTTATTCACTTCTGCAGGTAATCAAATACATATTGGGAAACATTAAAAAGAATAGTTCAACTATTGTTGCACAATAATATTGCTAGTCCAAATTATATTTTATGTAGGAGATACAAGACATAAGTATGAAAAAATATCAAGTAAAATGTAACAGGGAGTATTCTGCAGTGCAATGTGTCTTGGGGCAATAAATACCTCAATTTATATATGTGATTCATTATTCTATTTTCAGGACACAATTTTTTTTTGCTGGATTGAGAACATATTATTGTTGAGGACATCAGGAGTTGGGATGAGGGGGGGCCCTGGTGTGTACCTAATGTTATAATATAATAAATGAGCCTAAAGTATGACACGTTAAAACAGGGATCTCAAACCCTGCCCTCCTCCTGATGTTTCTGCACTACACCTCCCATGATTCTCTGGCCATTTATTGCATTGAAAGAATTCTAAAAATTGGAGGTAAAAACCACCTGGGGGCCAGAGTTTGAGATCCCAGTTCTACAAGGTGTCTATATTTTACTTTAACCCCATTGAGGACCAATGACGTACATGGTAGGCCCCGGAAAAAACTCCCATTAAAAGGAACACTCTACTAAAAAATCACCCCCCCCCCGTTTTTTTTATCCTAATCTATCCCTATTCCCTTAATAAATCGTTAGTGTGTTTTTTTTTGTGTAACTGTAATACTTACCCTAAAATCCACTTGTTTCCAGCGGCGTCCTTTTTTTTTTATACTCACCTCCCTCCTCTTCCGCTCCCGTCCTTCTTGCATTGTACTTGCCTTCTGGTTTACGTGAGAAGCACGCATGCGCGCCTCTCACGTAAGCCAGCCAATCGGCAGGCTTCCTCCCGGCTCCCTCTGAGGATTAGTGTTGCGCGCAAGAGGATGGGCGCAACACTAACCCTCAGCCGCCAGCTACTGCGGCGAGTTGGAGACGTCTTCGCACTGAAAGCACGATGACGTCTCCTACTCAGCAAAAGTCGGCAGAAGCGGGAAATCTGAATCCCGCTCTGCGACTGACAGCTGGGAGGGCGGAGTAAAGTCCTCCGCCTCTCAGCTGTTTTCAGCTTTTACAGCTGATCGGCTGAGCGGAGGGAGGGGGGACAGAGGGCGGCATACTCCGGGCATCATGACCACCTAAAAAAGCTTAGGTGGTCATGTTGCCTAGAGTATCCCTTTAAGGTCCGAGGACGTACCAGGTGTGTCGCGGTCCTCTAAACCCCCTCTCTCCCTATACTCACCTCTCTGGTTGGGATCCAACGTTGGTCTGACTTCCTTGAAGTCACAGTCTGCCCTTTCCTGTGGTGTCTCTATTTCAGCCCTTAGGTGCCGGATCGCGATTCGGTGCCAATTGGGCTCCTCTCCCGGAAGTGGCTGACATCTTGGAAGAAGGCAAGTAGTTTGCTCCCTTGACACCGGCCTAAATGTTTTTGTTTCTCTATAAACAAGACACTTCTCTATCAAGGATAAATTCAGGTGGGACAAGGTCAATCCTGCAACCGGCTGTCCTCTGAATGAGTCAGGACACAAGCAAACAATAATTTACAACATATATACACAAGGATAAATGCATCCTGTGAAAACAAAACCACACAATAGTGTGTGGACCATAATAATCCGGCACAGTGGAGGCCTGGAATGACACAATGAAAGGAGTAAAGAAAAAAAAAGATATATAGCATATAAAGGCTAAACAGCACTACCCAAATCACCTCAGTCGCCTCACACAGGACTAATCGCTAGCTGTAGAAAACAGAGAATCCCCAGAGTAATGTAGGCAAGTATGTTTAATACCAAATTAAAAATAAAGAGAGCCAAAGTCAATACAACAATAAAAAAGGAGACTATACCTGCGGCTACTACTTTTTTTTTTACGTTGGCATTTACTTCACCTACTTATTTTGGTTGATTTTACCATTATTCGATCCACATATCGCCCTGGAAACCTTGCAGATCATTGAGGAACCACACTGTTATCGGTTATATTATTGGCTTATTTTTATTTATTTATTAGACATACTCACCTAAATTATCAGATAGGTTTAGGCTAGGGTCAGACGAAAGCATTTTTCCCCGCGAACGTGAAAAAGTGCGTCCGAACGCAGTGACGTATTTTTTCACGGAATGCGCAAAAACGGTCAGACGACGCGCGTTTTCGGGCGTGATTTTGTACGGATCGTCAATAAAACTCTTTTTGCGTCTGGACGTTATGTAGGCTGGACATTAGCAGTGTCTGACATCTCCTAATCACGCAAACACACCGCTATGCCGCAGCTGCGCACTCAGTACGTCAGTACTAGCGGTTCAGCGTTCTCAGAAAAATGCGTTCATTTTCCACTTGCGTTGCACGGCCGGACTTTTGTGCGGCCGTACATCGTATATTGGCCGTCATTGCCCGTCATCTGCTGCTAGTGCGGCCGTAATTATGTGCGCCAGAACGCACGTTATAAGTGCGCTGGTCTGACCCCAACCTTAGACCGGACGCATTGTCATTTCTCCTATTGTATTTATTTATTACTTTAGCAGTATCCTTTTACTGGTTCTCCTCAATTTATCAATGGATTTGCAGGTCCAACTAGAGTTGTCAGATCGGCCATATTTTCCTGGACACCTATTACTATTTCATGCAGATGAGAGCGCAGGGAAAAGTGCTGCCCTGCAACACGTGTAATTCATATGCCGCAGGAAGGAAATCAAGGCATGTCACTTGGGATCCCTTTATGATTTCATACCTGCAGCATACGGATTATACATGCTGTGTGGTGGCATTTCTAATGCCTTGCCCATCATCAGCATGAATAATGCGTTCAGGAAAACATGGCTGACCTGGCAACCCTATCTAAGGTCCAACAGGAGTCTACACAAAAGATATGGCATTCTAACCAGCACTCATATATATATATATATATCTCTATCACTTTTTCCTGCACCCTTTTCGAAGCACACCAACTGCCATCGAGTGTTATAAAATGTAATCAATTTAATAATTAAGGAATTGCCTTAAAACACACTTTAATATTTAATACATTTCAACATCAGCAGGGCAGATTTTCTGCACACAGGACTTTTCCTGCACTACCCACCAGTATCAGGGTTATTCAGAGAGAGGAGAAAAGCAGGTGAATGACTGGAGAAGTGAAAATTCTAGCAAGGTTATTCAGAGCGTGAAAAGCAGGAGAATGACTGGAGAAAGGAAAATTCTAGGTTAAAATAGCCGATTTGGAAAGTGAGATGAAAGGGAGAATTTTTCTGGTTTGGCTATTTTGGCCTAGAATTTTTCATTCTCCTGCATTTCACGTCTCTCTGAATAACCTTGTAGGTTAAAGTAGCCAACCCAGAAAAAAATTCGCCCTTTTATCTCACTTTCCAAATCGGCTATTTTGACCTAGAATTTTTACTTCTCCAGCCTTCTCTTGGTTCTCACCTCTCTCTGAACAACCCTGTATGTATAAATAACATTTGGAGAACCCCGAGATACAAGTCAATATTTGGGGTACCAGTAGGGTTGCAATATAGGCCATATTTTCCCGGACACGATTTATTCATGCTTATGGGCACTGCATGAAAAAAAAGGCAGCACTTTTCCTGACACGGCAATGACAGCGCTCCAGAATGCGTCTATGGGTCCTGAGGGACGTGTGACACCGGGCTACCCAGCCGGAGAGGGAGGGGGAAAAAGGGAAACACGCCTCACGAATAGCAGTGTATCCCCATAAGCACCGTGAAACGCGCCTGAAAAGGGATGGGAATTAGCCGGCTGCGAGACCCTCTCGGTCGTCTCATCTCTCAAGAATTCCTGTCACAGGCCAAAGGCGGCGATCTCCCGCCCAGCGGACTCAGAGTAAACTGCTGATTGGCTGCCGACGCCCCAGAAGCTTCCCGAATCTTCCCGCGGCCGCCGGACGTCAGAGGAACAGTGGGGATTGATTGGCTGCGACTGCATAGGCAGGCGGGGCGTCTCTGGAGGCTCGCCAAAACAGAAACAGGGAAAAAAAAAAAAAAAAACACCTTCGCCTTCTCGAAGCTCCCAGAACGGCGTCTCGGCCGAAGCCTGAGGCGATTGGCTCGCGCAGCCACAGGAACCTTCCAGCGGTTGCCAGGGCGACGCCTGCCTCTATAAAAGGAAACGCAGGGCGCGTAGAGAGAATCGTAACATTGCAGAGCACAGGCTGCCGGGAGATCCTGAAGTCTGACAGCAGCGGCTGTACCTGGAGCTAAAGGAGACACTGCCTGACGCCGAGAGCCCTGAAACCAGAGCATAAAGATGGCCAGCAAGAATGTCGCTATTGGAATTGACCTGGGGACCACCTATTCCTGTGTTGGCGTCTTCCAGCACGGCAAGGTGGAGATCATCGCCAACGACCAGGGCAATCGCACCACTCCAAGCTACGTGGCCTTCACAGACACAGAAAGGCTGATTGGAGACGCCGCCAAGAATCAGGTGGCCCTGAACCCTCAGAACACCGTGTTCGACGCCAAGAGGCTCATCGGGCGCAAGTTTGAGGACCAGGTGGTGCAGACCGACATGAAGCACTGGCCGTTCACAGTGGTCAGCGACGGCGGCAAGCCAAAGATTAAGGTGGAGTACAAAGGTGAATCGAAGACCTTCTCCCCCGAGGAGATCTCCTCCATGGTCCTCACCAAGATGAAGGAGACAGCCGAGGCCTACCTGGGCTATGCCATCACCAACGCTGTCGTTACCGTGCCGGCCTACTTCAACGACTCGCAGAGGCAGGCCACCAAAGATGCCGGCGTCATCGCTGGCCTGAACGTGCTGAGAATCATCAACGAGCCCACGGCGGCTGCCATCGCCTACGGGCTGGACAAGAGCGCACGGGGTGAGAGAAATGTCCTGATCTTTGACCTCGGGGGCGGCACGTTCGATGTGTCCATCCTGACCATCGATGACGGCATCTTTGAGGTGAAGTCCACCGCCGGAGACACCCACTTGGGCGGCGAAGACTTTGACAACCGGATGGTGAACCACTTTGTGGAAGAGTTCAAACGCAAGCATAAGAAAGACCTCTCCCAAAACAAGCGGGCCATCAGGAGACTGAGAACGGCCTGCGAGAGGGCCAAGCGCACACTGTCGTCCAGCACTCAGGCCAGCATCGAGATTGACTCCCTTTTCGAAGGGATTGACTTCTACACGTCTGTTACCAGGGCTCGGTTTGAAGAACTGTGCTCCGACATGTTCAGGGGGACCTTGGAGCCTGTGGAGAAAGCCCTGAGAGATGCCAAGCTTGACAAAGCTCAGGTCCACGAGATCGTCCTTGTTGGAGGGTCTACTCGCATTCCTAAAGTCCAGAAGCTTCTGCAGGACTTCTTTAATGGGAGAGAACTGAACAAGAGCATCAATCCAGATGAGGCGGTTGCATACGGTGCAGCGGTCCAGGCGGCCATCCTGATGGGTGACAAGTCCGAAAATGTCCAAGACTTGCTTCTGTTAGATGTTGCTCCTCTCTCTCTGGGCTTGGAGACTGCAGGTGGTGTCATGACTGTTCTCATCAAACGTAACACCACCATCCCAACCAAGCAGACACAGATCTTCACCACCTACTCTGATAACCAGCCTGGGGTTCTCATCCAAGTGTATGAAGGTGAGCGGGCCATGACAAAGGACAACAACCTCCTGGGGAAGTTTGACCTGAGTGGAATCCCTCCAGCTCCCAGAGGTGTGCCACAAATCGAAGTAACCTTTGATATTGACGCCAACGGCATTCTCAATGTGTCGGCTGTCGACAAGAGCTCTGGCAAGCAGAACAAGATTACCATTACCAACGACAAGGGCAGACTTAGCAAGGAGGACATTGAGCGAATGGTACAGGATGCAGAGAAATACAAAGTGGATGATGAAGCCCAGAGAGAGAAGATCTCTGCCAAGAACGGACTCGAGGCTTATGCCTTCAACATGAAGAGCACCGTGGAGGACGATGCCATGAAAGGCAAGATCAGCGACCAAGACAAAACCACCATCCTGGACAAGTGCAAGCAGGTCCTCTCTTGGATGGACGCAAACCAGCTGGCCGAGAAAGAAGAATATGGTCATCAGCAGAAAGAACTAGAAAAGGTGTGCAATCCAATCATCACCAAGCTGTACCAGGGTGGTGTGCCTGGTGCAGGAGCTGCTGGTGGACCTGAACCCAAATCTGGTCCCACCATCGAGGAGGTCGATTAAAGACTTGCCTGAAAGAACTTTAAGCTGGTGCCAAAAACTAAAAGTTGCTTCCAAGGGCAGCTGCCCGTACAGCTCTGTTTGCTTTTATAATCCTGCCTTTTGCATTTAATGTTACAAATTTCAGAGTATTTGCTTTTTGACCGGTATCTCCATGTGATTCTTCTAATCCATGGTCACTTATAGCTCGCTGGTAAATGCCACGTTCCACATTTTCACTGTCAGATTTCTAAATCTATGTTTGCTCATATTAAGGGGAAGATGGTATTAATGGCTAAACTGTAGCCTGCCGGCTGTTGTGGCCCGCGTTCTTCACACTGATGGTCCATGGCAGCTGGCAAGCAGTACGTTAGGCATTGTTGCACTAGTTTTGTTTGATATATATAAACCAGTTGCGCAGTACTTAAAAGGTTAAAGACAATGCATTTATATATATTTTTTTTTAATGAAGTTTTTTTCTAAGGTTTAAGGGTGGTTGCACGGAGGCTGCTGTGGTATGGAGGCGTCTTGCGAATTAATGTTAATCTACAATAGTCATCGCTTCGTTCCATATGTATCACGGTTTCAGTTAGATAAATAAAAGAAAATTGCACTCGCAATAAATGTGTTTCTCTTTCTGGTCAGAATTCACTACGTTTTGTATGGTGTTAATGCAGTCAGTAAAGTTTTCTAATTTGTAAGTGTGGTGAGTAGCCTCTGAACACCCCCCCCCCCCATGTTTAACTACAACTCCCATCAATCCCTGGCATCTAATAGGTTCAGAGGTTTATGAGAATTGTATTGCATCAACAGCTGGGGGGGGGGCAGCAGAGCCTGAAATCCAACAAAAAAAAAGCCCCCTTTTATATTTCAGTATAAAATAAACGACAAGATTATATGTTTTAGTTGATTTCCACCAGACCTGGTGCACTGTACTGGTTAGGGTAGCGCTGTCCTCACAGCAGAAACGTGGGATAGTCCTCTTATCAGCGCTCCCCAAATAGTGTCAAGCTTTAAGTGGAAAATTCCTGGTGGTCAGTTGGCGCTTGAGGTTAATTTAACCCTATAGGTAGTGTAAGGGACACAAAGCAATGAGTTCATGCAAGAAATAACATTTAAATAAACTAGTACAGGAGATAGGGTTTTATTCAAAGGAGTCTAAGACGCGTTTTGCCAATCCGTCTGCTTCCTCAGAATCCTGAAATCCCTACCCTAAATACTAGCCCTCTCTTTAGTGCTGGGTATCTTTGTCAGGTTTGCAGCATCTATGTACAGATGATCCGGAGTAATAGTCTTGTCTCCAATGTGGTGGCTTTGTCTGGCAAGTTGTAATAACATGAGGGGGATATATCACATGAGCTAATTAGGCTATATCAGGGATGTCAAAGTCTGCCCCCCAAATGTTTCTGAACTACAACTCCCATGATTCTCTGGCCATCTATTGCATTCAAAGATTTCTGGGAATTGCAGGCCATTAACATTGGAGGTGCTAGAATGTGACACCTGCGGGCTAGATCGATGACTAACGGTGGCAAACTTCAAGAACTAAGTAACCCATCATGTGATAACCATTCTGGTTGAGGATCATGGGACACGCAGTTCTGAAACAGCAAGTTTGAAGGTTAGCCACAGCTGCTCATTATAAATCGCGTAGGGCAGGGGCTACCCATACCCTGGTCCTCACGCACCCTTAAAATGCAAACTGAATCCAGCAATCACTGAGCCGCAAATCCTATCACCTGTGCTGTGTGTCACTTATTTGGCAAACCTGGCCTGTTAGGGGTATGTGAGGACAGGGTTGGGTTGGGAACCGCGGGCAAGAAAGATTTTGAAGTGGTGCCAGCGGTTGTACATGCTGAATAGCTCAGTATACACAAGCGGTCTGTGCTTGAATGAGCACCGCCTGCTGCAGGACAGATTTCTGTCCTAACTAGAAAGTACTATTAAATTACTCCTATGCCGGAAAAGCTACAGCCGCTCGGCTATTTGGACACATCCTGGCACTGTCCTGCTAAACCGCTGGTCCAGCAGCTTTAGGATAGCTGACAAACCTGCGGACATGCGGTGATTAACTCTTTAAAGTACAGCAAGAGGTGTGCTCATTTCAGTATGTGTGGACACGGCATCAATAAAGCAGTAACGACCTTCTGCCCCATTACTGTCAAGTTCATCTTTTCCCCCCATGACCATCAATTCCAAAGTTTTAAAAAAAGGCAAAACTCAAGACTTTCCACGATCCACTTGGCCAAAGCTTCAACTCGTGAAGAGTCAGGCTAATACATGCAAAATAAGACACCCTAAAAAGGCAACGTGAGGAGGGAGAGGCCCAGGGTGCATTTTTTTGTTAATACAAAAAAAAAAAAAAAATGCAAAAACGGTAGGAAATAAATGAAAGAATGGAGATTAGGAATTTACTTGTTTTAACATGCGGAGTAGATTTTGGCAAGGTTCACAAACTGCTAGGATGTAACAAGCACTCGCTTGTTAACCGTGCTGGTAACACTTCCCCACCCTATGCAAATAGGTCGCTCAAAACGCACAGTGTAACCGTGCCGAGGCGCACGCTGTAACCCTCACTGCCCGATTACATAAAGCAGGGATCGCAAACTCTGCCCCCCCCCCCCTCAAGAGGTTTCTGAACTACAACTCCCATGATTCTCTGGCCATCTGTTGCATTCAAAGAATTCTGGGACTTACAGGAAATAAAACATGGGGGGGGGGGGTACAGTTTGAGATGACTGATTTAAAGGGATACTGTGGAGGTTAAACATGAACCCCGCTTCTGACACCCCCCTCCCCCCCTTCTAACCCTCTTTTTTTTTTAATCCTTTTGGACTGCCTTGAATCCAGTGCTGGCCTGATGTGCCAAGTGACTGGTGGACAGCTGGATACCCGAGCCATCATCCAGCCAGTGCAACGGCACACAATGGCGAGTGCTTTGAGAGCCACTGGATGGAGCCGATGCTGATCCACAGGAAGCCGAAATAGTCCTTTGGAGAGCTTAGCTTCTGGATGGAGCCAACCACCCTGCACTCAAGAGGGCTGAAGTGGAGTGAGGACACTTGGGTCGCTGTGACAACTCACATTATTATTATTCTTTATAAAGTGCCAGCATATTCCACGCTTTATAAATAAACATGTGAGTGGTTACAGTATCAATTTAAAAGGTCCACTTGCAATATGAATCTTTATAGTTACGCATTCAGCAAAAAGCTCAAACACACAAAGACAAAAACCACGCACACCACAGAATGAGTCCACACAGGAGGCGTCTTTACATAAGAAACTGGTTTATTCTCCAGTTGCCGTCTCCGTGCAGATAAACCATATATACTGTAGCAGGAGTTCTGCTGCACAGGGAAACCCAGTAAACATAACAATGCTTTAAGAGCAGATGGAACCGGTTTGTTCTCTATTGAGTCCTTATTTAACCCCTGTGCCGTGCCAATGAAGTGGGTGGGATCTCCGTCCTGTAACAGAATAGAAGAAACTCTACGTCAGGATGTCGTGTGCTTGGTGTTCTACCAACAACTCCATGCTCTTCACGTCTGTGCACCAGAAATCCAGGCGGTCTTTCATTCCCTTTATCTGGAAAACAAGATTAAAATAAATAAACGTTTTGCAAGTTAGAAATATTTCCCGCGCAGAATAGATTGTAAATAACCGGACCTGCAGCACACAAAACAGAAGATAAAAAAAAAAATTATACAAAAAGGGCTTATTCACTAAGAAAAGCGTTGGAATTGCAAAAAGCGACAACTTTGGGTTTTCACAAAGCTAAAATCTGAAGAGCACCAGGAGACGTTGCACTGTGAAGCAACGGTTGCTGTATTGGGTTTTAGGTTTGTGAAATGCCTGACTGAATAACCCCTAAAATGCATATAAACAGCTCGTCCTCACCCCACTGTCCCCAAATATTCCTGCCACCCAACGGTATTCCAAATGCTTTTACAGTTACAAGTTTTTAAAAAGCGCTAACAAGTTCCGTAACGCTGTACAATGGGTAAAACAGAATAACGAATAAGTGAAGCGCGCTGAACAGTAGGAGAGAGGACCCGGCTCGAGAGTTTATAATCTAAGAGGAGAGGGGTAGCATGCTATGTGAGGGTTAGACTAGGGTCAAACGAATGCATTTTTCACATCGACCGTCAAAAAGTGTATCCGAACGCATGGACGTATTTTTTGTACGGTGGACGCGAAAGCGGTCAAATGATGCGCATTTTCGTGCGTGTTATTTTACGGATCGTCAATAAAACACTTTTTGTATCTGGACGTTAAGTTGGCCGGACATTAGCAGCGTCTGACGTCTCCTAATCACGCACACCCGCCGCTATGCGGACGCAGCGCACTCTGTACGTCAGTACTAGCTGTTCGACGTTCTTGCAAAAATGCATTAGTTTGCCGCTTGTGTTGCACGGCCGAACGTTCGTGCGGCCGTTCTTCGTATATTGCCCGTCATCTGCTGCTACTGCGGCCGTGATAAAGTGCGACTCAACGCACGTTCAAAATGCGTTAGTCTGACCTCAGCCTAAATAGAGAACCTGAAGTAGCGGGACGCATGTGGGAAGATGGCACATGAAATGTTCATATTCTGGTTACTGCACGTCTACATATCCCCGCGTTTTCCCTCGTTTAGGGTCTCACAAGGTAAAAGCTCGATTGTGCCATTACAGAACAGCGTACCATATGCATATCAGACGGTTATAACACAGCAAGGGCATCTAGTACCGAATGCCAAAACAGCCGGGGTCAGACGAGCGTTTTGCAGAGCAGAAGGAACGTCCGTGAGAGTGGACGTTCTTTCCACTCTGACGCCCGTCTGGCCACCTCGCTGAGTGCAGTTAGTGCACTCAGAGCTGCAAGACTCGATTCTCCTATGTAGGATTGCGCTTTGCACGGGGAGGCTTTCTGCCATTTCATGTGCTTGCTACAGTGTGTGGCTGGCCCCGTCAAGGAGTCACAATGCTGGGACAGACGCCGGAAGGCACGTCAGTACGTGCACATAGTGCGCTTATCTGACCACGGCCTTAACAGATATAGAAACCTCTAAAAATCAACCGGTAAATAAAAAACGGTTTATTTGTACAAATGAATTTGTATTGAGAACCCAGTTCCCCCTGCAGAGTCGGGAGCAGCCCCAAGCTACAAAAGAACCAGGCATCTAGCCAGAGTGCTGGGATAATCAGGAAAAAATAAAATATGGCATAAAAAGTGGCTGAAAACGAGGAAGGAATTAATAAACGGAGAGGAATTTTATAAAATATTGCCAGAATAGCAGTATAATGTCACTGGATAAACAGGAAGACAGGAGTGGTCCGCCAAATAGTTGCGACACTTATCCTACAGTAAAAGTATTCTAAAAGTATATTATTATTAATGTGGTAAAAATACATTCCTTTCCATGCAATAAGAAGTAGCAGTGTGCGAACCCATTAAAAAAAAAAAAAAAAAGATGCAATCCGATCATAAATGGGAGGGCTATGTGCGAAACTGGAATAAAAATCAGTTTTGACACCATGTTGCAATAGAAAAGATTAAAACAAATACCACTAGATCAGTGTTTCCCAAACCTGTCCTCGGGACCCTCAATCAGGCCAGATTTTGCAGATTATCCTGGGGAAATGCAGACTGAATCCTGCAATCACCAAGCAGCAAATCATAACACCTGCGCTGTGCTTCAGATATCTGCAAACCTGGAGTGTCAGCGGGTCCCGAGGACAGGTTTGGGAAACACTGCTTTAGGCTAGGGTCAGACGGACGCATTTTCGCGTTGTCTGTGAAAAAGTGCGTTCGAATGAATGGACGCATTTTTTCACGGAGTACGCGATAGCGGTCATACGATGCGCATTTGCGTTCGTGTTTTTGTACGGATCATCAATAAAACACTTTTGCATCTGGACGTTATGTTGGCCGGACATTAGCAGTGTCTGACATCTCCAAATCACACACACACGCCGCTAGCGGACGCAGCGCACTCTGTACGTCCGTACTAGTGGTTTCACGTTCGACAAAATGCGTTCGTTTGCCACTTGCGTTGCGCTGACGAACTTTCGTGCGGCCGTACTTCGTGTGTTCCCTGGCATTGGACGTCATTTGCTGCTAGCACGGCCGTGATTTCGTGCGGCTAAACGCACGTTAAAACTGCTTTCGTCTGACCCTAGCCTTAGATTCACACGTGTACATTATAAAATGAATCTATCACATGTATTTATTATTAATGGCTTGGTACAAGGGGCAGCAGTATTAGTCCAGTGAGATTAACCCACAACTAAAAGCATCATAAACTGATCGTACACTGGGATAATTAATACTGTTGCAAAATCACTTAAATCAGCTTTTTTTTTTTTACATTGCTACTTCAAGGAGCAACTTGCCATGGCTCGTTAACTGCCAGCTCCCAGTGCATTACCCCTCCCTATACAAACAGGGCGTAAACCTACAGATAACTGCAATTCAACTTGGCACAACAACACAGACGCCAACAATGGCGAGGGGAGCCAACGACTCCCTGAACTGGTGGAAGAGAGCCATGATATTGCAAAATGCCACTCGGGATCCTTTCACATAAAGGGCCATATTACATACTTGGTGCTAACTTAACCAGAGCGGTTGTAAACTGAAAACCTCCATAGGCTATAATGGTTCTGGGAAGTTTACAACAGCTCTGGTTAAGTTTGGGCCATATTTCATAGTTGGTGCTTAGTCTTTTTAAGGGACATTCTATGAGCACCCTGACCACCTATGCTTATTAGGTGGTCAGGGTGAGAGCAGCATGTCATCTCCTTCCTGCACCCCTCCTGTCCCAATTGATTGTGACAGCTGTCAATCAGCAGCAGGGCTTGAATCAGCAGTCTGTCGGGACCTTTGGGAACTACTGACGTCAGCACGCTTTGGCATGCCGATGGCAATGCATCTACGCAAGTGCCTGTGGTGGCAAGTACTTGAATAGAGCACAGCCACCTCATCTTTTAACTGATGGCGCATGCGCAAGGCTGCTAATTTGCACATGCGCCGTTCACGCTAAAACCACTTCATGGACTTCTGGAGTATAAACTGGGGGTGAAGTATGACAACCGAGAGCCACAAACGCTGTTACAAGATTACAAATGACAGTGTGGTGCTATCTTTAACATGGACCATAACCATCTTACCTGCTGAAGGTCGAGAACTCGTGGCTGGACCCATGTGATGTGTACTTTTTTATCTACTTCATCAATACTGCCGCGGAGTAGCCCCACCGACAGGGCTTTCATTACAAGGAGCTCTACCTGTAAGGAAAGTCATAACATGCTTACCACAAAGCAAAGGAGCCCAACACACCATGTGCCAGAGGCAGAAGAAAGAAAACAAACATATTACAATACACAATAATTACAGAGCTTTATTACATAATAAAACAAGATGTAATCATAAACAGAAGATTTTTTATATAAAACAAAATTCTCTTCATACGTCAAAGTACTACTGTTTTATTAGGGCTTATTCATTAACGACCGCCGCTTGCCAATGTTGCAAAAAGAGGAAGTCACCGTTGTTGTGACCGTGGCGAAACTTTGGTGTTTCGAAGAGATCGAAAAGACGGCAGGACAAGCGTCATGAGTGAAGCTTCTCCTGCTGCCGTATGAATTTACTGTTTGTGAAACTTCAAAGTTTGGTATGGCTGCAGCAGCAAGCATCGGTGATTACTGTATAAACCTCCTTATTATACGCTTGGTTTAAATTGGAACAACTCACTAAAAAGGAGGAAATAAATGGATGTAAATGAGGAACAAAGTTCGATAACACGTGAGAATGTGCATCTAATGGTTATATTAAATTTCCACAACCTTTTAACTTGAAATACACTGACTGGGATGTGACAGGGATACAAATCTACAGCCAAAGTGTACTACAAAACATAATATTTAAAAGGAATACCAAGGTAAAACAGGAGAGGAAAGGAAACGAAGGTTAAACATAAACTTCCCTTGACCCTCTCCCATTTTAACCTCTTAGGTTTCCTTGAAAAGATTTGCATACTTCCAGCGATGGTCTCCTCCTAAGATCCATCAGACATCACATGCTGCCAACCGCAACATGTCACATGACCGGGGGGGGGGGGGGATTGGCTAGACGCTCCAGCTAATCCAGTGGCTTTCAACACTGGTAGGCTTTGATACCATTGGATAAGTGTAGGTTCCAAAGGTCTATGCATGAGCTATCTCCCAAAGCCCAGGAACATGAGCTCAAGGCTCAGGTTCTCTGTGGGATTGACCCACTTACTCTGAGCAAGGAGAGGGTGTCAGAGCAGCGTGATCACATTGAGTGGTCACACAGCATAGACTGTAGAGAGAAATAGATAGGATAGAGTTAAAGACAGACGAGAGCAATACACAGCTTGGCAGGGGTATAACATTGAGCACTTACGTCATTGACATCGACCTGTGCGCTCTTCGCAATCTCCTCAAAAGTGAGCTGGCGATGGTTAGCTGGGCGGGTAAACGTCATCTGTTAAAAATAAAAAAAAAAAGGCAAATGTTAAACAAAAGGACAAGTCTGAAAACTAGGCACTTCCAAAGGATAAGGTATAAGCCATAGCAGGGGGAGGAACGAAGTTAAAGCCCCTTTAGTAAGAGTTTACAGTTGTCAGAAGAGAAAATGCTCTCACCTCCATCAAGCAAAGGAGCTGGATCTTCTTTAGCAGGAGGGTTTCGTTAGCGGAAAGATCAGGCTAAAAGAATTAAAAAGATGATTTGCAAGGTATTTGAACAAAGAAAAAAATATATATATTAAAAAAGACAGAAGAGACTCCTAAAACTCCTTACCTGTTGCCCCCAAGCGGTTTTTAAAGCTCTGAACGTTTCCACGTTGCCGCTGTTGAAGGCATACAGAGTGTCTATCAACCACTTGCGCTCGGAGGTACGGAGTGATTCCAGCACCGGGTGCATTAACTGGGAGAGAGAAACAGATTTAACAATTATATATCAAAATGCCATGCAGACTGACCACTTTAATAAGCTAGTGTGGTTAGGATGTGGACAGTGTCTCTTTAAAATAATTTCATGAACAAACCGAGTAAAGGTGGGACCAGAGATGGGATGGAGTTTGGGCAAGGGACCAGACCCGAGTGTGGGATGGAGTTTGGGCAAGGGACCAGACCCGAGTGTGGGATGGAGTTTGGGCAAGGGACCAGACCCGAGTGTGGGATGGAGTTTGGGCAAGGGACCAGACCCGAGTGTGGGATGGAGTTTGTTTCTTAGAAAGAACTGAGGTTCGTGAATAACTTCTTATGGATCTCATAGTGAAGAGGACTCACCAGTTCACCAAAATTGTAGACGCCATCTCCAAGAAGCCCAGCCAGCCCCAGCGTAAAGGCTCTGTCCTGCTGCTCAGACACTGTAAAGCAGAGGGAGAGGGTGATCGGCACACAAAAGATTAACGAAAATGACATCTTACTACTCCCTTCAGCTGACCGGTTAAATTTAATTGGGGAGAGCGGGAGTCACTCAACCCCCCAAAAAACTAGCTGCAGTCTTCATTTTCCAACATTAAAAAACAGCTATGTATATGGAAGGGGCTGCATCCTGGCCTCCAAAGCTTTTAGTAGCAATTACCTACTTTAGAAATAAATATAGCTTTACTAATCTTAGAATTGTGATTTAAGCATGGATATTAAAAGACCCTAGGAAAAAAAAAAACCTTTCCACCGATAAGACGCTACATATGGGACTTTAGTCACCATGACTACGTAAGCTAATTTAGGTGGTCATGGTGGCAGGAGACTGAAACTCCAACACGCCCCTCTTCCCTATACCCACTCCAAGCTGTTCCCGGATTCTTCTCTCAGGTGTGCGCAGAAAAGCTGCGAGTCAGCTCCCGCTGGACGACGTTCTGGGGCAAGGTCCACCAGGTTCCAAAACTGTCAGCTTACAACAAGTCATAGTTTAAGGAGCAGTGTGATAGTTGAACATGCATTCAACCAGCTGACTCTAATGTCACGTACATTGAATTGTGAGTATGCCTAGAGACCCTTTAAACAAATAATGGCCAAAAAAAAGGAAATGTGGTTGGGGGGGGGGGGGGGGGACAGCGACAGCACGAAATAAGGCCGACGTCAGACAAAAGCAGTGATCAGGTCCGTGTTGCCGCACAGTTTAACGTCCGTCGCAGCACAGAATTCTCAGCAATAGAGACCCACACACGATGCACCGAACTGCGCACGCACAAGGCAAACCAACGCAAATTAGGCAAGAACGTAAAACCACTAGGACAGACGAGCAGAGTGCGCCACGTCCGCATAGCGTTGTGTGCGCGTGATGGCACGAAGTCAGACGGACCGCATTTGCGACGTCCAGCACCCTGACGCACAAAATGGCTTTTTCATATCATGTACCAACTTTTATCATTTTTTATATTAATTTTGTTTCCAATAATTCCCTTTTTTTCTACGTCCATCAAGAAGAACGGACCGTGTGGTGTCTACAGTATCTTCCGTCAGTACGTCTGTCCGTTATGCACGCACGCAGGGTGCGCTCAGACTGCGTTCGTCTGACTCTAGCCTAAAGGTTAACCACTCAGCGTTTTGTTTTTGGCTATGACTACAATAACTAATATATATGATCACATATTTTGACACCATAAATGCAGGACTCAATGTCGATTCTGAATTTTTACCCCATTATCATTATGTCACATAATATTCTATATTCTGGCGACTGGTTTTGTTTCTTCTTGATTTCTTTTTTCCCCCATGTCTTTCAGCCTTCACTGTGCTGTTTTTTTTTTCATTCTAGGTGGTATGATCTTATCTCTGATCGCTGTTTTATTAAGGGCCCAAGATCCCTCATGCATTTATTTTCCCATTTTGAACATACCATTTGACTCTCACTTTTACGACATCCAATCCCCTCACCCATGTGACCCCTAATGTCCTAATGTTCAATTCTAGGAACTGATCAGTCAGCATCAAGACTTGAGGAAGGGAGGAATAATCTCGAAAGCTTGTCTTTTAAATGTTACGTGAGTCCAATAAAAAAGGTATCACTACGTACTGCTATACTCGTAATTTTGGCATCTGGACTAACACGGCATATCTAATTTATATATATTTAGATATATGCACATGCACAATATATACGAAGACGACAAATTTATATAAAATATAGGGGCCAAAGAATCATTTCTAGAAGCCAGGCAAAGTTTTATCCGCAGATTGTCATCTGTGAACCTGAAATGCAGGAGCCAGAGGTAAAACTCAAGGTGCAAGATATAGATTTATCTTATTATCGTGGGGTACTAGAACTTATTGCCATCAGGATTCTCTGCCTAAAAAGGGATTCTTCTCAAACAGCTTTAAAAATTATTATTTTTTTAAGAGGGGGGAAAAATCCTCACACCCGCATCATATGAAGGAATAGAATTACAGGTGGAGCAGCTCCTGGTTATCACAGATTCTTCTAGATTTCAGAATCCATTGTTTAAGAGGAAGGAGGTCACGGCAGGATAGTCACGATCTCCTTTCTGCTGCACCCTCCAGGGTGTGTACACACAGAGCGCTGTGCAAGGTTTCCCTGAGGACATGACACACGGAGTCAGCGTGACTGACTTTGAGCAGCTTGTCACACGCTGTGGCTGCTCAGAGGCTCCCGGGGTCTGCTGAGGCACTCATGAGTCATGTTCAAACATCCTAAAGGTACTTCATGTTTACCTGGTAAGCTGTCGTGCTCTGTGCAGCCAAGAAAGCGTAATGCGTCCTTGTAGTAGGAGGCGTGATTTCCGATCGTTTGGTAATATTTGCTGGATAGGTCGTAGAAGCGGCTGTGCACGGACGTCACGCCGGGGAGCGCGGCGAGCATCTCGTCTACTGCCTCAATGGTTTCCTAAAAGAAGTGAAACAACATTCAGAATTTAATCACACAATAAAAGGAGGATTTTTTCTCCCCGTATTATTCTATTTGTCATATATATTATTTTTACTTTTCACCATCTGGAAACTTCAACCAAACTATCATTCCATGAATGTACAAACGCTTCAGGATGCATTCTAACACCATCATTAAAAAGCTTGGCTGTTCCTGTGTATATATACACCTTGGTAGCCTGTAGGTCCCCGATGTTCAGTTTCAGTGCTCCAATAGCCGTCCTGCAGAGTATCACAGCTTCATCACTGCTCTTTACCTAAAACAAGGCACATGTGTCAGTAACGTTGGACATTTTATACCAGAAACGACTTACCGGTATATCCTACTGTTTGCAGGGATTTCCATAATATTTTCAAAATACAAACCTTCTTTTATTGTAAGTCTTTTACTAAGAGTAGGAAGAGCATATAAAGAGCACATACAGAAAATATTATTGACAAGTTCCAAAAACAATCAAAAAGAAAAAATATAAACAAACTGTCCCCTTTTGGGATACATTTTTATGATGTTATCCAAAAAGGGCCAGTGTTTGCCAGCTTTGCAAAATCTGCTGGTATTGCTGTGCCGAGAAACACCAGCACTTGTCAAAACTAAAAAGCAAAGAAAGAGAAGCTGCACAATAAAACTTCTGCTTATTAGTTTTGAAAGGCGCCGGCATTTCTCTGCGATACCGGCAAACACTGATGCTTAGTGTACGAATCCCTTAATCTTCAACTACTCTATTGTAATTCTTATGTGTGACAAGTCTTCATTAAAATTATGCGCGACCAGATATTTAAGTTGACATTCCCAGCAGCAAGATGCAGGATTTCTACTTGAGCAGCTCATTGTATGGGTAGTTCTTGGTCCTTCCTCCATACATTCTGCGCCCAAGTCAATGTATCTCTGGATGGGAACGCAGCGCTTCTTCAGCATTTGCAGCTCATTACGTTATTTTTGTCACTGTGATTGGAGCAGGACAATTTTTCTACTTTCTCCATGTGATCTTTGAATGGTTATGATGGAATTCTTCTGACATTCGGTCCATAAGGGGTTTGATATGACTGCCCATTAAGCCCTTTGAATGCAGGGAGTCAATTCAAGCCTGAATAACCCAAACGAAAAATTGAGTGTCTTCTGATGGGAGGCGGGGGAGGAAATGTAACTGTGTTCACTGTATCTAAAGTATATAAAGTGCATATACCAAGTGGTCTGACACCACTTTAGCTACTATTGTACATTAGCTTCCCTCACCACCCCCCCAACCCTCCTGCTCCGCTTTCATGATATACATCCTCCATGCAACGCATCCTTCCCCTTTTATTCCCATCACAAGAGCATTTTTCCTCCACATAGCTTTACTCTCACAATTGAATTCTTCACAGACTAGATTTATTTTGTGGTGCAACATATAAGGGACCTTTCAGGGGATATTTACAAAGCACCGGTTTTGCACAGTATTCGTGAATACAGTCAGGGCACCACTAATCCATAATTCTAAAAATTCAGGAGACTCTGAAAACTTAAATTTTGAGAGCTTTCCGGATTTAGCAATACTTACATTCCTAACGCTCTACAGTAGGGGTCAGCAACCTTGGCTCTACCGATGTTTTGGAACTACATCTCCCATGATGCTTAGCTACTCATTAGATTGGCTAAGCCTCAAAGGAAATGTAGTTCCAAAACATCGGTAGAGCCAAGGTTGCTGACCCCTGCTCTAGACGGATGCTGCCTCAAAGGAACGCGACTGATCCCTGCAGCAGATCACAGCACACACCAAGAGCGTCTGCGCATCATGTCTGCGGAAAAAGGCTGCATAGCGCTCAGAGCTTGTGTACACACTGGTGACGCAGTAGACTGGGATTGCACATACACTGCTGCAATCTTCTTCCTCTCAGACATCGGAACGTACCGGACTCTCAAATCCGTCTGAATCTGAAATCCAGAGCGCTTGGGGTTCCGTGCGTCCCAGACAAGGTATTTTCCCACCGGTCACCCCTTTGGTGTTTTACATGTTTAATGCACCGTAACTGCACTGATACTTAAGGTTACATAATCAGGTCCTGCTGTAAACAACTTAAGTTTGGATTTTCTTTTTAGACCTTAAAATTAAAAATAACACAATATATAACCATTTGCCCCGCACCTTTTCCCGTGTCTTCTCCAGAAAGGTGAGTGCTACTGTTGGATCTAAGAGGAAAAAAAAAAAATATGTTTCCATTTTGTCAAGTCTCAGACATAACCGCATTCACCCCCCCCCCCACTGGTTTCAGGCTATAGGGGTTATTCAAGAGGCGACAAACTTGCCACCGAACAATGAATTTCACGGCAGTTCATCTATTCACTAAGCTGTCAATTTGCCAAACACTGGCGAATTGACGGCAAAATACAGTGCAGTTCGCCGCAGATCAGCGGCAGCGAAACTGTCCCAAAGAGAAGTAATGGTTAATCGATTCAGAGAACGCTGAACTGCACCTAAGTGTCAGTGAAATTACCTGATTTTCGGTGGTTCAGTTCGACAGGTTTAAACAGCCGGTTTCCTTTAGTATTCAATGTTAAAAATATTTAAATTTTTATTCAAGTTTATTCTTTTCATTTTCAGCAAAAAAGTCTTTATTTTTTGGAACACTTATGCAATTATTAATTTATTTTTTAGATCTACTTTTTGATTCCCAATTTTTTTTTTTTTTTTTAATTCTGTAACAAACCTTTTTATTATTTTTTTATAGAACCTTTTATTATTTTCACACATTTTAATGCATTTTTATTGATTTAAACACCCATTAGAAGAATAGCAGAATTTGCTTTTTTTTCTTGCAATTTGGCGGTTTTAGGCAGCTCCATGTTCGGCGCACTTCAAGGACCCTGTGGTGAATAGTGAATTCACCGCAGGGTCAGCGAAAAAGAATCCCCGGAGTGTGCCAAACGAGAAAGACCCAAAATTTCAATGCTTTCTGAATAACCCCTTATATACCCCAAAACACATTCCCCTGTCAGCTTATAAAGGACACAGTAACCAAATTGCTATTGTTTCCTTACCTGTCATCTGCCTGACCACGTGAAGGATTATTTCCACAAGGGACAAGGGGTTAATTCTGAAAGAGAATTGATAGAGAATGTAAGATTAACAGAACAGACCAGAACGTGAGTCTCAAGTCACTCCATGTAGATTTCATCTCAAATGGTGATGAGAAGAAGATACCAAATGTGATCGGAAGCTTACCTGTGCTCAAAGTCACTGATAAAGTTCTCATAGAACTATGAAGACAGAACAGATACAGTTTGTTAGTACATAACAAAAGGACTAGTCACAGCAACACGGCAGCTACAGAAACACATGTCTTAAACCAGTAATGCCCAAAATACTTCTGGAAAAGCAGAGCACCCTACTTGTACATCGAGCATGGAAAGTGTCACTTTTTTAAACTTTGAGATCCAGGCCGCTGGCAGATCTGCCAGATAAGGAACGGAGCAACAGGAGAGATGAGTGAAGGTCATGTAAGGGTAGCATGGGGTATCTAGGATGCATTCCCAAGCAGGTAGGGCCGGACAATGTTCACGAGTAAAAATCAAGTTTAAGGTCAACTTTGATTTCACTTTTACAGGAAAGGAAAGTTGTTTTTTTCTAAATTGGCGGAGCATCCATTCGAGCAGCAGCAGCAGACTCGACACGTGCCTGTCAAAGCTGGCGGCCCTGGTCTGGTGATGCGCGAACTGGCAGACAGCCAATTGAAGAAAAAAGGCAGTTCCTCGCCTTTTTTTTTTGGGGGGGGGGGGGGAGGTAGGCCTCAAACTCAATTTAATAATGAAAAATTGAGAAATCCACCCAGCCCTACAAGCCGGATCAGTCCCCCCCCCCTTAATATTTCAGAACAGCAACTTCTGCAGGAAGCAGCTCAGTGCCGGCCACAGCGAACCGATGAGGACGCAACTAGCGCACATGTAGCCAATCACATGCCTCTCAATGCATAAATCGGTGAAAGACACTGGGGATCCTGTGGGGTTAACACGTTGTGATATGGCTACTGCAGAGAGGATTTAAAGGTTTCAAGGCTTGCTTTATTCATCGCAGCAACAGTTGCAAGCAGAGTGTCCAAATGAATCTTATCAATAACAATGTACGAATCGATCGGAGTCTAACTAAACCATAGGTTTAGCCTCACTAACCAATAATGGACGACCTGCTTACCGGTCAAAACATTTAACAGATAAAAATAAAGAGTTTTTACTTCCCTCTTCATTCAGGGTCATACTCCTGCTCTGCTGGTCCCGGCCAAATACTGACTTCCCAGGGTGAGCCACAGCGCCATACAAAGACTGGGCAGTATCAATCAGCAGGCGGCTGGGAATTAACCCAATACCGAGGGGAAAAGGCCTTTCTCTATACATCTGCCGACAAATTGGTGATCTATTGCCCTGTCCTTACTCATCCTGTCACACCACGTAGATCCAGTCCTCAAAAGGCTGTCCAACGGATGCTGAGTGACAAGCCGTAAGGCTGGAGGGAAGACGTGCACTCTGAGTTTCTATCACAGTACCATGGACAACCAGAAGAGGGCACCGTACAGAAGGACCATTTAAAAAGATGACAGCGTCCCTTTAACCCAGAGATCAACATTTCAAGTCCTAAGCTACTCGCCAGGTCCAAAAATGACTCGTCACTACCCCACACACACGCCACTAACTTTGTACTGTATTTGTTTAGACTGTAGGACTAAATTTAAAGGGGCAGATGCCAAATTGAATCGCTACTCGCCTTGCTTAAATTTCTACCAGTCCTGGGCAATGGGCGAGTGTAAGGTTTCAGACTTTCTATAACCTACTTCTCACCTTTCCTTTCAAGGCACAGGAAATAACACCAGCCACATAATTCCTTTCTGTATTATCAGCTTCGAGGATTTGTTTTTAGTATGTAAAAATGTAACAGTGCCGATATATATAATGACCATAAAACTAAGAGACCGCTCTGATCCAAACCAGGTAAATCCCTTTAATGCAGCAGGAAATATTCTATAATCACCTTAATAAGACCATCGCCTTTAGCAAATTCAGGATCCTGAACGAAATCCAGAAGCTGCAGGGTCACCTGATGCCATAACCTGAAATAATAAAACAATAATATATATATATATATATTTATGTAGAAGAGAGAAATCTACAAATCCATAGGGTTAAAATAGACTTAGTCTCTGTGTGTAGCAGATACAGACCCTTAGAATTGGTGTAATAAATCTTTCACCATTAAGGCTGGCGGCACACTAGCAAACATTTTGCGTCCGTCTGACCGTATTCTTTGACGTCCGTCGTAGCTTTAAAAAGGAAATCGCTGAAACCCACCACACAAAGCCCCTGCACACTTTTTCATGGACGGGCAACGCATATAGCTACGAACGTGAAAACAACATCCACATGAAAAAGCTAAACGGACGCAGAAACAACGCTGCCATGTATTTTCCTAGGGTGTGGAGACAGACGTTACGGACGCAGTACAGTATGCTCGTGTGCCGCCTCCCTAAACGTCTCCGGCTGTATCACATACTCGATACATTTAGTTACCCTAAACATTAAGGAGGTTATTCACTAACCTTTTAAAATCGGCACTGAATGGTGGATTTCACCGTAGGTACAATTTCGGGACAATTCGTGCATGCACGTAGCTGTCGTTTTGCCAAATCCAGGCAAATTCAAAGCGAAATATGGTGCAATTCGCGGCAATTCAGCAGCACCGAAATTGTCTATTCACAGAATGCCAAACCTGCGCCAGAATTTCAGAAAAATTACCTGATTTTCTGTGTTTCAATTCGACAGGTTTAAAAAGGCCAACAGATTTCAATGTAATAAATGGAATATTTTTTTTTTTTTTTTTTTAAGACCGTTTTAAATTCTTTAAAAATCCTTTTTTGTATTTCTCTTCATTTTGTAGCAGACCTTTTTATTAGTTTTTAAATGACCTTTTTAATAAATTTTAGTGATTTAAGCTCGGATTTTTCGTTACTCCTTTTTTTCCCTGCCAATTTTTTGGAATTCACTGAAGTCCGATAACTGCTTCGGCGACTCCATTTTCGGGAAAATATGGTGACCATCCGGTAGTGATTTCACCAAATTTTCAGCAAAAGGGAATTGACGAAATGAGACGAAGTGCAAAGAACCGAAATTGCGTTCAATTTTGGTGATTTGTGAATACAGCCCTCAATGTTATCCTATATTTTCCCACTATGGACAGTCTAGAGCTGTCAACCTCAATCTCCCAAGGATTAGGACACTGTATTGACCCATAACGTCCTTGCTGCGGGTCAGCATAGCACGCCCCGTGGCCTTCTCATAGATACGATCGGCACACCTGCATTGTGCGTGCAATGATCGCATCATTGGCTGCCGCGGGTCCGCTGTCCCACAGCAGCTAATGACGCAATCAGTGCGCACAATGTAGGCGGGCAGAATGCCGACCTCAGCGCTGGCGGGATGAGCTATGCTGCCCAGTTGCGATAAGGTACAGCCTTGACGCCGAGAGTGTTAAATTGAGACGTCCATGTCCAAAACAAGTTGGGTCATTTGGACAGGAAAAAAACTCCCTTTATAGTAATTAGGAAAAAAAAAAAAATTATATATTCCCGGTCAAAGTTTGGCTGTCCCTGCAGCATGTTGCGCAAGCCCCCTGCTCAGTCCGTGCGCCTGATTTACAGGTCAGTGAAACAGTGTCATCTGATAAAATAGATCACAGACAAAGTGCACCTGGGCATTACAGGTGCAAAAAGATAAATTATGTACAAAAAAAAAAAAAATTCCCCTAAAAATGTGATGTAGGGATCGCTGGCACACCCTGGATCTGCCAACTTCCCTATTGCATAAATGTCCAAATTCAGTTTTTAGTGGGAAAGCCCTGGGGGTTAAAGGACACTCTACACCAGGCCTCAAAATTTCCACTCGCATTTGGCAAGTGGAAATTACATGAGGGTGAGTGGGAATGCAGACGCGGGCAGGGTAGGGGTTAGATGGGGCAACTAGTGACAAGTAACTCTTAAGGCCTGGCTAGTAGCTTGGGAATAGAAATTTTGAGCCCTGCTCTACACACCCCATTCGCTTCAGAAATTCGATTCGGAAATTCCCGGCTTCCGGTCACTAGATCAGTCAACGGTGGTGTCAGCATTCTACGCGTGCTGACATCATCCTCACTAAGAACAATCGCAATAATAGAGAGAGTCGAGAGAAGCAGATGGATGGGTTCCGTGCATGTATGTTCAGTTCCGATCCATCATTGTGCGTGGACACTATGTAACTTTCTTACAAAAGTACACAAGTTCCGAGTGACACGCAATTTACGAATCCCATAGCAAGCAAAAAAAAAAAATAAAACCCAAAAGGCCAATAAAGAAAACCACTCTTAAAGCTGAACATTTAATAGATTGCAAAAATATTGGTTTTTATTTTCACACAATTTCTCAAAAATTGACCATAACAGTTAACTTCTGGTCAATTTTTATGAGAATTGTGTGTGAAAATAGTGTTTCTTATTTTCAATCAATTAAATGTTCAGTTTTAAAAGTGTGTTTTTCTTTATAGGCCTTTGGGCTTCATTTTTTGGTTTCTAGTACGGTTACCCTCTGTATACAACTTTAGAAACCACAATATATTGTAGGAAAGGTAGTGATTGCTGTGTACAGCTCATACTTCCAGGTCCCAAATCTTTTCTGAACACACGCACACATTGCATAGAAAAGCTTCAGGGTCTTCCACGTCTCAAACCGAGCAGATGGGGACGAGCAGCTCCTGCAAAAGTGAGTATTTTCTCCTAAAATAACAATTTGACAGATACTAAATTATTGAAGACATATAGAGGTTGGAGTGGGTTCATTTTTTATTTGACATCGTTGTCATTCCATAAAACCCCCATTGCACCTTTCCGGATGCATCTCCTACAAAAGTCCACATGCATACCATTAATTCTCATACTCTGCTATTTACCCTCACCTGTGTGTCACCCCACTCCGCTTAGATTGTAAACTCCTGAGCAGGATCCTCTTCTTGTTCTCAGTGTATCCAACAGGTTTATTAATTTAGTTTATTTTGCCCTAACCATTGTGCAGCGCTGCAGAAGCTGTTGGCGCTTTATAAAATGTTTGCAATTGTAATTATCGTGACGGCTCCTGGGCATGTAATTGAGGAGACTAGATGGGCCGAAAGGTTCTTATCTGCCGATATTTTTCTATGTTTCTATGTACGGCACATACACGTGGACAGTATCTGAGAAGTGCTGCCCTGCACTGTGCAGAGTACATACACAGTAGGAAGGAAATAAACTCAATCAGGGAGGGGGTCCCCAATAATCTGCCTTGATAAGGTTACGGTCAGGTGTTACAGGGCACAACAGGTCCTGTACTCCCCCTCTGCAGGAAGGAGTAACATGTGCCCAGAAAGAAAGCATAGCAGATCTGACAGGTCCACCAGGATCCCTAGACCAGTGACTACTTGATCAGGCTGACGGTCAGGACATGAAAAGGACTGCCTTGTAATATAACCCACATAAAAAGGGAAATCCAAGCAGGATGCCCCCACCACACCACAGCCGTTAATTACCCCACACCCCTGGTCAGCACATGAAGTCTATATACTGCTGGGCATCCCTTTTCATTCGCTGTCCCTTCCACATGAGGTGCCAATGGCTCCGGGCAGGGGAGCACTCACTTCTTGTTGTAGAGCTCCTCCAGGTTGTGCCACACCGCGGCCGTCTCCGGCGTGGAGCTCTGGCTCTGCTGAAGCTGGAGGTAGGCGGTCACATCCCTCATGTTTGAGCCCGGGAGGAGAAGAATCCGAACGGCGAAACAACAACACACACGAGACAATCACCGGCCTCCACCACCGGAAGTGTTCCAGGTAAGCTGCACACTCACTTCCGGTAGAGGGACGCACCACGATGACCCGGAACACGTGACCTGAACCGCAACTCCCGGCATGCTCAGCGAGCTGCGTTCAGTGTCAGCCATAGCAACTGTTACCCTGCAGGCAGGGGCCGTGATGAGTCGATTAACCCCTTGTATATGGAGAGCTCCTATGTGTTTCCTTCTGCTCTCTGACAGTACCAGGGATCAGAGAGCTGAGCCAGGGTGTGCATCTCACACCACACTCCCTCCATAGGACTGTCAGGGCTGATTCACAGGAAGAACAAGCAGGTGGGGGGCACTGTCAGCATGTTGGAGGGAGGGGATACCCGTTTTTGGAAGCAGGGGGTTTGTTTTATACAGGTCTGTTCAATAAAAGGTGAAACTCAGGAGAATTGGCAGGAGAAAAGAGCAATCTAGACCAAATAGCCGATTTATAAAGTGTGATAAATGGGAGAATTGACCTATAATTTTCACGCTTGCCAATTTTGAGTTTCACCTTTTAGGCTGGGGTCAGACGAGCGCACTTTTAACGTGCGTTCTGGCGCACTTAATCACGGCCGCACTAGCAGCAAATGACGGGCAATGACGGCCAATATACGAAGTACGGTCGCACGAAAGTCCGGCCGCGCAACGCAAGTGGAAAACGAACGCATTTTTTCGAGAACGCCGAACCGCTAGTACTGACGTACTGAGTGCGCAGCTGCGGCATAGCGGCGTGTGTGCGTGATTAGGAGATGTCAGACACTGCTAATGTCCAGCCTACATAACGTCCAGACGCAAAAAGAGTTTTATTGACGATCCGAAAGAAATCACGCACGAAAAATGCGCATCGTATGACCGTTTTCGCGCATTCCGTGAAAAAATACGTCAATTCGTTCGGACGCACTTTTTTACGTTCGCGTGTAAAAATGCTTTCGTTTGACCCTAGCCTTAGACCTGATAGTTTTTTTTCTTTCTTTTTTTTTACACTATAGGGGTTATTGAAAGAGCAACGAATTGCACCGTCCCCATAGAGAAGTAACAGTGTTAATCTATTCAGAGAACGCCGAACTGCACCGAAATATCGGGGAAATTACTTGCTTTTCGATGATTCAGTTCAACAGGTTTAAAACAAGTCTAATCCCATAGGTTTCAATGTAAAAAAAAATAATATCATTTTTAAAAGGCCGCTTTTTTTTCGTTTTCTGAACACCTTTTTGTAATTTTTGAAATGCCCTGATTTTCGGTAGTTTCATTCGACAGGTTTAAACAGAGGAATCCCATAGGTTTAAGGACGGGGTCAGACAAGTGTCTTTGGAGAAAGGAAGGAACGTCCGTGAGAGTGGACGTTCCTTCCACTCGACGCCCGTCTGTCTGGCTGAGTGCTCTCAGCGCTGCAAAGCTCGAGCTTTGCAGCTCCGTCAACGCACGTCCTAGCGCTTTGATGGAGAGGCTTGGATAATGGATGCTTGTTGCACGCGCATTTTGTGTGCGCACAAGCGTGTGACCGGCCCCGTTGCAGCATCACAACGCTGTGACGGACGCGGTAAGCACGTCAGAACGGACGCACATAGCGTGCTCATCTGACGCCAGCCTAAATGTAAAAAAAATACCAGTTTTTCTTAAATATTTATTCGACTGTTAAGGCCCGTGTCAGAGGAACGCAGTTATCACGTCCGTCTTGCCGCACAGTTTAACGTCCGTCGTAGCATGCAATCATGAGCAATAGAGACCAACACATGAAGTACGTGCGCACCGAACTGCGCACGCACAACGCACGTGGCAAACGGATGCAAGTTAGGCAAGAATATAAAGCCGCTAGACGGAGGTGCAGAATGCGCCACGTCTGCGTAGCATTCTGTGTGAGTGATGCGATGTCAGACGCAGCGTATTTGCAACGTCCAGCACCTTGACGCACAAAATGGCTTTTCATATCCTTTTCAAATTTTTATAATTTTTCATATTCATTTTGTTTCCCATAATTCCATTTTTTTTCCTACGTCCGTCAAAAAAAATGGACCGTGTGGTGTCTACAGTATCTTCCGTCAGTACGTCTGTCCATTGTGCACGCACGCAGAGTGCGCTCAGACTGCGTTCACCGGACTCTAGCCTTAGGCTAGGGTCAGACGAACGCATTTTTCACGTCGTCCGTGAAAAAGTTCGGTCGAACGAACGTACGTATTTTCCCCCGGAATACGCGATAGCGGTCATACGATGCGCCTTTTCGTCCGTGATTTTGTACGGATCATCAATAAAACACTTTTTGAGTCTGGACGTTATGTTAGCCGGACATGAGCAGCGTCTGACGTCTCCTAATCACACACACACGCCGCTATGCGGCCGCAGCGCACTCTGTACGTCAGTAGTAGCGGTTTGACGTTCTCGAAAAAATGCGTTCGTTGGCCACTTGCGTTGCGCGGACGAACTTTCGTGCGGCCGTTCGTCGTATGTTCCCCGGCATTGGACGTCATTTGCTGCTAGTACGGCCGTGATTTCGTGCGGCTAAACGCACGTTAAAACTGCGCTAGTCTGACCCTAGCCTAATTCTTCTCATTTACAGCAAAAAGTCTCATTTATTTATTAGGCACTTTTCGGCAAAATTTTCGATTCCGATATTTATTTATTTTTGTAACATTTTTTTTTAAAATTCTGTAACAGACCTTTTTATTGTTATTCATAGGACATTAGTTTATTTCCTGGCATTTTCATGCACTAGTTTTTTTTAAAAAATGCCCTTTTAGGCTAGGATCAGACGAACACAGTCTGAGTGCACTCTGCGTGCGTGCACAATGGATGAACGTTCTGACGGAAGATACTGTAGACACCACCCAGTCCGTTTTTTACGACGGAAGTAGAAAAAAAGGGAAATCTGGGAAATAAAATTTAATATGAAAAAGGATATGTAAAGGCATTTTGTGCGTCAAGGTGCTGGACGTCGCAAATGCGCTGCGTCTGACGTATCCTCATCACGCACACAGAACACTACGTGGACGTGGCGCACTCTGCGTGTCCGTGTTAGCTGTTTTATGTTCTTGCCTAACTTGCGTCCGTTTGCCACGTGCGTTGTGCATGTGCAGTTCGGTGTGGACGCACTTAGTGTGTGGTGTGAGTCTCTATTGCTCATGATTCTATGACACGACGGACGTTAAACTGTGCGGCAACACGGACATGATCACTGCGTTCGTCTGACACGGGTAAAAGTTTTGGGGTTTTTTGTACCCCTGCTCGGCGCCTGGACGTCTTTTTTTTTTTAGATACGTCGGGCGGTCTGTTTGTCGGATCATCTCAGTGGGTTATCGGTTTTTCGCTTCGTTCGGTGTTTTTTTGGCAGTTTGCGGCTGCATTCGGCAGGTTTATCGAAGGCCTTCGGTCCATTGATTCGGCGTACTTCAGGGACATTCACTGCAGGGTCTGTTAATTAAGAGTGCCAAAGTGCGCCGAAGGACAGAACACTGAAATTTCAGTGCTCTCTGAATAGACCCTTAAGTATGCAGCTACATGTATATAATAATATGCTGTAAATACTGCTACAAATGTATATTAATATACACTGCTACAAATAAATAATATATAAAATTACAAATATATAATCATCCATACAGTTACAAAAAAGTAAATATATTTATATATAATAAAGGATCCATAGGACCCGCCTTTAGGATCTAAAATACTTTCAGTGCTTAAGTGCAAAGAGCCGCTGAGAAGTGATAGTTCATAGGAAGACACACTCTCCAGGGAGGCTTGGGAATTAATCCTTTATTGTGGCTACAGAAGGATCATCATTACAGTCCTTTGTGGAGTTTGCTCAAATTATAATATAGTACGTACAGCTACATATAAATAATATATAGATATAAACATGTAATGCACACAGCTACATATAAATAATAATATATAGCTATAAACATGCAATGCACACAGCTACAAATATATACAGGGTTATTCAAAGAGAATCGAAAACTCACCGCAAAATGAGGGCGAACGCACACCGAAACCTACAAAATCATCTGGATTAACCCCGCCGAAAACGCCGGAAAAACCCGAGCAGGAGCCGATCACACGCAGCGCAGCCGCCGGAAAAACCCGACATCGCAGACGAATGCAGTGAATAAATTAGAAAAAACTGTTTGCTTCAATGTGTGAAAAGCGGTTTGCAAAGAAACTACTGAGTGAAAATGTCTGAAATTTACATTTAAGATCCAATGAATGATAATGTTACAGAAAAAAGAAAAAGTTTAAAAAAATAAATAATAAAGAAAATCCCCAAAAATGCTTAAAATATCCTAAAAAAATCTATAAATAAAGAGACTTTTTACTGCAGAATATTATAATGAACGGTTTATTAGATATTGAATTAAAACGGGAATATTTTTAACATTGAAGCCTATGGGATTCTCCTGAATAAACCTGCCGAATTAAACCACCGAATGGCAGGGCATTTCTGGAACCTTTGACTGCTGGTTTTTGTTCTCTGAATAGCCGAAGCATTGCTTCTCTATGGGGATTTCACTGCCCTCGAACAGGCACCGAACAGGCACCGTATGTGCAGGCAATTCAGCAAGATTTGGCGAATTGCCTGCTCTCTGAATAGCCGAACGGCCAAGAAAGGTAACCGAACGCTGATTTTCAGCGTTCGGTTCCCTTTCGGCAGCCATCCGGATCTCTTTGAATAACTCTGATAATGTTATACATAGCTACATATATATGATAGTATTATATATACATGATATATGATTTTCTTTACTCTCAGCTTTGGCGTAGCTTCCCCGGATAGAGAATTAACAACGGTGCTTAGTGAATAACTCCTTTCGATTTATCGATATAGGCGCAGACTGTTTTTGCACTGATAATAAACAACGCTATCAGGGCTATTCAAAAAGAGGTGAAAACCTTGAGAATAACTGGAGAATTGAAAATTCTAGGTCAAAATAGTCAAACTAGAAAAATTCTCCCATTTATCTCACTTTCCAAATTGACTATTTGGTCTAGATTGTTCATTCTCCTGGCAATTCTCAAGGTTTTCACCTCTCTCTGAATAGCCCTGTATGTGTCACCGATATGTATGTTTATTCACCAAACTGAGCATGAAAAGAAATGTGAAACATTCTGTTTGAGTGAAAGTTTTGCAGTTCCCTGGTGATATATGTCTACAACAATATGGCTCCTCAGTGCATCCACTCCACTAAGACCTCCTATCTCTTGTGTATAGAACTCTGCATGTCTAGGCATGTATTTGTACACAGAGGAGGCATGCCCTTGGTCTCCTGTGCTCAGTCTCTCAGACAGATAATGTTGTGCTGCACTGCACGTTCTGTGGCAGGTAACGGGGTGTTTTGGGGTGAAGGTCCCCCTTCCTGGTTTTTATAAAATGCTATTTTTGTAGGTTTTCTGAGTTGTATCTGCTGGATATGACAAATGGAGAGACTACATTTCCTAAATGTGGAGAATTAGGACAATGAGAACTGCATGTCCTTATATCAAAATAGGCTGTTTTGGAAATGTTTCCAGTTTGACAAAACATATTTTTGCACCTTTTAGCTTTTGCATTGTTAACTAACAGGTCTATTCACTAAGGGCGAAACTCCAGGGTTTCTTCAAAGAGCGCCGAACAGTGAATTTCCCTGTATGGTGTAATTTCGTGGCCATTCGGCTATTCAAAAAGCTGGCAATTGGACAAATATTGGTAAATTGCCAGTGAAATACAGTGACCTTCGGCGGCAGTGAAATCCCCCATATTCAGAGAACACTGAACAACGGTTGAACTGCCCTGATTTTTGGTGGTTTCATTCGACAGGTTTAAACAGGTGAATCTCATAGGATTCAATGTAAACAAAATTCCTTGTTTTTATTAAATATTTATTCAACCGTTAATTTCATAAAAAATATATATATATATTTTTTTCTAAACCAAAAGTTTTGATTCTGATTTATTTTATTCTGTAACCGACCTTTTTCAGTGTTATTCATAGGACCTTATACATTATTTTCATGCACATGTCTTTGTTTTTCTTCAGGTTTTTTGTCCCATGTCTTGTGACTCTGCGACTCTAGGCCGCATTGTGTGACATTTTTATCCCTATATACTAATGAAGGTTATATTTTATGATATTTCGCCCTCAACACCAGCCTCTACACCAGTGTTTCCCAAACCTGTCCCCAGGACCATCAGCCAGGCCAGATTTTGCAGATCACCTTTGGGAAATGCAGACTACCGGCAGCCGCGTGATGCAGCAATGGGCGCTGGTCACACGCTTTTGTGTGTGCTAGGAACCTGTGAATCATAAATTTTTGCTCGAATCGGCTGTTAGGTTCGAACTCGAATTGAAAAATGACGCTTTCGAGCATTTTGTGTACGATACAGACTGGATAGGTATGCATTGTTTGTGCATACAGGTTCAGCTGACGTTACAATCTAACAGATGGGCTTAATTAATATAGTAGCCTATAGCAAGGTACATTCACATCATAGAAACATCGAAAATGTCGGCAGATAAGAACCTTTCGGCCCATCTAGTCTGCCCAATTACATGGATACTTTACCTGGATTTATCTTTTGTTTAGGATAGCCTTATGCCTATCCCATGCTTGCTTAAATTCAATTACTGTTTTAGCCTCTACCACTTCAACTGGAAGGCTGTTCCATGTATCCACCACCCTCTCAGTAAAATAATGATTCCTGATGTTACTTTTAAACCTTTGCCCCTCTACTCTAAGACACTGTCCTCTTGTTTTGCTACTTTGTTTCCTTTTAAATATACTCCCTTCCTCTACCTTGTGGATTCCCTTTACGTATTTAAATGTTTCTATCATATCTCCTCTGTCTCGTCTTTTTTCCAAGCTGTACATGTTAAGATCATTAAAGGGATACTCTAAGCAACATGACCACCTAAGCTATTTTAGGTGGTCATGATGCCCGGAGTATCCCGCCCTCTGTCCCCCCTCCCTCCGCTCAGCCGATCTGCAGAAAAGGCTGAAAACAGCTGAGAGAGGCGGAGGACTTTACTCCGCCCTCCCAGCTGTCAGTCAGCAGAGCGGGAATCATATTTCCCGCTTCTGCCGACTTTTGCCGAGTAGGAGACGTCATCGCGCTTTCAGCGCGATGACGTCTCCTACTCCCCGCAGAAGCTGGCGGCTCCCTCTTCGGGTTAGTGTTGCGCGCATCCTCTTGTGCGCAACACTAATCCTCAGAGGGAGCCGGGAGGAAGCCTGCCGATTGGCTGGCTTATGTGAGAGGCGCGCATGCGCGCTTCTCACGTAAACCAGAAGCCAAGACGCAGCAAGAAGAAGGACGGGAGCGGAAGAGGAGGGAGGGGAGTATAAAAAAAAAAAAACGCCGCTGGAAACAAGAGGATTTTAAGGTAAGTATTGCAGTTACAAGAAAAAAAAAAAAAGAAGGTTTTATTAAGGGAATAGGGATAGGTTAGGAAAAAAAAACGGGGTGTGATTTTTTTTTTTGTTGGAGTGTTCCTTTAAGCCTTTCCTGGTAACTTTTCTCCTTCAAGCCGTACACCATTTTAGTAGCCCTTCTCTGAACTCTCTCTAATTGATTATCTCCCACACAGAGCAGCAGTGAGTGAGACCCCCAGAATTATCTCCCACAGAGCTAGGAATAAAATAAACCTTAATATTCAGCAGGGCCCCCCTGGATCCTCCCCTCCCCCGGCGGCCATCTTCTGGCTTCCTGCAAAAGAAGCACAATATGTGACACTTCTCAGGCCAGGGTTCGTTACAGTTGTGTTCAAAATTATTCAACCCCCAATGCTGTAAAGGGTTTTAGGGAATTTAGTGTACATTTGTAATTGTATTCAGAATGAAATCCTACAAGGACTTTTTAAAGAACCATATGCAACTAAAATGACATCAATTGGTTTTGTAATACAGTAGTAAATGTTTCTTTTGTGAATTCTTCATTGACACAATTATTCAACCCCTTAAAGACTACCACTCTGAAGAACAGAGGTTCATTCAAGTGTTTTCAATCAGGTATTGAAGAGAGTGTGCCGTTCCTTTGCAGCCATGTGCTGCGCGTCTGGAAGGCACACTGCGTGCGATCGGACAGATTCGAAAACATTTCGAATCACGCCACAAAATCGAATTCGACCAGCGATTCAAATCGAATATCGAAGCTTTGCAGGTCCCTAGCGTGCGAGCGCAGCAAGCGTCCGTCTAGGGAACGAATCCTTTGATGCGCTAGAAAGCGTGTCAACAGAGCTGCAAAGCGCGATCCTCCTATGGAGGATCGCGATTTGCACAGCTGAGGGCAGTCAGCAGCAGCGGAGAGTGGAAGGAACGTCCGCTCTCACGGACGTTCCTTCCACTCTGCAGTGCGCTCGTCTGACACGGGCCTAAATCCTGCAATCACTGGGCAGCAAATTATATCACCTGTGCTTCCGATATCTGGCAAATGTGGTGTCAGATGGTCCGGTGGACAGGTTTTGAGAAACACTGCTCTACACGCATCTATATTGAGCTTTTGGAAGTGCTACAGATGTAAGGGCCCCTCGTTGCCACCAGGACTGACCCAACAAGATGCCAACAATTTTCCTGATGGGCCGCAGAATCCGGAGCCGGTCAGGGCACTTAGACTCATCACTGAGGGGGCGATTAGAGGTGCTGGCCGAAACACTTTTTTTATTCCCCTTCCTGGTCTACGGGGGGGTTTATCCCACTTCTTGTGAAATAAGTTAAGCAGAAGAGGAGATACAATTATTATTATTTTTTATTTTTTTTAAATTGTCGTGCTAAACTGAGCAGCTGAGAATAGAGGGGGCCCAACCACTGGTTCAGTCAAGGGCACCGTAATTATTGATGGTAATACTACATCCAGGGGTCAAGTTGAGGGGGGGATCGCAGTTCCTCCACTATTTTTGCAGAAGGAACTCCATTCCCTTTGGTCCCACCAATATTTTCCTTTAGTGGTGTCGAGATTTATATTCCATAAGAAACTTATACGAGACACAAATATCAATCGTTTATATTTCCTAGAAATTCTCCTAAATTCTTTTAATTGTCTGTGTTTTGCTTTGAAGAATACACTAATCGGATAAAAATATATATTTATTACGTATACAAAAGAGTTTCAAATCTCATATCATAAACAAATATTTATAAACAACATATTCATCCATCAGCACATAGACACTAGCTTCTCAATATATGTATCTCCTGTTAGTAACTGCATATATGATTAATATAATTTACTTCATCAGTTAGTAACTATACACAAATGGTTAATAAACATTTCTGCTTAACGAAAACAATTAACATGTATTTCCCAGCAAACCAATGTTTAACAAGCTAGATCTTATATGTATCTCTCTATGCTACGTGGATCAACAAAAGATGAGCTATTTCTAGAATGATAATAACTTATTTAGTGAATCCTCCCCTAATATCGAGAATTAAGCTTCTAATCTTCTGCTTCTTATATAGCAGTTATATAATTCCTTGCTTACTAATTTCAATCACAGTAATTTCCAAATTCAATATATATATTTGTATCTTTAGTATATCACTTTTTGCAACAGTTTCTTTAGGATAAAATCCTTATATCCGATTCTTCTTCATATCTCTATCTATTACAAGGAATACTCCAGATATATATATTTACATTAACCATAAATTTGCTTTCTCATACATTACCTCTCCAATCGGGATTCAATGAGTTATAGCAGCAATATTCTTCATGTAAGATATTGTTTTGGAATATGTGAAAATTATCAATGTAGATATTCAATGCATGTGAGTTAGAGGTGTGGACCTGAATGTATTGGGTGTTGGAATGATCTGAATGCCTTGTGTCCTGGAAATCTGAATGACTTGCAATGAACAGTACAGCTCCAATTATAGTCAATTTGACGTCACTGACAATCTACCCTTTTCATTTAAATATTACATTCTTTATATTAATATATATTTACTATGCCTCAAGAGGGCAGTGTTGCTCTTCAAATTAATTTCACCATTTAATTTTTATATATCTTATCTCAGGTCAAAAGATCAATCTGACTTGACAAAGACCCGATTTTCAATCCTAGACTTTGGGTCTCTCCTGTCAAAGTTTTTATTAACATCTCTACTCCTCTCAAAGTTTTTACTGAGTCTCTTAATCAGTTAAATTCCTTTCTCTGGCCCTTATAGAAAAAAACACAACTCTTAAGGTTTCACCTAGCCATGAACTATTTAAAAAAAATCTCTGTCCATTTCTAAAACTAGAGAAAATTTAAAAAGAAAGACTTTACATTATATTTTTCCATTAATATACCCGACAGTGGCTGCCTGTTACCAGCTAGGTCAGAATAATGGCTAGTTGCATGTTTCTTAATCCCTCTTTGTTTCTCTTGCAGGGAGAGGGGTGCATGCTGTGTGCCGGGCTGCTGGTCTGTCCAGCCACCATGAAAAAGTATCCTCTGCAGCTCCACATTCTATTAACACACACAGGTTTTTGCACAGAAGGTACAGAAGTCCCATGATCTTGAATGATCCGCTATTTTCACATAGTAAAGCTGTCTGCAAATCCATTGTTTCTGATTGTTGCGTTGTTTCAAACGGGACCTGTAAATTCTTAGGGATGTCCCAATTGTATTTTTTTGTCCCCCCCCCCCTTGACATTCTTTATCTTAAAATGATTATTATGTGTCTTTTTTTTTTTTATTTAAAAATGTAATTCCATTACTGTTTTCCTTTTTGTATACAGTCAGGTGCTGTGCTGGAGCTTTCTGCCAAGCAAAGGAGGAAATGACAAAATCGCCCCCCTGACACTGGAGGATATCGCTATAGGCATAAAAGAGGGCACTTACCGGCGTATCTTGGTTATGGTTGGAGCTGGCATCAGCACAGACAGCGGCATTCCCGATTTCAGGTGATATTCATGATGGAACGGTGCACAATTACAGCATGTCAATGCTGAAAAAGAAAAAGGTGGGGTTTGTACAATATGACACTGCTTCTTCACCTGATGGAGTCTATCCCTGGACACATATGAGCACGTGGGGACAAATATACCCTGATTTTATCTGACTTTAGTGTGATATCCGCTGTCCCTTTTCATTTTAACACTCCGTTGTCTTTCTGCATTGATTCTCAATGTTGTTATCCCCACAGGACTCCCAACGAGGGTTTATACAGCAGATTACAGAAATACAACCTTCCATACCCTCAAGCCATATTCGAATTGAAATACTTCTTGAAGGATCCACACGCCTTTTTGGATCTCTCTAAAGAGCTTCTTCCGGGACGTCACTTGCCCAACACTGCACATCATTTCTTACGTCTTCTATATGACAAGAAGTTATTGATGCGCCTCTACACGCAGAACATTGATGGCTTGGAAAGAGGTAGGCATTGTACAAGACCTAATGATGGAAACACATAACTAGCTAAAGATGAAGCTTGCAGACCATATGGCAGGAATGTCTTGTTCACTCTTCCTCGGGTTATCTTGTCTTGCAGCCGTCGGTATTCCTCTGGAGAAGCTGGTGGAAGCCCATGGGTCTTTTTATTCTTCCACATGCATAAAGTGCCTCAAGACATATCCCGGGAAGATCTTTCAGGTGAGTCTTATGTCTGTGTGTCTACTCTCTTGATTACAAAAGAGAAAATACATTATCAATTGTAGAGTGGATACATTCTGGGTGTCAATATGCGCGTATCCCAAGGTCCTGCATGTCCCTAGTGCATCTTACTCCACTGCCAAAACCAATACATATTCAAGTTGCACTCCTACTGTTGTGTGTTTTACACTCAACTATCATCTGGAAATTGCTCGGTAAGAAGGCTGAGTGGCTGTAGGGCTTGAATGTGGAAAGCATAATGTATGGTTTAGGTTGTGGTGTGAGAGTATGGGTTTCAGTGAACTAGGAGGAAAACAAACCTTTAAATATTGACCTCCAAGGGCCACCTGTTGCCTAAAAATTCTGTTAGTTTTTTAAAAGTTACCTCTTTTTCCCCTTCACTCCTGTGATTGAATTAATTTGAGTCTTCAAAGGTTCTATCGGGACCCCAATATGAAGTTCTCCCGCGTTGCAGCTAAGCGGGACAAAAGCAAATTAATTTCTTTTGCATAACGGACTCCAGAAGGTGCCCATAAAGTTTTGGCACCCTGGGCTTGATGCCCAAGGTACTAACACTTTTTAAAACCAGCTTGGAAATTTCTCTGGGCTTTCCCCAGCTGATACTGCAGTTCAGGGCTCGGTGCAGTAATTCTTTTGTCCAGCAGATTGTCCCTGCCTAATAGGTTATTACAGTAATTAATACATTGAGAATATTCCCAAATATTTCTTACTCTGTTAAAAAGCAAAATAGCTTGGTAGTACAGGAGGTTAAAGGACATCATTTTGCTGAAATAGGCAGTTACATACAAGTTTAATTGTGCAATGAGATATTCTTCATGCTGACATAATGTAGAATTTTATTTTACATCCCAAATATCCGTGAGAGGCTGTCCTTCTCCAGAATTTATTGTGCATTCTCCCTGTCGTACATGGATTTTCTCTTCTACATGAACTGATCAATAAAAAACCTTTTTTCCAATTTTTTTTTTTTTTTCCCTTCTAGAATCCAGAGTTTGGAACAACATACTATCAGGGTTATTCAAAGAGATCCGAATGGCTGCCGAAAGGGAACCGAACGCTGAAAATCAGCGTTCGGTTATCTTTCCTGGCCATTCGGCTATCCAGAGAGCAGGCAATTCGCCAAATCCTGGCGAATTGCCTGCACATACGGTGCCTGTTCGATGGCAGTGAAATCCCCATAAAAAAAGCACTGTTTCGGCTATTCAGAGAACACAAACCAGCAATGACAGGTTCCCCTAATGCCCTGCCATTTGGTGGTTTAATTTGGCAGGTTTATTCAGGCGAATCCCATAGGCTTCAATGTTAAAAATATTCCTGTTTTTTTTTTAATTCAATATCTAATAAACCATTCATTATAAAATTCTGCAGTAAAGAGTCTCTTTATTTATAGATTTTTAGGATATTTTAAGCATTTTTCTGGATTAATTTTTTTTACAAGAAAAAGTCTTTTTTCTGTAACAGCCCTTTTTATTATCATTCCCTGGACCTCATAAGTAAATTTCAGACATTTTCGCTCAATAGTTTCTTTGCAAACAGCGTTTCACTTTTCAAACATTCAAGCAAACTGTTTTGCTAATTTATTCACTCCACTCGTCTGCGGTGTCGGCTTTTTCCGGCGGCTGCTCTGTCCTGTGATCGGCTCCTGCTCAGGTTTTTCTGGCGTCTTCGATGGGTTAATCCAGATGTTTTTGCAGGTTTTCGGCATGCATTCGCCGGGTTTTTGCGCGGACTTTTCGTCGGGTTTGCGGCAGCTTTTCCCTGCGCTTCGACGGCCCTGTGGTGCTTGCTGAATACACCGCAGGGTCGCTGAAATGGGATTGCCGAATGGCACCGAATTGAAGAGAACGAAAAGTCACCGAACGTGCGGTGACTTTTCGATTCTCTTTGAATTACCCTGACTCTTTTTTGTAGCATGAATACCCTAGTAGGAATAAAAGTACCGTTCCTATATACTAATGCATTTGCGACGCCTCCTAAATATTGTCTATTTATAGTTCAATGCAACAAGCTGTTGTCTTAGTGTCTGTTTTGGCATGATCATTTCTGCACAAATTAGGTTTTGTTCTCTCCTTATTTTGCATAGTGCAGTATTGATGTTCTGGTTATTACTATTTTTTTTTTTTTTGTGTCCCTGTCTTGGCTGTTACAGGATGCAGTGTTGGAGTCACGGGTTCCTCAGTGCCAGCTTTGTGAGGGACTCCTCAAACCAGACATCGTGTTTTTCGGAGAGTATTTGCCAACTCGATTCCTGATCCATCTGGTAGACTTTCCGCAAACGGACCTTCTGCTCGTCATTGGCACATCACTGGAGGTCAGACAGGGTTAAGAGAGCGAGACCACGAAAATATTTATATACCCCAGGACCCAAAAATATGCAGCGAATTCCCACCAGCCAGGTTACTCTGCGTCATAAATAGAAAGAGGTGTCATTTACATGTTTAAAATGCTTCTGCAATAACTTGGCATGCTGCAGTATGTGATAACTCGACACGTCAACATTACCACCTGTAAGATATTGAAAAACATAAACTTTTATCAAATCACAAGCACAATTTATGTTCGTCTCAAAAACCTGTTAAGAGCAGGCAACGGCACTAGTGGTCTTCCCTATGGTGGGTCCCCGCTCCGGGTATCATAAGGTTTTGGCTCCATGGTGCTGTTACAGTCTGCTGTCACCCAGAAAGGACGGCAAGTACTGAAAAGCCAAAGAAGCCTCATCTGAATGATACGGGAACCCCCTCCTCTACTATTTACTAAAATGATCTGTTTGATTCAGGATCTTACGTCGAATTCAGAGCGATTTGGTCTGATTACAGTGCAACAAAAAGAATTCAGGTCTGCATTACATTCACTTTATTGAATCACAATGAATTTGGAGATTTCACTTCTCTTGTTTTTAAGAGCCAGTGAGTTCAGCCCATGATAAAAAGTCAATGAAGGTCCTTGTGTGACATTTCTTGAGTTAATAAGCAGCCTCAAGAAGTCTACCTAGTACTAGGAATAAGGATAAAATAACTTTTTCTGCCTTTCCAGATGTTCCTCTGTAGCTGCACATTCCCAGGGTATGCGACATTATCATCATCTGCCAGATGCTAGGTCATTTAATGCATCATTTTCAGTTTGTGCATATTCACTAAAGCACTGTACAGGGATCACCACACCAACCTGAGAGTAACTTCATTCATGGACATGGGATGGAGGAGCGGGGAGTTATGCCTGCATTAATAGAAGTTTTTCTTCATTCTGCAGTGTTTCTCAGGTTCCCCTAACAGGCCAGATTTTATGGATTACCTTGTTGAAATGCAGACTGAATCCTGAAATCACTGAGCAGCAAATCAGATCACCTGTGCTGTGCTTCAGACATAAGGCAAACCTGGCCTGTTAGTGGGTCCTGAGGACCGGAGTTGAGAACCACTGGAATAGGGAGATGTTATTGGTTATGAATCATAACTCCTCTTGTTGTATATTGCTTGCAAGGATGGGTTCACTGTAGTCACTCTGCTTACTTATTTAATTTAAGACCAATTGGAGAGAATCCGAGCAAATTTTACTATATACTAAGATAATCTGGGCCATTTGGCTTCATTTAGGCTGCTATGGGTACAACTGTAAGTCAAATGGTACTTTTTTTTTTTTTTTTTGTCCCCGTGTTTTTATTGAAAATCGTCTGTTTTTAGTAAATGGTCCTCCACGGAAGAAGCCTACTATAGAAAAGATGCTCATGTCCAAACAGGAAAGTCATTTTTCTTACTTGGGGTTATGATACCATTTGTGCTTATAACTCGAACACTAACATAATGCTTCATTTTTAGGCAGCAGATTCTGCTCTTTCTTTTGATGCAATTGTCAAAAGAAGGAGCAGACTCTGTTAATCAAAAATGGAGCAGTGTGTTCGGGTCAAGGCCCCGTTCACACTGTGCGATTTTCATATTTGCGACATCGCAGTTTTGATTTTTTTTTTTTTTGCAAAGCGTCACCAATGGAAATCGCAAAAAAGGGGTCATGTACCAGCGACATCGCGCGGCAATATGTGAACAGCTCCCTTGAAATGCATTGGAGATGCTACATCGTGCGGATTTTGCCACGATTTTGCGGCAAAATCCATGCGATAAATCGCACAGTGTGAACGGGGCCTAAGACGAGCCCAAAAGGTAAACTAACCCTAAAACCAGAGTGCCGAATTGAGCTGCTGACAAAATCTTGTCCCAATTTGGAAATGCGTCCAATTCAACCATGTCTGAATTTGTTCCTCCTCTTCGTTCAGGTCGAACCCTTTGCAAGTCTGGTGTACGACGTTAAAGCAGCTGTACCCCGTGTCTTAATAAATCGAGAAGCTGTGGGACCCTTCCTCACAGGCCACCAAGGGCTCAACGTTTCGGAACTTGGAGAAGTCTCTGCTGGGGTTAAGCGCTTTGCACAACTCTTAGGATGGGACCGGGAACTGAGTGAAATGGGAAAAAAAGAAAAGGTAAGACGGCAACATTATCACACAAACTGAAAACTACTGTTGATGATGTTGTTTCTTTTTCTTCTTAAGCTGGGGGTTATTCAAAAAGTGCCATAGTTTGTCGTCATGGCAGCAAAGCTAACCTTTGCTTCTGAGAGGGAAAAAACTCAAACCGTGGCAGGAGAAGCTTTGTCAATGAACAGCAAACTACGGCACTTCGTTGAATAAGTGTGTGTATCAATACATAGATATTTAAAGGAACACAACCACTAACATAAACTGTAACTAGATTACTTGTGCATTACAAATAAAACACCTGTTGCTTCTCTTTCTTTGTTTTTTAAGTAATGGCATGTAAAAAGGAAAATACATTTATCTCCTGTTTCCATTTTGTGGATATTTCCCATGATGCAACATTTACCAAAATTATTGTACAGAGGGAGAGGAGTGCAGACACTGCATTCAGTGAGGGGCAAAAAAAGTACATCCCAAATAGTCCAGTTAACAAAGGATGTATGACACAGTTACAAGTATTTATAAAGCGCTAATAAATCCCGTAGCGCTGCACAATGGGCAGTATGTTGTTCTGCAGCTCAGCCAATAATATACGAACATATTGTATCTAAAAATTCATATTTGTTCAGAACTACACCTCGGTTTAGCCATGTAACTTTTTAAAAACACATCTGTTGCTGATAGTCAAATCAGACTGTGTGTGTTATTTTACACAATCAAAACTACATTGACTTTTTGGAAAACCAGCACCTGCCGTATTTGCCCTTAGCGTTGTGTAACCTGCAATAAGGCTCCATGCAGAACCAAAGTTACATTATGGTGCCATGGGGAGGAGCAGTGGTGTGCTCCTAAGAATGAGTAAGGGCATTCATATGTACAAAAAACGTGAGGACTAGGGTTGCCAGATCGCCCAAGTTTTCCTGGACACGTATTACAGTTTCATGCAGAGGGGAGCACAGGGAAAAGTGCTGCCCTGCAACATGTAGAATTCATATGCTGCAGTAAGGAAATCAAGGCAGGTCACCTGAGCTTCCTTTTTTATTTCTTGCCTGCACCTTGTGCTGTGCGGTGGCATTTTTCATTCACTGCATATCAGCATAAACAATTTATATGGCCAACCCGGCAACCTTCTCCCCTGCAAGATGTCTTGAGTTGGTCCGACGTGGAGCCAGGCAATGTATGTCTGCCCTAGATAAGCCACCTCCCCCCCTCTCAATACTACCAGTGGTGAAGGACCGTCCAGAAGTCCATAGTAGCCAACCCCTATTTTGATGATGCCAGAGCGCTGGAACCGGTAGGAAGTCCCTGCGCGCCATGGTAGGAGAAAAGCACAGTGCGCACAGGAATCGCAGCCACCTCTGGTCAGAGAGTATGGCCAATGAACAAACCGTCAAGCTGTCAGGCTCCCTATCACTGGGCAGCGCATGAAGAGTGCTGCTCAGATTAAGCGCTGGCAATCCAGAACTCTCTTTATCAACAACCCCTCACATACCCATATGACCACATGCCCCTTCCCTCAGGGCTTCAGCATTGACGCACCTTTTGCTCGAACAGTAAAGTTCTGCTCCTGCTACTTCCAGTGTACCAGACCCCCTGTTTCGTCTACCAGATTGCTGCTGTCTGCCAGCCCTTGACCTACAGATGGCCCTCTGACTACTCTTTCTGGATTACCCATTTGTACCTCACTTGGATCCCCCTGTGTCCTGTCTATTGCCTGCTGCAACCCTGTATCCACCACCCCTCCACCCATACTGTGTGCTCCTGCATACTGGGCTCAAGCCTCGGTGCCATCTCTGACAGAAGCTAAGAGTGAGTTGTGCGGTAAGCAGGCTGGGGCCTTACAATATTTGCATTTCATGTCTCCAAACATTGAAATGCCCGGGGCCGCCACAGCACATGTGATGTTTGTACAAGCAAGTGAAATGTAAACACAAAACATGCAAATGTACACAAAAAAATGTGAGTACATTTTAGATTATTGGTTCCCAACCCTGATCCTCTGGTACTGCTAACCAGCCAGGTTTTAAGGATTCCCTTGGGGAAATTCAGACTGAATCCTGCAATCACTGAGCAGTAAATCATATCACCTGTGCTGTGCTTCACATATCTGGAAAACCTGACCTGTTAGGCTGGGGTCAGACGACCGCGCGTGCAGCCGCACTTTATCACGGCTGTAGTAGCAGCAAATGACGGGCAATATATGAAGTACGGCCGCACGAAATTTCGGCCGCGCAACGCAAGCGGCAAACAAACGCATTTTTTTTCGCGAACGTGAAACTGCTAATACTGACGTACAGAGTGCGCTGCGTCCGCTAGCGGCGTGTGTGCGTGATTAGGAGACGTCAGATGCTGCTAATGTCCAGCCAACATAACGTCCAGACGCAAAAAGTGTTTTATTGACGATCAGTACAAAATCACGGACGAAAATGCGCATCGTATGACCGCTATCGCGTATTCCGTGAAAAAATACGTCCATTCGTTCGAACGCACTTTTTCACGGACAACACGAAAAATGCGTTCGTCTGACCCTAGCCTTAGGGGGAGCTGAGGACCAAGATTGAGAACCACTGCTGTAGACGATTGATCAACAAACCCTTTTTACTTTTTTGGGCTAATATATAATAAAATACATCACTTGCACCGCTGACTTCTATTAATGCCTTGGTGTTTTGCAGGATGGATCTGAATAGATGTCTCGCAAGCTGGCAAAGGAGGTTTTCACAAACTGCCTCAACTGAGCGCTCATGGAAAGAACTGGCGTGAATGAACCCGTGTCTCCCATCTATGGTTACATGGGATGTTATTGTGCAATTCTCCCCCTCTCCCTGTCATATCTTCTTATATTTATCATAGAATAAATAGGCTAATAAAGATAATATATTTCTATTTAATCATAGTGATCGCTTATTATTACACTGTATATTAACCTCCCTGGCGTTACGATTCTGACATATTTTATATCTCCGAATCGTTACAATTTATTTGGCCCCCTAGTGGTATCAGAGTATGGCTCGGGGTTAGTTTCATTTTCTGAAAGCCGTAACCCCGAGCCACACTCTGGCTGCATACATTACCTGTCCTGCGCTCCCTCCCTGTCCCCCACTGTCACCTCCGAGCGATCATGACGTCATGCTTCCTGGTTCCCTTCTCGTGAGAAGGGAAGCAGGACGGCGCAATCGAGGAGGTCAGCAAGGGAGCGCAGGTACAGGTATGTATCCAGCTCTGAGTGTGGCTCAGGGTTACCGCTTTCAGCACTGAAAGTTAACCCCGAGCCACACTCAGGAATACCGCCAGGGAGGTTAACAGTATGCACTTGCTGCACAGTGGGTAACCTATTGTAGGACATGTTACGTTTTGTTAAGGGGAGTTTATGAAATGAGTACTAACAAATTCAGTCTGGTAAAAACAGCATTTTAGCAACTTGAACTAATATTTCCTATCTACAAGGAGATGGTGAGCAGGGGGCTGAATAAATAAGATGCTCTCTTAATTCATTCAGGGTTGGATGTTTCTGCTGTTCTGTGCGAAGAGGATTGATTTTTGGGTACAGAGTGTAGAGCAGGAAGAAAATGAGCTTCTAAAATAGATCAACCACTTCTCTCCTTTTTCAGCTGAAAATGTGAAAAATTAATTTTCAGATTTTTTTTTTTTTTAAGAAAGGATTTTACCAGAAAGGATACATTGAGATTTCTCTCGTTTTCAAGTATGTCCTGGGTGGCCAGTATGTACCGTTAGGTGTCTTGCCCAAGAACACTTAGGCTAGGGTCAGAGTGGGGCAGTCGGAACGCGCGTGCAGGCGCACTAAATCACGGCGGCAGTAGCAGCACATAACGGCCAATGACGGCCAATATACGCAGTACGTGCGTACAAAAGTGCGCCGACACCACGCAACCGGCAAATGAACGCCTTTTTTATCAGAACGTGAAACCGCTGCTACTGACGTACAAAGTGCGCGGCGGCCGCATGGCAGCGTGTGTGCGTGATTAGGAGACGTCAGACGCTGCTAGTGTGCGGCCTACATAACGCAAAACAGCCGGAATTCCCCAGAATTGCGTTGGTGAGTACCTGCGACTGTGAAGGATGTCTGGACCAGAGATGGACGTCGAGAGGCTCATCAGCGCTGTGGGGGAGCATCCTGGGATACGGCCTGCGAGAGGTATAAGGACAAGGGGAAGAAGGCGAGCGCATGGGTCGAGGTGTCCCGTCAGGTGTACCCGGATTATGATACGTGGTCCGAGAAAGAGCAGCACATACAGAGTGAGTATAATATTATTTAATTCATAATCCCATAAATGTAAATCACAATAATAATAATAAACAAACAAATGTAATCATTGATGTGAAACTCAAATGCTCCCCAGCTGCCAGGGCACCTCACCTGCATCACTGATGAAATAATTAGATAGAGCATCGCGATACCTGTTGCTGTATCTATTCACAGCTATGATGTCATGGTTCACATCATCCACAAGACCGACAACTGTGAGGGTATCGTCAAAATTAAAACCATCCCTGGCCCGCACATAATTATGTAGCATGCAACAGCATTTCACTATGTCCACACAGAAGTCCACATTCACATCCAGCGGTCTATGTAGAATCCTCCACTTGTTGGTCAGTATGCCAAAGGTACACTCCACATACCGTCTCGCCCGCGACAGCCTATAATTAAACACCCGCTTCTTCACAGTCAGGTGTGTCCCTGAGTAGGGCCGTAGGAGGTGTGTGGATAGGCCGAATGCTTCGTCACCCACGAAGGCATAGGGGACTGCCACGTCACTGCCAGGCAATGGTGCGGGTCTGGGGATGTTCAGGGTCCCACTCTCAATTTCATTCCACAGTGTGGAGTTCCTGAACAGTGTGGAGTCAGAGTCTTTGCCGTATGAACCGACATCCACATACACAAAATTATAGTTGGCATCTGACACCGCCAGTAGGCCTATAGAAAAGTAATGTTTATAATTCTGATACAGTGAGCCACTGTGCGGTGGCTTCACTATGCGGACATGTTTGCCATCCACGGCTCCCAGGCAGTTTGGAAAGTTGGCTCTCTCCCAGAATCCTGCTGCAATTTCCAGACATGCCGTATGTGTCGGTCTTGGCAAACATTCGCCCTTCATGGTCTCCCATATGGTTTGGCACACCTTGCGGACGATCTCACCAGCTGTTGATCTGCCAACGCGGAAGCTATAATGCAGATCCTTCAAACTGCACCCACTAGCGAGATACCTAGAAGACAAAACAAAAATGTTTGAATATGATCACATACCATGAACACAAGCTAATGTCACTCTCATCATGTTTTTCAGCACAAGAGGCGATGAACAAATGGCGCACAGTACGCGACAACTACATGCGCGTCCAGAAGAAGCAGGCCATGGCTGCGCGCTCTGGAGCTGGTGCGAAAAAGGTCCGGGGGTACATATATGCCGACCAACTATCGTTCCTCCGCAGGACCCAGGAGCCGCGCAGGAGTGTCAGCAGCATGGACCAGCCATCGACCTCTGGCACACAGGTACAACAAATGGTGCCAGGAGGTTCTGCCAGCTGCCAGGAGGAGGAGAACCGGGGTGGTGCTGAGTCGCAAATGGAGGAGGATTCGGAGACACCACAGGTGGCAGGTACCGCAACCACGGTCAGCACCAGACCTGGCCAGAAGAGGAGGGCACAAGCTGCAGACCTGGAGCAGGCCATGGTCACGTTCATGGAGGCTCAGACCACCCATGCACACCAACGCTGCATGCTTGCGGACTCTGTGGACATGTCCTTCTTCAATGCATGTATGCTCCTCCTCAACAGGATGAGCGAGGCAGAGAAGATGGAGTACCGGCACAGATCCCTGGAAATATTGGAGGACATCCTTTCCCGTCCCCATCACGCAGCCGCCTACCATGCTGTGCCACAATCCGCCAGTGGATCTTCCGTCTCCAGTGAGGTGCTGTCCACCGCCCAGCCATGCCCCCTGGAGCCAGGCCACACACGGAGTCGGGGTCCAGCTGTAGCCACACCACCGGCCCTCATGACCCAGATGCTCCGCGGTATCAGCAACTGTGATGCATGTCATAAATTTATTTAGTTTTGTTGTTGTTATGTGTTATTTGTTTTGATGTTTTATATATCCTGACCTTCTTAACGAGTTGTAATATATGTCCAGAATATATTACTGTTTTATTTCATATTATATTATTATTTTTCTACATTGTTGTCGGAGTCATTTTATGATTATGTACGTGTGATGTGATGCCCGTGTGTGTGTGCATGTAACAGTGGGCATGTGACTACAGACATGATGCACTCATGTCAGGTGACTGGCAGCGATGTCATGTATGCAGGTGTGTGACAGTACGTACCTCAAAGTGATGACTATCATCTCCTCCGGTGGTATGGCGGGCCGCATGTTGGTGTCCCTCTTGGTCAGCGGCTCCCGTACCCGCGACAACAGTTCATCAAAGGAGGCGATGGACATCCGCATGTAGTTGAAGAACGTCCCCTCTCGCAGTGGCCTGTACAGCGTCACGAAGTGTCCATGCGTGGGTCTGGCAGCGTTGATTTCATGAACCCAGGTTCGCCGCTTTCTCTTCCTCTTAAGGTACAGGTACCCATCGCACCAAACACAAAGACATGTGCAGGATCCATCTTTGAAAAACGCCACCATACCCAAAAACGGCTTTTTATAACCCTTGCCCTTATTTTTTCATTTCTCAATTGATTCGATTCATCTCTGATTTTTCTCTTTTTTTTTTCCCCACCGTCATGAAATACGTCCAGAATTGCGCATCGTCTGACCACTTAAGCGTATTCCGTGAAAAAATGCGTGCGCACGCATCAACGTACATTTTTACGGTGGCCGCAGAAAATGCGCTCATCTGTCCCTAGCCTTACTGGAGAGGTGCTCTTGCCGGGATTCAAACCTGTGTCTCCACAGTCTCTCTCCATGGTTACCTCTACTCCACCCCAGGGTATAAATGAACACTACAAGTAGTACAGAGGATGAAGTTTGAGACGACAGGAACTATTTAATATTAAAAAGTACAATCGAATTGCAAAGGTTGGTTTGTATAACTTTTTTTAAATTAAAATGTACAGTATTTTCTGGTGTATAAGACTACTTTTTATACTTAAAAACATCCCCCAAGAATTGGGGGTCGTCTTCTACGCGGGATATACAATACAATATGACGAGTATAGCCCAAAACCTATATTTTAACTGGAAAATTAGGGGTCGTCTTATACACCCGGTCGTCTTATACTCCAGAAAATACGGTACATCAAAAGCCATGTGCATTCTGAATGTCTCGTGAACAATGTGAAGTCCCACAATGGTCTCAGAGGGTGTGTGTGTAGAAGGAAAGGAGATGACTGGTACATTTACAAGCCTTTATAAAGCGCCAACAGATTCCTTAGTGCTGTACAATGGGAGAGACAGAATAACAAATATACATACATGTTACACCGAACAGTAGGAGGGAAGAACCCTGTCGAGAGATGTTTCAGCACTTTGCGCATTAAGGCCACAGGGATAAAACTTTGGGGGCACCTTCTTCAGGAATTACATTTGCTGCTGTCCTGCACAGCTGCAGATGGAGATGACTCGATGTTGGGCACCTGATGGTACCTTTGCAGACCTCCGTTATCTCGCTCTCTATAGTGAAGGGGTTAAACTTGCGCTGAGCAACTTTGGCAGAAACTAAAAAGTTGCCCTTCTAGTTTAGAGACTCTCGCAGGTTTCATGGTTTGAAATATGCATGTATTAAGTGTACATAATCATTGATTTTAGAAACTTTAAAGGGACACTACCACTTACGTAAGCTGTAACTAGATTACTTGAGGATTACAAATAAAACCACATTGTAACGCATGCTGCTTTTTTTTTTTTTTTTTTTTTTATTTATTTGAAGTAATTGCATGTGACGGGTTTTCATTTGTTTCCATTTTGTGGGTTTTTCCCATGATGCAACAGTTACCAAAATCTGTGCAAAACTTTTACTTTGTGGCTGTGCTTTACCCTATACAGTATTTAACAGTTAATGAGGTGGATGAGGGAATGTTTAGCTAAGGCAGTAGGGGGGGGTCTATTGTTCTCCAGGCTACTCCAGATAAGAGCTGGCAGCTGAATGAGATAAAACGGAGGAGCTTAAAAGACTTCTAACCTACCCCCAGTTGTGTTCTTTGAATACATCCCACACAATATAATGTGAGTCGTTGAATGATTCATAGACTCCATTCTATGGCCAAAGCCACAACATGAGCAAGTGATGTAAACGCCCCCCCCCCCAGTGGGCTCTATAAACAGCTTCGCGCAAACGTTAACGCGTGCGCAAAAACGCATTAATCGCGAGGGGAAAAACCCTTTGTGCAGAACGTCGTATTATTTATTTATTTGCAAAGTATTTTACCAGGAAGGATACATTGAGATTTCTCTTGTTTTCAAGTATGTCCGCGCAAATAATGCGCGGTAACGTCTACCGCTGGTGCACCTGCGCGATGTACGTTGTGCGTCCTATACTTAACATTGTGAGCGCAAATGCGTTTGTGTGCTGCTATGCGGATGGCATTACAATCTATGCGCACAATTTTAACGTCTTTGAAAAGCTGGTGGTAATGGCAAATCTGAACGTTCTGGCCGAACCCAAATTCACCAGGACGAAAAAAAAAAAATACAGCACAGTATAGTTACACATTCTACACATACCCAAACAAAATGGAGAAATTGTGCGTGTTTTTATTATTGCTGCAGCATATATGCTGATTGATTTTGACAGGAACAAAAACGTAACGGGAGACAATTGTGGTTCTAATTTCAGTTTGGCTGAATCGTGTGAAAAAAGAGTCTGCCCACCAATTTCTGCGAGCAGCGTTAATGTGCGCGCGTTGTTGCGTGTCTTTTTTACGCGCGGAATTTTTTTGACGGATGAAAAAATGCGCTCGGATCCTAATACCTGCGTTAATTTACGCACGTTAACGTTTAATGCTGCGCGCAAAAAAAATAGTGCTGCACGTGCACTTTTGCGCGAAGCTGTTAAGAGGCCGGTATCTTTACAAACTATCACACACAATGGCTGCAGTGACCGCATAGAGTGAAATATTTTCTTAACCCTTTACGCAGGGCAGGTGGCACTGGTTTCGTCCATTTTAGCACAAGGAATGTAATCTGGCCCATAGGCTGTAAACTAGCCGGCCTTTATTGCTTCCGCCCTTTCCATTACATTGATAAAAGCTTTTAGAGCTGGAATACCCAGTTGTGTTTTGTGAAACTACATTTCCCTATGTCCTCACTCCCTGGTCAGTCTGTGTGAGCATCACGGGTGACGTAGAACCTAACACATCATCAGTAGACGCCACCAGGCTTTGTGTAAAGCTAGATGCACATTGATGACGTCAGCCTGCCAATACTTAGCCCTCATTGGTCCCTTCACCCCAGTCACCATGGTAACGGATCTGCAGTGTTTATTTCCATAGCAGGTGGCTTTCCACCCCCTCCTTCGTCGTTGTTCCAGTTTATGGGCGGAGCTCTGCGAGCAGTTGATTGGCTGCGAGCGGTGACGTTAACGCGGAAGTGGCCACATGACGGAAAGAATTCCCTGACACGTCAAATACAGGAAGAAACAAAGATGGCGGAGTGGGGTAGAGGTACGGGGTGTCAGACTGGGGTTGTATGTGGTTACACGGGGTGAATGTGTGCGTTTTCTTAGGCTTGTTTGCATTTACCCGAGGAATCCTTTCCCTCCTTCGTATATGTCCGAGTCCCAGCGTGCACTGCGGCAGTGTATGATCTTACACCGCCTATAGACCTCGAATAAAAGTGTTTTTTTGCTTTCATCTAGAAACCCACTGATGGATATACCTGCTACTGGACGGCCAGTCCCGGTTTCCTATTTTTAGCACAGTCATGTCACGTGTGCACTGCTTTTCCAACCTATAGGATTAGATACTCAGATATTGATCTACATTGTAATTACACTTGCATAAAGACCCATCAGGAGATCATGTGACCCCCCCCCCCATGAAAGGGAAGCTTGTCACGTAAATATCAATATACTTTTTGGGGGGTTGAAACCCAGATGAATGAGGGTGTTCACATTTTGGCATATGCAGGTCTGCTCACAAGTTTTGGTGCTGTGTAGGATCTGTGTTTGTACCTTGTGTTGCATTCTGTTCACAGCGGTCTACACAGTTAGCGGTCTACACAGTTAACGTCCTTTTTCTTTTGGAAAAGCTTTCAACCTTTTTCTAGAATAGTGGTTTTCAACTGTAGGGAACTGATACGGAGCAGAATATCGTCACGGCGCTCCGGCAGTAACAGATCTCAGCACCCCAGCTGGGTCACATCTGTTAATGCTGCTCCCCGGTCTCCCACCAGTGATCTTTCATGCCTTCTCCAGCCCTTAGCTGAAGCTTAAGTACAGGTAAATTAAGAGTGGTGATTGCATTCCCTGGAAATGAGACGGCACGCAGAACTTGGGGTAAAACAGACAGATTGTAATGAAACACATCATCCAAATATATACAGTGCCAGGAGGGGGCTGGAGACCAATGGAAGATGACACCCTGGTGCCCCCCCCCCCCTTCTCAAGTGAGACCGTCCCTAGCCATACCCCATTTTCATGTCCAGACATGCAACAACAAGCGCAAGTTGTAATCACAATGTGGGAATGAATAAAGTCGTTAAAAGCCTGATCGCACAATGGTCTGATAAGGGGAAATGTTCAGTAAACCACGACCATTCAAACCTTTTACAGATCTAAGGCTGGGTTCACACCTGGGCGTCGCGCAATGCGTGCGTTTTTTTACGCGCGTCCGTGCATACAAAAAACGCGCGTTGCAGCGCGTTCGCGACTATATGGCCGCGAACGCGCTGCTGTATGCCCGAAAAGAAGCTCCCGAACTTCTTTTTGCGTTGGCCGTTTTAACGCGCGTTCCTGCGCGCTGTAAAACGCTTAGGTCTGAATGGGTCCCATAGCAAAGCATGGGATTTCCCGTTCCTGCGTTTTAAAGCGCGCGTTAAAACGGCTAGGTGTGAACCCAGCCTAAAGCATACCCTATACAGGGGGTGGGGGATGGAAAGGGCTGCAGTGACACACACAGTAATGGTATCGGGAATAACAGCAGTAACCTATTATTATATTAACAATATTCACACATAACAGTCTGTACCCTTACAAAGGTGACTTGGACATAGGAGAGGGTTGGGGAATAGAATGATGTGTCAGACCCTCCAGTCCCACACCTCCCAACAGTAATGCCAAGTCCAGGTACCCCCAGCTAAAAGTGACTCTTGACTCCATCGTAAGAATATAGTTCGTCATTAAAAGAACACCAACAATTTAGCTTTTTTTTTTTTTTTTTTCCCTCCCCTCTTTAAGTATGCACATGCTGCTGACTGCATCCCCTCAATTTTTTTTATTTTAATCCTTGTTATTTAACCCCTTCACTGCTGAGCCATTTCACATCTTAAAACTTTCTTTTTCTTTCTTTTTTTCTTCTTTACTTTAAACATGACCCTGCTAGCTAACAGTCGGGGTTCAAAGCAACCCCCTATCTTTCCTTAGGAGTCAATGAGGACGTTCCCCACACGTCCTCAGCAGTGAAAGGGTTAAAGTGACATTTTCTCCCTCTGCTCTGGGCTGCTCCTCCCCTTCAGCTCATGGCTTCTGAATCGCGGAAGTCCCTGGCACCCTTTACTCAAATTGTGTAATCCTACTTTACAGGTAGTTCATGTACAAAATTAAGTTCGAGCACAATGTGCGCCACGCCTCTGCACAGTGATGGATTAGCATCAGCCCAAATCCGCTGTCTGCCGTATACTCCCCGCTTCATGTTTGGGAGACAGGATGAGGATGGCACACCGAACGTGCTGACGTTTTAGATCCTCAAACTAGCAAATTCCCACTGCACACCAGTGTGCCACGACACAGTCCTGGAAAATCTTTGACTAGATTGTAAAATCATGCGAGCAAAGCCCACTACACCAGGACTGTCAAACTCTGGCCACCCTGATGTTTCCGAACTACAACTCCCATGATTCCCTGGCCATCTAATGCATTTGAAATTATTTTGATAATTGTGTGCATCATCATCTGGAGGGCCGTGTGCTGGACAGCCCTGCTCTACACCTTTTGTCTCTGCTTCTTTGGTTGTCTTATTTCCCCTGCTTTATTACAAAACGCTGGAGAAACTGTTAGCGCTATATATACACAATAAGGATAAATAATTGGCATTGATGAAGACTGCTGAGTGTTTTAAAGTGTAGTATATATAAATATACACAAACAAGCATCGGTCACCCCAATCACTGTATTTACAGGCCCAAGTAACGGAGCGGTGGATGACATGCTGGATGCTGAGAATAAGCGCATCGCCGACAACCTATCCACCAAGGTGACGAGGCTCAAATCGGTGAGTCTCTACGAAGAGGGGGACGCTTCGGTGTTTTTTTTTTTTTTTTTTTCTTTTTTTTTTAGTGGACTCTGCATATTGTTACCCTAACGGCCAGCCAGACTAAAGCGCTGTGGAGTGTCTTGTGAAATGGGTGGTCTTCTATTTTTTTTAAATTTATTTATGAATGTAGATCATAATAATAATATGCACATAATGTCTCATGTCTGTCGGCAGATCGCCATGGATATTGACAGAGAGGCTGATGACCACAACAATTACCTTGATGGCATGGTGAGACATTACACCGACATTCCAGTCAGATATTGATGATAAAATTTATTGTACAATATATTGGTTTTATCAATGGAGTACAGAAACACGTCTTCCGTATTGTGTGTGTACAAGAAACTGGTCCTAATTAAAAAATTTATAGTATTATGGAAATTGTGGAGACCGGTGATTGTATACCTTGACAGACCAGGGGCCAGATTGCAACCATGGCTCCAAGCACAGCGTTAAAGCCATACAGCTTGAGCGCTGTGCTTAATTTTAACACTTCCTATCCGTTACACAAGCAATGCTTACGTCTCGGATGTTACACGCCTACTTGCTGTACATTAAATGTCTCCGAAACTTTATATTGGAGAAGTTAATGTGCCCCTATGAGATGAAGAACAAGCTATTCCAACCAGCTCGTTCTCCAAATGCGTCTGATATCATATAGGTTTGAATAACGTCTTTTAAAGGCAGCTGTTAAGTGATTGCGCTGAAGCGCAATCACTTAACACATCTAACCCCACCAGAAAATCCCAGTACTCTCCTTAGATCCCGCAGGGGAGAAAGTGGATGATCGGCTGCTTCCTCACCCCGCGGGCAGCCGAACACTGGGGAACAAATAGTTTCCAGTGCTCATCTGGATCCTTTAGCTGTCTTGGCTAGGTCTCACTCATGTCAATCGCCATGGAGTCCTGGAGCTGATAACAATGGCGGCACACAGTTCCGTTGGTATTCTCATCCGGCAGCTCGAATATTACCTCTTGAGCTGCTGAGAAAGTGACTCAGTCATAATACAGTGGTTAAAGGCGAGCTGCAAATGGAAAATGTCTGGCGCTCAAGCTCTCCATTTGCATCTTGCCTTTTAACGTTTCCGTTGTGATGCGGCCCTAGGTCTGTATTTCCCAAACCTGTCGTCAGGACCTGCCGACAGGCCAGGTTTGCCAGATATCTGAAGCGCAGCACAGGTGATAACATTTGCTGCTCAGTGATTGCAGGATTCAGTCTGCATTTCCCCAAGGTGATCTGCAGAATCTGGCCTGTTGGGAGGACCTGATGACAGGTTTGGGAAACGCTAAGATAGATGGTTCAGAGCTACATGTCATATCAGCCAGCCTTATGTGTGACTACACCTCATGTAGCTCTGAAGCATGATGGATGCCAAGGTTTACCATCACTGGTATAGACCACAAAACCTGTAGGTCTTCAGGTCTCTTTAAGTTAATACTCCTCTTTACTCTCTTCCAAGACGTTGGGTACATGGTGGGTGGGAGTGCCTGAAATACAGATTAAAGTGCATGCTGCTCAGAGAAATTTACAATCTATAGCGGGGATCTCAAACTCTGCCCCCCCCCCCCCAGATGTTGATTGCCTACAATTCCCAGAATTCCCAGAATTCTTTTGAATGCTATAGATGCCCAGAGAATCATGGGAGTTATAGTTCAGAAACTTCTGGGAACCAGAGTTTGAGATCCCTGATCCGTAGTGATTTTAGATGAAAACAAAAGGAGTGCAAATGTTTTAGGATTCAGGATTGCGAGAACTAGCGTACTCATGAATGCTCTTCTGCTTTAGGACTCTGACTTCATGAGCGTCACCGGTCTCCTCAATGGTACTGTGAAGCGTTTCACCGGGATGACTCGATCAGGACGTGACAATCGCAAGTTACTCTGCTACATTTCAGCTGGCCTTGTGGGACTCTTCTTCGTACTGTACTTCTTGGTGTCCCGAGCCAGCACGTGAAGGTGTCTCTCCTCCTCACACCTTCAAAGACATTCCTAACGGCGCAGTACTCGATGACCCAGAACTGGAGAAGAGGGGTCTGCCAAATAAATGAGTGTTTGAATCCTCTCGGCACTTTAAGAAAAATCTCCCCCATAAGGGACATTTCCTAGACCCCCTTATACATATTAGTCTAGCGCACAACTTCTCCCCCTCACACTGTGAGGCTAATACTTTTTTTTTCCCTCTGGATTATATAATTTCTGTCTCTATATCCATGTACACCTGTATTTTTAAGATAACTTATTGATGGCCATCATTACCTGAAATGGATTTTTCTTTGAAGTTTTAAAAAATATTTTTTGACAATTAAAAACGACCAATATGCTTTAATTGCATTTTTTCCCCCTAAATGTCTGACAACAGAATCCGAATTAAAACATTTCTGCTCTATTGTACTAATACGAATATGCATCACTAGAAACAGAAAAATGTCGGCAGATAAGAACATTTCGGCCCATCTAGTCTGCCCAATTACATGGATACTTAACCTGGATTTATCTTTTGTTTAGGATAGCCTTATGTCTATCCCATGCCTGCTTAAATTCAATTACTGTTTTGGCCTCTACCACTTCTACTGGAAGACTGTTCCATCAAAAACATTGTTTTTTCCAAAAAAAAAAGCCTTTTTTTTCTCTTGTGTTGACAGTTTTAAACAGGCGAATCCCATAGGTTTCAATGTAAAATAAAATCTTTATTTTTAAAGACTATTTTTTTTTTTTTTTTTTTGGTGGAAACCCTTTAAAAAAAAAAGTGGTATTTACACGGCATTTTTTTTTTAAATGTGTCTAAAAAGTCCTTTTAAAAATACATTTTACTACACTTTGATTTAAACTCCTATTAGGAGTTCGGTACTTTTTGCTGACATCCCATAACTGCTTCGTCGACTCTTCAGCAAAATACAGTGACCTTTTGCTAAATAGTGAATTGACCGTATTTTCGGTGAGATGCAAAGCACTGAAATCTGACACAATTTCGGGGCTTTGTGAATACGTTTTTCTTCCTATTATGGACCAGAATTTACTATTCTTGCCCAATGAGGGTAAACCAAGATATAGGACCCATTCCATCACTTACAGGGTTATCCAAAGAGATCCGAATTGCTGGAGAAAGGTAACCGAACGCTGAAAATCAGTGTACGGTTACCTTTCCTGGCCATTTGGCTATCCAGAGAGCAGGCAATTCACCAAATCCTGGCGAATTGCCTGAACATACGGTGCCTGTTCGAGGGCAGTGAAAACCCCGTGAAAAAGCACTGCTTCGGCTATTCAGAGAACACAAACCAGCAGTGACAGGTTCCCCTAATGCTCTGCTATTCGGTGGTTTAATTCGACAGGCTTATTCAGGCGAATCCCATAGGCTTCAATGTTAATAATACTCCTGTTTTACTTCAATACCTAATAAACCGTTCATTATAAAAATCTGCAGTAAAGAGTCTCTTTTATTTATAGATTTTTTTTTTTTTTTCCGGATATTTTAAGCATTTTTCTGGATTTTTTTTTTTTTTCTTTCAAGTTTACTTTATTTTTTCTGTAACAGCCTTTTTATTATCATTCATTGGATCATATGCAAATTTCAAACAGCATTTCACTTTTCAAACATTCATGCAAACTGTTTGGCTAATTTATTCATGGCATTCGTCTGCGGTGTTGGCTTTTTCCGGCGGCTTCGCTGCGTGTGATCGGCTCCAGCTCGGTTTTTTTCGGTGGGCTAATCCAGATGTTTTTACGGGTTTTTGGCGTGCATTCGCAAGGTTTTGCGGTTAGTTTTCGGCGACCTTTCCCTGCAATTCGGGGGCCCTGTGGTGTTTGCTGAATACACCGCAGGGTCACCGACATGGGATCGGCAAAACGAACCGAATTTGAAGAGAACGAAAAGTCACCGAATGTTGCGGTGGCTTTTCAATTCTCTTTGAATAACCCTGTTAGTCTGTACAACCTCTCTATAAACATATTATCCCATGTGATCCATCACATTACACCCAATCACACAGAATATCTGAGAACCTTTTGTACAAAATGGAATAGGATGTATTTCCCTTTCATTGTAAATGGAGTTACAGGCAAGATGAAATTACTGTTAATCACTTGGGAGAAAATTAAACTTGCATGAAGTCCGTTTTATAAAATAGTCCACGACTAGCATATACCACTAGATCAGGGGTCAGCAACCTTGGCTCTACAGATGTTTTGGAACTACATTTCCCATGAGGCTCAGCCAAAGGGAGATGTAGTACCAAAACCTCCTGTAGAGCCAAGGTTGCTGACCCCTGCACTAGATGAACAAAACAACCTTTAACCCCCTTCTTCACAGGCACGATTGACCGAACTCAATCTGCAACATCTGAGATGGTCTTGATCTGCAGCGATGCAAAGGGGTTTTGTTCATTGCAAACAAAATTCATTTGTAAAACATGCCCTCGAATATGCCCGTAATAGTTTCAGCACCTCTGACAAGTCACCTGAGCTGTTGGAAAACATCTGGGACCTCCTGCATCGGAATCACTGAGCCCAGGCTGCCGGTAAGTAAGCCCCAGGTGCTGTATTCATATTTGGCCAGCAGGTGGTAGCATCTGCCTGTCAAAAAGGCTGGGGGGGGGGGGAAATTGTGCAGATGGAGGATGATCTTTAATAATTCTCTGTAACATGGGTTCCCAGAAACCCTCTGGGTCATGCCGGTGGATAAAGATGAAAGTCTTCTAGCAACAGGAAGGAAAGGTGTTCAATATTTTGAATTATGTCATATAATGGAGTATACAGCCACACACTGGAATATATGGGACGCATAAAGTATGATCTTTAAAAATACGTATTTGAACGTAAGGTTTTCCTTTCATGCTCTGTGCGTTCAATCTCTGATTTCTAAACACGTTACTCTGGATATGCAGCCCTTTTCAATTTTCGCATCAGAAAAAGCCTTTCGTTCAGAGTTTAATACAGATGATGCACAGGTGGGTTTAGTACATGATGGGTCTTCAATCCTTTACCCAAACTGGATACTGTAGGAAGTGCCTGAAGAATTCAAACTACAACCCGCGTTTAAATTTTTTATTGCTGCAGTCACAATATTTATACATTTCAGGCCAAAGAGATGATTTCATGTTAGTGTAAGGACATTTGGATATTCGTTATATTAATGGCGGCTTCCTGGTCAGGTAGGTGTAATAGTTAAAGCAAGGATGTCCAGTAGTTCAGTCCTGAGGCGCGTTCAATACCTCAGCAAGTGCTAAGTTAGCAACTTGCCGTTGAACGCCGTTCAGCCACTCAGCACTGCTAACTTAGCACTTGCAGTGGCCCGAGGAGATGCTGCGAGTAGCTGAGTGTGACGTATTAAAGATGGCCGCTGCCATGAAGCAAGTAACAATTCCGTACAGCAATGTTAATTGAGATTTTTGTTCACCAAAGCACAAAATATCTATTTACCCCTGCACAGACATATATTACAGCTCAATTTATATTTTGTTTCAGAAGTAAACATAACGTTTATTCAATAAAAACTATCATTTGTGGTGTGTGCGTACAAAATGGAATTGTGCCGACTGCTTTTCATATCACTGACAAAATATAATAATCTGAATATTTCGTAAAAAAAATCATTGGCCATTTTGGATTCAAAATTCACATCCAAAGGGTTCAATGACACTGCTGCAGCAAACTGAATTGCTGCGCTGCAGCAATTCAGCAGCTGCTGAGGTATTGAACGGGGCTCTGGTGTTGGCAATTTAGGGGAAGGTAAAAATCAATTCATGCCAATTTCTTGCAGACAGTAGAATCAGATGCAAAGGAAGCATCAATGTTCGGGAAGTGGCTGCAGCAGACCTTTGCAGCTTTACTCGAATATGATGGAATTGGGGCCACTATACTGAACAGCTCACTTGTTCGTGCCAATGCACGCAGCCTGAACACTATAATAAGCTAATGTGATCAGGATACGTAGAGTGTTCCTTTAATGCCGGGTGCACACGGGATGTTTTTTTTCTGCGCAGTGACGGGCGTTACTAACGCGCGTCGCTGCGTATCATTGGGCGGGATCCGCACACGCGTAGAAGACGTCAGTCTTCAGAACACAAAGGCTGTAGCGCTAGGATTGACGGGACGTCGGGCGTCAAATTCATTGCGCATGCGCACTTGAGCGAGGAGAATCCTGCAGCCCCGTATCCTAGCACATCGACTGTGGTGATGCGCTGGGACGTGCGATCACGCTTTTCAGCGCTGGGGGGGGGGGCAAGCGAGTGGGACACCGGTTTTCTTAACTCACATGATGTGCGTTAAAGAAAACGTCACGTGTGCACTCGGACTAAGCTACACCTGCTGTTGTAGGAATTCCCTTTTGTGACAAAGTTTGGAGCTACGGCAAACATTAGCACTTCCCGAATAACCAGTGTTTTTGCAATGAATAGGGTGTTGGCGCTGGAACGTACGCGATCCATTCCAAGCAGATTACGTCACCTGAGGCCAGTATATCTACCAGGGGAACATTCGCAATCTAATCTCTCAGACATGATCAGTGCTGTATTAAAACATACATTACATAAGGGGTTATTCACTAACCACTGCATTCACTGAATCATCCAACGCTGATAAGTTTACCATTTAGGGAGCTTCCACAGTCGTGTGCCGTGCTTTTTATCATTCTTCCCATCAAACGGCGTCAATGTGTTCTCATTGGATTTCCACCGTAGTGCCTAGTGTAGGTTTCACTATAGCGTCCACCGGTGTTTTCTAACCTTGTCACAGTACTTCATTACAGGAGGCAATTTTATAATCTCTGAAGTTTAATCAGTTTTACAAACACGTAAACGTGAGACTAGTCGCACTTTACGTTTTTTACAGAAGACACACAGTGGCACGGTTGTGCAGCGTTTTCAGGAACTTCGTCAGCTGGTGTTGGATGTTCCATCTGTGGACATCAAGTTTCACCGTAGTTGCCACCACTGCTATTTACCATTGTAGGCAACAACCGTGATTAGTGTACAACCCCCTCCCACGTGACATTGCCTGTCCAGGGTTTGCAGTTGGCCAGTGAAATTGGAATTCAGGTTCAGTAATTTGGAGGAGCGATCCTGGAGTAAGGGCCAAGGGACACGTTTTATAACATTGAAGTCTGTACCTTCTAGCAGGTATGAGCTTCAGGGTAGCAGCTGTTTGATCGCATGTGCCATTAAAGTTGGCCCCATCACACACACAAAGAATAATGTGGTCCCAACAACTGGAGGGGCCAGACTGAACAGTCCCATGATGGCAAACAGTCCATGGTTTGCACTGGCTGTTACGAAGAAGCCGCCAGTAGGATGCCTAATTAGCCGCATTCTGGACTAGTGACTGGGTCCTTGGTTCTCCAGAGCATCCATTAGATGGTCCATCAAACTTGAGCTGGATGGGTGCACTTCATTCTCCCCTGTACACAGCAACATTGGCATCAGTTTCATGGACACAGACCTCGTAGAGAAGCCCCTTGGTCAACCTCTTCTGCAGCTCTTCCCAGATGAAGACCGTCACATTCTCCACTGAACTGTGTGGACAAAACAAGTGGTTTTACAATGAAAGCAATACCTGAGCAGTAAGTTAAACTCCGTTATTTACTCAAGGACATGAAACCATTTACTGTATAATTAGAGTGTTCTGCTCTACACAGGCAGACGAGAATGTATTTTGTGGTTTCTCTCCCTTAGTCTAGGTTTTGCTTCGTGCGGGTTTTATCTTTAAAAGGACACTCTCAGCGACCTGACCACCTAAGCTATTTTAGGTTGTCATGATGCCCGGAGTATGCCGCCCTCTGTCCCCCCTCCCTCCGCGGTTCAGCTGTAAATGCTGAAAACAGCTGAGAGACGCGGAGGACTTTACTCCGCCCTCCCAGCTGTCAGTCGCAGAGCAGGAATCATATTTCCCGCTTCTGCCGACTTTTGCCGAGTAGGAGATGTCATCGCGCTTTCAGCGCGATGACGTCTCCAACTCTCCGCAGAAGCTGGCGGCTCCCTCTGAGGGTTAGTGTTGCGCGCATCCTCTTGCGCGCAACACTAATCCTCAGAGGGAGCCGGGAGGAAGCCTGCCGATTGGCTGGCTTATGTGAGAGGCGCGCATGCGCGCTTCTCACGTAAACCAGAAGGCAAGAAGACTCAAGAAGGACGGGAGCGGAACAGCACTGGGAACAAGAGGATTTTAGGGTAAGTATTACAGTTACACAAAAAACAAAATAACTATTAAGGGAATAGGGATAGGTTAACAAAAAAAAAAATCATCCGTTTTTTTATCCTAGAGTGTTCCTTTAAGTCACATTTTAGTTGTAAGATCATCCCAAGTCATTTTCTGGCAACCAAGTAGATTTGGATAATTAGGCTGGGGTCAGACGAACGCAATGCGAACGTGCGTTTAGCCGCACTTTATTAAAGCCGTGGTAGCAGAAAATGACGTCCACTGCAGGCCCACACATGAAGTACAGCCGCACGAAAGTTCGGCCGCGCAGCACAAGTGGCAAACGCAAGAACGTCGAACTGCTAGTACTGACGTTCAGAGTGCGCTGCGTCCGCATAGCGGCGTGTGTGCATGATTAGGAGACGTCAGACGCTGCTAATGTCCGGCCTACATAACATCCAGACGCAAAAAGTTTCCTGGTTTGGATCCGTAAAAAATCACGGCCGAAATTGAGCATCGTATGACCGCTATCGCGTATTCCGTGAAAAAATGCATTTGGACGCATCAACGCACTTTGACGGTAGACGTCAAAAATGCTTTCGTCTGACCCTAGCCTTAACACCAATAAACGTACAACTATGTTAGCCCCGAAAAGGTGACTATTGAAAAAAGTATGCAGGACTTAACTTGAAGGTGCTTACAATGCAAGAACCCCAGAATCTGCAGTCACAGCTTTTCAAAACAAGTTAGGCTAGGGACAGATGAGCGCATTTTCTGCGGCCACCGTCAAAATGTACGTCGATGCGTGCGCACGCATTTTTTCACGGAATACGCTTAAGTGGTCAGACGATGCGCAATTCTGGACGTATTTCATGACGATGGGGTGAAAAGAAGTCTAGGGAAATCCGGCTGTTTGAACGTTATGTTGGCCGCACACTAGCAGCGTCTGACATCTCCTAATCACGCACACACGCTGCTATGCGGCCGCAGCGCACTCTGTACGTCAGTAGCAGCGGTTTAACGTTCTCGAAAAAATGCGTTCATTTTCCACTTGCGTTGCGCGGCCGGACTTTTGTGCGACCGTACTTCGTATATTGGCTGTCATTGCCCGGCATCTGCTGCTAGTGCGGCCGTGATTATGTGCGCCAGAACGCGCGTTCGCACTGCCTCAGTCTGACCCTAGCCTTAGGCTAGGGTCAAACGAACGCATTATTCGCAGCAACCGTCAAAAAGTGCATCCGAACGCATTGACGTATTTTTTCACAGAATGCGCAAAAACAGTCAGACGATGCGCATTTTCGTGCGTGATTTTTTACAGATCGTCAATAAAACACTGTTTGCGTCTGGACATTAGCAGCGTCTGACATCTCCTAATCACGCACACACGCTGCTATGCCGCCGCAGCGCACTCTGTACGTCAGTACTAGCGGTTCTGCGTTCTCGAAAAAATGCGTTCATTTTCTGCTTACGTTGCGTGGCCGGACTTCGTATATTGACTGTCATTGTCCGTCATTTGCGGCCGTGATTAAGTGCGCCTAAACGCACGTTAAAAATGCGTTAGTCTGACCCCAGCCTTAGTTGTGTAAATCAGGGCTTCAAAGTCAAGAATGTAACTCCAGCCAGAAGCCCAAACTATCGGCGAGCCATGGAATAGCATACCTGCGCCTAGCTTCTCCCCGCATCACCTCTTCCCATGATAGACTGCAGGACTTCTCACGCGCAGCCCCCACTCTCTCCCTCGTACTGTCAGACTTTCCCCTAACTTCTCTTCCTTCAAACGCTCCCTTAAAACGTTCCTATTTAGGGAAGCCTACCACCCAACTCACTGACGCAACCATCAATCACTCTCACCTTACAGTCCTCTCCTCCTGTTTCCAACCCCAACCCTCCTAGATTGTGAGTTCCTACGGGAATAGGGCCCTCATCTCCTCCTGTACTGTTTGTCAAATGTTGTTCAATGTATTGTAACCCTGTCTATACTGTGCTTATTGTACAGCGCTGCGGAATATGCTGGCGCTTTATAAATAAAGAATAATAATATCCTGATAATAAAATGGTCATAGTGACTGACTTGCAGACGAATCATCTGTCACAATTGTATTTCTTCCAGTTCTGATTTGAGTGCGGCATACTGGTCATTGTTTACAGATTTCCATTCTTTATGTTGTGAAATTGAGCGGCATGTTGTTTCCATTTCTGTAGGTACAATGTTTGCCTGCGAGGAGGAGTGTTTGAAGGACCATAGGCCTTCAGCAATATTGTGTTGCACAGTGGGTGACATGACGCAATATTGCTGAAGGCCTATGGATTTCTGGCTCGTCAGTCTAAGCTTATTTTTCAAACACCAGATTCTGTAATCTGAAAACATCAAAACCTTGTTGTGTTTTTTTCTGTACACGGCTCACACCTCATTTCCTGCAGCCATATTAACATGTATACGTGTGCAGGAGTCGGGCAAAAGATTTTAATTTGTGGCCATTTCCAGGATTGTGCAGAAAGGGAGACAGAAAATTATTATTCTACGTCAATCTGACATCCAAGCAGGACTCACCTGACAACATTTTTGAAGTAAGGTACGTCTTTATCCAGATTCTTATGATCCAGGGGTACAGAGACGGCTTCCTGGAGGGAAAGGGACTGATCAAACCACTTCAGAATACTGACACAAATATTACGACAGGAGCGGCTTTACATTCTTCCGCCTCAGCGGTTCATTGCACCCACGGAACATTTAAATCACAAATTAAGGGATTGGTTATTCCAAAAGCATTAAGGCAGAGGTCAGCAAACTTGGCCTTAAAGAGGTGCGTTCAGTTCCTCAGCAGTTGCTGAATTGCTCCATTACAGCAGTTCAGTTTGCTGCAGCTGTCTCACTGAACGCCTTGGCTGTGAATATTGAAGCAAAAGGGCAGAGGATTGCTTAATGAAAGGTGCCGTTTCTGCAAAATCCGCTCTTGTCCATTTTATTACCACTTTAGTGTTAAATGTTTACTAGGGATGAGCGGTTCGGACGGTTCGGGGTTCGACCCGAACTTAGCCTGTTCGAGCAGATCGCGAACACCGAACATTTCCGGGTGTTCGCCACATGTTTGACCACAATGCATTTTCCCACTGGCCTGAAGCTCGGAATTGGCTACAGCCTTGCACCTGACCACAGGTCTGGTGCAAAACTGGTTCAACACTATGCCAATCACCGCTCAGAGTCCTGATTGGGCAAATTTTGCCCAATCATGGGCTCACAGAGCTAAGTCCCACAGCACACTATATAATGTTTCCACGCAGCGCTTCTGCACGCATTTCAGAGGAGATTTCAGAGGAGATGGTAGTGTCTTGTTACTGCCGGTCTGCCACGCTACTGGGGGGGGGGGGGGTCTGGGGGCGTCTCATTTCTACCAAATATCAGGGAATTTAGGTGATGTGTGTCTTGTCACTGTGCCAGCAATTTTTTTGGGGGTTTACAACTTTGGTGAATTTAGGTGATCTGTGTCTTGTCACACATCCAGTACCACGCTGTATTTTGGGGCTCACTAATTTCTACAAAACATTTGTGAATTGAGGTGATCTGTGTCTCGTCACTGGCTGCCAGCTATCAGTGTGTCTCACTGAGTTATACCAAAGTTCTTTAAATCTTTATACCAGAGTTGAATCAGAGTTCTGTATATATTAATCTATATATTTTTTTTTTTATTTTTTTTAATATCTTGCATTGTATTACTTTGTATTTCTGTAACTGTAACACTTCAATGTTCTTGAACCCAGGACATACTTGAAAACGAGAGAAATCTCAATGTATCCTTCCTGGTAAAATCCTTTATAAATAAATATATTTCCTTCATCCCCACATCCAGTCTCTTTCCTCCTCCTGCCGCTACCAACTGCGTAATATTTCCATTATTCGGCCATTTCTTACCGCTGTCACCACAAAACAAATCATACACGCCCTGGTAATCTCCCGACTCGACTATTGCAATAATCTCTTATCTGGCCTCCCTCTGTCCCGCCTCTCCCCCCTACAATCCATCCTGAACGCCTCCGCCAGGCTAATTCACCTCACCCGCCGCTCTGTCTCTGCCGTTCCCCTCTGCGAGTCCCTTCACTGGCTCCCCATCCACTGCAGAATTAAGTTCAAAATCCTTACCTACAAAACCCTCACTGGCTCAGCTCCCCACTACCTGTCCTCACTAATCACCAAATACACCCCAGCCCGCTCCCTAAGGTCAAACAGTGACCTGCGCCTAGCTTCTCCCCGCATCACCTCTTCCCATGATAGACTGCAGGATTTCTCACGTGCAGCCCCCACTCTCTGGAACGCTCTCCCTTGTACAGTCAGACTTTCCCCTAATTTCTCTTCCTTCAAACGCTCCCTTAAAACATTCCTATTTAGGGAAGCCTACCACCCAACTCACTGACACAACCATCAATCACTCTCACCTTACAGTCCTCTCCTCCTGTTTCCAACCCCAACCCCTCTAGATTGTGATTTCCTACGGGAATAGGGCCTCTTCCCCTCTTGTACTGTTTGTCAAATGTTGTTCAATGTATTGTATTGTAACCCTGTCTATACTGTGCCTATTGTACAGCGCTGCGGAATATGCTGGCGCTTTATAAATAAAGAATAATAAATATATCACTCACCATGTCTGAAAGAACAAAAAGGACAGGCAGACGCTCCCAGACACAGATAAGAGGGCAAGCAGCCCCTGTGTCGGGAGACTGTGCCTCTGGTCGTGGTGGACGTGGTGCATCCTCTGCAGGGGCACGTTTGTCCTTTCTAACTGGTGCTGGCCGTCTTAAGCAGCAGCAACATACAGAGGACTTGGTGGATTGGCTAACCAGGCCATCCTCATCCTCCGAGTCCTCTGCCAGCCAGGCTTCTAGTGCTTTATATAGTCCACCTCAGCTGCCAAAGCATCTAATGCAGCCTCCATGTCCACAGCTACTCCTGCCGTAGCATCGCTATCACACACGGAGGAGTCAGCTGAATTGTTTGACTACAATGAGAGTGACATGCTGCTTGAGGATGCGCAGCAAGTACAGTGCTCTGATTCAATCTCTGAGGTTGAGCAAGGGAGTATAATCAACCTAGAGGAAGGGGGTGCCAGTGATGACACACAAATAACTGGCACTCATGTTGCCCTAGCAGCTGCAGCATACTGCCAAGTTGGCTCCAGTGACGAGGAGATAGTGTCAGGACTCACCCATCTAGCGGGGGGTGCCGGCGCGCCGGGCGTCATGGCGGCGGGCACCGAGTGCAGACTAGAGGCCGGCACCCTCTGCAGCCTACAGCCACCTGACGCTCTGGGCAGTAGGGGCCGGGCTCACTCCCTCGGTCGCCTGGGAATCGCAGCTCCCGGGGGGGGGGCAGCCATCACATGCCCTCGGTGTGGGGGCGTGGCCTATCACGCTGAGGGCAGGGGTGGCCGTGGGAGGTGCTCACCAGCAGGGGGGGGGGGGGGAGTGTCCTCAGACCAGTGAGATGGAGAAGGAGGGAGGGCCATGGTACCAGGCACTCCCTTCACCTGTAGGTGGACTGGAGGCTGTGACTCCTCCCCACAGGGGTGTTCTCCTTCAGACTCCCTATTTAAACCCCATTCCTCCTTTGGTCAGGTACCTGGTTGTTGCCTTGTATTGGCTTTCCTGGTTCCTCATTCTTATTAACCCTTTCTGAGTATTTTTCCTCCAGACCCTTCAGGCTTCCTCTTTTTGACCTCGCAACGAACTCCGCCCGCCCTGACCTTTTGGCTTTCCACGACTATTCTACTGGATTCTCCCATGGACACCTTGCTTAAAATTAACCCTCCACCCGCCATCTACTGCATACTGGTCTCTGCCCATGGAAGGCATGACAGATAGGGGGTGAAGATGACAATGATGAGGTCACAGACTCCACCTGGGTGCCAGATCGAACAGAGGAATCAAGTGAGGAGGAGGGGGAGGAGGAGGAGGCACAGCAAACACGAGGCACAACATACTCTGTGACCAACCGTAGCACTAGCCAGTCCAAGGCATCATGTCAGAGCTGCTCCGGTGCAGAGCGCTGTTGTCTCAAAGAACACATGCAGGAAGTCTGTTGTCAGGGAGTTCTTTAAGAAATGTGCAGTAGAGCGCAGCATTGCTATTTGTAATCTATGTCAGATGAGGCTTAAGCGTGGGAAAGATACCGGACACTTGGGTACCACGTGCATGAGGCGACATATGAACAAGTGCCACACATCCCGTTGGCGCAAAACTTTGCGTAGGTCCTCCTCCTCCTCTGTCTCTACCCCCACTGTATGTCCTGCCATGTCATTGCCTACAACCTCCACCGACAGGGATGATGCTACAGTAATGATGTACCAGGTCCTTCCTCACAATGTGACATCATCCCAGTAGCTGAAGATTTACGCAGTCAGATTACGTTGCCGCAGCTGCTGCAGTGAAAGAAAAAAATATAGTCCCAACCATCCCCAAGCACAGCGTCTAAAGGCCAGCTTAGCAAAATTACTCGCATTGCAGCTGCTGCCTTTCCAGCTGGTGGACTCTGCTCCCTTCCGTGAATTTGCTAAATGTGCTGTACCACAGTGGCAGGTTCCAAAACGCCATTACTTTTCGCGCAAGGCCATTCCAGCACTATACCAGCACGTGGAAGACAATGTTATCCAGTCATTGGGAAAGGCAGTCAGCAGAAAGGTGCATGTCACTTTAGACACGTGGTCCAGCAAGCATGGACAGGGTCGTTACATTTCCTTCATGGCACACTGGGTAACTCTGATTGCAGCTGGGAGGGATCCAAGAAGGGGCTCTGTGCTGGAGCTTGTTCATCCACCACGCCTCCAGAAAGCTGCTTGTATGAGGTCTGTCTGCTCCACCACCACCACCTCTCCCTCTTCCTCATCCTCCTCCTCCGTCTCTGGCGAAGTGGCAGTTAAACCGACGCCTGACAGGGTCTACGCAATGGCTCAAGCAAAAAGATGCCATACTGTGCCTGAGCTGGTTTGTTTAGGGGACAGGAGCCACACCAGGTCAGAAATTTTGTCAGCTCTGCAGGGGCAGGTGCCGAGATGGTTAACACCACGCCAGCTTGAGCTGGGAATGATCGTCTGCGATCATGGCAGCAACCTTCTCTCCGCCCTACGCAAGGGTAAATTGATGCATGTACCATGCCTAGCACACGTCCTAAATCTGGTGGTACAGCGTTTCCTAACCAAGTACCCAGGGCTGCCAGAGCTTCTCATCCAGGCCAGAAAAGTCTGCAGCCACTTCAGACGGTCATTCCCAGCAAGCGTTCGTCTGGCAGAAATTCAAAGAGAATTCCACCTTCCCACAAACCGGCTGATCTGTGACATGCCCACCAGGTGGAACTCGACATTAGCAATGCTGCAGCGTCTGCACAAGCAGCAGAGGGCCATCAGCGAATACCTGTGTGAGTATGGCACAAGGACAGGTTCAGGTCAACTTGTTTTTTTTTTCCCCCCCCGCAGTGGCTGATGATCAAGGATGCATGCACTGCACTGTCACCATTTGAGGAGGCAACGAGGATGGTGAGCAGGGACAGTGCATGCATCAGTGACACAATTCCTTTAGTGTTCCTGCTGGAGCACACTCTGCAGGGAATTATAGATGTGGCTCTAGAGGCAGAGCAGCGGGAGAAAGAGGAGGCCTTCCCTTGCTCTCAAGGCCCCAGTCTTTCCGCAGACAGCATTCCAGCGGGTCCTACTCAGATCAGACAGGAGGAGGATGAGGAGGAATATTTAAGTAGTGGGGGCATTGAAGGTGGGGATTCCTCAAGGGAGGGTTTTGTGTGCCCAGAAACAGAAGGGCTTCCACAATACCACAGAGGGGTTAGGCTAGGGTCAGATGAGCGCATTTTATACGGACTGTGCGTCCAAGCAGGACGGACGTACTTCCTGACTGATAACAAGGTAGTGGCCAGTCACACAGTCGGTTTTTTTCACTAACGTATTTTTTGACTGATGTAGCAGGGAAAATAAATTACAATGAAAGAACATTCTATCCGTCAAAAATGCTGGACGTATAAATGCAGTCCGTCTGACCTTGTTGCATCACTCACACACAAAGCTATGCGGACGTTGTGGACGTGGCGCACTCTGCACGTCCGTACTAGCAGTATTATGTTCTTGCCTAACCTGCGTCCGTTTGCAGCGTTCGTCAGCCCCGCACTTCTGTGCGGACGTACTTCGTGTGTGGGGCTCCATTTAACACAATTGTATGCTATCACGGACGTAATTATGTGCGGGCAACACGGACGTTAACACTGCGTTCGTCTGACCCCAGCCTTACTGTATGATGATACTTGCTGGCCTGGCATTACAGGCAGAATATCTGGGTGCACTGATGCCCATTACCAGATCAAACACTTTTCAATATAGGACCCCAAGGTCCACCCCTGCATTCTTCCACAATACCACAGAGGGGTTACTGTATGATAGTACTTGCATGCCTGGCACGAAAGGCACAATATCTGGGTGCACTGCCACTGACGCCTGTATCAGATTCATATCCTCAGAGGGGTTACGGTGTGACGGCACTGTTGTCAACGCTAAAAGACCAATTTTAAAGCACCTATTGTTACTTTCATCCAAAGCCTGCATAAGTTTCACAATAATTTAGCCAAAAAAAAATCACTACACTTTTTCTGCGCGTCCTAAAAGGTCTTTTCATACAGGCTGCCGCCCCAAGCAGTTGTTTTATCTATCCATAAAGGAAAAGCATTTACCGTCATTTGAAATGTCATTTTTTGGTTTTTACATATTTCTATACATCCTAGAAATCTGCCACTTCACGGGCAGGTTATGGGGACCTCCTAGGCACGATATTTGAAGGAATTTTCGGTTTTTATTTTTAACCCTTATTTCATGGAAAACTCACTGTCCCTTTAAAAACGTTTTTTTTTTTACTTTTTGTCCTTGTTTCCTGTCCCCCAGGGCACTACCCGGACCCCCATACACCTTTTATGGCAAATATGTAGCATATATGCACTCTTGGAGGGCACTCTAAAAAACCGAATTTTCAGCCCCATTGACTTGCATTGGGTTCGAGTTCGGGTCCGAATATATACGAAGTTCGTGCTCGAACCGAACTCGGGGGGTGTTCGGCTCATCCCTAATGTTTACCATGTTTCAATAAATATTTGCTGTCTTGCTCCACCAAAACTTCAAACTGAACATTTCCTTATTGGATTATTTGCTCGGTGGAGGCGGCCATCTTTCCTACGTCACACTCAGCTAACCCCGCAGCACCTCTCGACTTGGCTGCAAGTGCTAAATTAGCAGTGCTGAGCGCTGAGCTGCAGAATGGCGTTCAGTGGCAAGTTGCTAACTTAGGCTAGGGTCAGACGAACGCATGTTTCACGTCGTCCGTGAAAAAGTGCGTTCGAACGAATGGACGTATTTTTTCACGGAATACGCGATAGCGGTCATACGATGCGCATTGTCGTCCATGATTTTGTGCTGATCATCAATAAAACACTTTTTGCTTCTGGACGTTATGTTGGCCAGACATTAGCAGCGTCTGACGTCTCCCAATCACGCACACACGCCGCTATGCGGCCGCAGCGCACTCTGTACGTCAGTACTAGCGGTATCACGTTCTCAAAAAAATGCGTTTGTTTGCCGCTTGCGTTGCGCAGCCGCACTTACGTGCGGCCGTACTTCGTGTATTGCCCATCATTGGCCGTTATTTGCTGCTACCACGGCCGTGATAAAGTGCGGCTGCACGCGCGTTCGCACTGCGTTCGTCTTACCCTAGCCTTAGCACTTGCAGCGGCTGACCAACTGAACGCACCTCAGATGTTTCAGAACTACATGAGTAGCTAAGCATTATGGGAAATGTAGTTTCAAAACACCTGGAGGGCCTAGTTTGCCGACACCTGCCTTAAAAGGGACACCACCACTTACATAAACTCGGGGATCTCAAACTCTGCCCCCCCCAGATGTTTCTGAACTACAACGCCCATGATTCTCTGGCCATTGATTGTGTTTAAAGAATTCTGGGAATTGTAGGCAAACATCTGGGGGTCCAGAGTGAGAGATTCCTGCTGTAACTAGATTACTTGTGCACTACAAATAAAACCACATTAAAAAAAAAAAAAAAAAAAAAACATAGAATGTGGTTTTATAATGTGCAATTGCGTCAAACAAACACATACAGGGTTATTCAAAGAGAATTGAAAAGTCACCGCACGTTCGGTGACTTTTCTTTCTCTTCAATTCGGCGATCCCATTTCGGCAACCCTGCAGTGTATTCAGCAAGCACCACAGGGCCACCAAATTGCAGGGAAAAGTCGCTGCAAACTCACCGCAAAACGAGGGCGAACGCACACCGCAACCCGCAAAACCATCGGAAAAACCCGAGCAGGAGCCGATCACAGGCACCGCAGACAAATGGAGTGAATAAATTAGAAAAACAGTTTGCTTGAATGCTTGAAAAGTGAAACGCTGTTTGCAAAGAAACTACTGAGCGAAAATGTCTGAAATTTACACAGGAGGTCCAGGGAATGACAATAAAGAGGGCTGTTACAGAAAAAAGTAAAATCTGAATTTCGGAATTTTAAAAAAAGAATCCCGAAAAATCCTCAAAATATCCTAAAAAAAAAAAAAATCTATAAAGAGACTTTTTACTGCAGAATATTATAATAAACGGTTTTTTAGATATTGAATTAAAACGGGAATATTTTTAACATTGAAACCTATGGGATTCGCCTGAATAAACCTGCCGAATGAAGTAACCGAATGGCAGGGCATTTCAGGAAACCTTTCACTGTTTTGTTCTCTGAATAGACGAAGCAGTGCTTGTCTATGGGGATTTCACTGCCCTCGAACAGGCACCGAACAGGTACCATATGTGCAGGCAATTCGCCAGGATTTGGCGAACTGCCTGCTCTCTGAATAGCCGAATGGCCAAGAAAGGTAACCAAATGTGGATTTTCAGCGTTCGGTTCCCTTTCGGCAGCCATTTGGATCGCTTTGAATAACCCTGTTTGTTTTGGGCAGTAGGAGGTCTATTGTGATCCAGGCTACCCGAGAAGAGAGCTAGCAGTTGAATGAGAGGAGTCAGGGAGCTCAAAATACTTTGCATCTACCCCGGTGTTGTCCATTGAATACATCCCACACAATACAATGATTTGAGTCAGTGATCGACCCAGGAGCAAGTGATGGAAAGATACTGAGGGGGGGGGGGGGGGGGCAGTTTACAACACAAAATATCACAATGGATGCACCCAGTGACAGTAAAATATTTTCTTAACTAAAAACATGAGAAAAATAAAGCACATGTAAGATATCAGCAACTTAAAACACAATAAGGACATTTAATTTTTTGGTGGTACTGGCCCTTTAAGGAAAATAAAGTTTAATTTTCATGATCTTTATCATGAATCAGGTCAGGAGCATCGAAAATGCAAAAGGAATCCTTCACACAAATTTGTGTTGTCTGGGCGCACTCCCTGCGTTTGCGAATGTTCCCCCGTTGTTACAGTCACTCATTTTCTAGGGGGAAATAAAGGTCCACCCGAGCCAGGAACCAATCTTTTGGCTTGACGTGTAATGGGGTGATATTAGGGGGATTAGCCTTCTCTAAAAAAAGATACTTGTTCATGTAGAGAACGGCTGCTCAGCCTTGGCCCTCCAGATGTTTTGAAACTTGAAGATGTCGTTCCAGAACATCTGCAGGTTAGGTTTTGAAAAGCGATAAAATGAGCAATAGGCATCGCCCATCGATTGGGAGACCTGTAACTGTACCCCAAGTAACGTTCCTCCTGTATCGTTAAAGCCAGCTCGTTACCTCCATGTATTGCTTCAGATCGGTCAGATTCATCACCATGCCTGTGACGGGGTCCACCTGAAACAGAAAGGAGCATTGGAGACACTTCAGACTGAAGGCTATAGAACACTCATTTTTTTTCCATCACTGGTGAGATCTACTCCAGCCCCAGCCTTGAACAATCGTGTATGACAGGGGTGCTCAACCTTGGCCCTCCAGATGTTTCAGAGCTACATCTACCATGACATTCAGCTACTCATTAGTTTGATGGAGCCTTGTGGGAAATGTTGCTCTAAAACATCTGGAGGCTAAGGCTGAGCACGCCTGATGTAGCAGATGAGAGGACTCTGACATCCTAGTAGGATGCAGCTACCGTTATCGGATCCTCCAGTTATAATGGACAATTTACAGAAGATACCAGGCCTACCATAGTGGCAAAAGTCATGCATTCACCCTTGCTTTGGACTCTCCATGGAGAAAGAATGTAGTCTACCCTGTATAGAGGGTCTGACAGTGTTGGAATGGATGGGAATTACCATTGTACGAGTCGCCCAGATCTGACGTTCAGTGGAACATGATCCAGTGTACTCCTTGACATACAAGTCTATTCAATAAAGTGTGACGTCTGGAGATCTGACGGGAGATGAGAATGATCTAGACCAAATAGCCAAGCCAGAAAAATTCTCCCATTTATCTCACTTTCTGGATCAGCTACTTGGTCTAGATTGTTCTCTTCTCCTGCCAATTCTCCTGACTTCAACCTTTAGTCCAGATAGTATTCCAGTAGGCCTTTGGGACATCCATCCTGCAAACTGAGGGACCCAACTCAAACTGCAGCTTTCTCTGTCTAGAAAGACACTGTATGCCCACCTATCACTTTGTGTTCTAGAGTGACCTTTCCAGCACATTCACCGTTCGACCACTAAAGTATTCAGCTCCTGGCTACAGAAACTAGTCCGGCAATGGGAGAGCCTCCACTTCTATGTGCACCATTGATACAGATACAATGCTAATTGCTCTGCAGCGTGGACTCCATTTATGCCCTTAGACCCTCAGCCCATATACCCTGAGGATGGAGGCGCACAATCATTAACAGGGTTATTCAAAGAGATCCGAATGGCTGCCGAAACAGAACACTGAAAATCAGCGTACGGTTACCTTTCTTGGCCATTCGGCTATCCAGAGAGCAGGCAAATTGCCAAATCCTGACGAATTGCCTGCACATACGGTGGCTGTTCGGCACCTGTTCGAGGGCATTGAATCCCCATAGAGAAGCAATGCTTTGGCTATTCAGTGAACAAAAACGAACAGGGAAAAGTTGCCGAAATGCCCTGCCATTCGGTGGTTTAATTCGGCAGGTTTATTCAGGCGAATCCCATAGGCTTCAATGTTAAAAATATTCCCTTTTAATTCAATATCTAATAAACCGTTCATTATAATATTCTGCAGGAAAGAGTCTACAGTTTCTTTTTAAGTTTACTTATTTTTTCTGTAACAGCCCTTTTTATTATCATTCATTGGATCATATGTAAATTTCAGACATTTTCGCTCAGTAGTTTCTTTGCAAACAGTGTTTCACTTTTCAAACATTCACGCAAACAGTTTTTCTAATTTATTCACTTCACTCGTCTGCGGTGTCGGCTTTTTCCGGCGGCTTCGCTGTGTGTGATCGGCTCCTGCTTGGGTTTTTCCTGGCGTTTTTGGCGGGTTAATCCAGAGGCTTTTGCGGGTTTCGGTGTGCGTTCGCCGGGTTTTGCGGTGAGTGTTCGTCGGGTTTGCTTTGCGGCAGCTTTTCCCTGCACTTCGACGGCCCTGTGGTGCTTGCTGAATACACCGCAGGGTCGCCGGAATGGGATCGCCAAATCGAACCGAATTTTAGAGAACGAAAAGTCACCGAACGTGCGGTGGCTTTTCAATTCTCTTTGAATAACCCTGTAAATAAAGCGCTTTGTCGTGGGCCAGGAGATGCAGCTCCAGAAGCCCTAAAGTTGATTGGCTGGTTATGTGGTGTTTTCGGAGAGGCCTAAAAAAAGGGGTTCACTTACCTTTCCGCGCACAGTAACAATCACTGAAAAGAGAATACAGGATATTAGGAATTTAATCATTTCTTAAAATGTTTGCCAGAATTTTCTTAAGCTCTGTCATTTTCAGCGTTTTATTATGGGCCAAAAGGTCTCAAGTGTTTATTTTCCCGTTTTGACCATACCATTTGAATCACTATTTACGACATAACCCCCCTACCCGTGTGCCCCTTAATGTCTTATTGTTCAATTTTAGGATTCTGCCCAGTATAGCGTCCAGACCTGAAGAGAGGAATCCTCTCGAAAGCTTGTCTAAGTGTAATGTTAGTCCGATAAAAGAGTATCACTACTACGTCTATACTTGGTTGATATAGATATGGGCAGGGCTTTTTTTCAGGGGGTACTCGGGGTACACAGTACTGGCACATCACCACTAAGTACTGGCACCTCACCACCAGCCAGAACTAACAGGAGAGAGCATGATGCTCCTCCCTCCTCCCGCAGTGGCAGGCAGAATCGGAAGCGCTCGGCAGCTCATGTTGCTCCTGAACGCTTCCGTTTGTCAGGAGTGTATGTAGGGACTGATAACCCCCTCCCCCAGTAAGTGACAAGGGAGGGCTGCTCCCCCTCTCTCTCTGAAGCCGCTGAAACTTTGAACAGTATGGGGAGGGAGGTGCAGCATGTTTACACACAACTGCCAGATCTGCGGATTGTCAGGCAAGCTGTGTGATCAGAGGAGCTGGCACTGTAAGGCGGTAGTGAGTTTTATTGCTGTGGAGCTCATACACACTGCGCATTACTGAGTTTTATTGCTGTGGAGCTCATACACACTGCGCATTACTGAGTTTTATTGCTGTGGAGTTCATACACACTGCGCATTACTGAGTTTTATTGCTGTGGAGTTCATACATACTCAGCAAAACTGAGTTTCATTGCTGTGTTACTCACAAATGCTAGGGGATTATCCACTCATTTAAAGGAACACAGTATTAAAAAATATGGTTCCCTTTTAGGCTGGGTTCACACCTAAGCGTTTTACAGCGCGCTCCTGCGCGCTGTAAAACGCTCAAACAGTGACATCCCATGATTCCCTATGTGGGCATGCCACACCTGCCCGTTTCTCAGCGCGCATGAACGCGCTGACAAACGGCCGACGCAAAAAGAAGTCCGGGAGCTTCTTTTCGGCATATAGCCGCGCGTTCGCGGCCATATCATAGCCGCGAACGCGCTGCAACGCACGTTCGCGTGTTTTTTTGTATGCGCGAACGCGCGTAAAAAAAACACGCGCGCATTGCGCGACGCTGCGCTACGCCGTGGTGTGAACCCAGCCTTAAAGTGTCTCCCTTTAAGTGAGCTACAACTATTGTTTATGAGGACCTGAAAATAGTCATAATCAGTTTTCCCCCTGGCGTGAGAGAGTACCCCCACCTATTTTTCCAGAAAAAAAAGCACTGGATATGGGATATTAAAAGCAGCCTGCCCGATGCTCCCGCCAGGCGACATGCTGCCCTGATTATGCTTGTGTCCCACCATATAGTTTCAGGATCTTGTCACCGCAAGTCTGCATTGTGCGTCTGCCATTGATTATAGACGGAGTAGCCCAGCGTTACCAAACCCTACGCGTCGTCTGCTTTATTATTTCCTGCCGCGTTTAAATCATTTCCCAAGATCTCTACGCACACACGAAAAGAAAAATCACATGATGCAAACCCATTATTTCCAGGATTTACAGACACACACAGAGACACACACAGAGACACACACTGTATTATATAAACCAGAGTAACAGCTTATATAAATATTATATAATGTAACTTAAGGGGTGATTCAGAGAAAATAAAAAGGAATGAGCTGGCACTCGTCTGGTCCGAGAAATTGTCTTTAACTCCGTCGCTACTAAGCGATTTTCAAAATAATTAAATAAAACCCCTGCCAGGAACTAGGTTTTTATTTGCTCTTTTTTTTTTTTTCCTGAAAAGCATTTAGAATTCATGATACAGCAAGAAATATTTAGTAATTTATTTATTTATAAAAGGATTTTACCAGGAAGGATACATTGAGATTTCCCCAATGTATTCCTTACTGTAATAACTTTTGGCAGGGAGATGGCACCATCTGCTGGCCAAAAGGAGATCTGCATGGTGCCCAGAACTGCAGTATCAGCTGGGGAGATGTCCAGTAGAGACATTCCCCAGCTGGTTTTATAAAGTGTTAGCACCCAAGGCATGATGCCTGCGCTGCTCGAACTTTGGGGGCCCCTTCTGGAGCCCAAATGTAAACAGAATTCTTTTGCAATAACGTAATTTCGTTTGCAATGATAATGCTACAGTATAGCTACAGAACATGGAACCACGATCTCAGGCTGCCGAGTCTGCTATTACTGATTTTGTATACAAGATCACGGTAGTGAAGGGGTTAAATCTATGGAGTCAATGCCATGAATAGCAACATCCACCGCCCCCAGACATTTAGCAAAAAACTGGTAGGTCTGGTGGGGCTGAAACGTTGCTATTGATGGCCTCGATTCCATGGATTAAAAGACACGCTCTTGGACCATAGCAGTGTGCGCTGTTTTCTGGACCCTCCCCTGTTTTTGCTGTTTTTTTTTATCCAACTAGACATCTCCCGATTTAGGGAATAAACCCGAAAAATGGTCGCAGGACCAAAACTCACCTTTGTAGTTATGGCCGTGTCCGTTGGGGTTGTTGCATTTCCCATAAATCCTTTTGTTTTCTTCATCACTGAGCGACAGGCTGCAAGACAAGGAAAGGCTCAGAGCACGGCGGTCACTGTGTGCATTGATAATACAATGGCCCCTATTACACTCTTCGCGCAAATGCGGTCGCGCAGCGCAATTTTTTTGCGCACGCAAAAAACGATAGTGCGCGCAAATTAACGCAGTATTACGATGCGAGCGCATTTTTTCAGCCTTCAACTTTTTTCGAGCGCAAATCCGACGCGCAAAGCCGGACGCAAATGACCGTTGCGTGCAGGAATACGTGGGCAGACTGTTTTTTCACGGGATTCAGCCAATCAGAATTAAGAACCACCATTTGCTAGGTTTCGGTTGTTGCGCCTGTCAAAGTCAATCTGCGCATATGTGCTACAACAAAAAAAAATAAAACAATTTACTAATTTTATTGTTTGGGTATGTGTAGAATGTGTAACTGTACTGTGCTGTATTTTTTATTTTTGTGCAGGTTCATTTCAGCCAGAACGTTCAGATTGTAAATTAACACCAGGTTTTCAAAGACGTTAAAATGATGCGCGCAACATTTTGCGCTAAGATTGTAATACCATGCGCGCATACGCGTACTAACGCATTGGCTCTGTAAAACTGCAATTTTTATTTTTTTTCAAAAGCTTTTTATAGAGCACGGTGCCCCAGTGTGTTACCCAAACCCAGCGCAGATTTCTGATGACAGTCCTGCATCCACAGTATCCTAAAGGCTGCCGAAGAAAAGGGATTAACTCCTTCTTGGCTGATAAGTAAAGGTTCCAATGGCTAAAACACTTCTTTCACCAGGCTGGATTTATTGAGCCACAGCTTTCCAAAACAATAGTCGCTAATAAAAACACACGCTATAATGAACCGGACCTGCGCTGGTTTGAGATGGCGTGAATACACGAATGAACACGCAGTGAAACGTAAATACGTGAAAACAGAATGCAGTCACCACGGCAACCTGTCAGGCGACTTGCCCCCCCTTTTATTTGCTGGAATCTGAGCAGGTATTTGTTTATTTTTCAAGCACATGCTCCAAAGTACAACGAGGAAACAGAAAATGTCACGTGATCAGACCAGGCTTTTATACCTCATACAGGTTCCAGTCCCCAGTCTGATTGGGCATGCCCCCTGAATACCGCGCGCCCCCTTATTCTCAGAGACTGATGCCAAGATTTTACATTTGATTTAATCTTTATTTCCTTTAACACTGTTCTCTGTACAGCAGGTTACCCGGCCTCCTGTGGAGCATCTCAAGCCATGTACCCGGGCACAGAGCCTTCACAGGGTGGCATAGTGCCAGCACCTGCTTAGAGTTCTCTTAATTGATATTAGATAAGGATTTATTTTAACTCCTCTGACCAGTCTGCAGGGCACACTCGCTACTCTCTGTACCCAGTCTCACTCAATACCCCCATGCCCATTCTGTCTCATTCCACCCATCCCCAAACCTTCTCACTCCCATGCCCACTCCTCACCCTCTTTATGCCCAGTCCTCGCCCCATAACCCCATGCATTCCCTATAGCTCTCCCCCCTATGCCCCGTCCTTCTCACTCCCCCCATGCATGCCATATCACTCCTCCTATGCCCAGTCCCTCCCACCATGCATGCCATATCACTCCCCCTATGCCCAGTCCCTCCGCCTCCCCCTATGCCCCATCTCCCCATGCATTCCCTATCACTCCCCCTTTGCCCAGTCCTTCTCACCTGCATGCCCAGTCCCTCCTACTCCCCCCCCTCTGCCCAGTCCTTCTCACCTGCATGCCCAGTCTCTCCTACTCCCCCCCCTCTGCCCAGTCCTTCTCACCTGCATGCCCAGTCTCTCCTACTCCCCCCCCCTGCCCAGTCCTTCTCACCTGCATGCCCAGTCTCTCCTACTCCCCCCTCTGCCCAGTCTCTCCTACTCCCCCCTCTGCCCAGTCTCTCCTACTCCCCCCTCTGCCCAGTCTCTCCTACTCCCCCCTCTGCCCAGTCTCTCCTACTTCCCCCTCTGCCCAGTCTCTCCTACTTCCCCCTCTGCCCAGTCTCTCCTACTTCCCCCTCTGCCCAGTCTCTCCTACTTCCCCCTCTGCCCAGTCTCTCCTACTTCCCCCTCTGCCCAGTCTCTCCTACTCCCCCCCTCTGCCCAGTCTCTCCTACTCCCCCCCCCCCCTCTGCCCAGTCTCTCCTACTCCCCCTCTGCCCAGTCTCTCCTACTTCCCCCTCTGCCCAGTCCTTCTCACCTGCATGCCCAGTCTATCCTCCTCCCCCCTCTGCCCAGTCCTTCTCATATGTGCTCTATGTCCAATCCCTATCTCCCCCCATGCCCATTCTCTCCCCCCATGCCCATTCTCTCTCTCTCATCCCTGTCACTCACCAGTGCAGTCTGTGGCAGGCGCTGAAGCTCATGCTGCGGGAGATGTGGATGATGCGGGGCTGGGCATGTGAGTTAAGCAGGTCGCAGTTCTCCATGATGAGAGTGACAGGAGGGAGCAGACCCCGGGCAGACAGACAGGAAGTCAATGAGCGCAGGGCCCACCTTATAGGCAGGCGGAGGGGGCGGGCTCTCATCGGGACCATACGATTGGCTGTTACCGCTGAGCTCTAGTTCTTTGAAGATAAACAGTGATACAGTGTAGCTACATGTGACAGCTCTGTGTATCCTCTGACTGTGACTGTGGGGGAGGGAGCTTTGTTAACCCCCAGTGTGTCACAGCTCTGGTGTCTGGGGCAGAGTCAGAGTGTGTGTGTTTGTCACAGCTCTGGTGTCTGGGGCAGAGTGTGTGTGTGTTTGTGTGTTTGTCACAGCTCTGGTGTCTGGGGCAGAGTGTGTGTGTGTGTGTGTGTGTGTGTGTGTGTGTGTGTGTGTGTTTGTCACAGCTCTGGTGTCTGGGGCAGAGTGTGTGTTTGTCACAGCTCTGGTGTCTGAGGCAGAGTGTGTGTGTCTGTGTGTGTCAGCTCTGGTGTCTGGGGCCAGTGGTGTATTTAGGTTTTGTGCTGCCCTAGGCCTGACTAAACTCGTGCACCCCCCAATTTAAATTTGAGGCACCCCTTCCTGTCAAGGGCACACCTCTTGCTGGTTAATCCCCACCCTTCCTCTTTAAGCTCCGCCTTTTCCTCTCTTTATATTAAAAGTGGATACCAAGTGCCTACTTGTATATTTTGTATACCATTTCAAATGTATCTATTGAGATAAAGAAAATTATGAAATGTTTAAATTCAAGCATTTTTACAAAGAACAACCACGCATGTTAAGAATACTGGATCACAGCCGCTCTAATTGGTTGAACAATAAAATCCACAGAAACGTGCACTGCATATGAGTGTATCACAGAGCTGCACAGCAATAAATCCCACAGAAATGTGCAGTGTGTATGAGCATATCACAGAACTGCACAGCAATAAAACTCACAGTAATGTGCACTGTGTATGAGCGTATCCCGGAGCTCCAGGGCAATAAAACTCACAGTAATATGCAGTGTGTATCACAGAATCCACAGCAATAAAACTCCCAGCAATGCAATGTGCCGCGTGCGGTGTGTATGAGTGCATCAGAATTCACAGCAATAAAACTCCCAGCAAACCGAGTGTATATGAGCACACACTCACAGCAATTATGCTGTGGAGCCATCTTGTCAGCAGTGGGGTGCCACTGCCAGAGGGTGCACTGTAGCTTTGATTCCCTTCCCGGTGGGTGTTCAGTCCAGAATAGAGTCTGTGTTAACGAAAGGGCGGGCAGCTGCGCGCGTGCGTTTCACGTGGTTCAGCCAGTCATGTGGTACTGAGACTCAGAGAAATGGCAGTGAAATGCCCTGATGTTCGGTGGTTTCAATCAGCAGGTTTATTCAGGCGAACCCCATAGGTTTCAATGTTAAAAATATTCCTGTTTTTATGCAATATCTAATAAATCATTTATTATTTTAATCTGCAGTAATTAGATATTTTTTGATTTTTTTTTAGTACCTTTTAGTCATTTTTCAGATTTTTTTGGGCAAAATTTCCCCCCCTTTTTTTTAATAGCGGTTTTTATTTAGAACTTTTTATTATCAATCATAGGATCTTATATGTAAATTCCAGACATTTTCGTTCAGTAGTTCTTTTGAAAACAGTAGGCCACAGGTTTGCGGTGGCAGCATTCAGCGGCCGACTCCATGCACTTTGGAGACCCCGCGGTGAATGGTGAATTCACTGCAGGGTGGGGAAATTTTATTCTCCTAAGTGCAGGGAACTACAGAATACCAAAATGTTGGCGTCATTTCGGTGCTCTGTGAGTAACCCATTTAGTGGTGAGGTTTTTTGCTGCCCCCTGGAAAGTGAAAACCTAGGCCTTACCTACCCAGGACATACTTGAAAATTAGTGAAATCTCAATGTATCCTTCCTGGTAAAATATTTTGCAAAAGTAAAAAAAAATATATATATATTTTAGGGGTGGGGCTACCCAGTGCGGGCCGCCGTCCCCTGGAAAGTGCCGCCCTAGGCCTGGGCCTAGTCGGCCTAGGCCAAAATACACCACTGTCTGGGGCAGAGTGTGTGTGTGTGTGTGTGTGTGTCACAGCTCTGGTGTCTGGAGCAGAGAGTGTGTGTGTTTGTGTGTGTGTCACAGCTCTGGTGTCTGGGGCAGAGTGTGTGTGTATGTCACAGCTCTGGTGTCTGGGGCAGAGTGAGTGTGTGTGTGTGTCACAGCTCTGGTGTCTGGGGCAGAGTGAGTGTGTGTGTGTGTCACAGCTCTGGTGTCTGGGGCAGAGTGAGTGTGTGTGTGCGTCACAGCTCTGGTGTCTGGGGCAGAGTGAGTGTGTGTGTGTGTCACAGCTCTGGTGTCTGGGGCAGAGTGAGTGTGTGTGTGCGTCACAGCTCTGGTGTCTGGGGCAGAGTGAGTGTGTGTGTGTGTCACAGTTCTGGTGTCTGGGGCAGAGTGAGTGTGTGTGTGTGTGTGTCACAGCTCTGGTGTCTGGGGCAGAGTGTGTGTGTGTGTGTCACAGCTCTGGTGTCTGAGGCAGAGTGAGTGTGTGTGTGTGTGTGTCACAGCTCTGGTGTCTGGGGCAGAGTGTGTGTGTGTGTGTGTGTGTCACAGCTCTGGTGTCTGGGGCAGAGTGTGTGTGTGTGTGTGTGTGTGTCACAGCTCTGGTGTCTGGGGCAGAGTGTGTGTGTGTGTGTGTGTCACAGCTCTGGTGTCTGGGGCAGAGTGTGTGTGTGTCACAGCTCTGGTGTCTGGGGCAGAGTGTGTGTGTCACAGCTCTGGTGTCTGAGGCAGAGTGAGTGTGTGTGTGTGTGTGTGTCTTGGCCAAGGATTCTATATTATATAATATAACAATTATTATCATTATCTCTTTCAGAACTTTGATTCCCGCATTAATAATGCACTATCGTTGATATTGGGGCTGTATCTCACATATAGACATTGTAATAAAGTCAGAAAAACTTCTATATAAAACATGTATATTTTTGCATAAGTGCATATACCCTGCCTGGCCCTGACATACCCTGCTGTGTCCCTCTCATCATCCCAACATCTCATCACCTGGAACTGACTAAACCAATAGGTGCTATACGTCCCCTGGATAATTACTGCATTGATTGACTTGGTGCATAAAATGAGGTCATGTGACCCCCTGAATATACTGAAAGAGCAGGTTTTTCCATCAATGGGTTTATTCTCCCCTGATGGCACAGCAGGCATATTCCAAGATGGCAATGCCAGGATTCATCGGGCTCAAATTGTGCAAGAGTGGTTCAGGGAGCATGAGACATAATTTTCACACATGGATTGGCCACCGCACAGTCCAGACCTTAACCCCATTGAGAATCTTTGGGAAATGTGTTGGAGAAGACTTTACGCAGCGTCGCGACGCTCCCATCATCAATACAAGATCTTGGCCACAAATTATGCAACTCTAGATGGAAATAAATGCTGTGACATTGCAAGAGGTTACAGAAACGATACCACGGGGAATGCGTGCCAGAATCACAGCAAAAGGTGGTCCTATGGAATATTAGAGTGTGTGAGTTTTTAGCCATGCACATATATATATATATATATATATATATGTTACGGGTAAAGCCCGAAGTGCGGTTAATCCTAGGATTACCCAGGCCTCATTAGCAAAAGTCTGAAGTGAAATGAAATTTCGGACTTTACCCGGGTAATCTGCAAAGTATCCAGAGGCCTCTGGGTACTCCAGTTTTCTGCTCTATTTTAACCGGGTAATTCGCACATTACCCTAGTGTTATTGGATAAAGTGTCACGTGCAACAAAACATCGCACTTTATCCAGGTAATCCGCAAAGTATCCAAACGCCTCTGGGTTCTCGGCTTTTCTTGGGTTTTCAGCAGGTTACAGATAACTGAATTCTGAGGATTACCCGGGTAAAGCTGCAAACTGTTTTCTGACTGATAACAAAATTGTGTTTTTTTGTTATTTTTAATGAAATTGTATCCACAGTCACAAACCGCACTAAATAACCGTCATGTGACTCTGTGCATTAATGAAAATTAATTTATGAAGATTAAAGATATTATATAAAGAGTAACCTGATGGTTATTATGTTTTATAAATGATATATATGCACATATGACACGTAATAAAGATCATGTAACTTTTTCACATTCATATAAGAAACATATCCTGTTACTCTGTATATTCATTATATCCGCAATACGTTTTAATGTTTCTCTTTTGCCATTTTCATTGATTATATCGATAGATAATAGTAAAATTCACTGTTACCCAAGCGGGGTTGGATGCTCTGCAGATAACCCTGGTAAAGCTGTGGATAGTCCTCAGATTACCCGGGTGAAGCTTCAGACTTGCACATTATCCGGGTAAAGTGTGAATTTTTCAGCTTTTCCAGATTGTTACCCGAGGACAGTTGGTTAGTCCTAAAATTACCCGGGTAAAGTCCGAAATTTTCATTTTTTTGCAGCTTTACCCAGCAGTTTTGGGTAATGTCAGGATTACCCGCACTTCGGGCTTTACCCGTAACATATATATCATTCTTACTTAATACAGAGTTCTCCACTGTAATATAGTTACCATAATAGAAATAAACAATCACGGTCATTGTACCCCATCGTGTACAAAGTGTCATTGTACCCCATCGTGTACAAAGTGTCATTGTACCCCATCGTGTACAAAGTGTCATTGTACCCCATCGCGTCAGGTCCTGTCCTTCCTAATCTATTTAATGACTGCTCTAACGAGATTAATAACCCTTATGTGGGTAAATATAGGGTACATTTTTCCAACAATATTTAATAACATATAATCTAGGGTTGCACCGATACCGATACTAGTATCGGTATTGGGGCCGATACTGGGTACTGCAGGAGTACTTGGTACACGTGTAGTACCCCCCGATATTTTTCCCGATCGCATAGTGATCTACAGGGAGAGACTGGGGGGGGACTTTTCCCCCCAGTCTTTCCCTGCTCCCGCCGGCCGGAGGAGGCGGTTGGAGCCGCGGGACAGAGGGTGAGTATGTGATGTTTTTTTTAGCTTTTAAGCCTGCAGAAGCGGAATCCGTTAACACCAGGTTCTGGCTCTGGATAACTTTTCGCTGACCAGAACCAGGCGTTAATCAGTGCTGGGACTTTGTAATCCAGCGCTGATTAACACTTTGCGCTCTCCATGTTAAGCATAGGGAGCACAAAGTACAGTAACCTCGCGCTGAGAAGCGCAAGGTATCAAACGCAAACGGGTTTTTTAACCCGTTTGCGTTCGGATTGTAATATGTGCTAAATACCGCGGCAAACGTTAACGCTCATGCATGTGAGCGTTAACATTTGCGTTAGGATCGTAATACAGCCCAAAGTGTTTTAATATCGTTGTGTCATTCCGAGGATTCTAATGAAAGTTTGTGGATAACAAACTGAAACGTTGATCCAATAAAATTGATACAGTTGTGTTCAAAATTATTCAACCCCCAATGCTGTAAAGGGTTTTAGGGAATTTAGTGTACATTTGTAATTGTATTCAGAATGAAATCCTACAAGGACTTTTTAAAGAACCATATGCAACTAAAATGACATCAATTGGTTTTGTAATACAGTAGTAAATGTTTCTTTTGTGAATTCTTCATTGACACAATTATTCAACCCCTTAAAGACTACCACTCTGAAGAACAGAGGTTCATTCGAGTGTTTTCAATCAGGTATTGAAAACACCTGTGGATGTCACGGAGCAGCAATAAAGCATAATAAGCACCAATTAGGCAGCTTTAAAATGACTGTGATACTCAGCTCCTTCTAGACATTTACTGGTGTGGTTACAAACATGGTGAAGTCAAGAGAATGGTCCAGGAAGACAAGAGAAGAGGTGATTACTCTTCACAGGAAGGGCAATGGCTATAAGAAGATTGCAAAGATGTTAAACATACCAAGAGAGACCATAGGAAGCATCATTCGCAAATTCAAGGCAAAGGGCACTGTTGAAACGCTACCTGGTCGTGGCAGAAAGAAGATGCTGACTTCGACTGCTGTGCGCTACCTGAAGCGTAGAGTGGAGAAAAGTCCCCGTATGACTACTGAGGAACTGAGAAAAGATTTGTCAGATGTGGGTACTGAAGTTTCAGCTCAGACAATACGGCGCACACTGCGTAATGAAGGCCTCCATGCCAGAACTCCCAGGCGCACCCCCTTGCTGTCTCCAAAGAATAAGAAGAGTCGATTGCAGTATGCTATATGTCATGTGGACAAACCACAGAAGTTTTGGGATAGTGTTCTGTGGACTGATGAAACAAAATTAGAACTGTTTGGGCCCATGGATCAACGCTATGTTTGGAGGAGGAAGAACAAGGCCTATGAAGAAAAGAACACCTTGCCTACTGTGAAGCATGGCGGGGGGTCAATCATGCTTTGGGGCTGTTTTGCTTCTGCAGGTACAGGGAAGCTTCAGCGTGTGCAAGGTACCATGAATCTCTTCAGTACCAGGAGATATTGTATGACAATGTGATGCTGTCCGTCACAAACCTGAGGCTTGGGAGACGTTGGACCTTTCAACAGGACAATGATCCCAAGCATACCTCCAAGTCCACTATAGAGCATGGTTGCAGATTAAAGGCTGGAACATTTTGGAGAGGCCATCACAGTCACCTGACTTAAATCCGATTGAGAACCTCTGGTGGGACTTAAAGAAAGCAGTTGCAGTGCGCAAGCCTAAGAATGTGACTGAACTGGAGGTTTTTGCCCATGACGAATGGGCGAAGATACCCGTAGATCGCTGCAAGACACTTGTGTCAAGCTATGCTTCACGTTTAAAAGCTGTTATAACTGTAAAAGGATGTTGTACTAAGTACTAAGATTGAATGTCACTTGGGGGTTGAATAAAACTGATAATGATGTGAGCACAGAAAAGACATTTGTGGTTATTTCATTATAAATGTTATGTTATATTTGTCTGACCTACTCGTGCCTCTTTGATTTAAATTGTAAGCAAGATGACTGAATGATCAAAATCAATGTCAAACTGGCCAAAACACTCAATTTCAGTGGGGGTTGAATAATTTTGAACACAACTGTATATATGGTGAGACACGAGAGTGCCGCTTGTTTCCTGATATACCAATAGCCTAGCGCAGCACCGGGCAAGGACTTTGGAGAGATCCTGGAGTGCCAGATTGTAACAAATTTTATATATATATATATATATATATATGTATATATAATAGCCAGCATATAATAACGTTTAACAAAACCACAGTAAAAAAATAAATATATAAATATTTATTATTTTGTTAAGATTTTAAAAAATGTTGTCGTTTTTTTTTTTTCTAACTGACTCCTTTGTCGTGTTATTTTATGCCTGCTTAGATATATCTCTACCCATACGCAGTCATTTTAAACATGTTATGCATATCTATTATATATTTAAGAATTTTATGTTTTTTTGCACCCCTTAAGGCTAGGGTCAGACCAACGTGATTTCTACGGGCTGTGCATCTGTGCAGTACGGACGTACGCCAGTACGGAAGACACAGTAGTGGCCACACAGTCCGTTTTTTCACTGACGTTATTTTTGACGAATGTAGGCGGGAAAATAAATTAAAATGCAAAACCAATTTTGTCCGTGAAAAATGCTGGACATATAAATGCAGTCCGTCTGACCACGTTCCATCACTCACACACAAAGCTATGCGGACGCAGCGCACTTTGTGCGGCCGTTCTAGGGGTTGTACGTTCTTGCCTAACTTGCGTCCGTTTGCCGCGGCCGTTGTGTGTCCGCAGTTCAGTGCGGACGTATTTCGTGTGTGGGACTCCATTGGCCTTTATGTCATGCTATCACAGACGTACTTTTGTGCGCCATCACAGACTTGAATGCTGCGCTCGTCTGACCCCAGCCTAACAGGGTTATTCAAAGAGATCCGAATTGCTTGAGAAAGGTAACCGAACGCTGAAAATCAGCGTTCGGTTACCTTTCTTGGCCATTCGGCTATCCAGAGAGCAGGCAATAGCCAAATCCTGGCAAATTGCCTGAACATACAGTGCCTGTTCGGCGCCTGTTCGAGGGCAGTGAAATCCCCATAGAGAAGCACTGCTTCGGCTATTCAGTGAACAAAAACCAGCAGTGAAAGGTTCCCCTAATGCCCTGCCATTCGGTGGTTTAATTCGACAGGTTTATTCAGGCGAATCCCATAGGCTTCAATGTTAAAAATATTCCCGATTTAATTCAATATCTAATAAACCGTTCATTATAAAATTCTGCAGTAAAGAGTCTCTTTATTTATAGATTTTTTAGTATATTTTAAGCATTTTTCTGATTTTTTTTTTTTTTAAAAGTCCGATCTTTTTTTTTTTTTTAAGTTTACTTATTTTTTCTGTAACAGCCCTTTTTATTATAATTCATTGGACCTCATATGCAAATTTCAGACATTTTCGCTCAGTAGTTTCTTTGCAAACAGCGTTTCATTTTCAAACAATCATGCAAACTGTTTTCCTAATTTATTCACTCCATTCGTCTGCGTTGTCGGCTTTTTCCGGCGGCTTTGCTGCGTGTGATCGGCTCCTTCTCGGGTTTTTCCGTGGTTTTCGGCGGGTTAATCCAGATGTTTTTGGGGGTTTTCGGCGTGCAATCACCGGGTTTTGCGGTTAGTTTTCGTCGGGTTTGCGGCAGCTTTTCCCTGCAATTCGGGGACCCTGTGGTCCTTGCTGAAATACACCGCAGGGTCACCGAAATGGGATCGGCAAAAGGAACCGAATTGATGAGAACGAAAAGTCACCGAACGTGCGGTGACTTTTCGAATCTCTTTGAATAACCCTGTGTTATATTGGCTTGTTCATATAATTGCATTTTGCAGGGTGACTTCATATCACTAATTAGTGTTTTATAACCCATTATCTTACAATGAGTTATTAACAGATACGGTGACTCTGATTTATTTATAAATGCTGTAACATAGAGTATAATAATAATAACAATAATAAATAATAATATGCTGTTTTCACACATTGATTTGGAAATCCCTTATGAATATAAAACTCTCCTGTAGCCATTTTCATTGAACGATAAATGAATTTTATATGAATTCATGTCACAGGTCTCGATGTAAATGTATTTTCTGAGCAGATAGCGTGTGGTTCATTTAGTCTACGATGGAGACATCCTCCCTCTGCATCATGTGATTTTTTTTTTCATCGTATAAATATCTGGTGTCTAGTTCTGCTCATTAGTGGAGATCTCAGCTGACATCGTACAATTGAACAACCATTCGTCCTCTCCCCTCTGTAACCTGAATGTTGTGTTATACCCGTAGCAAAATCACTTAGCTGCTAATCTGGATTTTTGGCACCCTTCACATCCCCTAAATGGCGGCATTATGGATGGTTTGGGCGCATCCAAAGGATTTCTGTACTTCTTAAGCCTTTTCCTTTGCTGCCCATGATGTACCTACACAATTCACTGTGCGGTTTCACGGTGCTGAAATAGTAACCCATGTCTGCGACAGGAAGAAGCACTTGCTCCCGTCCCGTGCACAGTGACGTGAAAGAGCCACGCGGAGACAAAGGACTCCTTGTACAGAATAACGGCATGCTAGGGACGAAACCTAATCAGGCTGCGATGTGGATCATCGTCTGCAGAATATCTGTGGGCTCCATGGACCATCTCGTGGTCACCAGATAAATTGGAGCTTAAGGTTTGCTTTCCAATTTGAGGTAATCAACATAGATGTTGTGACAGAACACGCTGTCGCTGTGCGACTTTGAGGGGGCTGTGGGCTAGCCTCCTGCCCACCGACTATGGCCCTTGAAAGAGACCATTGGGGGAAACTGGTGGACCTTTTAAATATATTTGGTTTTGCACTGTTTTAAACATCCCCCCAGCTAAATAAAGATTACTGATGTTTGTGTGTTATTCCCTTATGTAGTTATTATAGAGTCTCTTGTTATGTATATTGCGTACATTCCCTCAATTATCTAGGCTCTCTCTGTATAGTGTGACCTCTGTATTAGTACCTGCTCTCTCTATTGTGTACATTCTCTCTATAAGAAATTCCTTTTGTTTTACTTGCTTTCTCCCTCCCCCCTCTCCTCCTAGGAAATCCCATTGTCCATTGTTTGAAGGTTCTGTGCAGTTATCTGATCTGTGATGTTATCTGTTTGATTGTATGCAAATTTGTTGGTCCTTGACTGTATCTGTCCTCTCTGTGAATAAACAGTCAGTTTTATTCCGGCCAAGCTTGAAGTCACGACTCATGATTTGGGGTACCAGGAATCTTCTGCCCGCTGTGCCAAGGAAAGGCTCCAGGTCTACAGCTATGGCTTATTTCTGGGGGGTGCTAGCCAGACTCTCTACATGCACTGGGCCTTAAACTGCGACTAAGGTACTAGAGAAAGGAGTGAGAGTCACCAGGAGAAACTGGGTGTCCAGCGAGGAAGCAGCATTTGGCAGATGTGACCCTGTCTGGGTACAGAGATCTGTTACAGATGTCAACCAAGTACTTTCCTGTTCAAATGTCGATGGAGGTTTATGGGTGATATTGTTGGCCATAAATTGGAGATGTGCCTTGTGGTCTTCCCTTAGTTTATGTAGTAGAGCAAAATATCTTCAAGAAAAAGTCAAAGCATGGTCAAGAATATATGACACGTGTGTATATATTGACTTTGATCTTTGGACAGACTAATAAACTAGGTGCATGTACAAGGGTAGGTATTGTCCTCTATAAAGCACCCTGACATCACCCAGTTGAGCAGTGGTTCTCAAACGTGTTCTAAGGCTCCCCTAACAGGCCAGGTTTGCCAGATATCTGAAGCAAAACACAGGTGATACGATTTGCTGCTCAGTGATTGCAGCATTCAGACTGCATTCCCTCAAGGTATCCCTTAAAACCTGGCCTGTTAGGGGACCTAAGGAAGCCACTATTTCTTCCATCTCCCAAAATACACTACCAATACCATTGTACATAAATAAAAATTTCTTAAAATCCTGTTAGGTTTATTTTGTTCCCCATCCTTGTCTGATTATAGCGTGAAGCAGTCACAGTAACAAAGGAGCATGTCAATGGATGGATGGATTTTGAAGTCTGCCTTGACTGGGGCATTTTTGCACATGCTCAGTCTGCCCTTTTAGGAGATTTCTGAAGAAACCTATTCACTCTCCCTTTGGGCAAAAAGACGCCAACATTTTCGACAAGTTTCAGAGGGCTCTCAGCTGTGTTTCCTCTCAAAGGGTCCAAATCGCCATAACTTATTCAAGATGGTTTGTTATGATATGTCAGAGCAAAGTGACCTGGCTATTTGAAATAAGATCTTTAAATTATCTAATCTGAATTTGTGACAATGAGGTCAAGAGCTGTGACTTGATAACAGGAACTCAAGGTTAACTTTGGGATTACAGTCAGCTTTAGCGAGAGCGAGTTGGCGCAGAGCTCGCGGCATGGCAGCGAAACCCTCCTTGGACCTTCAGGTACCTTCACATCCCTGGATAAAAGGTGGGTGAATAGAAAGGCACTGGTTGTTTGGGGGATACTGGGGACCCTCTGCTCTTTAGTAAAATCGTTGGTGGAAAGGTCTTCTGGTACCTATGGGATGGAGAATTTAAAATCTTTAAGAACTAATATAACTAAGGTGTTGGACCTGACAAATATTGTTTGGTGGGAAGGGTCTGGGTCCAGTGGAGGCTTGTCCATAGGGTAGTTGGGGCAGCACCCTATCTTTTTTTGCAATCAAAAATAAAATATGTAAACTATATAATTTTTTTTCTGTTGCTTTTTGTGTAATTTAACGTGTCTGATACACTATATTGCCAAAAGTATTCGCTCACCTGCCTTGACTCGCATATGGATGGGTGAGCGAATACTTTTGGCAATATAGTGTAGATAAAAAGTGTTATGTCCACTTAAGCAGTGTCATTGTCTCCTCAACTCTTGCTAGGCAGAGTAAAATAATAAAGATAATCTTATTATTTGTCTTGGAGAGCATACATAAATCTGAAAAAAGCTCTGTGGAATGTCTTAATTATCACAGACCTCAACTGTGTTTAAGCTCCTTGCTGCTGGTTGTTTGAACTCTAATGCGCGTCAAACAAACCTGCCACAGCTAGCACTTGAGGCTTCAATGTAGATTGTATCAGCGTCACACAGCAGAAGCCTGCCTTAACCCCTTAACGACAAAGAAAGCACAGCCTCATGTGCCTTAATGTGCAAAATAGCAATAGTAAACAGGAATTTTTTCTTTCATAGACTGAAGTGTTGTATACTCAGAGGACCCTATTACATTCTTCGCGCAGTGCGATTTGTGTGCGCAAAAGCGCATTTGCGCGAGGGGCAAAACCCTTTGCGCTGAACATCGTAATACAACGTTCGCGCAAACGATGCGTGTTATCGTTTAACGCGGATGGACCTGCGCGAGCGTGATGAACTGTGTGCTTCCTATACTTAACATTGTGAGCGCAAATTCGTTCGTGCACTGGTACGCGGATGGTATTTCAATCGATGCACATTTTTTTTACGAACGACGTTTGTGCACATAATTTTAACGTCTTTGAAAAGCTGGTGGTAACTGCAAATCGGAACGTTTTTGCTGAAATGAAAAATATCCGCACAAAAAAAAATTGTGAATTCGTGCATATTTTTTTTATTGCTGCAGCATGTATACTCAGATTTCCGTTGACAGGCGCAAAAACTTCAGTGAGCCAATTAAGGTAAATTGATGTCAATTAAGGTTCTTAATTCTGAGGGCTGAATCCCGCAAAAAAAACAGTCCGCCCACTGATTTACGTGCGCAACGTTACACTTCGTTTTGCGCGTCATTTTTATGAACGTTACTTTTTGACGGATGAGAAAATGCTTTCGGATCGGTATACCACGTTAATTTTCGCGCGATAACACTGGACGATACGTGCAAAAAAAAGTTGCGCTGCGTGAACGAAATTGCGTGAAGAATGTAATAGGGGCCGGAGTTATTTATGGTAAAATGGGTAGAATTTGTTTTTAGTGAGTTTTTTCTAGTAAATAATAATTAAATCACTTTTCCCTCTTAGTTTTTTGTAGTGAGTAATATGTTATGTCACATCTTATGGCAAAATTCTAGATAACACTTATAATTATTGAATTTAGCCTCAAAATGGCCATTATATTTGCCTCATTAATAGGAATATATGGTTTATTCTCTATATATTGGATCATCGTGTATTTTGGAGGTAGCAGTGCCGTATAGACATATTCCTATTCATATTTCTGGTCTTACTCCTCATCAATACGTAATATCACCAGCCGACACTTTCTGGGGCACTTCTCAGCTTGGGTAATGTAAAAATGTGAAATTAGAAGACTGAAAGATAATGTTGAAAGAACAACAAATTTACAGGGTGGACATTGTCCCCTGCCACCACAAAATTACTATTAATAAGCAACATTATGCATTGCTGTTGACATCAAATATTTGTCAGTCTCCAAAGAATCGCATAGAAGTGTCACCTTTGTACCTGTGTTACCACAAGACACGCATTTTTGGGAATGTAAAAGCGATCGGAGTACAAGGGTTTATTTAACATGCGTGTACTGGTTAACCATTTGTACATGTTAACTCGGGGATCCATCGCTATATGTTACGAAACATCCCTGACTCTTTTTTTAAAGTTACATTGAAAGAGGGTTTTACAACAACTACTGTATAAACGGAAAAAAGAGAATATTCCTTTAAATACAAGAGATATTCTTAGGCTAGGGTCAGACTGAGGCAGTGCGAACGCGCGTTCTGGCGCACATAATTACGGCCGCACTAGCAGCAGATGCCGGGCAATGACAGCCAATATACGAAGTACGGTCGCACAAAAGTCCGGCCGCGCAACGCAAGTGGAAAATGAACGCATTTTTTCGAGAACGTTAAACCGCTGGTACTGACGTACAAAGTGCGCTGCGGCCGCATAGCAGCGTGTGTGCGTGATTAGGAGATGTCAGACGCTGCTAGTGTGCGGCCAACATAACGTTCAAACAGCCGGATTTCCCTAGACTTCTTTTTACCCCATCGTCATGAAATACGTCCAGAATTGCGCATCGTCTGACCACTTAAGCGTATTCCGTGAAAAAATGCGTGCGCACGCATCGACGTACATTTTGACGGTGGCCGCAGAAAATGCGCTCATCTGTCCCTAGCCTAAAACAGCGTATAAAAAAGGTCCCTCTAATACTGATGCTCATGTAGATAGATATAGATATTACAGCAACCAGGGAGGCAGCACTCTCAATGTATCAAGCACAACACGCGAGTGTCTTTCAAGACAAATATACACAACAATCCAAGGGGAGAGCACTTAACAGAACACACTATCCCAAAGCCGTCACAATTTAAAGATTTTTAGCAATGTAACATTTTTAACAGATTATTAACCACCAAACTCAAATATTAAATGATGGGAATATGGTTCACAAAATATGGCCAGATATTGCTTAAGCCTGTCACAGCATCAATTTATCCCATTGATGTGTGTTAAACAAATTAACATTTTATCCAAACTTCTTATGTAGCCCATTTGTCATTCAAACAAGGGGACAGTGGACTACTAATTACATTTTCCTTTCATTTCAAACCGTCCCTTCAGAATGGAGAGGAGCATTACTATATGTATATCAAGGCTCAAAAGTCCCACTCGTCCTCTTGCCCAGGAAGAGTAGAATTCTGAGCAGGGCGAGTGGAATTTTGGCCCTTTAAATACACAGCAGCTTCAATTTGGCACCTGCCCCATTAAATTTAATTATACAGACTGAACATACAGACTAGAAAAATGAAGCAGATTGGGTGGGGTGGGATCAAAATTGGCGAGTAACTTTTTAGCCTGGTCAGTAGCTTAGGATTTGAAATTCTGACCCCTGCGTATAGATATAAACATTAGGAGTCATCTGGAAGCCAATGGTTGTGATCTGGCTCTGGGTTTTGCTGTTTTTAGTACCACTGTCAGCTAAGATGAGGAAAAAGTCACTTCCATTTAATGGTGGGAAAAACGGTGTATAATATGTGTGGGTTGCATAAACGAGTAAGAGGAAAATTTAACCTAAACACTAACAGCGTAGAAACGTAAAAACAGCAGCGGGCACTAAAGGATGGATTTGCGTAAAACTGCCTGGTCACTATGGGGTTAATATGTGATAATGGCTGCTTGATCCAAGGTAAAATCTGACGCCATTCTGGGGTTATAAAGGAATTTTTTTCACAGTATGTTGCATATTCGGCGAGAGCTTCAGACTGGGGTTTTTGCCTTCTTTTGGATCAACAGCAGTAGGTGATGAGGGAAAGGCTGATCCTGATGGACGCATAGATTTTTTTTCGGCCTACGTAAGCAATATAACGTGTCTTACAGCACGGTTTTATAATAAACTTAATCACAGTAAAACTTTCGGAGGCTTCAAATGAATTAATTTATTGTGAGTCATTGAATGATTTATTAATATCCCGGGTTAAATGGAATCTTCGATTTTTATATGAAGGGGGCCATGTTTTACATAGCATAACATAAGGATATCAGTCTGGTGGACTTGGAAGGACATTGAAAGCTAAACCGAAATCCCAGATCAAACAGACGTGAAAGGCAAACGCACAAAAATATTGTGTTTTTGGCCATTATATGTGATGCTACATAATTCCTCAAGCAAAAATCATATGTCAGTTTATAAATAAATGGCCTGGCGTCACATATCATCGTACACAGTGTTAAACGCGTTTGCCTTTCTGCTGTCGCAAACTGAGACGGATGAAATAACATCCCAGCTGTCACCGTAGGCAGCTTTATCTGCACGGGATCTGAGCTCGTTTATGAATGGGGTTTGTGTTCTTTCTAGAAGATTTCCTTCCATTTCTTTCAGTAGCAAACAATTAACCTAAGCTGAGTAAACAATGTATAATTTGATATTTGGGGATTTATGCTGTGCTTCTGATGGATTGTTCTGCTGGTGGACATCTTTGCGGCAATATTTGCCAATACGAAGTAACGCGATGAGTAGCGTGCTATGAATATTTAACTGCATCTGCTCGAGTTTCATGAACCCAGAGAAAACAGTGAAGAAAAGGAGAAGGCAAGTAGAGCGAAACAACAAGTGGTCGGACCTTAGATGCTCAAATGATGCTCTGCTCCCGATCAGCTCATGCCATCCTGGATGCTCTGGTCTTTTTTACTGTCCGCTACTGTGGATTCCATCATGGTTATGTATCTGCTTCGCTCCACAATGGATATTTGGCCCAGACTGTTCTGATATTCCCAGAGAAGTGATCCTGGTGATGAGGTTTGCCCTTGTCCTGGTAGACCATAGAATTTTCCCAATGGGTGGTGCGTGTGGCTCCGTACCGACAGTCGCTGGAGAAGGAGTAGAAGAACCTCTGCCCGAAGATACAGAGGAGCAGTTGAGCACAGGAGATGGCACTCTCGAATTTAGTGGACGCAAGATGTCACGTCTGCCAAACTCCATTTGTACCCTTGGAGAACATCTCTACAAACTATATCTAAGTGGCACCATGCTGACGGAGTTACCAGATGACCTATATCAGCTGCATAACTTGCGAACCCTTGCCATTGATGGCAACCGACTACCTGAGCTACCAGAAGCCGTGTGCTCCCTGCCACATTTGGGTCGTCTGTATGTGGGAGCAAACCGCTTACAAGAGCTACCGCCATCTTTTGCTCAGCTTCAGACTTTGCGTACTCTTTGGATTGAACGCAATTTCCTGCACCATTTTCCTAGAGTATTACTGAACATGCCTGCTTTGCGATGTCTACAAATGGGCGACAACCGCTTGAAGGGTCTCCCGGCTGAGATGGCAGAAGCCATGCCAGGGCTCAGGGGGCTCTGGCTGTACGCAAACCGTTTGGAGCGAGTACCCAAGGTTCTACTGCGCCTACAAGGACTAGAGATGTTAGATCTGGATCGGAACCGCATCGCCAAGTTTCCAGATATGAGGATAATGAAGGGGTTACGTCTACTCTCATATGACCATAACCCTGTGACAGGACCACCGGCAGTGGGAGAGACTGTCACCGTGGTGGGAGAGGGTGCCCAGGAAATGATGGAAGAACGGGAAGAGCGAAGGAAGCAGAGGGAGGAAGAGGAAATGGAAGAACTTGAAAGAGAACTAGAAGCTGCTGAAAACAATGCAGGTGAAGGAGCTCTGGAAGAAGGAGAAGACGATCAAGGTGAGGAACAGTTTGAAGAGGAGGAGGAAGAAGAAGAAGAAGGTAATTTCAATGAAGGATTTTATCCTGAAGAGGAGGATGAAGAGTATTACCAAGAAGACAATGGATATTATCTTGAGGATGAAGGTTACTACCCCAAAGGGACAGATGACTATTATTTCAGAAGGGGTTACTAATTGGATTTGTTGTTTTATACGATCATGAAGACCACAAGATCATATTGAACCCTACACTTATTAAATGAATACTTACTTAAGAAGGCGACCATGACTTAATTGGCCACACAATGGTATAGTATTAACTAAAAAAGTCCAAAGAACAGAGAGACAGCTCTAGAGTTTATAAGGCCTTAGGCAAAGCTCCAATGTGAGCCCCCACACTCCCACTATACAAGAAATGTATAGATTAATTCAATAAATTAAGAAATGCTCTCTTTGAAGATAGGACCATGTGAATGTTGCAGTGTATTTATGTAGGATGTTATTATATGCATGAATGCAGAGGTATATTTGTACGGAGTGTTTGTACCTATGTGTCTGAATGTGGTTCGTTAAAGCTATGTACATTTGTTCATGCACATGTGGAATTCTCCAGCGGTACGTGCAGATAGCGTTCGTCTGTATTGTGTGTGACTGCATAGACTAGATATGTGGGATTCAGGATGGCTGACACAATGACTATAAAATACAGGATTACATGATTGGCTGATATAAGGATTAAAAAATGTAGAGAAGAGTGAAAGATGGAGAGAGGAGTAAAAAGTGGAGAGCGGCGAATGGAGAACTCAGGAGTGAAACAAATGAGGGATTGAGAGAGCAGGAGTGAAAGATGGAGGGATTGAGAGAGCAGGAGTGAAAGATGGAGGGATTGAGAGAGCAGGAGTGAAAGATGGAGGGATTGAGAGAGCAGGAGTGAAAGATGGAGGGATTGAGAGAGCAGGAGTGAAAGATGGAGGGATTGAGAGAGCAGGAGTGAAAGATCGAGGGATTGAGAGAGCAGGAGTGAAAGATGGAGGGATTGAGAGAGCAGGAGTGAAAGATCGAGGGATTGAGAGAGCAGGAGTGAAAGATGGAGAGATTGAGAGAGCACGAGTGAAAGATGGAGGGATTGAGAGAGCAATTAAATAGAACCTGTTGGCAGGCTTAAGCAATCCATGGCCATCTATTGCGAACTAAACTTCCACCATTTTTAAACAGAGTTTAAGATCAGAAACCCTGCAAAGGGTCTTGAATGGGTTAATAACGGCTGTGCTCCTGAAGGGAGTAAAATAATATATAAAGCTGCTGTTGCTGTTCTCTTTGAATGTAATATTTGGTGTGCTCTCCTTCTGGTTTGTTGTGTATATAAATGATTGGCCAGATGCTGTCAGCAGCAACTCTTTTTTCTCAGCCAATATTACCATGTTGGTGCTAAAGCTACAATTACTGCCAACGCGTCACTATCCATCTACTGTCCTAAAATGTTCTCCGTACCCAGCAGCCACTAGAACACATGAGCCTCTTCCTAGAATCCTCTGTGAAAAGTAATAATGTAGCAAGAGATGAAACTGAGGAATTGATTGCTTTCAAAGTAACAAACTCAGTGATGCAAGACTATGGAATATATGGAATGCTAGTGACACCCATTGGTAGAGAGGAGTAGGTGCCTTGATGATAATGTTCAACAATTACACAGCCCACCGAAAAGGACAGATGGACTAAAGACTAAGAGCATCTAACACGCAGGGGCACTGGTGGATCTAGAGATGGTACACAGAAGGCATGTCCCCCCCCCCCCCGATCTGATATCCCATTGTAGGAGATACTGGGGTAATTTGGACTCTTTGTTCCCAGTCTCGCTCTGCTGCCAGGTAGAAGAAGCAGCGGATCGGGCAGCTCTTTTTTGCTGCAGGATGAGAGGTGAGTATGGGATTTTTAGTTGGGGGGGGTAGTTGGAGTATGTTAAATCCTTTAGCACTAGCTTATAGGTGTTAAAATTCTTAATTTCACGTACCAACGGTAATTTGCGCCGACACGTTGTAATACATCACTTGTCGAGACACTAAAAATAGATTGCGCTCCCCATGTTAGGTATAAGAGACGCTTAAGTACATTAAGCTTGCGCAAGCTGCGAGGCGCAAACTGATTTCACCCGAGTGTAGTGTCAAGATCAGAATATCAATGCCAGACATTCAGGGTTATTCAAAGAGCTCCAAATTGCTGCCGAAAGGTAACCGAATGCTAGACTTGTGCACCGATTTTTTTTTCGGTTCAATTCGGTTCGGTTCGTTCGGATTTTGTAAATTTTCGTTTCGGCTCGTTTCGGCCGATTTCTGTTTCGGTTCGGTTCGTTTCGGTTCGTTTTTCGTATCGACTTTTTTTTCGTGATTTCGGAAATTTTCGTGTTTTTCGAACGTCTGTTCTCATTTCAAAGTGTCTATTCGTTTTGACGTAAAGTAATAGTTTTTCGGATCCGATATTTCTGTCGATACGATAATTCTGCCATTGAGATTTCTCATGTTTTACAAGAAGGATACATTGAGATCTCTAATGTTTTACAAGAAAGATACATTGAGATTTCTCTGGTTTCCCGGGAAGGATACATTGAGATTTCTCTGGTTTTCCAGGAAGGATACACTGAGATTTCTCTGGTTTTACAAGAAGGATACATTGAGATTTCTCTGGTTTTACAAGAAGGGTACATTGAGATTTCTCTGGTTTTACAAGAAGGATACATTGAGATTTCTCTGGTTTCCCGGGAAGGATACATTGAGATTTCTCTGGTTTCCCTGGAAGGATACATTGAGATTTCTCTGGTTTCCTGGGAAGGATACATTGAGATTTCTCATGTTTTACAAGAAGGATACATTGAGATTTCTCATGTTTTACAAGAAGGATACATTGAGATTTCTCTGGTTTTACAAGAAGGATACATTGAGATCTCTAATGTTTTACAAGAAAGATACATTGAGATTTCTCTGGTTTCCCGGGAAGGATACATTGAGATTTCTCTGGTTTTCCAGGAAGGATACACTGAGATTTCTCTGGTTTTACAAGAAGGATACATTGAGATTTCTCTGGTTTTACAAGAAGGGTACATTGAGATTTCTCTGGTTTTACAAGAAGGATACATTGAGATTTCTCTGGTTTCCCGGGAAGGATACATTGAGATTTCTCTGGTTTCCCTGGAAGGATACATTGAGATTTCTCTGGTTTCCTGGGAAGGATACATTGAGATTTCTCATGTTTTACAAGAAGGATACATTGAGATTTCTCATGTTTTACAAGAAGGATACATTGAGATTTCTCTGGTTTTACAAGAAGGGTACATTGAGATTTCTCATGTTTTACAAGAAGGATACATTGAGATTTCTCTGGTTTCCCGGGAAGGATACATTGAGATTTCTCTGTTTTCCCGGGAAGGATACATTGAGATTTCTCATGTTTTACAAGAAGGATACATTGAGATTTCTCATGTTTTACAAGAAGGATACATTGAGATTTCTCTGGCTTCCCAGGAAGGATACATTGAGATTTCTCATGTTTTACAAGAAGGGTATATTGAGATTTCTCATGTTTTATAAGAAGGGTATTTTGAGATTTCTCATGTTTTATAAAAAGGATACATTGAGATTTCTCATGTTTTACAAGAAGGATACATTGAGATTTCTCTGGTTTTACAAGAAGGATACATTGAGATTTCTCTGGTTTTACAAGAAGGATACATTGAGATGGGAATGATACAAAATTACAGAATCAGCGATATAACCGAAAAATACGATGTCCGAAATTACTGAAATGGAACCGAAATCAGGAATGGAACGAAAATGAATTTCAATTTTACGCATTTCTAGTCCATTCGAAAATTCCAAAAAGTTTTCGTTTCGGCACGGAAATTTGTTCGGATCTGCCATTTTCGGATCTGAAAATTTTCAGAAAATTATCCGATTCCGAATGCACGAATCGGGAAATTTCGTGAAAATTCCGAAATTCCGAAACCTGAAACGCACATCCCTACCGAATGCTGAAAATCAGCGTTCGGTTACCTTTCCTGGCCATTCGGCTATTCAGAGAGCAGCCGGTTCGCCAAATCCTGGCGAATTGCCTGCACATACAGTGCCTGTTCCGTGCCTGTTCGAGGGCAGAGAAATCCCCATAGAAAAGCAATGCTTCGGCTATTCAGAGAACAAAAAACTGTTTTTTGGTCGATAGGTTTATTCAGGCGAATCCCATATGCTTAAATGTTAAAAATATTCCCGTTTAATTCAATATCTAATAAACCATTTATTGTAATATTCTGCAGTAAAAAGTCTCTTTATTTATAGATTTTTTTAGGATCTTTTAAGCATTTTTCGGGATTTTTTTGCAAAAAATATTTCCATTTTTTATAAAAAAAAATTAAACTTTCTTTTTTCTGTAACAGCCCTTTTTATCATCATTCATTGGATTTTATATGTAAATTTCAGACATTTTCGTTGAGTAGTTTCTTTGCAAACAGCGTTTCACTTTTCAGACATTCAAGCGTACTGTTTTTTTTTTTTTCACTCCATTCATCTGCAGTGTCGGGTTTTTCCGGTGGCTGCTCTGCGCTGTGATCGGCTCCTGCTCGGGTTTCTCCAGCGTTTTCGGCGGGGTTAATCCAGATGTTTTTGTGGGTTTCGGTGTGCATTCGCTTGGGTTTTGCGGTGAGTGTTCGGCAGGTTTTTGGCGGCTTTTCCCTGCACTACGACGGCCCTGTGGTGCTTGCAGGGTCGCCAAAATGGGATCGCCAAATCGCACCAAATTGAAGAGAACAAAAAGTCACTGAACGTGCGGTGACTTTTCGATTCTCTTAGGATAAGTAAGTTTATTCAGGGTTATTCAATCACTAACGATAACATACCGAGACGCTAGCTTAGCACCATCTAAGGTATAGAGCCCATAATGTGAATGAGAACTAAACAGATAAATGTAATATGCTGAGTGCAATGTTTAACCTTTGCCACTGGATGTCTGTAAAGCAGTGTTTCTGAACCTTTCTCTAAAGATGAAAGGATTACATGAGTTTTGCTTATAGAAGCTGTGACAGGACGACCGCCACTACGCTGTAGCACAGTACAACAGTTCAAGTGTTTATTTATTTGTGTTATTAAAAGTTTGTTAGCCCTTATTTCTATAAGTACCCCAATGTGATTTTCCCTGTTGTTCCCCTGTTCCCCGCTCATTCAGAGCCATGGAAAGTTCACTAGATGAGCTGGCGCACAGCAGGGGGGGCCCCAAGATAAGGGCTGTGCACAGCAGGGGGGGGGGCCCAGGTTAACAAAGAGAAATTGGGCAATGTCTTGGGCAGTGGCCGAAATCACCCCGGGAGGGCTGAGGTAGGGCCAGGGGAGAACAATGCCTTTTTCCCTCATAAATACATCTGTGTTCCCCATGCAAAATAAATCACTCTTGTTTGAACCTTTACTCCTGCCTCGGCTAGTAATTGGGGATAACAGGGCTTTGGGAACCGGGACGCTTCAAGGACCTCTCTACAGCGCTGCAACCTCGGGGTATCCTACGAGCACCAGCGGCACCTCGCTACCACACTACCGACCTCCAGGTGTACTCGGCACTGACGGCGGATCTACTCACCCCGAGTAGTGGGATCCGTCACATTGGCTGGCAGCCTGGTGGGATCGGCTGAGACCAGACAAGCAAGGGGAAATACAGCCACTGGCTTGACCCCGGTCTCAGCCACCACAACACGCCGAGCATCCGGAGCGGCCGCCATCCGAGGGGAGATTCTGAGACCAGCCCAGCAGGGGGAAAAACAGCCACTGGCTTGACCCCGGTCTCAGACACCCCTGGGTCCAAGAGGCGGACACCCCAAGTAACGGCCGTAACCCCGTATGGCCCAGCACTACGTGGGTCTGAAGCGCACGGTCCTTAAAGAATTTCTGAAAGCCAGAGGCAAGATCCCCGGGGGCAAACCGAAGGCGGTCATCATCAGTGAATTGATGGAGGACGACCGTGCTTGTATGGCTCCCTCCGAGGGCTCCTAGACCTCAGTATGGTGGCGAGAGGTACAGTGGCGGCTGGCCCTGTACGGAACAGACCCCTCCGCCGACATCATCGGGAGGGTCTTGGCAGATACGGACAGACTCCGCCAAGCAGAAATGCAGCAACGGTCCGGAGAGTCTCTGACTCCCCAGGGCAGCACCAGACCCCCCAAGCAAAAGATTCCCTTTGCCACCTTCAAACTCTTCCCAGAGGGAAGCGAAGATATTGACGGCTTCCTGCAAGATTTTGAAAGACAATGTGCCCTGCAAGAGGTAGCGGCCCGAGATTGGGTACCTCTACTGGCGAGTAAGTTGACGGGCAGAGCGGCTGAAGCCTACCGGGCTGTGGCGGATGAGGACTGCATGGTGTACGAGCGAGTCAAGGAACACCTGCTGGCCCGCTATGCACTCACCCCCGAGGCGTATCGAGTCCGGTTCCGAGCTCTAAAGAAAGGGACCCATGACTCCTACGCAGAATGGGGGCACCGCATGCAACAGGCCGTCCGCAGCTGGATCCAGGGATGCCAAGCCACCCACCCAGACCAGATCATCCAACTGCTCTTGCTTGAGCAGTTCTATAACTATTCACCTCCAGAGGTCTGGGATTGGGTGCGAGACCGACGTCCCCTTAACCTGCCCGAAGCTACCCGCCTCGCTGATGAATACCAGGATGCCAGGCAAGTACCTCCTCCTGACATCCGGCCCCCACCTCCCCGGTTCCATCCAGCACCCCAGCCTCATAACGCACCCACCGAGAGAGCACCACACTACCGACCTCCAGGTGTACTCGGCGCTGACGGCGGATCTACTCACCCTGAGTAGCGGGATCCGTCACAGAAGCAACATTTTTTCTAAATAGAATTTTCTGTTAAACATAACAAGCTTTCTAAATATTTTGCACCAAAACGGCAGGTTTAATCCTCTGTCTCCTGAGTTGTGTTATGTGTATTTATCCACAATTTTGGAGATCTAACTATCCGCCAATTATGGTTGCCAAATCAGCCACGGTTTCCTGAACACATATTTTATTCATGCTGATGGGCAGAGCATGAAAACTGCCACCACGCAGCATGTAGAAACCATACGCAGCAGGTAAGAAATCAAGAGGAAACCCAGGTGACCTGCCTTGATTTCCTTCCTGCAGCATATGAATTATACCTGTTGCAGGGCAGATTTTTCCCTGTGCTCTCCATCTGCATAAAAAAGTAATATATGTCCAGGAAAACATGGTCGATCTGGCAACCCTACTCCCCAATCCTCTGCTCTGTTGTATCTAGATCAATGGCCTAGGTCAGTGGTTCCCAACCCCGGTTCTCAAGTACCCCTAACAGGTTAGGTTTGCAGATATCTGAAGCACAGCCCAGGTGATATGATTTGCTGCTCAATGATTGCAGGATTCAGTCTGCATCTCCCCAAGGTAATCCTTAAAACCTGGCCTGTTAGGGGTATTTGAGGACCGATGTTGGGTACCACTGGCCTAGGGGACTGTGGTCAAGTCCTTAAAAAATAAGTGTGGGTACTTATTATGATTTCTGTCCCCTAATTAGCAATTATTGCCTCGGCCTTAATACAAACACATGCTCAAATCTGATATACGTATAGTAACCTCTTCACTACTGAGATCAAGATATCTCAGGCTTCAAAGGCACCATCCGGTGCCCTGATATTGAGATATCTCGATCTGCAGCCCAAAAGCAAATTAAACTCATTTGCTGCAAACAAATTTTGTGTGCTTTTGGGCTGCAGAAGGTGCCCCCAAAGTTTTAGTCCTGTGGGCATAATGCCCAAAGAGCTAAAACTGTAAAATCAGCAGATGAATGCTGTGAAATATCGGGCTTTCAGCATCCGATGCAGGGAGAAATAGACCTGCAGCTCAAACCTCTGGATCTCAGTTTGGCAGCAGATGGCGCCATCTACTGGCCAAATAGGTTATTTACAGTAATAGCTATTTATTAATGTATAATTAATTAAAAATGATTTAAAAAAGAAACCACTGGATTCTCACAATGTTTTTTTGGAAAATCACTTGTAGTGAAGGGGTTAATACACAGATATTTAGCAAAAATATGTGATAATTCCTACATATATTGGGACTTAACAAGGAAAGATGTGATTGAACACCTGAATATAAGCTTTATAGTGTGTGGGACCAATGGGAACTCAGTTCATTCCACAAAAATAGCGGAGGAACTGCGTTCCCAAGCGTTCACCCTCGACTTGACCCCTTTAATGTACTTGCATGTTTTTCTACACAATTAACTGTGTGTTTGTTTGCAAACGTGTTGGAGACACATAGGGCTCTATTAAATTCTTCGCGCAAACGTTAACGCATGCGCAAAAACGCATTAACGCGAGGGGAAAAACCCTTTGCATAGAATGTCGTATTACAATGTCCGTGCAAAAAATGCACGTTAACGTCTACCTCGGGTGAAGCTGGGCAAACGCTGCGCGAGCGTAATGTACGTTGCGCGTCCTATACATAACATTGTGAGCGCAAATGTGTTTGTGTGCTGGTACGCGGATGGTATTACAATCTATGCGCAAATTTTACCAGACAACGTTTGCGCGCATAATTTTAACGTCTTTGAGAAGCTGGTGGTAACGGCAAATCTGAACGTCCTGGCCGAAACCAAATACACCAGCACGAAAAAAAAAATACCGCAAAGTATAGTATGCTACACATACCCAAACCAATAAAATGGAGAACTTGTGCGTGTTTTTATTATTGCTGCAGCATATTTACTCAGATTGATTTTGGCAGGCGCAAAAATTTAACGGGAGACAATTGTGTTTCTTAATTCTGATTGGCTGAATCGCGTGAAAAAAACAGTCCGCACACGGATTTCTGCGCGCAGCGTTAATGCGCACACTTTTTTGCGCGTCTTTTTTTATATGTGTTATTTTTTGACGGATGGAAAAATACGCTTGGATGGTGATACCAGGGTTAATTTACGCTCGTTACCGTTTAACGCTTCGCCCACAAATTAAATTTAATAAAGCCCATAGTTTTTTTCGTTCTTTATCTGCTTGTGTTTGAGTTTGGATTTGGTTCATTTCAGTTGGTCAACAACTCCCATAGTGTGTTCCTATAATTATAATGGAGTGATGCTTGTACCTTTTTTTTACCGGCATTCTGTTTTTTTTTAGATATGATTTACCTAAGGGAACCCACTGCTCTCCCCTCAATGTGATTCCTATGATTAGTGCTTCTCGGGCCATCGACTGCTCCAAATTAAACTATTAAACCCTTAGTGACCGGACTGTTTTGCCATTGTCAGTCTGAAAGTGCCCGCTGCTGTTTTTACGTTTCTGCGCTGTTTGTGTTTAGCTCTAATTTTCCTCTTACTCATTTGCTGTACCCACACATATTATATACTGGTTTTCTAGCCATTAAATGGAATTTTAAAGATACCATTATTTTTATCATATCCTATAATTTACTGTAAAAGAATTTATGAAATATAAAGTAAAAATGGAAAAAATCCCACTTTTTCAAACTTTGACCCCCAAAATCTCTTAAACCGCCAAAAAAAGGACACTGGCTAACTAGTTTCTAAATTTTGTCCTGAGTTTAGAGATACCCAATTACCCGATGTTTGCATGTCTTTTGGTATTTTTTGTAGCTTAGTGTATATGACAATAAGTGCACTTTGCTATTTTCAAACCATTTTTATTTTCCAAAATATATTAAGGATTAGGGAACAGGAGGTTTTTTTTTTTTTTCTTAAATTACATTTTTGTTACTTTATTTTTACTTTCTTTTTGTATCATTATTTGGCTAAGTGCCTCGACCCTTCGAGACACTCAGCATACTTTCAGATGAGTGCTTCGACTCATCGAGACATTCATTTCGCTTGCCGGCCACTTTACCGGGTATACCGGCAGTGATCGCTCCTGGGGAGCGACCAGGAAGGGGCCCGGCATCTGAATTCACTATTGCAGGATGCCTCGATGCCAAGGCATCCCTGCAAGAGCAATAGAGCGACTGCAAGCGATACCGATCGCTTCGGGCTCTCTGTTTACTAAACGATGTACCAGGTACGTCCTCAGTCGTTAAGTGACCTTTTTACTTGCTTTGTCCTCGGGCGTTAAGGGGTTAACTAATTACTAATACGTTTCATTTCATTAACCCTTTTACTTTACATTATGTTATAATCAGGCCACGACAAATAACACCTTGGCAAAACAATTATTGGGGAGTGATTGGCAGAGACACCGGTTTATGATAACTATTAACCAGATAAGAGATTGACGACATCTGACATAAAATCTAGTAAGCACATTCCTTTAGATGCTTCAGCAAAGTTCAGTTTCACAGATAAGTTCCTTTCAATGCAACAAAACATTCTTGGGAATTTTTTTTTTTTTTTAAGAGATGGGAAATCTTGGTGTGCGTCATCAAAGCTATCTGCGCTGCGCAATAGGTCGGCGCAATACAAATAAACTTCTAATAATAAAAATAATAATAAGCTATCCTGCTGGCAGATCTGTCTGCGAAGCATTTCACTCATTTTCCTGTGCAGACATCACATACTGTATGTAGTAAAACACAAATGAATATAGTTCAACAAATATACAGTCAGGTCCAGAAATATTGGGACATCGACACAATTCTAACATCTTTGGCTCTATACAACACCACAATGGAGTTGGAATGAAACAAACACAATGTGCTTTAACTGCAGACTGTCAGCTTTAATTTGAGGGTATGTAGATCCCTCGTACGTAGGTGAACGGTGTAGGATTTACAGCAGTTTGCAGATGTGCCCCCACTTGTTAAGGGACCAAAGGTAATGGGACAGAATAATAATCATAAATCAAACTTTCCCTTCTTAATACTTGGATGCAAATCCTTTGCAGTCAATCACAGCCTGAAGTCTGGAACGCATAGACATCACCAGACGCTGGGTTTCATCCCTGGTGATGCTCTGCCAGGCCTCTACTGCAACTGTCTTCAGTTCCTGCTTGTTATTGGGGCATTTTCCCTTCAGTTTTGTCTTCAGCAAGTGAAATGCATGCTCAATGGGATTCAGGTCAGGTGATTGACTTGGCCATTGCATAACATTCCACTTCTGTCCCTTCAAAAACTCTTTGGTTGCTTTTGCAGTATGCTTTGGGTCATTGTCCATCTGCACTGTGAAGCGCCGTCCAAAGAGTTCTGCAGCATTTGGCTGAATGCGAGCAGATAATATTGCCCGAAACACTTCAGGATTCATCCTGCTGCTTCTGTCAGCAGTCACATCATCAATAAATACAAGAGAACCAGTTCCGTTGGCAGCCATACATGCCCACGCCATGACACTACCACCACCATGCTTCACTGATGAGGTGGTAAGCTTAGGATCATGAGCAGTTCCTTTCCTTCTCCATACTCTTCTCTTCCCATCACTCTGGTACAAGTTGATCTTGGTCTCATCTGTTCATAGGATCTTGTTCCAGAACTGTGAAGGCTTTGTTAGGTGTTGTTTGGCAAACTCTAATCTGGCCTTCCTGTTTTTGAGGCTCACCAATGGTTTACATCCCTCTGTATTCACTCTGGTGAAGTCTTCTCTTGATTTTTGACTTTGACACAAATACACCTACCTCCTGGAGAGTGTTCTTGATCTGGCCAACTGTTGTGAAGGGTGTTTTCTTCACCAGGGAAAGAATTCTTCATTCATCCACCACAGTTGTTTTCCGTGGTCTCCCGGGTCGTTTGGTGTTGCTGAGCTCACCGGTGCATTCCTTCTTTTTAAGAATGTTCCAAACAGTTGTTTTGGCTACGCCTAATGTTCTTGCTATCTCTCTGATGGGTTTGTTTTGTTTCTTCAGCCTAATGATGCCTTGCTTCACTGATAGTGACAGCTCTTTGGATCTCATCTTGAGAGTTGACAGCAACAGATTCCAAATGCAAATAGCAAACTTGAAATGAACTCTGGGCCTTTTATCTGCACATTGTAATTGGGGTAATGAGGGAATATCACACACCTGGCCATGGAACAGCTGAGAAGCCAATTGTCCCATTACCTTTGGTCCCTTAACAAGTGGGAGGCACATCTGAAAACTGCTGTAAATCCTACACCGTTCACCTGAGTTGGATGTACATACCCTCAAATTAAATCTGACAGTCTGCAGTTAAAGCACATTGTGTTTGTTTCATTCCAACTCCATTGTGGTGGTGTATAGAGCCAAAGATGTTAGAATTGTGTCGATGTCCCAATATTTCTGGACCTGACAGTATACTATAAAAAATTCCTTCTGGTCAGCTATTTCCCCTTGGTTGGTCCAGTACTGGTTCCTTGATGCACTCGTGGATAGGTGTATAAAAAAGGCAAGTTTACTTTAACAAAAAGAATAAAAAAAAATACAATTAAATACAAGCAGAATCAGACAGATGGAATGTTTGTAAATAGTCCTTAGTGCAATCCAAAACGTGTTTCGCCAGCTCCTGCTGGCTTTCTCGGTCAGATATGTTTATAAGATTGCTTGTCTGATTTATATATCAAGGGAAATAATCAAATAAAGTGTGGTTGTAAAACTTTGTGGTTCCCCAGTGTCTCATTAGGCTTTACACGCATGCGTGGGTTGCAGGATGTCCGCGATCATCCGATCGCGGCGTCATCTATGAGAGGATTGTTGTTTTTTTCTTTTTCCACGTAGACTACTATGGGCCGGATTACGAGGGTAGCACCAAAATGAGGACACTAATGGGGAAAACCTGCAGGTTTCCCTACAGCATCTCCATTTTTGTGTGAGATTCCGGGCCAGGCGCTAATTCAGCAGCCTGTCCAAAACCAAGCGCTACCCTCAATGATACTCATGCTAGCACTTCCGTGCCACATCGAGTATCTATGGAGGGTTCCATGAGAGTTTCCACTAGTCCAAAGGAATCCATGTAGGGTTCCGTTTCCGGGCCACGAGCCCGATCGTGTAGTGCCGCGTTGGTAGCGCATAGGGAGACTGGGAACTTTTTCCCCCAGTCTCACTCTGCTCCCAGCGGCCAGAAGCAGTGGATCGGACCACCGTCCTCTCTGTGGGATGAGAGGTGAGTATCGGAATTATTGGGGGTTGTTTTAGCTGGTGCTAAATGATTCTACAAAACGGAATTAGTTAGCACCAGCTTTTAGGTGACGGAAAAATACCGGATCAGTGTGTTAATTAGCATTAGGACTTTGTAATACCTTAGTTATCCTAACGCTAATTAATGTTTGCGCACCCCATGATAAGCATAGTGTGTGCAAAGTACAGTAAGCTGATGTGGTAACTGATTTTTTTCCCCCTGATTAGCACCAGGAAGGTAATCGGGGGGGCATGCGTTAAAAGTCACTTACCCTGACGTTAACGCTTACATATCCGACTGCTACACTTTGCATTCAGTAATCTAGCCCTATAGTTGCACTATATTTCGCGTTTTTTTCTCTTTTCTGTCCCATGGGCACTAATGGGAAGAAAGCTATAAAAACATAAGTATGATTGATTATTTTATTTGTTTGAAGTGGTCATTATATGGCACTTTGTTTTATATAATATATATATACACGATTTTGGATGCACATCATTGTATGCAGGGAGTATATCAATCGCTGTCCGGGAGACTTTTCCTTTGCATGTGTTTTTATTGTCGAGCAACAGTAACAGGCGCTTGGAAGCATATACTTTTCTACGGTATTTGAGATATGTAACTGGGTGTTTTTCCAAAGCTAAAAATGTATCCTTCGAAAAATGTGTTAACTGAAAAGGTCACATCATGTTAAGGACGTGATCATAGCATCATAAAAAATGATAATGATGCCTGTAACATAATCAAGAACAGCTTTTCTTCCATGCAAATTTTTTTTTTCCCTTAATAGTTTTAAAGTTCAACGATTGCTCAAAGTGTCCTTGACGAGATAACCTATTAATACCATAAATGACACCAGCCATTAAGCACATAGTGAAGTCTCTTGTTTATGCCATTAGTGAAAGGCTGCGATCGACGTATCTGTACATTTTCCAAAATTGTTGGGGTTTTGGTGTTTATCTCTACCACCCCAATTTATTTTCTTTAAAGTCCCTGACAGTGATTGAAACGATTGTAGGATATGGTATATGTGCCTGGGGAAACTCCAGAGCAAGAGGTGTTATCACAGTTACGGAATGACAGGCACCTTCTAAGTGAAACGCGTCAGCCAGCCTTCTACTAGACGTCCAAGAATGAAGAAAATAATGCCTTGTGGCCCCATGCCCGTTTAATACAATCAGAAGATTGCGCAACTATTACACATCAGGATCTGCAATTAACCTGACCAAGCTCAACTTCATTTCTGCTCATCTTTGCCAAACGTTTGCTTTGTTTCTTCCGGTTTTGCTGACGCTGTTGGCCAGGTTTTCCCAGGAACGAGGTGTCAATGACCTCAAGGTGGAGATTCTTAGAAAGGGATGAAAAAGCTTTAAAAAGAAAGGCCACGAAGCAATGGAAGGGACATCGTGGACACAAAGTCCAAATGGTTGTTTTGAGGGGTACAAGTGAAATGCAAGCTAGAGGGACGCACGTTATCTGAGACTTGGATTAGGAAGGAGAAATAGGGATCGAAATATGCTGCACAATGGCTTAGAACTCATTAGCGTCATGAGACTGATTAAGGGTAGAATAGATGTATAGGCTTCAAAGAGATATAAATCTAGAAATAAAAGAAAAAATATATAGGGTAATATCCCACAAACTCACAAAGGTAGATGTAAATGTTATGACATTCATCTTCTCCTGAGGAAGACCTTATGTGGTAGAAACGCGGTCAGCTGCTTGTTTTTATCCTGTTGCCTCCAGTACTGCTATGCTGTTCTAACTACTCTGAAGAGTAAGTCAAATATTTTTTTATTATATACAATTTGATGCTTGGTGCCATCCTTGTTTATTATTTATTCCAGGATCGTGTACCATCGGATGGATGTGATACCAATTCAACTTCGTTTGGGCATCTACTGCATGTCAATCCTTGGAGGATGATGGGCTGATTTACATCTACCTTTGTGAGTTGCCAAGTGTATTCTGCGTACACCCAGTTTGTGGGATATTACCCTATATATTTTTTCTTTTATTTCTAGAACAGATGTATAAATGATGTGAAAAGGCAAAGATTTGTGAAGGATGGTCCTAGGATGAAAGGACATATTCAAGGCGAGAAGCTGCTTGTAGGAGGTTTGGAGTCAAAAAGCTGGAGATGGTTGGAAAGCTTAGCAGTTATGAATAATAAGTAAGATAGGTTTAACAAAAAGTGGGATTTTGATTGGAAATGTAGTGGAACGGATATGTGAAAAAATATAAAAGCTACGAGAAATAGATCAGTGGGTTAGTAGAACATGCTATATATGTGGGAGATGGAGACTCAAAAGCCAATACGCCAGAATAAGAAAAATCAGCTACAAAGAGAATAAGTTATAAAAGACTTTCTAAAGCAGGGATCTCAAAGTCTGGCCCCACAGATGTTTCTGAACTACACCTCCCATTATTCTCCGGCCATTATTTGCATATAAAGAATTCTGGGATTTGTAGGCAATAAACATCTGTGGGGCCAGAGTTTGAGATCCCTGTTCTAAAGCCTGGTTTTGGAAATATTATTTGCAAAATTCTTCTTCTGAACAGTACGCCATGCCATCCAATCTACCTTGCTGCCTTGTCAGCTGCATTTCTGTGTCTGCCCACAGGGCTGCCATCATAATTCTTGGGGCACCTTACTAAACCAATGGTCGGGCCTCCCTTCCATCAGTTGCCCAAGTCAATAAACTAACTAAAATTAAATAATTTTGTCTGCTCGACACCAAAAAGGAGGTAAAAAGTGTTCCCTGGTGGGGCAGCTTTCATTCTGCACCTCTACCTGGTGCAGACCATACTAATCACTCCCTGAAGTGATGAGTCGGAGTGCTCTTACTGGCCCCAAATGCCACGAGCCCTGGGAGATTTGTTGAAATCTTGGTGGGTCAGTCCTGGGTGACATGAAGTTCCCTTACATCTTTGACACTTTAGACAAACGATACAGGGTTTGGCCAGGGCCCCTTGGAGCCACTAGGCCCCTAAACATATCATGGGCCATCACCCCCTGATGACTCCCTTGTCTGCCCACGTTGACTCCGCTCCTCTTCTTCATGTTCACTTTCCTTTTCCCTATTGTGGCTGATTGTTGCCTGGGAGAGCCTTCTTCTGATATAGATCTTAATTGCAATAAACAATAAAAAAAGATTATATCAGATTTTCCTGTGTTTTGACCTGGGTTGCCCTGATCTCCCCTGTCTGGAACTTGGTATGGTATTCCATCTAGTTACTCTCCCGGTGTCACCGACATTTTGATGCTCTCTGATTTGCCGCACTTTGGCGAGGCCGATTCGATAACTCTGTGGTGAATTCAGCATCCACCGCAGGGTCCCCGAACTGCAGCGAATCGTCCGCTGAACACCGACGCCAACCAGCCGCAAACCCGCTAGCTGAATTGCACCAAAATGTCAGTAAAATGCCCTGATTTTTGGTGATATAGTTCGACAGATTTAAACAGGCGAATCCCATAGAAGTCAATGCAAAAAATATTATTGTTTTTAACTTTTTTTTTATTCAACTGTTTATTCTCTTCTATTTCAGCAGAAAACCTTTTAATTCATTTATTTGTTGAGGTTTTTTGGGGTATTTTTAAAAAAAAATTTAGGCGACATTTTTGATTCCCATCTTTTAACCCCTTCCATGCGTAGGAGGCTCTCAGCGCATCCTGCCGCATGGCCACTTCTCTGCGGAGGACACGCTGAGTGGGATTCCGGCCGATCGCGATGGCCCCCCGGTGCAGGCTGACATCCTCGATGTCAGCCCAGGCTCCGGGACCCAGGCGGGCACGATAGACGTCATCGCGCCTGCGCCTGCGCGATGACGTCTATTACAGGTACCCCCCCCGCCAGTGCGTGGAAGGTTCCTGAAGGGCTGAAGGGCTCCCCAACCGTGCGGGCCACCGGGAAAAGGCAGGCACCGTTTGGAAGGGCACAGCCTGCCCTTCCAAGCGGCGGCTGTCTTTAACCCATAGGGGGCTGGATCGCGATATGGCGCTAACAGGCACCATATCGCTGTCCCTTCTCGGAGCTTGCCGACATCTTGGATGTCGGCCAAGCTTCCGGGATATCTCCCTGATGACTGGCATCATCGCGCATAGCGCAATGGCATCAGTTCTGCAATTAACCTCTAGCTGCCACCTTTAGTGGAGATAGGGGGTTACAATGAACCCCCTATCTCCCGATCCTTGACGGCCAGAGCATGGCCTTTTCAATGATGCCAAACATGACCATGTAAAATGTAAAAAATTAAATTAAATAAAATTTAAAAATTTAAAATTTAAAATAAAAAAGAAATTTAAAAAACTGTTTTTTTGTTTTGTTTTATTAATGCAGCAATATTGTTCCCATTTCAATTATAATGTGAACAATGATGCTGCACTAATGATTTTTTCTATGGGGACGTTTGCTAAAAAACACGTAATTTTCCCCAAAAATATGTAACGAGTCCCCATTTCTATTTTTTTTAACAAGCGCACCCCATAGAAAATATAACTGAAACGGCTCAGATGATAAAATGTGAAAAAAACCACTTTACATAATGTAGATAATGTAGACAATTTTTATGCTACATTTAATACCACAAAAGTATTACAACTCGATCTGCTGAGAAAGTGGCTCGGTGGGAATACGAGTGTTAAATGTCAGATGCTAATGGAAAACACACTGTCAGGTCTTCCATTAGCATCTGATTTTTAACACCAACCTTGGAATAAGTCCCTTGATGTCCTATGGCTAGCTGGACATGGTGGTGGTGCGGACTGTTGGAGAGATGTCCAGGCAGGACATGACGTATACATATAATAATGATATATTATGAATCTGCCGAGTCTGCCGGAAAGAACGATATTTAATATGTCTTGGTTGTATAATAAAACGTGGCTTCAAATCGCATTTAAACATGATGAGCGAAACCGGTAAAAATGAGCTCAGCACAGAGGTGTGAAATGGCTCAGCAGCGAAAGGGTTAAAGGTGTTTTTTTAAAAATTCTGTAACAGACCTTTTTATTATTTTTTAAAGGACCTTTTTAATTATTTCCACACATTTTCATGTATTTTTATTGTTTCGAAGACCTTTTGAAGAATAGCAGAGCTCCGTTTTTCTTCTCTACAGTTCGGCGGAGTTTGATAGTCAGTTTGGCGCTCTTTGCAGGTGTTTGGCGGTTTTCGCTGGCGTCCAGCGACCTGATCGGCGACTCCACGTTCAGTGCACTTCGGGGACTCTTTGGTGAATAGTGAATTCGTTGCATGGTCGGGAATTGGAATAGCCGAATCACACCAAAGTGTGCCGAACGAAAAAGCACCGAAATTTCCCTGAAATAATGCTTATAGTTCTTATTTATTGTCTATATCTCACAAAATGTTAGATGTCTTTCTTATCAACGTCTGTACACTGATGTTTTGATACTGTTTTGTTATAATTTTTTATGAAAGTAATTAAGATGTGAGATGCAGTTTGTACATTTCATCCACTCGATGAATTTATTCCATTTGTATAAAACACTCGTTTAAAAGCCTATGTGGACCGATACATCCTCTAAATGCTCGATGGTAATTAACCTTTTGGCCCCACATGTAATTTTCCATGTAAACATTTGTAAGACATCCAATACTGCTTATTTTGTTAATGATCTTTTAGAGTTTTAGCATTAACGAAGGTCAGGGTGAAGAGACATTGCTGACACAGGAATAATTCTTAAGCTGCCTCTTTAAGTTTAATAATTAGTGGGCATATATCCTATGGTGACACAGTAACTCGTTTAGCCGAAATGTACTCTCAGCAGGGACGTGCGGTCAGGGGCGGCAGGTGAGGCAGAGCCTCACCTGCCATTAAGGGCAGCTGCAGTCAAACTCACCTGCTCCTCGTTCCCCTGCCGTCAGCTCCGTCCGTCCTCTGTGTGCGCCACACTTTTTTTCCCCCTTCAACAGCCTGAGCCTACGCAAATCAAGTATGCTGTCAAGAACAGTGCAGTGTGGCGCGTCTGTTCAATGAACAGACATCCGAGCACTGCCCACTTCCTGAACATTGCTCTCCCAGTGCCTCCGAGGCACTGGGACAATAATGAAATAGCTTGGACCAATAGGAATGCACTATTGGCCCAAGTCATTAAAAAAACTCCTGCATGGGACTCAGGCCTCCCATGCATTAATTGGCGCACGACAGTCATGTGTCCTGTCTCGCACAATCAGTGGGTGCAGGGCTGTGCTTGAGGTGTGGCCTCAGTATCACACTAGGCTGCCTGAGGATGACAGAGATCCTGGGGAGCACCGACAGCAGCCAGATCCTGGGGAGCACTGAACCTGAACCTACGTAACCTGTGTATATCTGGCTCTGATACTAGCCAGTGCCTCACCAAGCACTGACCTCACCGCACGTCACTGACTCTCAGCCATCTCTCCAACAGTCCGTACCGCTTCCAACCAGCTAGAGGACATCAACGGACTTATTCCAAGGTTGGTGTTAAATGTCAGATGCTAATGGAAGACCTGACCGTCTGTTTTCCGTTAGCGTTTGACATTTAACACTCGTATTCTCACCGAGCCGCTTTCTCAGCCGATCAGAGCTGTAATACTTACGTGGTATTAAATGTAACACCAGCTGTGCACCACCGCTGTTATTAGCTCCAGGAGTCCGCAGGACTCCATGGAAACAGGTGTGATATCCTGCAGAACTGGAGTGAGATCCAGACGGGACAGGGAGGAATTCTCTGAGGAACATTGGGAAGAATTTCTGAATGCCGTCAGGCGCAAATGAAGAACGAGCTGGTTGGAATAGTTTGTTCTTCATTTCTTAGTTCCACATTAACATTTACCATATAAACTGTAGGAGAGGTTAATGTACAGTAAGCTGGTGCTACCAGCTGGTATGGTGCTCCCAGTTGGTGTGGATTCTGGAATAAGCCATGAAAAAATTAAGCACAGTGCTCACGCTGATATGCTGTATGGCCTCCCCGAAATACGAGGTGTTTGGAAGGGTTTACATTCACATGGTAACATAGTACAGTCACTGTGTGGCAATGGTCGCAGAATGGAGTCTATGGATCAATCACCAACTCACGAATTCATTGTATTGTGTGGGATGTACTCAAAGGACATCACCTGGCCTGGTAGGGGGACTTGAGAACCAGGGTTGGGTACCACTGTTCTAATGTGTTTTTTTTTTTTCTTGGACATTAAAACCAGATGCAGAACCTTTGATAATGGATGACCATTACATCCCAGATCAGACTGAATGGCCAACTTGCATCTTTCTGCATCTCCTCCTTCCATCTTGGGCATCAGATGGCTTCTCTCTTGTGGCCCAGCAGAAACTCCTGTGTAAGCTATAATGGTTGTTAGTGTTCAATTAAGGGCTGACATTTTAATGTAATCATTATTCTATTGCAGATTGATTATTACAGTGACCAGTAAACTAAAATTGGTGATATTTCTATCAAATATCCGCTTGTAAGTGGCCTTCTGGCTCTTAGCTATGTATATATTTGTTTTGTATTGGGGTTTTATTACCCTATATGTTCTATTGTTTTTACATTTTTATCTTCGCCACTTTTATCTCACTTCATCTCAATGTGTTTACAATGCAGTCTTGCACTGAATTTCTCAGAATTCTACATTCTTTTGAATAAAAATGTCGTTATTTATTGGCTTACACGAACATTCTAAGGCTAGGGTCAGACTAACGCATTTTTTGCGTTGTCCGTGAAAAAGTGCGTTCGAACGAATGGATGTATTTTTTCACGGAATACGCGATAGCAGTCATACGATGCGCATTTTCGTCCGTGATTTTGTACGGATCATCAATAAAACCCTTTTTGTGTCTGGACGTTATGTTGGCCGGACATTAGCAGCATCTGACATCTCCTAATCACGCACACACGCCGCTAGCGGACGCAGCGCACTCTGTACGTCCGTACTAGCGGTTCTACGTTCTTGCAAAAATGCGTTCGTTTGCCACTTGCGTTACGCTGCCGCACTTTTGTGCGGCCGTTCTTCGTATGCTGCCCGGCATTGGACGTCATTTGTTGCTAGCACGGCGGTGATTTAGTGCTGCTAAACGCACGTTAATACTGCGTTAGTCTGGCCCTAGCCTAAGAGGTGCGAGCTGTCAGGCGTTCACGGATTGTTGTAAATTTCAGAATCCGGCTGAATGATTTTGCTGTTACATGTCCTTTTCACGTTTTAGATGTTTGCTGCACATTTATAACGCCAGCGAGGTGATCTTTACCCACATCGGTTATCTGCATCAGCGTTTAATAAATCATTAACTGTCTCAACACGTCTCAATGAAACAACGAAGCAAAACCGGCAGAGATCCCGTAGAGCTGCACTCTAATGCCTATTCTACACCCGCTACCAAACCTCTTCCAAAACTACACGGTGGCAACACAAATTATATCTGGGATGCATTGTAATAAATAAAAGGGGTTATTCAGAGAGAGCCGATCTGGCCCCGAAATGTCACCGAACAGGGAATTTCCTTGTACGGTGACATTTCGGGGCCATTCGGCTATTCAGAGAGCAGGCAGTACGCCAAATTTTGGCAACCTGCCAGCAAGTACGTTGCCTGTTCGAAAGCAGTGAAATCTCCCATAGACAAGCAATGGTTAATCTATTCAGAGACACCAAACAGCAGAGAAAAGTTGCCGAAGTGCCCTGCTGTTCGGTGTTTTCATTTGGCAGGTTTATTCAGGCGAATCCCATAGGCTTCGATGTTAAAAATATTCCAGTTTTTATTCAATATTTGATAAAATGTTTATTATTTTAATCTGCAGTAAAAAAAGTCTCTTTATTTATTGATTTTTTTAGGATCTTTTAGCCAGTGGCATCACTAGGGTTGGTGTCACCCGGTGTGGTAACTTATGGTGTCACCCCCCCCGAGTTTTACTGATTTTTTTTAACTACTCTTACTCCTAAATCAGTACTCCCATATAACACTGAATGCTCATACACACAGCGCACATTACTGTGAGGTTTATTGCTGTGGAGCTCTCTCATATGCTCACACAAATTTTTGCCAACTGCCAGCAAGTACGTTGCCTGTTCGAAGGCAGTGAAAGCACACATGGATATATATTACCCCCAGCAGCTCTGGATATATTGCCCCCAGCAGCTCACCCATGGATATATATTTCCCCCAGCTCACATATGGATATATTGCCCCAGTTCACAATTATATATTGCCCCCAGCAGCTCACCCATGGATATATATTGCCCCAGCTCACATATGGATATATTGCCCCAGACCAGCTCACACATGGATATATTGCCCCAGACCAGCTCACACATGGATATATTGCCCCCAGACCAGCTCACACATGGATATTGCCCCAGCTCTCAACATGGATATGCCCCCAGCACACATGGATACTGCCCCAAGCACACCTGGATACTGCCCCCAGCACACATGGATACTGCCCCAGCTCACATGGATATGCCCCAGCTCTCATGGATATGCCTCAGCAGCTCTCATGGATATTGCCCCAGCTCCTCTCATGGATATTGCCCCAGCTCCTCTCATGGATATTGCCTCAGCTCCTCTCATGGATATACTGCACCAGCTCTCATGGATTTTGCGCCAGCTCATGGATATACTGCCCCAGCTCATGGATATACTGCCCCTGCTCATGGATATACTGCCCCTGCTCATGGATATAATGTCCCAGCTCATGGATAATGCCCCAGCTCATGGATATGCCCCAGCTCATGGATAATACCCCAGCTCATGGATATGCCCCAGCTCATGGATACTGTCCCCAGCTCATGGATATTGCCCCCAGCTCATGGATAATGCCCCAGCTCATGGATAATGCCCCAGCTCATGGATATGCCCCAGCTCATGGATAATGCCCCAGCTCATGGATATGCCCCAGCTCATGGATAATGCCCCAGCTCATGGATATTGCCCCAGCTCATGGATAATGCTCCAGCTCATGGATACTGCCCCAGCTCATGGATACTGTCCCAGCTCATGGATTTGCCCCAGCTCATGGATAATGCCCCAGCTCATGGATACTGCCCCAGCTCATGGATATTGCCCCAGCTCATGGATATGCCCCAGCTCATGGATACTGCCCCCAGCTCATGGATACTGCCCAACACATGGATACTGCCCCAGCACATGGAAACTGCCCCAGCTCATGGATAATGCCCCAGCTCATGGATAATGCCCCAGCTTATGGATATGCCCCAGCTCATGGATACTGCCCAGCACATGGATACTGCCCCAGCTCATGGATAATGCCCCAGCTCATGGATACTGCCCCGGCTCATGGATAATGCCCCAGCTCATGGATACTGCCCCAGCTCATGGATAATGCCCCCAGCTCATGGATACTGCCCCAGCTCATGGATTTGCTCCAGCTCATGGATAATACCCCCAGCTCATGGATACTGCCCCAGCGCATGGATAATGCCACCAGCTCAAGGATAATGCCCGCAGCTCACCTCCTGCGCCGTGTGTTCTGCTCCCTCTGAGCGTCCGGCGGCATGGAGGTTGGGCGCTTGCCTGGGGGAGCCACGTGACCATCCGCGATCTCACGAGAACTCAGCTGGAGACGTGTTTCCCCCAGGCAAGCGCCGAAGCTGCATAGCTTCGGACGTTCGCAGGGAGCGAACACGCGGTGCAGGGTGAGACACCTGCCCTTAGGGTGACGGTGTCACCCTAAGGGCGGGTGTCACCTGGTGCGGGCCGCACCCCCCGCTTCCACGTAGCGACGCCCCTGCTTTTAGCCATTTTTCAGGGTTTTTTTTCGGCAATTGTTCTTGTTTTAAAGCGTTGTTTTTTTTCTGTAACAAACCTTTTTATTATCATTCATCAAACCTTATATGTAAATTCCAGGCATTTTCGTTAACCCTTTTGCTGCTGAGGAATTTCACGCCTCTGTGCTGAGGTCATTTTTACCTGTTTCGCTCATCAAGTTTAAATGCGTTTTGAAGCCTTATTTTAGTATATGACCAAGACATATTATATATCGTTCTTTCCGGCAGACTCGGCAGATTCATAATATGTCATTATTATATGTATACGTCATGCCCTGTCTGTATAATATAACAAAAATGCAATAAAATTTGAATTTTTAATAATTTACAACGTGTAAAGTGTTTTTTTTTCACATTTTACCATGCGGATAATTGCGGTTATATTTTGTATGGGGTGCACTTGTTAAAAAAATTAGAAATGAGGTCCTGTTACATTTTTTTTTTGGGAAAATTACGCAATTTTTAACAAACGCACAGCATACAAAAATCGTTAGTGCAGCATCATTGTTCACATTATAATTGAAATGGGAACAATATTGCTGCATTAACAAAAGAAAAAAAAACTTGTTTATTCTTTTTTTATAATTTGTTTTTATATTTTTTTATTTTTATATTTAATTTTTTACATGGTCATGTTTGGTATCGTTGGAAAGGCCATGCACTGGCCGATCCAACAATATCAAACATTAACCCCTAGCTGCCACGGATCGGGAGATAGGGTTTTCATCTCCACCATTGCTGGCAGCTAGGGGTTAACTCCACGATGACGCCAGTCCTCCATCCAAGATGTCGGCCAGCTCTGGGAGAGGATCACGAACCGGCACTTTTCGGAGCCGAATCGTGATCCGGCTCCCCAGGGGTTAATGTCAGCCACCGTTTGGAAGGGCAGGCTGTGCCCTTCCAAACGGTGCCTGCCTTAACCCTGTGGCCCCCGGTGATCGGGAGGGAGAGAGGTCCGAAGGACCTCCCCCCTTCCCTTTCAGGCGCCTCCTCCGCACATGCGGGGGGGTGCCTGAATTAGATGTCATCGCGCGCCGCTATTATTATTATTATTGCTGCAGCATATATACTCAGATTGACTTTGACAGTGTCACGGATCCCTCTGATTACCAAAAGTGTGGTCCCTTTACGCAGACCGCTCTCTACCCTTCCGATCCTTGAATGGTCGGCAAAACTAGGAAGACAATTAACCAGACAATAGATAAACAAGGGGTAACACCAGACAGAGGTATGGAATAGAGTATTGTCACGAATCCTTCTGACTACCAAGATATTGATCTCTTTATGTAGCTCCCTTTCTACTCTTCCGATCCTTGAATGGTCGGCAAAGCTATATAGACAATGAAGCAGGTAACAGATAAAGAAAGGGAAACACCAGACAGGGGTACAGAACAGATCACAAGTCCTCCCTAGGACTTTAGTAATAGCAGAGGTAATCTGATGCGTGCTTAGGGTGCCACATAGACTGACCTCGGTACCAACGTTAAGGGCAGAACCTAGAGCAGAGTAAATGCCAATACCAGGGGTTATACACAGGAGGGTTCGTTTGCCAATGCCAAGGGTAATACACAGGAGGGTTCGTTTGCCAATGCCAAGGGTCATACACAGGAGGGTTCGTTTGCCAATGCCAAGGGTCATGCACAGGAGGGTTCGTTTGCCAATGCCAAGGGTCATACACAGGAGGGTTCGTTTGCCAATGCCAAGGGTCATACACAGGAGGGTTCGTTTGCCAATGCCAAGGGTCATACACAGGAGGATTCGTTTGCCAATGCCAAGGGTTATACACAGGAGGGTTCGTTTGCCAATGCCAAGGGTTATACACAGGAGGATTCGTTTGCCAAATACACAAGAGCTCTGCGGGAGGTGAATACCACGTCAGGGCACCGGTGTAATGGTGATACTGGGTTTTAAACCCGGCGGGTCCGCGTCATAACGCCAGGCCCCGCCCCTCGGCGTCCCACGTGAGCGCACCCGGAAGCGTTTACATTCGGCGCCTGGCCAGCGAGCAGCGAGGAAGCTGCTGCCAGGCGCCCCATCCCCTGACCCACCGTGACAGAACCCCCCCTCCAGGGGCGGCCACTGGACGACCCCCAGGGGCACGGGGGTGCGCCAAATAGAAGGCCTTCACTAGCCTAGGAGCATGGACTTCCGCAGCCGGTACCCAAGAACGATCCTCCGGACCGTAACCCACCCAATCGACCAAGTACTGCAAAGACCCCCTAGACATCCTGGCACCCAGAATGGCCTTAACTTCGAACTCCTCCTCGCCCTCCACAGAGACAGGAGGCGGTGGAGCATGGACTTTGGTGTACCGGTTACATAACAACGGCTTCAAAAGGTTTACATGGAATACATTGTGTATTTTAAAATGGGAGGGTAACGCCAAAGCATAGGAGACAGGGTTGAGTCGCCGTAGAATCTTATAGGGACCGATATACCTAGGAGCCAACTTCATGGAAGGCACTAAGAGCTTGATGTTACGTGAAGACAGCCAAACCCTGTCCCCAACTTGATACACGGGTGCCTGCCTCCTGTGTCTGTCGGCCTTAGTTTTCTGGATGGCACTACTCTCCTCCAGTGCCCGTCTCACTCTCCCCCAAGTCTCTTTCAATGATGCCAGTTGCTCATCTAAAGCAGGAATCGTGGTATCAGGAAACGTGGCGGGGAGCACGGGAGGATCAAAACCATAAACAGCGAAGAAAGGAGAATGTCCTGTGGATTCACTCACTGCGCTGTTCAAAGCATATTCTGCACATGGTAGCAGGTCTGACCAGTTATCTTGTTGTTCTGATATAAAACACCTCAGATATTTTTCTATGTTTTGGTTGGCTCGTTCTGCTGCTCCGTTGGTCTGGGGGTGATAAGCCGAAGAGAAAGAGAGGTCTATCCCTACGTTCTTACAAAACCCTCTCCAGAATCCGGAGATGAATTGGGTCCCCCTATCAGAGACAATCTCCAGAGGGACACCGTGTATGCGGACCACGTTGGCAATGAATATGGGCACCAGTTCAGCTGCCGAAGGTAGTTTCCGAAGAGGAACATAGTGACCCATCTTGGAAAATCGATCTATGATCGTAAGTATCACTGTATTCCCTCTTGACTCAGGTAACTCTACTATAAAATCCATGGCTACATGTGACCAGGGTCGTTCGGGGATCGGCAAAGGCTGGAGTAAGCCAATGGGTGCTGTTTTGGGACTTTTCTGCCTTGTGCACACTTCGCACACGGCAATGTAATCTTTGACATCTCGGCGCAACGTGGGCCACCAGAGGAGTTTACTGATACTAGACACAGTCTTGGTGATACCCATATGCCCGGAAGTTTTATTATCATGATAGATGTTAAGTACTTCCTCTCTTTCGTTCTCAGGTACAAAGAGTCTCGCAGGAGGTTTTCCCCCAGGAGCTGCGCCCTGGACGGTCTGCAACCTTTTCATTAGAGGAGACGAGACACTAATCGTGGTAGCGGCTATAATCCTTTCCTGGGGTACAATGGGATGCTGATCTTGGATATTATGTTCATAAGACTCATACTGTCTCGACAATGCGTCTGCTTTAATGTTTCTGGACCCAGGTCTATAGGTAAGCACGTAATTAAAACTTGAAAGAAACAATGACCATCTCGCTTGTCTGGAATTTAAACGTTTGGCATCTCCAATGTACGTGAGATTCTTATGGTCGGTTATGATAACGATGGGGTCCTTAGACCCCTCTAATAAGTATCTCCATTCGGCCAAGGCTGCGATGACTGCTAACAATTCTCTATTTCCAATGTCATAGTTCTTCTCTGCCGGGGACAACTTCCGAGAATAGAAGCCGCATGGATGCAAGGGTTTGTCAGGAGCCTCCCTTTGGGACAAGACTGCACCAAGACCTAGTTCGGAGGCGTCAACTTCTACTTGGAAAGGCAGAGCCGGATCTGGATGTCGGAGAACAGGGGCAGTAGTAAAAGCTTGCTTAAGTGCCTCAAAGGCTTGAGTGGCTTGAGGTGTCCATTTCTGATTTCCCACCCCTTTCTTTGTCATAGCCGTGAGGGGGGCCACCAAGGCCGAAAAATCTTTAATGAACCTTCGGTAATAGTTCGTAAACCCCAGAAACCTCTGAATGGCTTTAAGTCCTTGGGGTAGAGGCCAGTCAAGAATAGCTGAGAGCTTCTTAGGATCCATTTGAAAACCCCCAGGAGTTATTATATAACCAAGGAATTGCACAGTTACTATGTCGAATAGACATTTTTCTAGCTTACAGTACAATCCAGCCTTCAATAGTTTTTTCAACACTTGTTTCACGTGGACATGATGAGTGTCCACATCAGGAGAGTATATCAGGATATCATCCAGATATACTATGACGAATTCTTGCAGAAATTCCCTTAGAGTGTCGTTTATAAGGTCCTGGAAGACGGCTGGCGCATTACACAACCCAAAAGGCATCACCAGGTATTCATAATGCCCGCTACGTGTATTAAAAGCCGTTTTCCATTCGTCTCCCTTTTTAACCCTGACCAGGTTGTACGCTCCGCGTAAATCAAGCTTCGTATAGACACGAGCCCCTTTTAATCGGTCGAACAATTCTGTTATGAGAGGTATGGGATATGCATTTCTTATAGTGATCCTATTCAAACCCCTATAGTCGATGCAAGGTCGCAGATCTCCCTCTTTCTTGGAAACAAAAAAGAAACCTGCTCCTGCTGGAGAGGAGGACCGTCTAATGAATCCTCGTTCCAGATTCTCCCTTATGTATTCCTCCATAATGTCGTTCTCTCTTTGTGATAAAGGGTATACGTGACCCCTAGGAGGCATCGTACCAGGGAGTAAATCAATGGCACAGTCATATGGACGATGTGGTGGTAGGACCTCAGTCCTGGCTTTAGAGAACACCTCCTTTAATGCCAAGTAACATTCAGGAACCTCTGTGGACAAAGGAGGAGCTGTGGCAATATTGAGGCTACCAATCACATTAACTGTGCCTAGGCACTTAGACTGACAACTCTGACCCCAACATTTTATGTCTCTCTGGACCCAATCGACAACTGGGTTGTGCTCTGTTAGCCATGGAAACCCAAGAACGACAGGACATGAGGGTGATTCAATAATTTGAAATCTTATTGTTTCCTGGTGCAAAACTCCTGTTTTCATACATACATCGACTGTGTCGTGAGTGATATGTGGACATGACAGGGGTTTACCATCTATGGCCTCCACCATTAGAGGTCTTTCCTTGAGAACCAGAGGTAGGAGGTTTTTGGCAGCAAAATTCTTATCCATAAAATTGCCTGAGGCCCCAGAGTCTAAGAACGCCTCAGTCTTGAGGTGAACCCCCTCCCAGGTTAGGGAGATCGGTAACAGAATCCTGGATTTTTTTTTTTCATTATCCACAAAGGAGGCATACAGAGAACCGATAACCTGGGTGTTTCCTGTTCTGAATCCTACTTTGCTATGTTCAGCCCTGCTAACCCTGGGTCTCTGAGGACATTGAAGGCGGAAGTGATCTGCCCCTGCACAATAGAAGCAGAGCCCCTTTTCTCTTCTGTGCGCTCTTTCTGCTTCTGAAATACCTGTCTTCCCTATTTGCATGGGTTCAACGACTGGCAAATCTGTTTTCACATTCTCCGAACCACCTGACGTACTGGTGTGTCTGGGTAACGAGGGTAAAGGAGGTAAGACCCTTCTGGGTCTATCTCTGGGGTGTCTCCTTTCCCTGATTTGATCGTCCATGGCTATACAGAAATCTATCAGGTGGTCCAGACTTTCTGGTAATTTTAAGGGAGCCAGCTCAAACATAAAAGCCTCGTTCAAGCCTTCGGTAAAGGCTAAGGTTAAAACGTCGTTCGGCCAAAGTACCTCAGAAGTCAAAGTTTTAAACTCTATGGCATAATCGGCGACCCTCTTATTACCTTGTTTGATGTGAAACAAGGACCTACCCGCATTGGTAGCCCTTCTAGAGGGATCAAAGGTACGTCTTAACTCAGAGGTAAAACCCTCATAGTCATAAATGATGGGTTTCTTATTTTCCCACAACGGCGTAGCCCACAATAAAGCTTTTTCTGTTAAATGATTAATCAGATATCCTACTTTGGCTTTATCAGACATACAAGAACCTGGATTGTTCTCAAACAAGATCTCGAGTTGAGTCAAAAACCCCCGACATAGGCTTGGTGTACCATCATAGCGTAGGGGTGCCTTCATACTAAGCCTATGTCCTTCAGGGGGGACGGAACTGACCCTAGGTAACACTGGATCTGGAGGGTTTGTGGTACCTGTATTGGACCGATTTAACAGGGTTTGCAGAGCGAGAGAAATCTGGTCCATCCTATGGTCCTGTTCCTCTTGTCTGGCTGCGATACGTGCCAGCTGGTTAGAGAGGTCTGCGGGATCCATTGTCCCTGACGTAATGTCACGGATCCCTCTGATTACCAAAAGTGTGGTCCCTTTACGCAGACCGCTCTCTACCCTTCCGATCCTTGAATGGTCGGCAAAACTAGGAAGACAATTAACCAGACAATAGATAAACAAGGGGTAACACCAGACAGAGGTATGGAATAGAGTATTGTCACGAATCCTTCTGACTACCAAGATATTGATCTCTTTATGTAGCTCCCTTTCTACTCTTCCGATCCTTGAATGGTCGGCAAAGCTATATAGACAATGAAGCAGGTAACAGATAAAGAAAGGGAAACACCAGACAGGGGTACAGAACAGATCACAAGTCCTCCCTAGGACTTTAGTAATAGCAGAGGTAATCTGATGCGTGCTTAGGGTGCCACATAGACTGACCTCGGTACCAACGTTAAGGGCAGAACCTAGAGCAGAGTAAATGCCAATACCAGGGGTTATACACAGGAGGGTTCGTTTGCCAATGCCAAGGGTCATACACAGGAGGGTTCGTTTGCCAATGCCAAGGGTCATACACAGGAGGGTTCGTTTGCCAATGCCAAGGGTCATACACAGGAGGGTTCGTTTGCCAATGCCAAGGGTCATACACAGGAGGTTCGTTTGCCAATGCCAAGGTCATACACAGGAGGGTTCGTTTGCCAATGCCAAGGGTCATACACAGGAGGATTCGTTTGCCAATGCCAAGGGTTATACACAGGAGGATTCGTTTGCCAATGCCAAGGGTTATACACAGGAGGATTCGTTTGCCAAATACACAAGAGCTCTGCGGGAGGTGAATACCACGTCAGGGCACCGGTGTAATGGTGATACTGGGTTTTAAACCCGGCGGGTCCGCGTCATAACGCCAGGCCCCGCCCCTCGGCGTCCCACGTGACCGCACCCGGAAGCGTTTACATTCGGCGCCTGGCCAGCGAGCAGCGAGGAAGCTGCTGCCAGGCGCCCCATCCCCTGACCCACCGTGACAGACAGGCGCAAAAACGTAACGTGAGATAATTCTGGTCTTTAATTCTGATTGGCTGAATTGCGTGAAAAAAACAGTCCGCACACTGAATTCTGCGCGCAACGTTGCTGCGCGCGTGTTTGTGCGCCTCCGTTTTACGCGCGTTATTGCTCGACGGATGAAAAAATGCGAGAGGATTGTAATTCCAGCGTTGATTTACGCGCGTCAACATTTAACGCTTGGCGCACAAATTTACGCGTTGCGCGAGCGTTTTGACGCGAAGATTGTAATAGGGTGGTAGTGTCCCTTTAAGGCATATTAACGAGAGCTCACCATTGGTAAATGTCTTTTTTTTAATTATTTATTTATTTTTTTGCTAAGACCACATGTCTATTATTAGCCAGTGGTTTTAATTCAGGGATTTCGGAATGCTGAGTAATGTAAAGTATCATAATGGTTAACCCAATAATCAGAATGTATAAAAGCGTGTTGTTTTGTGCTCGTCGTCTCGCAAACGGACATTGCCTTTCATTCGCTTCGAAACTGTTTTTTTTAAAAAAAATTTTTTTTTTTTTTTACTGGATCCTTCCAAGCTTCAAGTTGACACCAAAATGTCCCAATTTATTCCACCAGAAAAAAATGTTTTTGTTTCACTGGACTATGTTGTATTCACGGGACTTTTTCTTGTATCTGCGGGAATCGGAGTATTTTTTGCCATAAAAGAACGCAGCAAGACGAGCTCTGCCGACTTCCTTGTTGGTGGCAAACAGATGACATATGGACCTGTGGCTTTGTCCCTTACAGCCAGCTTTATGTCAGCGGTAACGGTCCTTGGAGCACCTTCTGAGGTTTATCTCTTTGGAGGGTCTTTTGTCATCTTCTTCATTGCATATGCCTTTGTCGTCATTTTTTCGGCAGAGCTGTTCATACCAGTCTTCTACAGGTCTGGGATAACCAGTACGTATGAGGTATGTCATTAGTTGATTCTCGTTAGTTGTTTTGTGGTCGGTAACATTAAGGATCTACAAAATACTATTAAATATACAGGGCCCTATTACATTCTTCACGCAAAACCGCACGCGCAATGCAAGAATCTGTGCGCCCGCGTTAAACTTTAACGCGTGTAAATAAACGCTGGAATTACAATCCGCGAGCATTTTTTCATCCGTCGAGCAATAACGTGCGTAAAACGGACGCGCACAAACGCACGCGCAGCAACGTTGCGCGCAGAAATCAGTATGCGGACTGTTTTTTTCACGCGATTCAGCCAATCAGAGTTAAGAACCACAATTGTCTCACGTTAAGTTTTTGCGCCTGTCAAAGTCAATCTGAGCATATATGCTGCAGAAATAATAAATGCACGCACAACTTCTCAAATTAATTGGTTTGGGTATGAGTAGAATGTGTAACTATACTTTGCTGCGTATTTTTTTTGGGCTGGTGTATTTGGTTTCGGCCAGGTTGATAGAATTTGCCATTAACACCGGCTTTTAGGAGTTGCTAAAATTATGCGCGCAAAGACTGTGCGTTACAAACTGCGCATAGATTGTAATACCATCCGCATACCAGCGCACAAACGCATTTGCGCTCACAATGTTAAGTATAGGACGGGCGCAGTACAGTAAGCTCACGCAGCGTTCGCGCAGGTTCACCCGCGGTAGACGTATACGCACGTTTGTTGTGCTGACATTGTAACACGACGTTCAGCGCAGAGGGTTTTCCCCTCGCGTTAATGCGTTTTTGCGCGGGCGCAAACATATGCGCGAAGATTGTAATAGGGCCCACAGCGTTTTCTAAAGAAATTAAGACGTTTATTGATTACGTAACACTAGACTACATTATGAGCCATTAATGCGCATTGTGCATTCTATTACGTCACTTATACTGTTTCTTATAATGTTTGAAGTATGGGTCAGGAAAAGCTTGGGAACACAGTTCTTCCACTATTTTTTCAGGAGGAACAAAAATCCCTTTTGACCCACACACTGAAAGCTTTTAATAGGTTTTAATCATATGTTTCCTTATTAGGTAATCATTCATGTACAGCCGGTGGCTTAACGGGGCTTTTACCAGACGCTGTGTAACTTGTTGAAGTGTTTCAGATGTAAGCGCCCCTCCATGCCACCCTGGATTGGCCTATCGGAATACCAAAAAATTTACCGGTGGGCTGGAGCCGGTTAAAGCAACCAGCTCATCACTGAGGGAGAGATTAGTAAGGTCTGCACCAGGTAGAGGTGCAGAGCGAACACTCTCTCCCACCATTAAACACATTTTATCCATTTATCTAATAAACTCACCTGCTGTCACCTTCATTGCCTCTCTGTCGGGGCAGCCATCGGGGGTGACAGCCCATGACATGTTCAGGGGCCCAATTGCTCCAGGGGGCCCTTGCTAAACCCCATGTACACCTTCAGTGCCAAAGACGTAAGGGCCCCTCTATGTCACCCAGGTCTTGTCATCCAAGATGCCAGCAATTTTCCCAGTTGGCCGTGACATCTAGGGGCCGGTCAAAGCACTCTGGCTCATAACAGAGGGATTGATTATTATGGTCTACACCAGGGAACACTTTTTATCCCCTTGCCGGACCACCATGGAATATAGCCCACTCCCAGTAAAATAAGGTAAACAGAAGAGGCAACATGTTATATTTTTAAGTAGTTTATGGAAATAGCCAGCTGAGGGAAGGTGGACCCGACCAATGGTTTAGTAAGGGTCCTCCGAGATTTCTCTTGGCAGCCCAGAGGCCAACTTATAAAAAAACAATTTGTATGTTTACCATTTCAAAGCAATAACATGGAAAGAAAAACAAGGAAACACGAGTTTATCTTTTGGTGTTAAAGAGCTTCTTTTTATTTAAACTGCGTGAAGAACGGAAAAGATAGAAATCTGCTCGGTTGCTCAGTTAGATATGAGTCCATCGACCAAACACACTATCCTTTCACTTCAATCACCCTCCTGTTTTATTGCACATTATCTACATTTTAAGACGTAAGATTATTTCAATTACCCCAGTGTAATGTTTAACTAAATAATAATAAAAAAATAAAATCGACATATCATGCAATCGAGCGCTGGCATTGGTTACTTTTTATCCTGAAGGCTCACCCGAGCACCTTCATGGAGATCATTTATATTATGATACGCCACCTATACATCCTCTTGCATTCCTCCCCTTCAAAGGCTACAAAGCTGGAAATTGATTTTATTTTATTAGCATTCTCTACAAATCCTTAAGCCCAGTCGATGTTTTCATTGATCGATATATATATCACGTGCTTTAATTTTTGGCATTGAATCGATTGCCGTGAGCCCGTGGAAGCCGTCCATCAAAAATGTCAATGTTTGAAGCTCCTAATATTCCTGGTTTTTCGATATGGGATTATGTCTTGTTTGCTGCACTTCTCGTAATTTCCGCTTCCATCGGCGTCTTCTTTGCGATTAAAGAGCGAAATAACAAAACTTCCAGTGAATTTTTGGTAGGAGGGAAGCAGCTGTCATGCGGACCGGTGGCTCTTTCGCTGACGGCCAGTTTCATGTCCGCGGTTACTGTCCTGGGCACTCCGGCCGAGGTTGTTCGTTTTGGAGCGCACTATCTGTTTTTCTTTATCTCATACGCTTTTGTAATTACTTTGTCAGCCGAACTGTTTGTGCCTGTGTTCTACAGATCTGGTATTACCAGTACATATGAGGTAAGCCCATGTTTGTCCCATATTTTTATTTATTTTAACATTTTATGGTGGGCTCCTGAAAATGAAATAAATGTTATCTCTTGTAAATACAGTGACAAGTGTGTTGCACTTTCACCAAACAGCTTTGTTGCACTGTCCTGATCGCGCGCAAAGCTGTCGATTTTCAAGGATCTTCCGATTTAATTTTTTTGGAATTGTTTATGAGCCCATGCTTTACTTTTCTATATTTTATTTGAGACACACTCGGTTGAGAATGCTGTTTCTGCTCAATATTTTTAGCAAAAGTCGAGTCATAATCAAGAAAAATATTAGGAAAATCCCTTTTTATTCTAACAGCCCTGAATCATATACGAATCACTGTTATTCACCAAGGAACTAGAGAGCCCACCTCGTATCCATGTTGTCCTCCAAAAAGTGGTAAAAGGAGGTAGCAGATCGTACCTTCCTCCGAATCAGGGATTTATTTTCCTAATATTATCGTTCTTAATACGTTTTAAGTTTTATCCTATTATTATTTTGTATTAAGTGCTTTTTAAGAACAAAATCACTTAAACTCAGCTTCTGGAAGCCATTTTTTTTAAAAATGTCCGCCTGCAAGCAAGAATAATGAAAGAGTTCAGTGTTCTCCAGTTCCCTGGTTTTGCCGTGGCAGCATTGCGTTCCGTTCTGGGGAGCTGCACTCACGTGTGTGATCTCCCACCTCCGGCCGCTCTGTTCCCCTAGTGGTGCACATGCCACACAATGCCTCTTTTTCCCTCCTGACTCCTTTGGGCGCCTGGTGATGATGTCAGCGATCCGATCGCCGCAGGTGGGCAGAGCCTATAACCCAGATCCATTTAACCTTGCCTCCCACATTGAACAGACGCTCTAGTATAGCGTGCTATTCCCTGTAGTTATCTCCCCTTATTGATTATTTGCTCTTTTGTGTATTTTATTATAATTCTTTATTTTAGAATTTTTGCAAAGTCGTCAATAAAATCAGCGGTGGGAAATGGCCACGCAGGGCCATGATAAGTCGTCAGAATAGCTACATATCAATTAAACAATAAAAACAGGACAGGAAACAGAACAGCCATAAGACCTCTCATAAAACGGACATCTTGCGCATCATGTAGTCATCTGAAAGGGGCAGCACATACTGTAGAGGGAAAAGTAAACAGCAAAAAGAAGCAAAATGGGGGGAAAGGGGGTAGAGATATCAAAAAGGACATCAGAAGGCATCACGCATATAATAAAAGAAAAGGAAAATAAAACAATATTTAAAAACTCATCCAAAAAGTGTCAAAGTCATCCAGTGTCGAGCAAGGGAGGCCGAGTTGCCACAGTCAGGGTTATACAGGGTCGTCCAGGTTGCTCCGTCCCCACGGGTGGGCAGACTTGGCAGAGAGAATGCCGGAGAGACAAGACCAGGGCGAGGTCCCCACTCACCCTGACCAGGTCCTGAGGCAACTCAGCAGGCAGCGCCTCACGTGCGACTCCCCCCGTAGGGACCGCCAGATGGGTAGGTCACAAGGTGGCTTGGGAGCGGTCGGGACCACACCATGGAATGTACCAGGAACCTACACTCCAGCTGCGCGCACATCAGGTGGCAAGACCTCGCCACCGCTCAGCCCCGAGGCCGCTTCCAAATATGGAGGGTCGGCCAGCTGTACGGCCAACAGACCTCCAGTAATCTCTCCATCCTCGACATCCGCGTCCTCCGCACAGCCATGAGGTAAGGCCTCATCCAGGTCCCGCGGGCGGGAATCCAAAGCTCCCCCGCACCCCATAGCACTGACATTATCTGGCACCAGATCCCCCGTGTGAGCAGGCTCTCGTCGTCCCCCTCCAGTAACACCAGGCATGCGTCAAGGCCCAAGATTGCGGCCATATTCTCTTCAGTAGGGGGAGGGGGTCATCTGGATGTCGGGTCTCACCATCCACTTCCAGCAACTCCGTGTCGGTCCTGGCAGAGGCAGGGAGACGGGGCCCTCCATCTCCACAGCCCCCAGCCTGGTTCTAGCTTGGGACAAGACCCTCAAGGAGGCACCACGAGGAGACATCTGGAGTCAAAAGGTGAGCTACAAAATGGCCGTCAGCAGCCCCGAGTAGAAAAGCAGTTGGCAAATGCGTGTCTCTGGTCCGGTGGGGGGAGACAGAACAGGCACCGGACAGCTCTCCCTTATGGCCGACCGCTTGGGGACCTCCGGGGCCAAAACTCAGCAAGATATGTCCTCAAAAGATCCCAAATAGGGACAGTCAGAGCGGAGCTCTAAAGAGACGCGTCTTTCCCCATCTGCAGCTGGCCACGCCCCCCTCTTTGTGTATTGACCCAGCTTGTGCTTATGAATCTATGCCGCCAACCTATTGACCTTTGCCTTGACTGGTGACCACTCTGCTTTGTAATTTGCCCTTGTGTACCTCGCTTGTCATACTTCTCCTAGCCTGCTCCTGCATATCATCCTGCTCTCTGCATATTGAGGTCTCCCTCTATCGGCTCCTGGAATAGCGACCTGACAGTTCCACATAAACACTTTCCATACAAAGTGCAGCAAGCACAAATGTGCATTAACCTAATGTTACCGCCGAGCAGCAATGGAAGTTTGCAGCTCGACTGGAGTAGTAGGGAAGCTGCTAGCATTATTGAGCAGGGCCCTCATACGTATCGGGTCACACTTTAATAGTAACAGCTCAAGAGGAGCAGCACCTATAGTTTTTCATTGTGTTTTAGTTATTGTTTTAAAACTTACATTTTAAATGCTAATGGGCCCTATTCCAAAGTTGGTGCTAACTGAACCAGAGCTGTTGTAAACTTAACAACTCCATAGACTAGGGGCCATATTATGATCTTGGTGCTAAAATGGGTCGATAACTGGGTAAACTTGCACCTACAGGTTTCCCCTCGACGTCCCCATTTTAGCTCCATATTCCGGGGCAGGAGCTAATTCAGCAGCTTGCACCGTAAGGCAGTGCTACCCACCCTGATACTGGCAGTAATGCTTCTGCGCCGCCGCAAGTATCTCCTCCTGGAGTCCATAGGACGCCACGGAGGGTTGCTCTGCCACTCCGCGAGCCTTGCACAATCTCAATCTTGCGAGCTCTCTCTGCGCCGCCGAGTGATTGCAGAGGGACACTGGCAGAGGCGTAACTAGAAACCTCAGGGCCCAGGTGGACGAATCAATGAAGGGCCCCCACCACCCTTGGCAAATACATATCCCCCCACTCTCTGCACCCCTGGTAGTTACAACTGTAGACACTGGGGATTATTTGTTCCCAGTCTCACTCTGCTCCCAATGGCCAGAAGAGGTGGATCGAGCCACTGTTTGCGCCGCGGACTGAGTGGAGAGTTTCTGTTTTATTGGGGGGGGGGTGGTGGTATAAACTGGTGCTAAATGATTCTGCAGAAGCGGAATCCGTTTGCAACAACTTCTAGCTGTGGGTAACTTTTTTGTTAACCCATCTGTGCGGTAAATAGATTTAGCACTTTGTAATACCTTACTTATTCTGATGCTAATTGCTGATTGCGCATCCTATACTCAGCATGGGGGAGCGCAGAGTACAGTAAACTCGCGCAAGCTCTGACGCGTTAACGGATTACAAATGGGTTTAGTGCTAGGGATGTAATGTGGCGGGCATGCATTAAACTCACTTAACCTAGCGTTAATGCTCACATATCTCATCGTTAACGTTAAGATGTAATATGGCCTTATAATGGCTCTGGTAATAGCTCTGGTTCAATTATCACCAATTTTGGAATATGGCCCATGGTCGTTATCTCAATTTATTGACTATCGGCACTAGATATAGATAACCGTATTTATGTATGTATGTATGTATCTGGGGATGTGTATAATTCCCACCTTTAATCTGCCCATTGTACAGCGCTACGTAACTTGTTAGCACGTCATAAAAAACTGCGGGCTCTATTACATTCTTCACGCAAAAACGCACGCAGAACGCGCAAATTTTTGCGCGAAGCGTTAAATGTTAACGAGCGTAAAACAACGTTGGTATTACAATCCTCGTGCATTTTTTCATCCGTCAAAAAATAACGCGCGTAAAACGGACGCGAAAAAGGTGCGCGCAGCAACGTTGTGTGCAGAAATCAGTGTGCGGACTGTTTTTTCACGCGATTCAGCCAATCAGAATTAAGAACCACAATTGCCTCACGTTAAGTTTTTGCGCCTGCAAAGTCAATCTGCGCATATATGCTGTATCAATAAAAAAAACACGCACAACTTCTCCATTTTATTGGTTTGGGTATGTGTAGAATGTGTAACTATACTTTGCTGCGTATTTTTTTTTTGGCTGGTGTATTTGGGTTCGACCAGGTTGATCGAATTTGCCATTAACACCAGCTTTTAGGAGTTGCTAAAATTATGCGCGCAAAAGCTGTGCGTTACAAACTGCGCATAGATTGCAATACCATCTGCGTACCAGCGCACAAACGCATTTGCGCTCACAGTGTTAAGTATAGGACTCCGACGTACAGTAAGCTCGCGCAGCGTTCACGCAGGTTCATCCGCGGTAGACGATTACGTGTGTTTGTTGCGCTGACTTTGTAATATGACATTCAGCGCAAAGGGTTTTACCCCTCGCGTTAATGCGTTTTTGCGCCGGCGCAAACGTTTGCGTGAAGATTGTAATAGGGCCCTGTAACTGTTATAAACGATTTGTTTGTTGATTCCGGACACAAATAGATGGTTAATTCTGGTATTTATGCCAGTGTATTAAAGATAATTTGAATACATTAATCTTATTAAATATAAGATAAAGTAGATTGCAAATAGATTTTTTGATGTCTTTTCTAGTAGCATAATGAATATGGTTATTGAAAGAGCAAAGTCCATAAAATTCTGTTTTCCATTAATTACTGTTACTGGCTGTGATGAATAAGACCAAAACTCCCATATTGTCAAGTTACAATTCATATTTTGAAACACAAACTTATTTTTGCCCTCAGAATGGCTTTTAATACATATACAGTGTATATAAACAGTTGTTATGGACCATCAAAATATTTATAACCAAATCTATTTTTGCAACCTGTTTTATACTGTCCTGCTGCTGAATCAATACATAGATTTAAGATGACTTTTTAATTTGCCAATATTAAGCTTTGAATGCTTATTGTGTGAGCCCTGAAAAGACCTATTAATGCAAGGGAGGGAATGACGTCAACATTCAGAGGTGACTTTGTTTTCTCTTTGTGCTGTCTTGTTACTGAACAGGCCTGGGTATTAATATGTTCTATGAGAGTTATGAAACATGCTTTAATTAATTACCAGTACGGTTTTAATTTTCGTTCTTTTTTCTCTCCTCTCTTCTAGTATTTAGAGCTACGCTTTAGTAAAATTGTTCGCTATGCTGCAACAATCATGTACATAATACAAACAGTAAGTAAATGATATTAACGTGGTTTGTAAACATCAGATTTCTAGTTATTAAGGAATTTTTGGAACGTTATGTAGCTGTCATTATCAGGGCAATAATTAACCTTCACCCTGATGACATATACTAGGTATTGTAGCATCTACTGCTGTATAATCCCACTGAATTAAATACAATTTGATGTAGGATCTTTGTGGGCTACACTGCTAAGACAATATAATGTATTCAAAGGTCTTCTGGGATCTAGAATGTCTGTCAATGAGACACATGTATTTTACCTCTTCTTTACACTATGTGCATGCCCAGGGCCCAAATACCATAGGGGCTGTTGGAGCTGCACCTCCAGGCCCATGCTCCAAAACACTAATTGCCACCAAACAATAGGATTGAGGGCAGTGGCTTAATGGGAGGTGAGAAGAATGAGGCAGAGGAACAAAGGAAGGTAAGAAGAGTGGGACCTAGGAACAAGGGGTAGTGAGAAGAATGAGGCAAAGGAACAAAGGAAGGTAAGAAGAATGGGACGTAGGAACAAGGGGTAGTGAGAAGAATGAGGCAGAGGAACAAAGGAGGGTAAGAAGAGTGGGACGTAGGAACAAGGGGTAGTGAGAAGAATGAGGCAGAGGAACAAAGGAAGGTAAGAAGAATGGGACACAGAAACAAGGGGTAGTGAGAAAGATGCGGCAGAGGAACAAAGAAAGGGAAGAAGAATGGGACACAGGAACAAGGGGCAGTGAGAAGGATGAGGCAGAGGAGCAAAGAAAGGGAAGAAGAATGGGACACAGGAACAAGGGGCAGTGAGAAGAATGAGGCAGAGGAACAAAGATAGGGAAGAAGAATGGGACACAGAAACAAGGGGCAGTGAGAAAGCTGAGGCAGAGGAGCAAAGAAAGGGAAGAAGAATGGGACACAGGAACAAGGGGCAGTGCGAAGACCAGAACAGAGAAACCAGGGAAGGTGAGAAGAATGGGGTAGAGAGAGACTTCCAGAGCCCATTTTATCATGGAGGCAATTGTAGCTGCAGCTCCATGTCCATGCTCTAAACCAGGCTCAAAGAAAAGTTGCCATCAGCACTAATCGCCACCAAACAGTAGGACTGAGAGCCTCACTCGTGTCACCTCTCATGGAGCCACTGTCCTATGCCAGAGGAACACTAGAAGGTGAAAGGAATGGCCCACGGGAACAATGGGTATTGAGAAGAATGGAGCAGAGAAACAATGGAAGGCAAGAAGAATGGGGCAAAGGCGCAATGGGGATTGAGAAATATGGGGCATGGGAACAATGGGTGGTAAGAAAATGGAGCATTGAATGAATGGAAGGCAGGAAGAATGGGGCAGAGGCACAATAGAAGGTAAAACGGATGGGGCACACGAACAATGGGTAGTGAAAAGAATGAAGCTTAGAAACAATGAAAGGCAAGAAGAATGGGGCTGAGGCACGAGAGGTGAGAAGAAAGGGCCAGAGGAATAATGGAGCTGAGAACATGGAAGAGTCACACTGATATCTTCAGTTCCAGGCCCATGAAAGCCTTAATCCAGCACTGCCCATAACTTTCCCAACATTGGAAACTGCTTCCTTCAATTTCCATTGTAACGTTCTCTACTTCTTTTGCTCCCCAGATTTTATATACAGGTGTGGTCGTCTATGCTCCTGCCCTGGCACTTAATCAAGGTAAGTTTCCTAAACAAAAGCAAGTGTATAACTTGTAAAGTCTACGAGGTCTATTCACAAAGCACCGAAACCGAATGCAATTTTGGTGCTTTGCATTTCGGCTCACTTCGGCGACTCCGTTTCGTTGAAATTTCATGAATTCAGTTTCTTCAGTTTCTTTAAAAAATAATAAAAAGGTCTGTTAAAAAATAATTACGAAAACGTCTTTTTTTTAAAAAAAAAAATTATTCTGCAAAAACGTCTTTTAAAAAATACAAAAATGTCTCTTAGAAAATAAAATAGTAAAAAGTTATTTTTTCAGAAAGTAAAAACCGTAAATGGTCTTTAAAAAAATGAAAGTAAAAATGATATAACATTTATTACATTGAAGCCTATTAGATTCATCCGTTTAAACCTGTCGAATTGAAACACCAAAAATCAGGTCATTTTGTCTAAATTTCATTATTATGTCTTGGTTGTTTAAACATGTATGTAGATTATTTTCCATCAAATATGGCACATTATCTTTTGATTATATTTTGTAACCTGCAGTGAAACCATATCATTAAAGGGACACTCTAGGAAGAATTAGGGAAGAGAGAAAACAGAAAGGGTTAAACATTAACCAACTGTAACCCCTTCTGGTCCACCCCATTTTATATAGTCTCCTTTTCAGCACGGCAGTTTCCTTTGTTGCATTTTCAGGCTGATGGCTCCTTCTCAGTTTACTATTAACCCCTGCTGACTCACAACTAATTTTTTTTTTTGCGTGTATAAATGTGTATAAATGTACACTTTGCCCCATACCACTGTCTCCTTGCCACTAATCTGGTGCCTGCAGGAAGCAGCTAAACATCAGGTCCATGACAACTGACAAGTGCGCAGCCCGTATGCAGGCAGCCAATCAGATGCATCGCAGTGCTCACTCAGTTAGTCGGTTCTTCCTTAACCCTTTCACTAACAAAAAAGTGTATACAAATTTTACATTGGGAAGCATCGAAAAAGTAGCACACAAAATCCATTCGCATAACTTTTTAATGCAAGGTTAGTGTTTTCCCTGGGGAGAAATGGAAGTTGCACAGGGTTATCCAAAGAGATTCGAAAAGTCACCGCACGTTCGGTGACTTTTCGTTCTCTTCAATTCGGTTCCTTTTGCCGATCCCATTTCGGTGACCCTGCGGTGTATTCAGCAAGCACCACAGGGTCCCCGAATTGCAGGGAAAGACTGTCGCAAACCCGACGAAAACTCACCGAATGCACGCTGAAAACAAGCAAAAACATCTGGATTAACCTTCGAAAAGGAGCCGAACAGGAGCCGAACAGGAGCCGAATCACACAGAGCCGAAGCAGCTGTGATGTAGAGGAGGCAGTGAATAAATTAGCAAAACCATTTGTATGAATCTGGGAAAATGAAACGCTGTTTGCAAAGAAACTACTGAGCGAAAATGTCTGAAATTTTCACAGGAGGTCCAGGGAATGATAATAAAGAGGGCTGTTACAAAAAAAATAAGTAAACTGAAAAAAAATCAAAAAAAAAATCGGACTTTTAAAAAAAAAAAAAATCTGAAAAATGCTTAAAGTATCCTAAAAAATCTATAAATAAAGAGACTCTTTACTGCAGAATTTTATAATGAACGGTTTATTAGATATTGAATTAAAACGGGAATATTTTTAACATTGAAGCCTATGGAATTCGCCTGAATAAACCTGTCGAATTAAACCACCGAATGGCAGGGCATTTCAGGAACCTTTCACTGCTGGTTTGTGTTCTCTGAATAGCCGAAGCAGTGCTTTTTCATGGGGATTTCACTGCCCTCGAACAGGCACCGAACAGGCACCGTATGTTCAGGCAATTCGCCAGGATTTGGCGTATTGCCTGCTCTCTGGATAGCCGAATGGCCAGGAAAGGTAACCGAACGCTGATTTTCAGCATTCGGTTAACTTTCACAAGCAATTCGGATCTCTTTGAATAACCCTGGCAGTGTTTATCTCACTTCTGCCAACCTGTATTACTGTAAATAAGCTGCAAAATGCAGCCCCCACGCTCACTGTAACAAAATGTTAAACAAACTTTACTGCTACACTACAACAGTCAGGGAGAGCTCTGTGACACTCACTGCTGTGCAGGGATAACATTCAGGGTGTTATAATGAGTGAAAATCCCTGTACAGTACAGATATAAGGTGTTGCTGCAATTTCCATACACAGGCATTTTGCAGCACATACAGATACAAGGTGTTGCTGTAATTGCCATACACAGGCATTATGCAGCACATACAGATACAAGGTGTTACTTTAATTCCCATACACAGACATTATGCAGCACATAAAGATACAAGGTGTTACTGTAATTCCCATACACAGGGATTATGCAGCACATAAAGATACAAGGTGTTACTGTAATTCCCATACACAGGATTATGCAGCACATACAGATACAAGGTGTCACTGTAATTCCCATACACAGGTATTATGCAGCACATACAGATACAAGGTGTCGCTGTAATTTCCATACACAGGCATTATGCAGCACATACAGATACAATGTGTTGTTGTATTTCCCATACACAGGCATTATGCAGCACATACAGATACAAGGTGTTACTGTAATTGCCACACACAGGCATTATGCGGCACATACAGATACAAGGTGTTGCTGTAATTTCCATACACAGGCATTATGCAGCACATACAGATACAAGGTGTTACTTTAATTCCCATACACAGACATTATGCAGCACATAAAGATACAAGGTGTTACTGTAATTCCCATACACAGGGATTATGCAGCACATAAAGATACAAGGTGTTACTGTAATTCCCATACACAGGGATTATGCAGCACATAAAGATACAAGGTGTTACTGTAATTCCCATACACAGGGATTATGCAGCACATACAGATACAAGGTGTCACTGTAATTCCCATACACAGGTATTATGCAGCACATACAGATACAAGGTGTCGCTGTAATTTCCATACACAGGCATTATGCAGCACATACAGATACAATGTGTTGTTGTATTTGCCATACACAGGCATTATGCAGCACATACAGATACAAGGTGTTACTGTAATTGCCACACACAGGCATTATGCGGCACATACAGATACAAGGTGTTGCTGTAATTTCCATACACAGGCATTATGCAGCACATACAGATACAAGGTGTTACTGTAATTGCCATACACAGGCATTATGCAGCACATACAGATACAAGGTGTTACTGTAATTTCCATACACAAGCATTATGCAGCACATACAGATACAAGGTGTTACTGTAATTTCCATACACAGGCATTATGCAGCACATACAGATACAAGGTGTTACTGTAATTTCCATACACAGACATTATGCAGCACATACAGATACAAGGTGTTACTGTAATTTCCATACACAGACATTATGCAGCACATACAGATACAAGGTGTTACTGTAATTCCCATACACAGACATTATATCACATACAGATTTTTGTTATGTTCTATTGTTATTTCTTGAAGCTAAACTGCTTCTTATCTCATTAGGATCACTAAAAATCCCAATAAGCAGGAGATCCCGTCTTTATCACATTTACTGTATTTTTTTTACATAGAGACCATAACTAGCTGCAAGCCGATAACGCAGACACCATTTAAAATAATGCATGATCACGGGCACCATTTAGAATTTAGAACCTTTCATCCTAGCAATATTTCTGTAAAGGATTAATGAATACATGAAAAATTTAAAATTAGCAAATTTATATTATTTTTTTATCTTTAACTGTCTCAGAATACATCTCTTAATGCACATAATGCTATTTTACCCTTCATTCAATTTCTCACTACAGGGTACATTTTACCAATATATCTTCTAATAATATTTTTTTTTCAAGAAAACGTTTTTGGCAGTTAACCGGTTAAACGACAGCAGCACAATAATGCTTATGGAGGTTTTTTTTTTTGACAAAGGATTTTACCAGGAAGGATACATTAAGATTTCTCTTGTTTTCAAGTATGTCCTGGGTGGTGAGTATGTACCGTTAGGTGTCTTGCCCAAGGACAAGAGGTTGCTTGCTAGGGGAGAGGTTGCTCGCTAGGATCGAACCCATGACTCCACAGGCTCTCTCCATGCAGAGCAGTGACATTACCTCTACTCCACCCAGCCGGTACTTGTTTAAACATAGAAACATAGAAAATGTCGGCAGATAAGAACCTTTCGGCCCATCTAGTCTGCCCAATTACATGGATACTTTACCTGGATTTATCTTTTGTTTAGGATAGCCTTATGCCTATCCCATGCTTGCTAAAATTCAATTACTGTTTTGGCCTCTACCACTTCAACTGGAAGACTGTTCCATGTATCCACCACCCTCTCAGTAAAATAATGCTTCCTGATGTTACTTTTAAACCTTTGCCCCTCTAATCTAAGACTATGTCCTCTTGTTTTGCTACTTTGTTTCCTTTTAAATATACTCCCTTCCTCTACCTTGTGGATTCCCTTTACGTATTTAAATGTTTCTATCATATCTCCTCTGTCTCGTCTTTTTTCCAAGCTGTACATGTTAAGATCATTAAGCCTTTCCTGGTAACTTTTCTCCTTCAAGCCGTACACCATTTTAGTAGGTATATTGCATTATATTTCCTATCGTCATGGTGTGTGTCACTAAATCAAGGCTGTGTTTCCAGATTTATGCGTAGAGCCAGGAGTATGTTCACCCTTAACCTAAGCTGCCATGAAGTCACATATTTATATGAATTTCATGGCATTTTTCTCGATTGTGAATAATCCCCTGTGTATGCAGTCTGACCTGATGGATGATCTATTATAGAAGACATAATTTCCCACTGAGCGATTTGGCTACATAATGGCTTTTGTTGTGACGAGTGCTGTTTTCAATTTACAACATGCAATTTACAGTTATATAATAACAAAAGGTGAATGTCTGGATACATGGTGCATTCTGGTCAAACATTGACTTAAGTGAACGTTATTAAACCGCAAAATGAATTTCTATTACATAACAGGCTTTGCAAACTCATAAAATCGTCTGTTCCTATATGGAAGAATGTGCTTTTATGTACAAACAAAATAATAATAATTATAATAAAGGTTTCCTTCCTATTACAAAATATTTTTATTTTTATAATATATATATATATATATATATATATAGGTGCCTGGTTATGTCTTGAGAAAAGTCCAGCATGGACTGAAACGTCGACTCGCAATAATAAAATTAATTTTTATCGATACCAAGTCTCTCGAGTGCGCTATTCACCTATCACAATTTCTATATATATATATATATATATTTATTTAAAAAACTATATTTATAAAATATGTGTAAATTTTTATAAAGGAAGTTATGGTCTAGGTCAGGGATTTTAAACTCTGCCCCCCCCCCCCCAGATCTTTCTGAACTACTCCTCCCATGAGTCTCTGTCCATTTATTGCATTCATAGAATTCTGGGATTTGTTGGCAATAACATCTGGGGGGGCAGTGTTTGAGATCCATGGTCTAGTTCAAGGTCGATAAATCGATGGGTCTCCAGTCTTCAAGTATCTCAAAAAAGACATTACTTCAGCGAAGCCAAGGGGAAGTGAAAGAAAATCTGGTTTCTCCATTATATCATAAATAAGGAGCTGATTTTACTGAGATGCGGCGCAATGGATCAGTTTCCACTTGACAAAGTTTCCAGTTGGATCCGAAATGTTGCACCGCATTTCAGTAAAACCATCTCCTTCTTTATGATACCATATAGTGACCGGCTTCTCTTTCCCTTATCTGACGTTGCTACTGGACTGGATGTCTGGATTGCGTGGAACCTACGAGTTAACCCTTTGTGGGTCTGTATTAAGTGTGCTACATCTTATTCTCTTAATGGCTTAGAGAGGCCTAGCACAGTCATCACTATCCTCTCACCGTGTAATTCCTCTCTACGTTGCATCCATCGACTATCAGATCTGCTTCTCTGAAGGCCCCATGCAACCCATAATTTCTTCCATTCAATACTCCAATTAACCCTCTCTTTGTGTTTATTCATGGTATTCTTTCGAAGAAGAAAAAACCTATCGTCTCTATTGTCTCGTTCCTCCAAATTCTGGTTAAACAACGGTAGAAGACGGGAATGTGATGTTGATTAGGCATATAGGGTAATATTGTCATGTCATTACAGCAAAGGCACACTAACGGAATTCAGCTGTGTTTACAAATGTTTATAAGCCTCTAGGTAGGATCTATTTGCAGATTGTGTATTAAATAACAATGCTGCATAACATCCTCCAAAATGTCAGTCCAGCCCCTTCCCATTCCACAACCCACGAACTGAGCTTTGGGAGCATCTATACTACCAAAAGGTTCAACTAGAAGATCTTGTTTGGGTTTCAGGTTGGATAGATAGATAGCACTCTGCTACACAGTGACAAGGTCCTAATCCATCCAAGAAGAATAAAAGAAGACAATGAATGATTAGAGAACAGAAAAAATAATGGTGTAACGCTCCACAACAGTTGGGGTTACAAAATGAATACAAAAGAAAGTACTTCTTCAATATGGGGATCCCTTAGTGGTCAACAGAACACAAAACTTGTCTTCTATTGACCCCTTATTGATCCTTATATTGAGGTAGTAATTTCTTTTGTATTCATTTTTTAACCCCAACTGTTGTGGAGCGCTAGACACACCATTATTCTTTCAATTCTTTTGTATATTTTGTATTGAAGGTGGAAATAACACTTTGGGTGTGAAGCGATCCCACTATTTTATATACTGGTACCATTTGATCGCCTTCACCTAATTAGTATTAAAACTGCAATGAATAATTAACAGGGTTATTCAAAGAGATCCGAATTGCTGGAGAAAGGTAACCGAGCGCTGAAAATCAGCGTTCGGTTACCTTTCTTGGCCATTCGGCTATCCAGAGAGCAGGCAATTCGCCAAATCCTGGCGAATTGCCTGCACATACGGTGCCTGTTCGGTCCCTGTTCGAGGGCAGTGAAATCCCCATAGAGAAGCAATGCTTCGTCTATTCAGAGAACACAAACCAGCAGTGAAAAGTTCCCGAAATGCCCTGCCATTCAGTGACTTAATTCGACAGATTTATTCAGGCGAATCCCATAGGCTTCAATATTAAAAATATTCCTGTTTTAATTCAATATCTAATAAACCATTCATTATAAAATTCTGCAGTAAAGAGTCTCTTTATTTATAGATTTTTTGGATATTTTATGCATTTTTCAGATTTTAATTTTTCTTTTCTTTTTTCTGTAACAGCCCTCTTTATTATCATTCCCTGGACCTCATATGTAAATTTCAGACATTTTCGCTCAGTAGTTTCTTTGCAAACAGCATTTCACTTTCAAACATTCAAGCAAACTGTTTAGCTAATTTATTCACTGCATTCGTCTGCGGTGTCGGCTTTTTCCGGCGGCTGCGCTGCGTGTGATCGGCTCCTGCTCAGGTTTTTCCGGCGTCTTCGGCGGGTTAATCCAGATGTTTTTGCGGGTTTCGGCATGCATTCGCCGGGTTTTTGCGGTGACTTTTCGTCGGGTTTGCGGCAGCTTTTCCCTGCGCTTCGACGGCCCTGTGGTACTTGCTGAATACACTGCAGGGTCGCCGAAATGGGATCGCCGAATCACACCGAATTGAAGAGAACGAAAAGTCACCGAACATGCGGTGACTTTTCGATTCTCTTTGAATAAATCTGTAAATGAAACACTAAATCCTGTATTAATAATACAGATAATAAAATGACAAGACATTGTAGCAAGTGGATGTTACAGACCGCTTCACACCACAATGTCGCACGCAATACAATCTGTTTTTGTTATCTTTGTAGTTGCTTTCAGGTAATAAGGTTTTTTTTCTTAATGTATTCTTACATTTCTTTTACAGTAACTGGCTTTGATCTTTGGGGATCCGTGTTTGCGACCGGCATCGTTTGTACCTTCTACTGTACTCTGGTATGTAATCGCAATAATAACTAGTATACATTAATTAGCTTGAAAAAATAATTAATAATCCACTGGCCAATGTGTCATTGCACCAGCAGTCAACATTATGTGAGAAGAAGACTACCTGCAGGGTGGATGTGTAATGCTATAGTATCTCTGCTGGGCAAGGTAAGGGACAGCTTAGGTATCTATGCCAAGGGACGTGAAAGACACTCTTTGGGGGTGATTATTAGAAATGGAGTTCTTAAAAACCCATGCATTTGTGAGCCACTTGGCTAGCACAAATATGAAGGCTGTAGGCCTGGAGTTGTGGGAGGTGTTAGTTGCCCACATCAATACTCACCTGGATCCCTGCATGGCTCATCGCCATTAGCAGCTTCAAACGCCCCTTTCCCACCCTTCGTCTTTTACCAGCCCCCTATTCATGCTGAGAGGTACGCCATGTTTTTATACCGGCCAACCTTATGCACCGGCTCCTGGCACTTATTCATATCAACTTTCCTACCGCATTCCCCTGTACAGAGAGGATTTAATTCCTAATCAAATGATGCAAAATTTTGCAAACCATGACAGGTTCCCGTTAATCTTTTGACCGGTGATTGCCGATCTCTAAGGCTTTTGCTGTAGCCATCCTACAAATGGACATGATTCCATAATTCTGAGCAAGAACTTCATTTTGGCAAATTATTTATTATATTTTACCTCTTTTTAAGTGTTATATCAGTTTATTCAGTTAATACCGGCTGGGTGGAGTAAGGCTAGGGTCAGACGAACGCATTTTTTGCGTCGTCCGTGAAAAAGTGCGGTCGACCGAATGGACGTATTTTTCACGGAATACGCGATAGCGGTCGTACGATGCGCATTTTCGTCCGTGATTTTGTACGGATCATCAATAAAACCCTTTTTGCGTCTGGACGTTATGTTGGCCGGACGTGTGCAGCGTCTGACGTCTCCCAATCACGCAAACACGCCGCTATGCGGCCGCAGCGCACTCTGTACGTCAGTAGTAGCGGTTTGACGTTCTCGAAAAAATGCGTTCGTTTGCCACTTGCGTTGCACAGACGAACTTTCGTGCGGCCGTTCGTCGTATGTTCCCCGGCATTGGACGTCATTTGCTGCTAGCACGGCCGTGATTTCGCGCGGCTAAACGCACGTTAAAACTGCGTTCGTCTGACCCTAGCCTTAAGGTAACAACATCACTGCTCTATAACTGTGGAGACACAGGTTCGATCCCGGCAAGAGCACCTCTCCTGTAAGTGTCCTTGGGCAAGACACCTAACGGTAAATACTCGCCACCCAGGACATACTTGAAAACGAGAGAAATCAATGTATCCTTCATGGTAAAATACTTTCTCCAAAAAAAATATTCTGTTTACTTAATGCTTAGGGTTTTGAAAACTGACCATGTGTCCATTTTTCTCACTTAGACATAAGAACATCTCCATGATCTATAAAGCTAAATACTGAACCTATTCTGGTTTCTCGAGTAAGGAATTGTGAGCATTTATTTTATGAATGTTTTGGCTCATTCTTTTGGCACGATTCCAAGATAATAGGCGAGCATTTTAATCACTTTACCATATATGTGCAGGTGAAGGCAAACCCCCGTATTAGTTTATCAATGCTGACAGGATGTGAGATATGAAGAACAAATTGGTCACTCACAAAACCTTGACATTAACTTTCTTTAAGTAGTGATTCATTTATTTAAATTGTTGGTTAGTGTTTACTTTCTTTTTACAGTGCCATTGGAGGGATCTATGCGCGCCCGGAGCTCTCTCTCGCCAATTTAATTAAAATTCTTTCTAAATCCCTTTGTGTCCCAGTTACCAATATACACCATCTGGCCATAAAAAAGTTACGCACTCTAATATTCCATAGGATCGCCTTCTGCTTTGATTGCATTCAACGTGACATCGTCTCGATAAGCTCATGCAATGTCACAGCATTTATTTCCGTCCTGAGATACATTAATTTGTGGCCAAGATCTTGTGTTGATGATGATGATGGGAGAGTCGCAGCGCTGCGTAAAGTCTTCTCCAGCACATTATCCCAAAGATTCTCAATGGGGTTAAGGTCTGGACTGTGCGGTGGCCAATCCATGTGTGAAAATGATGTCTCATGCTCCCTGAACCACTTTTGCACAATTTGAACCCGATGTATCCTGGCATTGCCATCTTGGAATATGCCCGCTGTGCCATCAGGGGAGAAGAAACCCATTGATGCAAAAACCTGCTCATTCAGTATATTCAGGGAGTCACATGACCTCATTTTTGCAGCTGAAATGTATTAATCACTGCAGTAATTACCCAATGGAAGGCTCAGACCTATTTGCTTAGTTAAATCCCAGTAGTGACTTTTTTTGGCCACTCAGTGTATATAAGGCTCTTAGCGTCTCTAAAGCACAGGTAGGACTATTAATTTCAACTTTCATTTCTTACATTTCTTATGTCATTCCCCCACCTGAATAGATATGCACAACTTTCTTGATGTTTATAGATTTCAAAATATAAAAACATTTTGCCCTAAATTAGTCATTGACTGTACTTTGACGGTTGACTTCTTCTTCATGGATGGGCCAGTGTTCTTATTGTACTTGTTGGCATTCTGCTTCATGTTCCTTTTGATGTTACCTTTATAAACAGGTTTATTGATCCTACCCATATACATCCATCTTGGTTTCATATAAAATGTTATAGTACTGCTTTTTATTTAATCTGTTTTCCTTACAGGACAATGTTTGCCCAAAACCTGTTTTGCATTTTGGCTGAATTTCCTACAAATCGAATCAATGGCCAAACGGAATTCGTACAAATCGAAGCAAACCTAATTTAACCCCTTCACTACCAAGTGATTTTCCAAAAAAACATTGTCAGAGACCAGTGGTTTTTTTGTAAAATCATTTTTAATTATTTATAAAGTAAGAAATATTTGAGCTTATACCCATTATATTTCTCACTGTAAATAACCTATTTTTGGCCAGTAGATGGCGCCATCTACTGCCAAATTGAGTTAGAGGTTTGAGCGACTTTTCTATTTTCTTCTATTTCTCCCTGCATCGGCTGCTGAAAGCCAGATATTTCAGAGCTTTCAGCAGCTGAGTTTATAGTTTTAGCTCTTTGGGCATTATGCCCACAGAGTTAAAACTTTGGAGTGAATTTCATTTGCTTTTGGGCTGCAGATCAGCATATCGAGATAAATTTCGATATCGGGGCACCGATGCCGGTGCCTTTGAAGCCCAAGATATCTCGATATCGGTAGTGAAGGGGTTAAGGAAAAATGGAAAAAATTTTGATCCATACTTTTTCTTGCAAAAATAAAATTCATAAATCCGTAAATTACGATTGCCTCGGTTTGAATTCCGTGTGACTACTGAGTCGTTCTCTGTTTGAAGTGACCTTTGTATTTCTTGATGACTTCTTTTCATTTTCATTTAGGGAGGTTTGAAGGCCGTTGTCTGGACTGATGCATTTCAGATGATTGTTATGGTTGTTGGATTTTTATCTGTTCTCATCGAAGGATCAATCCAAAACGGAGGACCTACTAATATTTGGGAAACAGCAAAAAATGGGTCGCGTCTGGACATTGCAATGTAATTAAATTAACCATTTGTAAAGACATGCTGAGCAGTCAGTAAGGGGCTGTAAATGTGCTCAAAAATAGTCACCAATTCACGTGTTTTATTTTTTACCTAACCCAAAACAAAGAGAGCAGAAACAACACTGCCTAAAATGTTGTATGTTTAATAGAGTAGGAAGATATTGATTTCCTATCAAAACGTCGCCACCTTGTGGACGCTTCTATTTACGATACATAAAAAAGTCACCATTTCCAAATATTCCCTAGCACTAGTCATATTTTATCGAGAAATAAAAGGCACACTCGCACCATTTTTCACTCAAAATTAGTACCACAGTAGAGTAATTTTTATGAAGCTGTTCTAGTTTTAGGGTTAAGGTTACTTTAAGGGTTAGGGTTAACCCTAACCGTAACCAACAGATATTGCTTCATTTTTAAGCAACAGATTCTGCTCCTTCTTCCTTCTTGAATAGAAGCAGCAGAATCTGTTGCCTAAAAATAAAGTGAAAATGGAGTGGAACCTTCCGCATCCACAAGGTGGTGACTTTTCTACAGGCTATTGAAGTAAACGATTCCAGGAAAACTTTCAGTTAATAGTGCATTTTGATGTATACTAGTAAATTCCTATTTTTTTCGTAGGAATATAACATTTTTCAATGAGCTTTGTGCATGCAGTAGACTTGTAAAGCCATGAGCATACCCTTACACTTAACCCCTTCACTAGTAAGTGATTTTCCAAAACAAAGCTGTCAGAAGCCAGTGATTTTTTTTGGGAAAATCAGCTTTAATTATATAGTAAAAAAATATTTGAGGATATTCCCAATGTATTTCTTTCTGTAATAACCTTTGGGCAGGCAGATGTCACCATCTGCTGGTGAAATGGAGTTACTGCAGTTCTGACTTCCGTGCAGGACCAGATGGGGAAAAAGTCCAATAGATACATTCCCCAGCTGGTTTTAAAAAGTGGTAGCATTTCGGGCGTCATGCCCATGGTGTTAAAATATAAGGGTCATGTTCTGAGGCCCAAATGCAAGTGAAATTTGTTTGCAACCAACAAGCTTAATTTGCAATGATACACCATAACTCCAGATCGTGTTAACACGATCTCAGGCTGCTGTCTCTGCTATATAGATTCACGGTAGTGAAGGGGTTAATACGTGTCATTGGTAATCCAGAAGGGTTCAAGATATTCTAATTCTATTAATTCTTGACTATAATAACAAATAAATATGGAAAAATCATTTTATTTGTTATACACTGAACGTAAATCTGAGCTCACATGAACAGATATTGACTCGATGATGTCATTATCTTTGTATTAAAACACGTGGAGCATAAGTCAGGATGCCATTTATATGATTTGTAAGAAAGCTAAGTTTCTGTATTCTGGGATATGAGTTTCCGTTCCATTGTGAGTCTTAGAGAAATTGATAATTTAATTAAAATATATATATATATATATTTTTTTTCTCTCAGTTTTGATGTAGATCCTTTGAGAAGACATACATTTTGGACTATTTCAGTGGGAGGAACGTTCACGTGGCTCGGAATCTACGGTGTAAACCAGTCAACTGTCCAGAGATGTATATCATGCAAATCAGAAAAACACGCAAAACTGTAAGTTTTTATAAAAATACCACTAGCTTAGGAATTTCATGCAAAATGTTGTGCTTGCAGCATAAGGAACGTGTGGATTTCACAGGCTGCAATACCATCAAATCAGACAGGGTTATTCAAAGAGAATCAAAAAGTCACTGCACGTTCGATGACTTTTCGTTCTCTTCAATTCGGTGCGATTCGGCGATCCCATTTCGGCGACCCTGCGGTGTATTCAGCAAGCACCACAGGGCCGTCGTAATGTAGGGAAAAGCCGCTGCAAACCTGACGAAAACTCACCACAAAAACCAGGCGACTGCACACCGAAACCCACAAAAACATCTGGATTAACCCTGCCGAACACGCCGGAGAATCCCGAGCAGCCGCCGATCACAGCGCAGAGCAGCCGTCGGAAAAACCCGACACCGCAGACGAATGGAGTGAAGAAAAAAACCCAGTACGCTTGAATGTTTGAAAAGTGAAACGCTGTTTGCAAAGAAACTACTGAGCCAAAATGTCTGAAATTTACATATGATCCAATGAATGATAATAAAAAGGGCTGTTACAGAAAAAAGAAGAAACGATTTAAAAAAAACGGAAAAAAAGTTTCGCTAAAAAATCCCCAAAAATGCTTAAAAGATCCTAAAAAAATCTAAAAATAAAAAGACTTTTTACTGTATAATATTATAATCAATTGTTTATTAGATATTGGATTAAAACGGGAATATTTTTAACATTGAAGCCTATGGGATTCGCCTGAATAAACCTGACGAATGAAACCACCGAACAGCAGGGCAATTTGGCAACTTTTCACTGCTGGTTTGTGTTCTCTGAATAGCCGAAGCATTGCTTCTCTATGGGGATTTCACTGCCCTCGAACAGGCACCGAACAGGCACCGTATGTGCAGGCAATTCGCCAGGATTTGACAAATTGCCTGCTCTCTGGATAGCCGAATGGCCAAGAAAGGTAACCGAACGCTGATTTTCACTGTTCGGTTACCTGTCGCCAGCAATTCGGATCTCTTTAAATAACCCTGTAATATTTATTTATTTATAAAGTATTTTAGAGAAAGTTTTAACCACCGCCTCATAAGCAGGTGTAAACTCTGTAGGGGTCCGAAAAGAGACCCTAAATGCAACCCCCCCTGCATCCTGTGACCTTACCCTCTGAGAATTGCAGTCGATTGAGCTGAAGCGCCAGCACATCTACATTATTGTAAAAATAAACCTATAAAATAAATGAATTCCTGCTCCGTGAACATGAATGCTGTCACATTATCTATACTATAATACAGTAAGGGCTGGCGTGTCCGTTGCCAAAAACCCTTCTGCGCATATGCGCGCAACCTGCGGCGGTTGGCTGCGCGCGCATCCAACGGCCGCGGCACGCGCACAGCCGGCGTACGCTTGGGACAAAACAAATCCAATTCATTGGAGAGGCGCACACAGCGCCTCTCTAATGGATGTGTATCTCCTCTGTGCCCGGCCTGCATCTCTTCTGTGGCCGGCCTCCATCTCCTCTGTGCCCAGCCTGCATCTCCTCTGTGCCCGGCCTCCATCTCTTCCGTGCCCGGCCTCCATCTCCTCCGTGCTCAGTCTGCATCTCCTCCGTGCCCAGTCTGCCAGCCATATTACCAGTCTGCCATGCATAATACCAGTCTGCCATGCACAATACCAGTCTGCCAGCCATATTACCAGTTTGCCATGCACAATACCAGTCTGCCATGCACAATACCAGTCTGCCAGCCACAATACCAGTCTGCCAGTCACAATACCAGTCTGCCATGCACAATACCAGTCTACCAGACATATTACCAGTCTGCCATGCATAATACCAGTCTGCCAGCCATATTACCAGTCTACCATGCACAATACCAGTCTACCATGCACAACACCAGTCTGCCATGCACAATACCAGTCTGCCAGCCTTAATACCAGTCTGCCATGCACAACACCAGTCTGTCAGCCATATTACCAGTCTGCCATGCATGATACTAGTCTGCCAGCCATATTATCAGTCTACCATGCACAATACCAGTCTGCCATGCACAATACCAGTCTGCCAGGCATATTACCAGTCTGCCAGCCTTAATACCAGTCTGCCATGCACAATACCAGTCTGCCAGCCATATTACCAATCTGCCATGCATAATACCAGTCTGCCAGCCATATTACCAGTCTGCCATGCATAATACCAGTCTGCCAGCCATATTACCAGTCTACCATGCACAATACCAGTCTGTCAGCCATATTACCAGTCTGCCATGCATGATACTAGTCTGCCAGCCATATTATCAGTCTACCATGCACAATACCAGTCTGCCATGCACAATACCAGTCTGCCAGGCATATTATCAGTCTGCCAGCCTTAATACCAGTCTGCCATGCACAATACCAGTCTGCCAGCCATATTACCAGTCTGCCATGCATAATACCAGTCTGCCAGCCATATTACCAGTCTGCCATGCATAATACCAGTCTGCCAGCCATATTACCAGTCTACCATGCACAATACCAGTCTACCATGCACAATACCAGTCTGCCATGCACAATACCAGTCTGCCAGGCATATTACCAGTCTGCCAGCCTTAATACCAGTCTGCCGTGCACAATACCAGTCTGCCAGCCATATTACCAGTCTGCCATGCACAATACCAGTCTGCCTTGCACAATACCAGTCTGCCAGCCACAATACCAGTCTGCCTTGCACAATACCAGTCTGCCAGCCTTAATACCAGTCTGCTATGCACAATACCAGTCTTCCATGCACAATAACAGTCTGCCAGACATATTACCAGTCTGCCATGCACAATACCAGTCTGCCAGACACAATACCAGTCTGCCTTTGCACAATACCAGTCTGCCAGCCATATTACCAGTCTGCCATGCACAATACCAGTCTGCCATGCACAATACCAGTCTGCCAGACATATTACCAGTTCACCAGCCATATTTCCAGTTCGCCAGCCATATTACCAGTCTGCCATGCACAATACCAGTCTGCCAGCCATAATGCCAGTCTGCCATGCATAATACCAGTCTGCCAGCCATATTACCAGTCTGCCATGCATAATACCAGTGTCTCATAATACCAGTGTGCCTAAATACCAACCTGACATGCTATGCATACCACGTGCCATTATATATACGCATAAATTAATACGCATAATGTATACGCTACAAAAAAAATGCCCAACACAATCTAAGGGGCCCCATGAGTTTACAATCTAAGGGGTCCCATGAGTTTACAATGTAAGGGGTCCCACGAGTTTACAATCTAAGGGGTCCTGTTCCTGTGAGTTTACAATCTGAGGGTCCTGTTCCCGTGAGCTTACAATCTAAGAGGGAAGAGGAACCTGCTCTAATATATAAATGCGTTTGTAATGCGCTGTTAGCTGTGCGCGCACCCATCACAGCAGCTCAGTCGGCCCTCCTGTTGCGGATGGGATGGGATGGCGATGGAAGCATTACAAACGCATTTATAGAGCGAGATACTCTTGGATAGGACATTGAAAAAAAACTATGTGGACATGAATTCTGAGCTGGCAACAAAAACAATAGACTGCCCTCTGGGCAGGCTTTCCACCTAGTCTGATATAAAAATGTATTCCACACCTTAAGGAATTATAGAGTATATAGTAAGAGGAATTTGTAACTGTGTCTCACATATGGGAACTACCTCAGATATGTTTAAAAACATAATATACAGATGACAAACATCATAAATGTAGTTTGAGCTATGTATAGATTTTAAAGTAGTTATCATATGTTTAAAGGGACCAACAAAAGTAATAACTGTTATCGTTTTACAGCCATGCTCTTATCTGGTTCTTCCATATCTTATCTTTCCAAAGAGCTGAAGACACATGATTATGTCATAACAACATAACCTTAAAGATCAGAATACATATGGAAAGGAATGCTAAACTATTATTCTATAATATCTGTCTATCCATCTAGCTATAATCTCTATCAGGTCTATGCACTAAAGGGTGAAGTCAGGAGAACTGGCAGGAGAAGAGAACAATCTAGACCAAATAGCCGAATTGAAAAGTGAGATAAATAGGATAATTTTTCTGGTATGGCTATTTTATCCTAGATTTTTCACTTTTACTGACCCCTTTCCTTACTTCACACTTTAGTGAATAGAGCTATATATGGTTCCATCTAAATATCTATATATCTATCTATCTATCTATGGATCTAAGGGTAGGTAGACAGTGTAATAGAGCAGCGGGACATGCTAGCAGAATGCTTGAAAATGCTGGCAGAATGCTTGGTTGTGTAGGGAGAGGTATTAGCAGTAGAAAGAGGGCAGTAATCATGCCGTTGTTCAGAGCACTGGTGAGACCTCACTTGGAGTATTGTTTGCAGCACTGGAGACAGTATTTCCAGAAGGATATAGACATCTTAGAGAGAGTTCAGAGAAGGGCTACTAAAATGGTGTAAGGCTTGAAGGAGAAAAGTTACCAGGAAAGGCTTAATGATCTTAACATGTACAGCTTGGAAAAAAGACGAGACAGAGGAGATATGATAGAAACATTTAAATACGTAAAGGGAATCCACAAGGTAGAGGAAGGGAGTATATTTAAAAGGAAACAAAGTAGCAAAACAAGAGGACATAGTCTTAGATTAGAGGAGCAAAGGTTTAAAAGTAACATCAGGAAGCATTATTTTACAGAGCGGGTGGTGGATACATGGAACAGCCTTCCAGTAGAAGTGGTAGAGGCTAAAACAGTGATTAAGTTTAAGCAGGCATGGGATAGACAATGGCATAAGGCTGTCCTAAATAAAAGATAAATCCAAGGAAATTATCCACATAATTGGGCAGACTAGATGGTCCGAAATGTTGTTATCTGCCGACATATTCTATGTTTCTATCAATCATCCATCCAGTTATCTACCCATCTAACCAGCTTTCTAGCTATCCCTCTAATTATCTAGCTACCTATTTAGCTTTTTAATCAGTTATCTCTCTATAGATTCTGAATCTGTCTGCAGAGCAATTGGAGACATTTCATACATAAAATAGTATTATGCTTGATGAGTCAAGAAAATGTGTTTGTTTTCCATCCAAGGAAGGAGAATTGCGACCATTGAAATGTTTCTATATCCCATTATTGTTTCTTAGTTACAGCTAGGTGACAGCAAATATATTCCCAATTATCTGTGTATAGTCTGTCTATCTATCTATTATCCATCAAGTCTATCTATCTATCTATCTATCTATCTATCTATCTATCTATCTATCTATCTATCTATCTATCTATCTATCTATCTATCTATCTATCTATCTATCTATCTATCATATATCTATCTATCTATCTATCTATCTCTATAGGGTCTGAATCTGTCTGTAGTGCAATTGGAGAAGTAAAATACGTAAGATACATTTCTTGACTCATGAAGCATAATACTAACAGGGTTATCCAAAGAGATTCGAAAAGTCACCGCACGTTCGGTGACTTTTCGTTCTCTTCAATTCGGTTCCTTTTGCCGATTGCATTTCGGTGACCCTGCGGTGTATTCAGCAAACAGCACAGGGTCCCCGAATTGCAGGGAAAAGCTGCCGCAAACCTGACGAAAACTAACCGAATGCATGCTGAAAACAAGCAAAACATCTGGATTAACCTTTGAAAAAGAGGAACAGGAGCCGAACAGGAGCCGAAAAGGAGCCGAATCACACAGAGCCGAAGCAGCTGTGACGTAGAGGAGGCAGTGAATAAATTAGAAAAACCATTTGTATGAATCTAGGAAAATGAAACGCTGTTTGCAAAGAAACTACTGAGCGAAAATGTCTGAAATTTTCACAGGAGGTCCAGGGAATGATAATAAAGAGGGCTGTTACAGAATAAATAAGCAAACTGAAAAAAAAAAAAAAAAAAATCGGACTTTTAATTTGTTTTTAAAAAATTCAGAAAAATGCTTAAAGTATCCTAAAAAATCTATAAATAAAGAGACTTTTTGCTGCAGAATTTTATAATGAACGGTTTATTAGATATTGAATTAATACGGGAATATTTTTAACATTGAAGTCTATGGGATTCTCCTGAATAAATTTGCCGAATTAAACCACCGAATGGCAGGGCATTAGGGGAACCTTTCACTGCTGGTTTGTGTTCTCTGAATAGCCGAAGCAGTGCTTTTTGATGGGGTTTTCACTGCCCTCGAACAGGGACCGAACAGGCACCGTATGTTCAGGCAATTCGACAGGATTTGGCGAATTGCCTGCTCTCTGGATAGCCGAATGGTCAGGAAAGGCAACCGAACGCTGATTTTCAGCGTTCGGTTACCTTTCTCAAGCAATTCGAATCTCTTTGGATAACCCTGTAAGAAAATATGTTTGTTTTCCATACAAGGGAGATGAATTGTGACCTTATTGAAATGTTCCTATATCCCATTATTGTGTCTAAACTACAGCTAGGTGACCACAAAGATATTCACAATTTTTAGACTCACAGCATAAGGAAAAAATATTCCTCCAAACATTAAAATGTTACAAAATATATGGATAATTTTTTTCGTGGGTTGTTTACGTTAGGTCAGACGAATGGAAAATAGAATAAGACAGGGGTGGGCAAACTGCGACCCGTGGACACATGCGGCATGCCACAGAGTTTTTGTGGCCTGCCAAGATGGTCAGAAAAATCCGCCTTTAACCGAGATTTCCTTCCCGTGTGCGACCGAAGATTCATCTCGTATTTTCCACTAGGACGGTGCATGTGCAGACGTCCCTAGTGAGCCCCATCAGCTGGCTGGAGACAGGGGCGTTCTTCTACTCCCGAGGCGAGTGGCCGCTGGCATGCAGCTTGGCTGCTTGCCTGGGATGGGAACCACCTGACCAGTTCACGATCTCACGAGAACGCGACTGGTCAGGTGGTTCCCATCCCCGGCGAGCGGCAAAGCTGCATGCCAGCGGCTGCTTGCCTTGGGAGTAGAAGAATGCCGGCAGACACAGAGCCTGGGGCCACAGCAGAGGTGAGAGCTGGGGGAAAATTTACCCATGTGAGCTGCATATGGGCAATAATATTCACGTGAGCTGGGGGCAAATATATCCATGTGAGCTGGGGCCTTGGGCAATATATACCCATATGAGCTGGGGGCAATATATACCCATATGAGCTGGGGCAATATATACCCATAGGAGCTGGGGGCAATATATATATCCATGTGAGCTGGGGCAATATATATATCCATGTGAGCTGGGGGCAATATATATATCCATGTGAGCTGGGGCAATATATATATCCATGTGAGCTGGGGGCAATATATATATCCATGTGAGCTGGGGCAATATATATATCCATGTGAGCTGGGGGCAATATATTCCCACATATACCAATATATAACTTGCAGGCTGTGATGAGAATCTCAACAAGCAATCTCACTCCTGATTTTAAAAAAAATGTAGAAAAGTGTGATAGGATACGTTTGACTCATTAAACTGGTTTAAAATTAAATGCGCTTGCAGCCATAGATGACATGAAATTAGCACAATAAATAAATTGAATAAAACTACCACTATTTCATCATTTTAAAAGGTGCCGCCCTTCGCTAACCTTCAATTCCACAAAATGGCCCCCTAGCCAAAACAAATGCCCACCCCTGGAATAAGACATACGTAAGATATTAAATAGTTTTTCTGCTTACCCAGATAATAAAGTGCTTACTCTTCAAACATGAGCATTTAACTACTCGTAATAATGATTTTAGTAGATCATTTCACGCAGTAGCGTCTCGTTATTATTTCTAAACAGCAGAAGGAGGGATGTACTGCTGATCTCTGGGACAAAGTGCTGTAAGGCAGATAAGAATATCTCAACACGGACACCCCTGTTTCTAAGTTGTAATAGATACAGATATAACCTTTGAGATGAAGGTGGTAGGACACTAGGTCAGACCGTGATCCATTAAGGCTTGGGATCTCAAACTCTAGATCCTCCCCAGATGTTGGTGGCCTACAATTCCCAGACTTCTTCGAATGAAATAGCTAACCAGAGAAACATAGATGTTGTAGTCCAGCCACACCTGAGTATGAGATCCCAGCTTTAATGGATGTCTGGAAAGCTGCTTTATCCTCAATCATTAAAGGGCCAGTACCACCAAAAAATGAAATGTCTTTATTGTGTTTATTTGATGTTGCTGATATCTTACATGTGCTTTGTTTTTCTCTTGTATGTTTAGTTAAGAAACTATTTTACTCTACATGTGTCACTGGGTGCATCCATTATGTGATCTTTTGTGTTGTAACCCCCCCCCCCCCCACACACACAGTATCTTTCCATCACTTGCTTCCCACTGTGTGGCTTTGGCCATAGAATGGAGTCTATGGGTTGATCACCTACACACATCATTGTATTGTGAGGAATGTATTCAAAGGACATCACCAGAGGGTAGATTAGAAGACTTTTAAGCTACCTGTCTCATGTTATACAGCTGCCATCTCTTACCTCAGGTAGCCTGGACATCACAACAGGCCTCCTGCAGCCTTACCTAAACATTCCCTCCTCCACCTTATTACATATAATGTGTAATGTAAGAGATAAACCACAGCTGTACAGTAAAACGATTGCACAGGTTTTGCGAAATGCTACATCATGGAAAAAGTCCACAAAACGGAAACAGGAGATAAAAACCTTACTTTATTTTTTCCTTTCTACATGCAATTACTTCAAACAAAGAAAAAAATACAGCAGCGTGTGTTTTAAAAAGTGGTTTTATTTGTAATGCACAAGTAATTTAGTTACAACTTTTGTTAGTGGTCGTGTCCCTTTAAATACTTAGGGCTCTATTACATTCTTCATGCAATCGTTAACGCGTGCGAAAAAACGCATTAACGCGAGGGGCAAAACCCTTTGCACTGAATGTCGTATTACAAAGTCAGCGCAACAAACACGCGCATTCGTCTAACACGGGTGAACCTGCGCGAACCCTTTGCGAGCGTACTGTACGTCGTGTGTCCTATACTTAACATTGTGAGCGCAAATGCGTATATGCTCTGGTACGCGGATGGTATTGCAATCTATGCACAGTTTTTAACGCACATCGTTTGCGCGTATAATTTTAACGATTCCTAAAAGCTGGTGTTAATGTCAAATCTGAACGTTCTGGCCGAAACCAAATACACCAGCCCAAAAATAAAAACACGGCGCAGTATAGTTACACATTCTACACATACCCAAACAATAAAATGGAGAGGTTGTGCATGTTTTTATTATTGCTGCAGCATATATACTCAGATTGATTTTGGCAGGCGCGAAAACTTAGGCTAGGGTCAAACGAAAGCATTTTTACACGCGAACGTAAAAAAGTGCGTCCGAACGCATTGACGTATTTTTTGATGGAATTCGCGAAAACGGTCATACGATGCGCATTTTCGTGCGTGATTTTTTACGGATCCAAACCAGGAAACTTTGGGTGTCTGGACGTTATGTTGGCCGGACATGAGCAGCGTCTGACGTCTCCAAATCACGCACACACGCCGCTAGCAGACGCAGCGCACTCTGTACGTCAGTACTAGCGGTTCTGCGTTCTCGAAAAAATGCGTTCATTTTCCACTTGCGTTGCGCGGCCGGACTTTCGTGCGACCGTACTTCGTATATTGGCCGTCATTGCCCGTCATTTGCTGCTAGTGCGGCCGTAATTAAGTGCGCCAGAACGCACGTTAAAAATGCGCTGGTCTGACCCCAGCCTAAATGGGAGACAATTGTGGCTCTTAATTCTGATTGGCTGAATCGCGTGAAGAAACAGTCCGCACACTGATTTCTGTGCGCAACGTTAATGCGTGCGCGTTTTTGCGCGTCCGTTTTACGCACGCAATTTTTCAACGGATGAAGAAATGCGCACAGATTTTAATACCAGCGTTAATTTAAGCGCGTTAACGTTAACGCTTCGCGCATGAATTAAAGCGCTGCGGGAGCATTTTTGCGCAAAGATTGTAATAGGGCCCTTACTTTTTAGTTTGATGCTTGTCTAAGATGCTTGTCCAGATGCCTTTACAAAGAAAACACTATCAGGGTTATTCAAAGAGATTCGAAAAGTCACTGCAGGTTCGGTGTCTTTTCATTCTCTTCAATTCGGTGCAAATTGGCTTTCCCATTTCGGCGACCCTGCGGTGTATTCAGCAAGCACCACAGGACTGTCGAAGTGCAGGGAAAAGCTGCCGAAAACCCGGCGAATGCACGCCGAAAACCTGTAAAAGCATCTGGATTAACCCGTCGAAGACGCCGGAAAAACCCGAGCAGGAGCCGATCACACGCAGCGAAGCCGCCGGAAAAAGCCGACACCGCAGACGAATGCAAAGTGAATAAATTAGCAAAACAGTTTGCGTGAATGATTGAAAAGTGAAACGCTGTTTGCAAAGAAACTACTGAGCGAAAATGTCTGAAATTTACATATAAGGTCCAATGAATGATAATAAAAAGGACTGTTACAGGAAAAATAAGTAAAGTTAAAAAAAAAAAGGCTGACTTTTTAAAACAAAAAAATCCAGAAAAATGCTTAAAATATCCTAAAAAATCTATAAATAAAGAGACTCTTTACTGCAGAATTTTATAATGAATGGTTTATTAGATATTGAATTAAAACGGGAATATTTTTAACATTGAAGCCTATGGGATTTGCCTGAATAAACCTGCCGAATGAAACCACCGAATGGCAGGGCATTTCGGGAACCTTTCACTGCTGGTTTGTGTTCTCTGAATAGCCGAAGCAGTGCTTTTTTATGGGGATTTCACTGCCCTCAAAAAGGCACCGTATGTGCAGGCAATTCGCCAGGATTTGGCGTATTGCCTGCTCTCTGGATAGCTGAATGGCCAAGAAAGGTAACCGAACGCTGATTTTCAGCGTTTGGTTACCTTTCTCCAGCAATTCGGATCTCATTCAATAACCCTGTATACAATTTTCACAAACATAAGGTCAGCATGGTTATATCCATTATAAACCCTAACGAACAGTATTTACTCAAAATCCATTCAACATATATAATTAATATAATTAACATATCTTTCCGCTCTGAATGGCGCACACACACTCTTTATCTCATTTCAGGCATCGACAATAAGCATATTATTATTTGACTCTGCACTCACACTCCGCACCTTTGCATTGAAATTTTATTTTAGCTTTTCCTTTTATTTTTTTCATGCACGTATTACACTTTTTTTTATATCTTGAGACTCCTGTATAGTGGGTGTTTTTTCTCTTAAAGGCGTTTCTGAATGTGAAACATCGTCACCTGACGTTTTATTTTCCATTCCAGCTGAACCACATTAATCGCTGCAGTAATTATCCAATGGAAGGCTGTGACCTATTTGCTTAGTTAAATCCAGAGCCCTGTTCAATACCTCAGCAGCTGCTGAATTGCTGCAGCGCAGCAATTCAGTTTGCTGCAGCAGTGTCACTGAACGCTTTGGATGCGAATTTCGAATCCAAAATGGCCGACGATTTCTTAATGAAAGATTCAGATTGTTTTTCGTGTGACTCGGACAACAGTTGAGGTATATATGATAAAGAAAAGCAGTCGGCACAATTCCGTTTTGTACGCACACACCACAAATGATAGTTTTTATTGAATAAAAGTTATGTTTACTTCTGAAAAAAATATAAATTGAGCTGTAATATATGTCTGTGCAGGGGTAAATAATAAATAAATATTTTGTGCTTTGGTGAACAAAAACCTCAAAATTAACATTGCTGTACTGAATTGTTACTTGCTTCGTGGAGGCGGCCATCTTTAATACGTCACACTCAGCTACTCGCAGCATCTCCTCGGGTCGCTGCAAGTGCTAAGTTAGCAGTGCTGAGCGGCAGAACGCCGTTCAATGGCAAGTTGCTAACTTAGCACTTGCAGCGGCTGAGGTATTGAGTCAGGTGGTGACTTTTTCTTTTTGACCAG